>JARFMN010000016.1:0-600000 GCA_029372045.1 Scleroderma citrinum
TCTGGTTGTTCCATATATATTTCTTCATCAAGCTTTGCATAAAGGAATGCAGTCTTGACATTGAGGCAATGAGCCTCCCAATCCTGAGAGCAGGCATAGGCCATGAGCAGTCTTACTGTCTCAAATCTTGCTACAGGAGAGAAGGTTTCTTCATAATCTTCTCTGTATACTTGTGAAAAGCCTTTTGCTACTAAGCAGGCTTTATATCTTCCATCTGATTTTCTTGCAAAAACCCAACAACATTTGATGGGTTTATAATCAGGGGGACAGTCTACTAAAGTCCAAACATGTTGATTGTTAATTGATTTGATTTCATCCTCCACTGCTGTCTTCCATTTAACCTGTTCTTCCTTCAACAAGTGAAGTATATCCCTATACTGTCTAGAAATGTCTGAAACTGCCTGAGCTAAATGAAACTCAATAAACTCATGGCCTTGCTCCTTTATAAGGAGGTTTAAATCTCCCCCATCTTCTGTAGACAATTGAGGTCTTGGATCCTCATAGAGGTCCTCAATTGAAGATGGTTCCCTAGGAGGTGGAGGCATTGGTGGGTGTTGTATGTTTCTTTCCCAATTTCTGTCTGACTCCCTTTCTACCTGAGTCAGTGGTCTGTCTCCATATATACTGTTGGGTATTACCCTTGGGACAGGAACTCAAGCCAATCTTTGCAGTGCTGAAGGGGCAGGAGGATAAGATGGGTCAGGTGCTTTAGTTGGATATCTTTCAAGGAAGGGTGGAAGGTTTGGATTATTTACTGGTGGAAGGAATGATGGAATAGGACATGGTTTGTGTCTTCTCATTCCTGGAAAACTTTGACTAGGGGAATTCAGTGGAGAATTGATGCAATTTGGATTAGGTGGATTAACATATTCCAGATTAGGAATGACTGTTTTGTTGAGATGCTGTTGTCTCATTGGTAAAGCAGGTGAGGATGGTCCTGGTGCAGGATCTAGTCACTCTGGCTCAGGAGAGTCAGGTTCCTCTTTATCTGAAAAATCCTCTACTGTAACAGGAGGTGGATACTGCTTGCATTGGGGTGGACTTTGTGAGGGTTGCCTAGGTTGACTGTCATCTATATCTGGAGTGGGTGGTCTAGGACCTGGAGTGGGCTAATCAGGCTTGTCTCCATCCTGATCATCAGAAGAGTCCTCTGAGGGACCAGATGATGGGAGAGGTATATCAATTTTGTCTCATAACTTCTCTATGGGACAGTTGGGAAACACATTCTCAACAAATGTAATGGTTGTGGAAATATATATTATTTTGTTTTGTTGTAAGAAAATATACCCTTTGGTTCCTTTGGGATATCCAAGGAATAACATTTCTTCAGCTTTTGGAGAAAGTTTGTCTTTTTGCTGATCCTTTGGAATAAAGACATAGGCAAGACAGCCAAAGACTCATAGGTAAGAAATGGTAGGCTTCTTCCTTGTAAAGAGTTTGATGGGAGTCTTCCACTGAACATGCCTTAAAGGAGTGCAATTGTAAACAAATACTGCAGTGAGTAAGGCAAAGTTCCAGTAGCACTTGGGTAAACAAGCTGCATGTCAGAGTACTTCCTCTTTCTCCATAACAGTCCTATTGAATCATTCAGCTCAACCATTCTGTTGAGGGGTATTGGCCACAGATAACTGGTGAGTTATGCCCTTAGAAAGCAGATGCTCCTTAAAGGCAGTGGCCATAAACTCCCCCTCTTGGTTGGAATGCACTGATTTAATAGAGTGGCTAGTTTGGTGTTCTGCCCAAGAAGTCCAATCAATGAAGGCTTTGGTAGTATTGCTCTTTGCATGAAGCAATAGAGTAGTACCATAGCCACTAAAGTCATTAATGATTGTGAGGCAGTAAACATGACGATAATAAGATTCTGTTGGAAATTGCAAAAGATCCAAGTGGATGAGCACAAGTGGCTCAGTCACCCAAGTCCATGAAGGTGAAAAGGGGCAATTATGCATTTTCCCAATAAGACATTTGCCACAGGGAAAAGGTTTAGGTTGAGGAGGTATATGATCAAGACCAGTAGTATGGGTCAGAATCTTCCTCATGACTTGATCACTGGGATGGCCAAACCTTGAATGCCATAACTTATACACATCAGAATATTCAACAGCAAAGAGAGATAAGAATGTGTTGATATTTCTGTTGTCCAAACACACTAGAAGAACCAATCTTTGATCATGTTTCCCAATAGGTTTTCCTGTAAACCAGTGAAGATTGGAGCCACAAAACACATGAGTGCCTTCAAGGAAGAGTCTTTTTTGCATGTCATAGATTTGAGTGTGGGTCTTATTTCCTTGAAAGGTATAATCCAGTCTGGTGGTTAGGGAAGGAATGGAAAGGATACATTTCACTCCTGAGGGCAAATAGAAGACATTGCAAAGAGTCTGTCATTCCTGTTTTCCATTAAGTGTTACATTGAAAGAAACAGTCCCTATACCCAGGAAGTATATTTTCTCACTCCCAGCTGTTCCTACTGGGATTGGTCATTTGAATTCAACATAGCTAAGTCCTTTTTGAAAGGAGTGGAGTGACTAGTAGCTTCTGAATCCATTAGCCAAAGGAAGTTGTCCTTTTTGCTGACCTTGCAATGACATTCCTCACAGTCAGTCATATAAGCATAAAAAACAGCTGCTCCTTTGCAGTTGGAATCATATTTGAGAGGTGCAAATTGTCCATTGTTACAGGAAGCATTGTATGGGTCTTTATATTTAAATACTATTCCAGACTCTATCACACTCCATTTCTTGCTGAACCTTAGTTCAAATAGCGAGAGAAGAACTGGGAGCTGATTAGGGGAATGTATTAGACCAACCTGCTTCTGCAATATTAGAACTTGCATATGCTTGGTTGACAAAGGAGTCATCATTGGAGGTATAAGGCTCAATAAGAGCCTCATTTGTCTCTTGGGTGGCAGCCTTTTGCTTGCCTTTTCCCTTATCACTGGATGTGGCCTTGTCAGATCCTCCCTTTCCCTTTCCTTTCCCCTTCTTTTCCTTCTTCTTTTCCTACATCTTTGGTATATTGACCACAGGAGGTTTCCCTCTCTCCCAGTGGTCTTCAGTCTTGTGGCCCTTGCCACATTTACAGCATTTGGGTCATTGGCCCTGTTGTGCATGCTGGGCAGATGTGCCTGCAACACTGTTGGTAGTACAGGGAAGTTGAGTTCTCTCATGTCACCATAAGTATTCTTCCTTGATTCTTGGAAGAATTGCATCAACAGTCAAGGTTTGACCCTGCTGACTGGCAGGTAAGGTAACTGGGAGTGTCACCAGTGTAGACATGGCGAAATTCTCCCAGTTGGATGGTAGGGCAGCCATGATAATCATAGCATGTGCAGACTCTGGTAGGGGCATGCCATTGGAGGCAAGGAAATAAACAAGTTGTTAATCTTGGTAATTTTGGGAAGAGGGTCCTCCCTGTTACTGATCAAGATTTTCATGGCATGCTTAAACTGCACATAAACTCTGGCAGCACTAGGTTTGCCATAAGTGTTTAGTAATGATTCCCATACCTCATGAGAAGTAGCAAACCAGTCCATTTCAATTTGAACAATTGGTTTGCAGTGGCCCATTATGGCTCCAAGATCCTTAGAGTCAAGAGTGTCCCATGTGATTTGTTCTGCTGTTGGAGGTGGATCAGGTTGTCCTGCTGGTGTGGCCACAGTAGGAGGCCTGGTGGTAGTTCCATTCACCACCAACCAGGTTCCTTGAACACATAAGAAGTTCTTGATAAATATTGCCCAAATTGGGTAGTTGGTTGTGTTGAAAATGGGGATATTTTTCATAAATCCAGATTTTTTGTCTGTCATTGCTACAAATTGTGTAAGAGCAATAAATCAAAGAAGGAATCTTCTGTATCTGGAACCAAGACAAAAGGTTGAGGAATGATAACTGGAACCAGTATCACTTGTGGAACAACTCTAGGTCAAATGATAATAGGTCTTTCAACTGGAGTTGAATCTGGAAGCCTAAAATCAAAGAAGTGTCCTAGATCATAGTCAGGACAATAGTGGTAGTTGGGGAGTTGGATCCCCAATGGTTCCAAGTTAGTCATATCCAAGAGTGAAATAGGAAAAATTCCATAAGGAAAATGTATCATGAGATAAGAAGGGTTAGTAAAGGTATGTAAAGAGACTGTTGATAAGTCCAAAAGATCATTGTACACTCTTCCTCCTCCAGAATATGGCTGTTCAATCCATGGTGGAGAGGGATAGGAATAATGGAATACCATGTTGAAGGCTGGTTCCATTTCAACCAGGTTTACCCTAAGTTGTGAGATCAAGGCCTTCAACTTTCAGAGTGAGAAGGAGGTTGATCCAACAGAGGTCAAGCTGCCAAGATGTGAGTCCATGTGGATGGTCCACAGAGGTGTTTCCAGGCCACCAAATGATCCTGTGAACTGGTGAGAGGTCAGCAGCCTTGAGAGAGTTCAAATGGGCTTGAACCCTAGGATCACTCCTTGAGTTGATGACCTGTGAAAGCCAGACACCAATGTGGGCATCAGGGTGTTGGTCCAAGCATGAGGGTAAGAAAGAGCTTTCATTTGAAGCTCCTTTCTTAAACACTCCCCTAAAGTGAGCATCAAGGTACTTGTTCCAGGCATGGATGGCAGGAACTACTCCTCTAAACAGTCAAGGATCCCAAAGAGGGTGTACCCAGACTGAGTTTGGTGAGTACTCATCTGGGTGAGTGTTGATCCAGAAGGCAGGAATGGTGAGTAATGAGTGGTCTTCATCATTAAGAGCTGGTAAATCTACACCCCAGAAGTTAGCAATGCTATGAGGGGTTGAGTACCAGGTAAGTTTAGATGATGGTGCCTCATAAGAACCATGAAAGAGCCAGTGAACTTCCATAAAAGGGTTTTCTGGTGCTGAGAAGGTTGAGGAAATAAAAGGTAAGGGGGAGTTAGAGGCTTCCTTATAGAAAGCCCTCACAAAGATTCAATTGGTCTTGCTTCCTCCTGACATGATACCTGCAATGAGGTAATCAGGCTCAGTGGTGTCAACAAAGTTCAACCACCTAAGGCTGTGCCTATAAGGCATGTCCTTTTCCTTTACCTTCAGTTCCTCTTCTCCTAATCCCTGCTTCTTCCTCCAATCTGCAGTTGATAGGTCCATCAAGTTCAAGATTGTCCAGATCCAGGAAGGCATTCTAGCCCAGGTGTCCATCCTCCTGGTTCACTTGAAACCCCATTGTTCCCTGATCACTTGAAGAGGGGTGAAGTTGGTTCTCCAAACTGAACTGGATGACAAGTTCTGTGAATTGGTCATTGAAGAACCCAAGATCATTTCTAGAGAGACAATGTTGCATGAGAAAAAGATCAAAGGGTGTGACATCATTGAATGGAGGGTGATTGGGTAATGCTTGACAAGGGGAATAGAACATATAAGTTCTAAAGGACTCAGTGAAGCTGATTCCAAGCCACCTAGCAACTGAAAAGGTTTGCTGCATATAGTACTGCTGTGGTAACCAAAAATTGGGTTGTGGGAATATGAACCATGTGACCACTGGTAGGTAGTCATAGAAACAGTTGAAATCATAGTCCTGAAAGGCATGTAGAGCCCAGTTGAAGAGTGGTGGTTCCCAATCAAAGGACAGAGGATAGCCATTATCAAAATGATGTGGCTCCTGGCCTTGGAAGGGCTCAGGGTTCTTGAAGGGACCCAGAAGGACCAGTGCAATCAGATGTGGTAGTGCCACTGGGGCATCTGACCAATGGAGAAGGGAGACAACTTGAACTGCCAGATAGACTGTATAGGTGAAGAGTGGTATGACTCCAAAAGGTACATGGTCATTCAGCAACCAGTAGGCCAAAGCTATAGTAAGAGCAAAGGCTATATACTGTAACTTGAAAGTAACTGCAAAGCACAAGTCCATCAGCCAGTCAAACATGACAGATTGGATTGGGGAATCACCTGTTAGGCTGAATACAATTGTCTATCATGTCAGAGCCTGGCAGGGCTCATAACCTAACAAACAAGGGGCAGGAAATAGTGCAGTGACTCTGTGCTTACCTGGAGGTTTGTGCTGAGTTACAGAAGTGCAAGTATGTTGCTATTGGAGCAGTCAAGTGAATGCTCAGTAGAGATGAGAGAATATGAGATTCAAACTGAGGGACAGAGGCCCTCTTGGTACAGTATACAGTGGCTCAAAAAACTGTCTGCATGTTTGCATGTTTTACATTATCTATGACCAAACACAATAACCCCTAGCCCTAGCCCTAGCCCATGAGTGTATGGAATAACATACTTACTCTTGGCTTTCTATTGGTCCAAGAATCAACTGATGTGGATAAGAACTGATAGAATAGCAGCCATTTGAAAATGACATGTCATGCAGACAGTTTTTTAACTTTACAAAAATCCAACTATCTAGTACTTGGTATGAGCTCCTTTGGCCTTGATAACTGCTTCAACCCTTCTAGGCATGCTTCCTATCCATTTTTGACACTCTTCCACAGAAATATTCCCCCACTCCACTACCACCCTTTCCCACAATTGATGAACTCCTTTAGAAGCACTCTCATAACCTGAGAGAGATTTTTTGAGGTGATTCCAAGTGTGTTCAATTGGGTTGAGGTGTGGAGATTGTGCAGGCCAGTCTAGAAGCTTGATATCCTGCTCTTCAAACCATTTCTGGGCTCTTCTAGAGGTATGCTTGAGGTCATTATCTTGTTGAAAGATAATGTCATCTTCTGAAATTGCAGATTCCTCCATGCTTTGAAGCAACCCTTGCTCCAAAATGGCCACATACTATTCAGCATCCATCCTTCCCTCAACCTCACTCAAGACCCCAACACCATTCCACCCTATACATCCCCAAACCATGAGTGAACCTCCTCCAAACTTGACTGTACCTTTGACCTCTCTGGAAATAAGCCCTTCACCCTTCTTTTTCCACACATACTCTTGTCCATCTGACCCAATCCTGTTGATTTTAGTCTGATCTGACCATATAACTCTTTTCCAGCCCTCCACAGTCCAATGCTGATACTTGAGAGCAAAGGCTAACCTCTTCTTCTTGTGACCAGTAGAAAGCAATGGCTTTTTTTTCTTCACCACAGCCTTCAATGAGGCTTCTTTGAGGGTATTCCTCACTGTCTGAGAAGAAACAGGACTATCAACAATAGAGTTGATGAAATGAGTGGCTTGAACAGCATTTTTGACCTTGCCAGTAAGGATTTGCTGGACAATGGCCCTTTGGTTGATGGAGGAAAGCTTGGAAGGGCAACCATCATGAAGCCTAGGCTTCTCTGGTTGGATTTCCTGAAGAACCTGGGATACTGTAAACTTCCCTAGACCAGTCTGTGAGGCAATCTTCCTAGTAGACAGGCCAAGAGAGGCAAGAGAGATGATATTTTGTCTTTGAAAGGTGGAAATGGATTTCATGATGATGATGAGAAAATGAGTGGAGGGTGGTGGGGTTTATATATGTTGGATGATACTCATTACATAAAGGTAACATAATAGAACCCTTGATGGATGTATGTAATGATATCACAGCATGCCAGGGTCAATATATATAATCAAAACTTTAAGTCAAACAACTGTCCACATGACATGTCATTTCCAAATGGCTGCTACTCTATCAATTCCTATCCAAATCACTTGATTCATGGACCAATAGAAAGCCAAGAGTAAGTATGTTATTCCATACACTCATGGGCTAGGGCTAGGGTTAGGGGTTATCACATTTAGTCATAATCAATGTAAAACATGCAAACATGTGGACAGTTTTTTGAGCCACTGTATATATGTACTGTACATGGTCTGTGTGCATGGAGTAACTCCAGAGCATTGTATCTACAACTACTACTTAAGGAAGGAGTGACTATCTATATGGAGATAGAACATTGTAGAATATGAGAGAAGGATACTGATAGTATGGTTCCATGTGATATCCAGGTATTTGTGATAACTGGTCATGTGTAAGATAAGTCATCAATAATAATGCAACTAAAATATGGTCAAGTAGACATGACCTGTAGACATGAATAGCTATCATGTCAACAGTCATTGTAGAGATAAGTACCAAACTGCTGATATACTAACTAAAGCACTACCTAGAGACAAGCACAAGAGACATACCACAGAGATGGGTATGACCTTGGCTTGAGGGGGAGTGTTGGTATCACAGAGTTGGTACCAGGCATCCTGAGAAGGAAAGGGAATAGTATAGACTATTCTAGTAAAATATGTAGCTACAACATGTATATAAGCCCAGTAGATAAAGGGCACTAAGTACATCCAATACATTATCTTTTATCTCTTATATTGCCCTCAAGTGAGCTCCTAGCCAACAGATATCACTTCCACAGATGCAATATATAGAGAGAGTAGTATAGAGTGATTGAGATATAGAATTCTGAGGACATCCCACCTCACCCATCCCACCTGAACCATCTAAGTCTTGCCTAAGCCACATATTCAAACCCACATCCTCAGAACTCATCCTGTGGAATTATTCTATCCTACTTGTCCTAACACTGGCAACTCAAAAGCAGACAACATTGGACAAATTTTTTGGCATCTAACACTTAGTCCATTTTATCTTTACTTGCTACTGTACAGATACCACTGTAGTTCCAATTGCATATTTTACATGCTGCCACTGCCTTCAGTCATTGTTATGATGTCACAGTGTCACATAATGTAACAATATCTTGCTAGATATACCATTGTAATGGATAACATGGACTGGGGACCAATGCTACCTATTATGAGATAGTGTACTGTACTTTGATTGCCAAGCAAAGCTCAAAGTCCATCTGCAAAACTACCCAAGGAAACCTTGAGACATGACACCCTCCATTTGGAAAATTCATGCTGTAAGACATCACTTAGACTGCTGAGGACCAATGAGAGCACTCACTCCAGTGCAAAAAGAGCCATCTTGCTTGTTGATTTTGCAGATGTCGGTCAAGGCAATGCCCAATTAACACTCCCTGCTATACCTAACTTGCTCGAGTCACGACATTTGCTTCCATGAACCAACCCGTAAGGGTAGTCAACTCCGACAGCTGAATGGTGGGTTCGTCCACATGTTGGGGACATGTTGAGGGTGTCGAAGCAAGAATCAAGACGATCGTACCGAGGAATCAATCCCAAGGGAGTGATGCAGTACACACAATATAGACAGGAGGCCTGTGGTGGAAAACGCATTACTTAAATTGGTTGTAACATCGATAGAGGAGAGCTGAATACACGACTTACATATACACATACACCCACATCACAGGCTGGGGCTGTTATTTCCGTCCGAGCGGGTACTAAGCACGACGCAGGAGCACTACTTGGCAGTGCGGACCGAAATCATTACCGCCTATGGGTGATAGAAACGTGGTAGTGAGTCAAGAGCGGAGATTTTGCGAACCACTTTGGAGTGCAGCCCCGCTGAGGCCAGCACAAAGGCCACGAGGGCCACGACACAAAGCACCACCCCTCGAAACGTCGCCTCATCAGAGTGATGACGTTCATTTCCGTCCCCCGGCCAACCCTTCGACCCGGCAATTGTTGTTTCACTCGGACAACTGAAATCCGGGGGGAGCTCGTCCGCGCGTCAAAAACGTGCTGAACTGAATCGGGATGACAGACGGCGTGTTCGAAGGATAGATTTCCGAGGTGATGGCAGTGCACCGAACAACACGCATGTACGTTGCTCGTCATTGTGGTGTACAGATACTTGCAGGAGCAGAAAAAACATCGTCTGCCAGTTATCTCTTGCATAGCTACAGTAAAGCGACCATAGAAGCAAGAAGTTAATTAAATGAACGAAGATTAGATTACTTGCGTCACATTTGCACTCGTCCAGGTCCAGCTCGTCGTGGACGAGAAAGGCATTTGTCCTTAGCAGGAGGACAATGACAAGCGTGGGTCGTGGCGGGGTTTGAATGATAGTTGTGTTTTGGCGTGCCTCATATTTCTTCCTCCTCCTCCGTCTGCCAGCAGTGTTACCCTCCCCCGTGTCACCATAGTATATAAACACTCTTTATCCTGTAGTACACACCGCGATACAACATGTTCGCTGCACTCTTTACCCTCACACTCTTTGTGGCCCTCTTCCAGCGTGTTTTCGCTGACTTCACGATCGATACTCCGCAATTTACCCAGGTAAGTAGTGTCCCGTGCCGCGTTCTTTTCACTGACATATTCTGTACAGTGTCACCCCACTGAGATTACCTGGACTGCCTCCAATCCCCCATACAACCTCATCATCGTTGCGGCAAATGATATCTGTGGCGATGCTTTGTGAGTTGTTACATATCGTTCACAGCATGTGCTATTTTGACGTATTTTGTGTTATAGAGAACAACTTGGGGACTTTGAAACTCTATCTACAACATACACTGTGAACTTGCCTGCCGGATCCCAGGTTGTTCTCTCCCTCGAGGATGCCTCGGGAGCCGAAGCCTGGAGCGGAACTGTAAGTCTTCCATCAATACAAACTTCATATCTCATCTGAGTGACATCACCACTCGATTAGATCACTGTCGCTGACAGCAGCGATTCCTCGTGTTTGAGTAGTGCCCCAACCCCAACACCTACACTTATCCCTACAACCACGTCGACTGGCGTGTATGTCTTTTTTCTTAAATTGTCCATTCACACCGTTTCCTGACACGCTTTCACAGGCCCACTTCAACGGTTTACGCTCCAGCAGGTGCTGCCAATGCTGGTGTCGCACCTGCTTCCGGTGCTCTCGCTGTACGTCCGCTCAGCGCTCTGACTGTCCTGGGCTCCTTGGTCGCTGGCATCTTTGTCTTTGCTCTCTAAGGCATGGACAACTCATCTTCAATCATCGGTTTATACCCCGCTGGCCGACCTGCTTTCTTTCCCATCCTGGTGATACCTTCACACCTGCTGTGCTTTTCCACATTTGAAGCCGTGCTTCGCTGCTGTTATTTTACCACATTTCTATCTCTGTTTGCTGTTATAGATGAATTATCGGAGTACGAATGGGTTTCTGTGTTAGACCTGCACAGTTGTTTCACTGACGTTTTTTAAATGACTTAAGCTAGCCAACAAAGTTGTTACTGAGATTCATTTTGCATGGGCTCAAACTTCAGGGGACATCTTACAAATTGCTTTTCTCTCCGTGACGGTGACTTGTCAACTCACGGGGGCATTGGTAAATCCTTCTCGGACTGGAATGTTTGGTGTGCTGGTTCTTCGGAGTCAAGCATTTGTAACACTTCGTATGCAATTTATTGATTTTATTTATGCACGGGTGAAGAGCAGTGCTCTTGACATTAATGTTGTACTCAGGGAGGGCTGCCCTTGGCCGGATCCTATCATACCCACGATGAGTTGATTTCACTACTTGGCATGGGTCACTTGGCAGTTCACATGTCTAGTCAATTTTGACATGCGGTGAAGCGATTCATAACCTGGACGCCCGGAGCCCGGCCCCCGGCGGTCAGTCTGATATCCAGGTATGTAGCACCAGCACTATGACGTTATTCCAAAATTCCCATGGTTACTGTGAGACCATCGAGTCGGTGTGCAGCTCCTCACTGACATCAACGAGTAGACCGTGTCGTAATTGACCTTGCATTTGCAAGTACAGCACGTGGAATGGTGGCCTGTTCTGTCACCGCTTTGTAATTCCCTTGCTTGTCAAGGGTTCGGGAAATCGATATTTTTCATGTTACGACGGAAAAATTGCCTCGTTCGGTAGCGTATGATTGTTTGACATGGCTGGTGAACGAGTGAAGCATAGCAAGAGTATCACGCCTCTCGCAGCTCATAGAATGGTGCACCTTAGCGAGAAACAGACAGGCCTCCGAGACGAATGAATACGACCAATTGATCCGCTGTATGAAGAAAAATGAATTTCGTGAGCTTGCCCCATTTTTTCCCACCAGTGCTTTGTCATTCAAGATCTCTCAGTTGAGACAGTTGGAATTTGTACCTTATTGGTGGCTGGTCAGCCATGCCTGTGCAAATCTGCAAGCAAGGGTTCTGCCGGCGCAGATGGCATTTCGAGTAGCGTAGTCGGTCGTGTTTTATTTCATTTACTCCGTCATCGGGCAGAGTATTTTTGCAAAGATGCTAGGAGTGAAATCAGGGGTCCCATTGCTGATGTAAAATCCCACCCCTGTTTTCTTGTACCTTGTTCGAACATGCTGTGGTTACTATAGCGAGCGAAACCAATAAAAACAAAAATACGACTATACCAAGACAGATACAAATAGGAACACAGGATGAGAAACCAATACCCCGATCGGTCAATAGAATCAAGCCCGACTTGACATCTTCCTCGAGAGCGTTCTAAGACGTTCGTTGTTGCGTTTCCTTCGGACTACGTCGTGGTCAACGGCTGGGTTGTTTTTCATGATACCAGCGGTAGCCTGGGGTGCAACAGTGTAGCTGCCGAGCTCTCTCTGAGGAATCATGACGGCGTTCTTCCTGATACGGTTCTTTTCTCCTTCCTTGGCACGTGCCAGAATAGCGTTCAAACGCTCATTGTTTCTCTCCGTGCCATATTCTTGTGCAACCGGAATAACCCTATCGCGATAAGATGCGCTGCGCTTGATGATAGGACGAGACCAGGTGGAAACGAGGTCATTGGCGATGCGCTGGATATCAGATGTGACGCGTTTGCATTTGGTGTAGAACAATACGATGCGCCCAAGGCCCGATTCCTTAAGGACGGGAACATCGATATACTCCATCTTCTTTAGGACTGGGAAAAAGTCTCGTTGGATGTTCAGTGCGGGTAAAGAGCGGTCGGGGAGTGGTTCGAGCCATCTCCGGACGCCTTCTAGGAGGTTGTTGTCCATTATTGACTGTGAGAGCGATTGTCTAATAATTAATGTGGTCGGTCTGCGGAAAGGTGCTAGTGGGATAATGTACGTACTTGCGCAGTACTTCCATGACTTGTGGGAGTAATTTTAATTTGTTGGTAGCAGGGAGTTTGTCACGGTTGGCTTGCTCATCGTCCGCAGCTGCATTGAGCATCGCTTCGCGCAGGCGTGACACTTCCTCATCGGCATAGCGGTCCAATACATCATCTTCGTTTTTACGTTTCTTAGGGCGGGAAGATTTCTTAGACTTTAGGATGGCATCAAATTGCATATCAAGCCGCAACTTGTTCGCTTAGGAGAATGTCAGTGAACTCCGCGAACGAGGTCATTTTGCTGACCTTTTTCGGGTGGGAGGTCGTTGAGATCTTCCTCAGTGAGTTGCTGCTTTCGCTTTCGTTTCTGTTGGGTAGGACGACTCTCCTCGGCATCTGCACGCGACTTGACCCTACGTGTCGGCTTTTTGTGGCGCTCTTGGTATCCGTCACTTGACTCGCCAGATGAGCCAAAAGCATCCTCTTCAATGGTGGTGCGCTGCTGGCGCGGACGGTGCTGGGGGATGTCTGCTGGAAATTGGTTAGTTCACAGTGAGGTGCCAAGGGCGTGTACGAACCATCTTCCTCTGAGGAGAGTTCAGATCCGTCACCGAAGATGTCGCGCTCAAGATCGTCCTGGTTCTGTGGTTGTGTTAGTCGTTATCGCATTGTATTCCCTGTACACTTACGGGTGCCATGGGTGTTGCTGAGGAGAGCTGTGTCGAACGTGGAACACAAAGAGAGCCAAACAAGGGGGTGTCCCAAATAGGCAGACAGTGCCTAGGGTCGATATACTCACTAATAATCTCCAACTCCTCGTACCTTCTCATGCAATGCCAACTCTCCTCCCGATGGATTCTTGTCCAGACAGGACTCCATCCTCACCCACTCCGACGCTTCGTCCGTCAACTCGGACCCCTTCTCCTAGATCCCGCCTCCGCTGGTCCGCAAGTGGAGCGTCCTCTCCCACCCTCCCCAAAGACCACTCCCGCACGACTCTCTCTCCCAAATGGCATGTTCATCCCCCACGAGAACCCTATGTTCCCCATCGACACAACGGAGCCGGGTGCTCCTCCCCGTGCAAAGCCACCGCCCAAGTCGGCATCTCCCCGGACCAAGACCCGAGCTTGGCAACACATGCACCGCAAGGCCGTATGGTCGCTCCGAAACCCCCGTATTCTTGCCCACTTGCTGCAGTTCACTTCTTGGGGTGATTTGAATGCCCTTCTGGCTACTTGTTCCCACATCAGGCGCATCTGGGACAATCGCGAACTCAGAGACGTCATCCTCTCCCATTATGTCCATGGCTATCGCCTAGCCATCCGCTATAGAGATCTTGCTCTTCTGCAGGATATTGACCTCACCATCAAAGACCTCGATCTGCTTAGTTCGTCTTACCTCGTCCTGTCCTCCTATCGATTGTCCTGACAGATGCATGACTGCGCATTTCACTTTAGTGCTCTCACCAACGAGTCCCACTCCATCAATACCCAATGCATGCCCTCAGCGTCATTTCAAAGTCTCCTCCTCCCTACGATGATTTTGCTGAGGAGACCCCATCATCTAAACTCACTGACCAACTTGCTACTCTTGCTCTGACCCATTCTCGCTTCGTTCTCTTATTACAGTCCATAGTCCACAGCTCACCTTTACCCCTCCCGATCGACTACGACCATCCCAAACATCATCCTCAGTTCCCTTTGCCCAGTTTCACTGGTGCATCTTCGCCTCATGGCATCCGCAGAGCTGACTTTCCCAGCCCCGCTTGCATTTCCTGCCGAGGTAGACGAAATTCAGCCCACAACATCTCCGGCGGCTCCACCAGCGGAGGGGAGACGCCCAGAGTCTAGGAATATAGCGCGCTCAAGAATGAGTAATCCAAGTCCCTTATCACGCGAAGTCACCTCGAGATTTGGCGGGAGCGCCCCTTCCTTTCCTTCTTTGGCTCACATGGAGAACAAGCCTAACAGATCTAGGAAACTATCTATTTTTGGAACCAGGAATCCCCTGCCACCCCCCGCCACCGAACCCCGCTCACTAAAGTACTACGAAGCGGGTTGGAGAAAGGCGTCCAGAACTTCGCGAACAGCACCATCATCCCTTATCTCCAGAGAGAATCGATCATGCATCCGAAGAGGAAGAAATATCCCGGCGTTTCACTGTTACACACAAGCGGAGCGCGTCTATGAACATGTCTAGTTCTGCATCATCAATTAGCAGCGCTTCGTCTCCGTCGTCCACTCGCCGAGTACATAATGACGTCCATGCGCCAGACTCTCCGCACGATCTCTATGCCGCAACGTCTCGAATAAGGGCGCCCGTACTACATGTATTTGTGCCCTGTGGCACGTTATCTGAAATCATCACAGCATGTGAAGAACAGCTCCTCACAGTTAAGATCTCTGGCAGCACCTCTCGACTGGCGATATCGTTTGTAATCTTGGCTACGTCCCGCCTCCGACTGATGACGACATCGACGGAAACAGAGATGGCGATAAAGCGGCCCCTCGCACTACATGGTTACTCTTTGATGGCCAAGCGCTCATACTTTTTACCCCTCCCACACCGCCTCCTCTCTCGGACCCGCTGAGTCTGCCTACCCCTTTTTACTACACCCACCTACTATCCGCTCAAGAGTGCCCCCAGTTCGCGTTCGCACCTCCCGGTGGAGGAAGCGTTCCCGAGCTGACCCTCGTGCGCGTTACATCTCGCGTGGTAAGTCCTCGATCACCAGGAGGCTGGGCCACTGCGAAAAAATACATGTGGATCGCACGTGCCCGAGTAGGTATGGGATTCGTAGATGTGGACGATGGTCTTGGAGAGGGGTGGCGGGGGGAATGGGTGCTAGAAGCAGACGGGACGCAAGAAGGCAGACAGACGCTAATCGACTGCCTTTCAGGGGTATCAGGTGATGTGTTCGTGTGGGAAATGATCCGTGAAAAGAGTGGGGGAGGACGCATATGGCTTCGGTACGTGTGGTTCTTTGGTGATGTAAATCGCGATCGAGTTGATGACGATTCACCCATCCAGATTGATCAAACCCCTGACTCCTTCGGACAGTTCAAGGAACATTCAAATACTTCGATCTCACTTATCATAGCCACGAAGGGACACAAATGTTTATTAGATTGAACCATTCTTCCGAACAGGTACAGGGGCATGGTGCGGGCTTCTTTCGTTTTTAACTTCTTACATTACATACACTGAGCCACTGCCACCATACGGACTTGCCCTGAAGCCCTGAAGCATTGTACATACACATACACGTAGTGTAGACAGGTGTGTTGTCTTGTTCGTGCTCTTCTCAGACATGGGCCTGACTTATTACGTTCCATGTAATCATTTTGTTGCAGGAGGTTGTACATTTACTATTCCGCATGATTTGTAGCAGGATAGTTATTATTCGTTGATGGACAAATTTATTGCGCCCGTCTATAGCGGGTTTCGGAATAAAATAATTGCATTCGACCTTCCTGAATCTGGCTGACAGTTGGCCACGATGGTGTCTGAATGACGCGATGAAGCGCAAGGCAGGCATATGGATCATTACTTTAGTCCTCTTTGGGACTAACCAGTCTCACCACGTCCTCGTTCACGAATTGGCATGGGTTGAAACTCTCACCCTCTTGTAGCGTGACCGCCCCTGCTTCCTGGAGAACCCTGACCAATTCCCAAATATAAACATGGAAACACGTTCGAGGGGGTAAAAACACTGACGATAGAGTCCGACTTATCACTTCGTATTCGATCTGCGTACAATCGTTCGTGTATTCAACGCTCTGTAGCCACGCCTTTACGAGATCATAGTCCATATGAAAAGTTTAGCCCACCAACCACTCAAGGAAATGAAACGCACATACCTTTATGTCCTCTTCAGGAGTATCCAAACGTCGTTTTGATAAACTCAACACTGGGGCCACGCACGAGCCTCTGGTTTCTGGAAGTCTTGGACATGCTGTGTGAGATTGGACAAGAAGGCTTTGAGTCTTCCCACGGACGCTCGTTCGGGGTGAGCGGCGATGTGCCAAGAGGGCCACGGAGTGGGAACTGCACCGATCTGTGCAACATGCAGGACCAACGTGCATGGCCAATGGTCATGAGTTTTTGTCCGTCCAACTTAGGAAACAGGGGTCTCACAAATCGACACTCGTTGGCGTCAGCGAATGGTTTTGTAGTGAACCATTCCCACATGAACGCGCTTGTGGACCCGTCGTTCACCGAATCCAGCAAGCCGCGGATGTCATTATTCACTGAAACAGTGTTATCATATGTCCGTCAGTCCATCCAGCCAAACACTGACGTGTCTGACGTCAGGGGCGATCGGGGCCGCCACCGCCAAGACAAAGGACGCACCTTGAAAGTTGAGTTGATCAGTTGACCATCCTTGCTGTTGTAGAGCCATCACATATGCCATCGTGTGGCTCCCGCTGCCATACCTGGAGATGCCAAGCCTTGTCCCTTGCAGATCTGAGATCTGCTCATAGGGGGAATTACGTCCAGTTATAACAGCCCTGTTAGAAGCATTAATGCCCTTTCATTATGTGCCGGGGGCGGGTACAGTGGTCGGCGAGAAACAGAGACGTACCACTTTAAAGGGGAGTTCACGTAGCTCCCGACGAGTTTGTATGCTTTCGACCCTCTTGCTATTCCTGCTATTAGGGCGTCGGTAAGGGCGCTAGACGACCAACAAGTACAGCTTATCGGTGAGCACTAGTGGCACGACCTAGGATCACTTACATGGCAAGGTCTATCTCATCATTGGTAAGGCGAGATATGAGCTGTCCCGTTCCACCTGGGGTTACAGTGTAGTCAATGGCGGCATCAGTGATGTACATGTGGCTTATCGGACGTACTTGGACACTCGATTAGTGTGAATGTCTTTCCTTCGTCCTCGCCCTCGTATTGTGGTAGAGGAGGGCAGAAGTGCTCCCGAACTGGAAGTTAGCACGAACGCCATCAGCTGGACTTGACGTCTATAAGCTAGTTATTCACCATATCCGATACGTAGTGGCATCTTATATTCGCTATGGCGAGGGTGTGCGAGACGACGTGAGTTTAAGAAAGCACGAGTCCAACTCGGCTTTGCCGTTGCCCTTTGTAGTATGTAGTTCACCAAACTAAGATCCAATGCAAAACCAAATTGCTTGCAATACGAGGACATGGGAGAGGTCATACAGAAACGGTCTACATTCATTACGACAAACAAATGTGCATTCATTGGATGAGGATCATGCAAGCTAGCACAAATAAAACAGCCTTTGGAACGAACCATTAGTCCCAATCAACGCACATATCAGGTAACTCACAAGAGCGGGTACACAGCCAGTAGGACACGCTGTTGCTCTATTTTTGCGCCATCCAAGAAGCTCACCGACGCTGAGACTACGTTTAGCGCATCGCGTCCGAATAGCAGTGTAGCACGTACCCCACACAGACCAAGCCCACCCAGCGATTGCGATTGGTGCACGAATCCAGATAATCCGAATGAAGCACGCAACGAGAGCAGCTATATCCAGTGGTGCGACACAATACCCGAGAACGCATAGACCCTGGAAGAATGAGCTGACGGGTGGACGGATTAGTCTATGGCACGGTGGTAGTATGATACTCACACTCTGCCTCCCAACAGCTATGCAGTGCGAGAGCATAGTCAGTATGGGATGCATGTCAGTTAACCACTTTGATGTACCTTGGATTGCACAGTCACGACTAGAGAACCTGCAGATATGATTGCGACCACAGTGCTGAATACACCAAGAGACTGGGCAGGAGGTGCCTGGTAACATGGGCGCACGCTTTATAAGCGTGCATGTCAGGTCAAATGAGATGTACTCACGTTGATGCTAAGCATGATGCCGAGGGCGAGGCAAAGCAATAGGGGTCCCCACAAGTCCCAATCCCTAAAAATGGCTCAGATAAAACGCAAAGAAATTGACTATAGGTCCCCTACTTCAAGACTTCGCGACTGTTAGAGCGACGAGGGTAGAGAACTTGCGCTAGTTTTATATATATGGAGAGTAGGTCGCGCATCTGCACGTATCATGTTAACATAGAGCGCTGGGTCAAGGGTGATTGACAGACAATGGTCGCTGTTATTGGTTCATCGAGGGTGTCGACTCCAGTATATCTGGGCTTTCTGAGTTAACCAGAATGACTGGGAGGTATCACAATAGACACACCGAGTCTCGACGCGGAGACCGCCCACGGTTTGTCGGGTAGGTTTATTGGGGCCATTGGGGCTTGCAATGTTGCCTGAAACAGGTGGACCAGAAGGAATATTTGTGGTGGCTGCTGGAAGAGGCTCGGACGCACGAGCCTTTCCTTTGTCTACTGCGCCAGATACGACGCTTTGGGGAGTGAAGGCGGGGATGTCCTGCTCGTCGAGGTCGTCGTCATCGTCTGCTTGGTGTCAGTGCGAGTGTTTCTGGTATCACACGTCACTTGCCAGCCTCGATGAACTTTGAAGAGGACATTTCTGTGCTCAGACCGACCAGTGCTTGGATGGAGAAGGGAGGGTCACGTGGTTGGATCTTCACCCATTTCGGAATCACTGACGCGTCGTCTCACTACCGCAAACCATGGTATGCTTTCATTGCAGCGAGCCTCGGGGTATCTAACACAGTGACTAGGGTAACGCAGCATCCGGAATCCCACCTGGCGCTGGCCAGGGCCAAGATCAAAACAAAGACAAGAAGGAACAGCAGAAGAAGAAGTGGAGCCCCCTCTCCCCACACGGGTCGGCAAGAAGAAGAAACGCGGGCCAGCAACCGCATCCAAGCTTCCGCCTGTGTATCCAAGCACGAGATGTCGCCTCCGACTATTGAAGATGGAACGCATCAAAGATTATCTCTTACTCGAGGAGGAATTCATCCAGAACCAAGAGAGACTGAAGCCAGAGTCGTCGAGGGAGGAGAAGAACCAGGATGAAAGGTCCAAAGTGGACGATTTGCGAGGGACACCGATGGCAGTTGGTACTCTGGAGGAGATCATTGACGACGACCACGCCATCATCAGTACCGCATCTGGGCCCGAGTCCTATGTGGCGATCATGGCGAGTTTCGTGGACAAGGATCGCATCGAACCAGGTTGTTCGGTATTGCTGCATCACAAGAACCAGGCTGTCGTTGGGGTTTTGGAAGACGATGCAGACCCACTCGTCAGTGTCATGAAGTTGGACAAGGCCCCGACGGAGAGCTATGCAGACATTGGTGGTTTGGAGCAGCAAATACAAGAAATCAAGGTGCAGTCGCGTGCCTATCCATGCCCTAAATTTTTACTGAGAGATTTACTAGGAATCTGTCGAGCTTCCGCTCACACATCCAGAACTTTACGAAGAAATGGGTATCAAACCACCAAAGGGTGTCATCTTGTACGGTGTTCCGGGAACAGGAAAAACTCTGCTTGCCAAGGCTGTTGCGAACCAAACATCTGCAACCTTCTTGCGTGTCGTCGGATCAGAACTTATTCAGAAATATCTCGGTGATGGTCCAAAACTTGTCCGAGAGCTCTTCCGTGTCGCAGAAGAACATGCACCTAGTATCGTCTTCATTGATGAGATCGATGCAATCGGTACGAAACGGTATGTATGCTTTTCTGGCTGTTGATATCATAATTGACGGTCTGTGCAATGTAGTTACGATTCAACCTCGGGAGGTGAACGTGAGATCCAACGAACAATGTTGGAGCTTCTGAACCAACTTGATGGTTTCGACACCCGCGGTGATGTAAAAGTGATTATGGCTACCAACAAAATCGAGTCCCTCGATCCTGCCCTCATACGTCCAGGTCGTATTGACCGAAAGATCGAGTTCCCCTTACCAGATGTGAAGACAAAGCGACACATCTTCCGGTAGGCATCCATGATTTTGTCATGTATTTCTCTATTTCTCACGCACCGTAGGCTACATACCTCACGTATGAGTTTGGCCGAGGATGTCGATTTGGAGGAGTTTGTCATGGCCAAGGACGACCTATCAGGTGCTGATATCAAGGCTGTCTGTACCGAGGCCGGGTTACTCGCACTGAGAGAACGACGCATGCGGGTAACGAAGGCTGATTTCACAACGGCAAGAGAAAAGGTTGGTCGCGTAAAACCAATTGACTCATGATCTGGCTCATCGAGATACTGCAGGTGTTATATAGAAAGAACGAGGGCACTCCTGAAGGGCTGTACTTGTAGATGTCTCTTTCTCTTCGTAGTACTTTACATCTGCAATTCATAACTTGCACGTGACTCGGGACGCGTTTGTGGCACCAAATTGGCATTTGACTGTAACTTACCCTGCAACGCGAACTTCGGTCCATGTCTCAACCTGCCGTGCGATCAATTACACTCACCGTTCTTGATGCTTACTTCGATGAAGTAGTTACCCTCAGGGCCTACCTCGCAGAGATTCTCATTTCCTCACTGCCAGTAGACCAGAATGCGAGTGACATTCTCCTCCAGCAAGGGGACTCCGAGGAGTATATCGAACTCCTCACCACCTCCATTGTCGGTCTGAAGTCGAACCATGCGGAAGCTCGCCCGCGCTTCGAGCCGGCTCCTCCCCTGATGCATATGAGAGATGTATACAATATTCCACCCATCGTCCTGTAGTGGATTGCACATGATGCGTGTCTTCTAGGTCATCCAGAAGGCTCATGAAATGTTATTTCTGGTTTCACGAGCTAGGCCAAACAACATCATTGCCTCTGGTTACCACCGGGTAAGTGGTTGCTGAATATGATATCTTCAGACCCTCTACATGCCCATTCAGGCTAGCGACAATGCTAGGAATTACTCGACCTCATCTGGCATCACCAACCGTTTTGTCAACACTATCATTACAGCATTACAAGCACCCGAGTGGGAGATTCTGCCTACAAAGGTGCTGTATTTTCAATGAAGCACCGACGTGATGTTTACCAAAGAGCAGAATTGGAGCGGATGCAATGCTTCACTTACTTCTCAAGACTTCCGTCTTCATTTCTTTGCCCAACCAATGTTTATGTCAATTGACCGGCGAAGCACTCATTTATATTCCCTTACCAAGCGGGAGTAGTCTCCTGCCGTCACGGTCTACCTTGCGTCCTCCAAAGCGAAAATTAGAGTCACCGGGTGTGACGCTACCCCGTAAACGGCAGAAGTTAGTTTTGACAAATCTCAGTGGAGTTGGACCAAAGTCCATGAAGACTGTTAGACAAGTCACCAACCAGCCAATTGCACGGTAATGTTTAGTGACACTGACATGTTGAGATTGCTACTGACCATGAGCAGACGTACTTCAGCTGACGCAACGTTCATTCGTTCACGTATGTTTTATGCAAGACCGTCAAGGGACCCTGACACGTACCGAATCGTTGTTGGATTGCCATATAATCGTTCGTCTTCCTGTCATTTACCACTTGGAAAGTTGGCTTTATTAGGTGACACAGACATTTTAAATCTCCTCAACCCTGCATATTTCAAGAAACCCCGTCCGGATCCTGCCACCTACAAGGACCCAGACCCTGTCGAACTAACAAGGAATACATGCCATCTCAGCAAATACATCTTTCCTTTACAGTACGGGCTTCCAAACGTTTTCAGCTGTGTTGCAAACAGGAACGAAACATATCGTCAACCGAACTTTACAGACCGGGAGCATGAGGTCAAGGTTTGTGAGATTTTTGTTGTGAGTGTACCTCCATTGAACAGTGGGTCAGCTTCTAGGGAGGCGCAGGACCCCCAAACGCCTGAAGGACGTGCTTTCTCTGTTAGATAAGATGATCTGGAGACATAGCAAGTGTGGATATAAGCCTTTGCGAGACAAGGTTTGCCCCTCCAAGGTATCAGCACTCTTTTGTTGCGCGAAGACGAGTTGTTGACAAGCATAGATCACAACTTCCGACAACAAAGCGATGGACAGTAGTGTCATCCTGGTTGGTATGGCATTTTGCTCTCTCGAGTTTTTGCTAACTCTTCGGCAGGAAATTGTGTCTGAAACCTCCATACATATGAGATCGCAGCCTCAGAGACATCAGCATGACACCTCCCTAGACTCAGCAGGAAATTCCATTCTTGCACAAGGACTCTCGCAAACCCGACATGCGAACAAGCCTCGATTCGTGGAATTTGCATGTAGTCACACTGAAGTAAGTGTTATTTCAAGTCCCTTTTGCAACAGAAATGCATGGGGTCTCTTCGCAGGTATTCCGTTATGTGATATTAATCACAAAAATAGTCATTCCAAAGCAATTCTGGGGGAGCAAGAGGAACTTCAACCTTGTTCAACGTCGTACGCTTCATTTGGCTCGGTTATTATGTGACTATCTATTAATGGGAACCATCGCTTTCTTCTATATCACAGACGTCAAAGAATTTATCAATGGGAGACGTCATGAGACGCTCACGTTGCACCCATGTTCTCCAAAGGGGTGTTGTTTTCAGTACTGCGGAATGCGATTGGCCCATTCCGCCCCGGCCCGAGTATGAAAAAGCAAGGGAGAGTTTCAGTCACAGATGCGCTGGAAGCGCCGTGAATTACTTGAAGAATTCATGTTTTGGTACTTCGATTCCTTCGTATTACCGCTTATCAGGGTTTGTTACTCACTGCCAAGAAGTGACACCATGACTGACCTGTCTTTTGTAGACCACCTTCTACGTCACAGATTCATCAGCATTCCGAAAACAAGTGCTGTACTTCCGGCAGGATGATTGGGAGGTTCTTTGTGCGCCTCTGATCGATCAGTTGAGTGAGAAGACATTCCAGGAAATCGAGAAGGTACGCTAGAGGGTTATCTAGTTATCAAACCTATACTTACCAGTGCAGCGTGAAGCAGAGGAGATTCTTCGACAGCGAAGGCTGGGCTTCTCGTTTGTCCGCTTGCTACCAAAGGATACCGGCGTTCGCCCAATTGTAAATCTTAGACGGAGGAGCCAACCTAGAGTGAGTGATATCCCAATCATTTCTGGAATTCGGCCTCAGTGCTTTGTCAGGGTGCTGGGTATTCGGGACCTGAGCAGTCGATCAACCAAATACTACAGGCCACCTTTCAGATTTTGACCTATGAGAAAGTAGGTGCTCCATATACCTCCAGGGATTTATGGTACCATACTACTTGCAGCAACGCCAGCCGGATTTGTTGGGAGTATCTGTATTTGGTCCAAATGAGATCTACACGCGTCTCAAAGGGTTCAAAGCAAGGCTGTTGGAACAGTACCCCCACGGCAACTTGTAAGTCAACAGAATATAGTTCAACACTCCTGGGGTCTTAGCAGAGCAGCCCCAAATTCTACTTCGTCAAGGTTGATGTTCAGGCTTGCTTCGATACCATTGAACAGTCCACCCTACTCAACATCCTCAAGCACCTAATATCGGAGGTAATTGCCAATCGATTTTCCTTGTCCTTATTATGATGTGCATTCGTTGGTAGGACAACTACCTTATTCAAAAATACGGCCAGATCACTCCAGTATCCGGGAAGATCAAACGGATCTACGCTAGGAAAGCTTACCCTGATGGTAAATGGCGGAGTTGTACCTTCATTCTCTGCTGACCATGAAGATAGATGAGCATCCGGATTTTGTGGGCTATGCTAGGATTTGGCCAGTACACTGCGACAGAGTATCTTCGTTGATCAGGTGGGGCACGCGATCTTGGGGTTGTTCTCACTAATCCAGACCTTAGGTTACATATAACTTTGAAAGTAGGCGTACCGCGATGCAGCTGCTCGAAGAACACGTCAGTGAAAACATAGTCAAGGCAAGTACCGGCGACGAACGCACTTGTCTAAGCACTCACCACCTATCAGATTGGTCAGCGGTACTACCGACAAGTAGTTGGCATCCCTCAGGGGTCGGTGCTGTCCGCCATCCTTTGTTCATACTTTTACGGTGACTTGGAGAAAAAGAAGCTTGCTGACTTCAGCTCTGCGAATGATCCTGAGAGTGTATGTTCCTGTCCCGTTGCGGTAAACTCACTGGTTCACGGCAACGTTACGTCCAGCTCCTGCTCAGGCTCATCGATGATTACCTTTTCGTTACTACCTCGTCCCGGAAGGCTAGATCTTTCCTGGATGTGATGACTAAAGGTCACTGAGTTTCCGCTCTCATTCAATGCATCAATGACATCCTGTATCAGGCCACCCGGAATATGGTTGTATGATCTCTAAAGAGAAGACAATGACCAACTTTGACTACGACGTGGAGATTATGAATGTCACTTCACCCACTCAAACGCGTGAGTTTTGCTTTGTTCGCGTGGTAGTCACCTTACCCAATGTGCGATGTATAGACTTTGCTTGGTGTGGATTGTTAATCAATATGCAAGATCTTTCAGTCATGGCGGATTACGGAAGATACAGTGGCCCAGGTAAATTTTTTCAATAATCAGACAGTATACATTTCCTGATACAATGTGCAGACCTGAAGAATTCGTTGACCATCGACAGAGGTCGTCGCCCAGGTGCTACCTTTGTTTATAAGATGCTCCAGTAAGTGTAGATTGCCTCCGAACTTCAGCTACGAGGGCAGCTGAAAGATCGCACCAGGTTGGCTAAGTCAAGGAGCCATATCATCTTCACCGATACAGGCCTCAATGACAGCCACACTGTGTATCGGAACATTTATGAAAATTTCCTGATCACGGCTACCAAGATGCATTATTACATCAAGGGCTGGGGCATTGATATGAACAAGAACGTGGTCTTTATCCACAGTATGTCTTTAGCTTATCGTGGCTGATGAAGAAAAATTCAGTCATAACGATCACATGCATCAAATCCACTTGTAGACACAATCCACCAAGTCATCCGGTACTCGTTTGGAACAATCCTGCGAAAGTCTTCCAACAAGGTCGCAAAAGCCAGTGGAGGCAGATGCAACGTGCAGAGGACCCACGTCAGCTGGTTAGTATGCATGAGGATGCTGCCATAATGTAACTCACTTCAGCGGGGACAGGCTCGGGATACATGCTTTTCACTCTGTGTTCTCGAGAAAACCACAGAAATATGCATCGTGCTCGCTACTCGAGCATCTTGAGTTCGAGTTATCACTGCCTCGGAATAAGAAGATACGCAAACGATTTCGGAAGCTTGTTAAGGAAAGTATGACGATAATGGCAGCGTTTGGGCTCTAATACTTCTTGCATTGTAAGCACTGATCCAGTGACGCCTTCTCAACCTATGCTGCACAAATCGCGGACTGGTATCAGCAGAATTGGGCACCGGTAATTGCCATCTTCTGATGGAAAGTGTATACCCGTGGCGAACGTGTTTTCAGATTCTTTGGTTCTCCATGATCATATCACGTCGCCATCATCTAATCCAGTGTATCGTATGTTAATCGATTTGTTGGCGGGCCCTTGACCCATGAGCATGGTGATGCGAGTTGGTAGTTTGTGCATTGTAGTGTGTAAACACGACGATGCCTTCTTGCAATCATACACCGCTTGGAAAGGATCGATACACACATCTCCGTCCCTGCAACTCTTCTCCAGCGGCAGTGGTGCTCCAACACTGCCAACTCCACGTTTCAATTGAGCTGCTGTGTTTCATTAACATCCATCGTGTTGAAGACCGCCTCGTGGTCTCTGAGGGTGGGTTTTCCGAACCTTGTGCTTCAAAGCTCAAAAGACGGGCCTACGACGCGTAAGCAAGACGGTGGATTCCTCTTTCCTGCTGATTTCATTTCACACTTTGAGTCTTGTTCCCGTACACCTAACCACCTGTAAGGGAACAAACTGAACTGTTGGGGATCGTCCACTGTTTGGTTTCGTGCTATACATCGCTGTTTTGTCCCCAGTCCCACACAGTCACCCCCTCAAGATCCCAAAACCAAGAAGAAGGGCAAGATGCCCCGCCCATCAGCTTGGAGTTTGGTGCTCCCATCTCTCCTCGTACTCTCCCTCGCGTATTTTGCCCAGAGTTACATCTCTCCCTTGGGCCCAGCGCCACACCTTGGCACCGGGGTGGCACTGTATGGTGCTGCACTTTCGAGTCTCATAGGCCATGCACAGGCCGCCATAATGGCGCCATTCCATACCAAAGCACAATCCGGCTCAGAAATCCAAATGCCATTAGCCCAACCTCACCTAACATCTGAACGCCCTGACGCAGAAACAGCAACAGAAACCCACGAAGACATATTCGACGGTGACGTAGATGCTGATGCGGACCCACGCCCGCGATTCAAGAGGCGAATCATCGCTGTGGGGGATATACACGGTGACCTGGAGAATGCCTACAGAGTGCTCCAGATGGCCGAAGTTGTTGATGAGGCAGGGTATTGGACTGGGAAAGTCGATGTGTTCGTTCAGACTGGTGATATCATTGATAGGTGCGACATTCCAATGCATTCAAGTGTGAAGCTAATGCAAAAAGTAGGGGGGACGATACCATTGAGCTATTCCAGTGGATGGAAGAACTCAGGGAGCAGGCGCATGGAGTGGGCGGTACCATAATTTCACTTCTTGGGAATCATGAGTGGATGAATGCGATTGGTATGCCTTGTGTTTCACCTCCGTACTTAGTGCTCTAACACTTCTACTCAGGTGACTGGAGGTAGGCCTTACAACATAGTGAATCGAGAAAACACTGACCAAACCCTTAGATATGTGTACCCTTCTGAAATCGAGACCTTCGGATCGATTAGTGAACGCCAAAAGGTAGTGACCACGGGATGGCTAGCAAACACTTGGGCTGGAAATTACACCACTGCGGCGAGACTACCCCTGCACTCATTGCTAGGACCGCCCAATACCCAATACCCGCCACCGAGGACGGCAAAATGCGCACGCAAACGCAGGGCCCCTTTCACATGCGGCCTTTTCGTTCGTACATGGTGGCCTTGCGCCGAGCTACTCCAACCTGCAGCCGTTCCCGAGTGCGATCAACAATATTTCTGCATCACTCCTGCACAAGCTACGATCTCGCGATCCACAACCACCGCCTCACCCACCGCATGCATACCCTGGCTGCCAGCAGGTACGACACGGGAAGAGGCACGTATGTATGGAAGTGACGGGCCGCTGTGGTACCGCGGGTGGGCAGAGGGTGACGAGGCGAGAATGTGTGCACAGGTAGACCAGGTCCTGCAGAAGACTGGTACACGCCGGATGGTAATGGGCCACACACCAAACATGCGTAACATCGTCGCGCGCTGTGGGGGGAAGGTGCTGATTATTGACACTGGTATGCCATATTCTACATGCTGCATTCCACGGTAGAACTGATTAGGCACGCGTAGGCATTTCACGTGCATACGGAGGAGTGCTGTCTGCATTGTCCATCGACTACTCGCTCGAGCCAGTGAAAGGGGGTGGATGGAAAGAGCAGGAGGTGGTCAAGGCTCTGTACGCTGAGCAAGACGACGAGTTGCTGGTTCACGCAACCCGCAGTCTCGCAGTGGACGCACTGGTGTGAATGTTCTTAGTCTGCTCACACATGGCCTGTATTGCCTTGTCAAGTGATCGACTACGTCACCGCTGGAGTTATGATGACATCGATCACTTATTTATTTTATGATGTGCTTAGCTCTCCTCGATTAGCTTGTATAATGTCCACGTGCAGTGAATCAAGCTGGTATTTCGACGCTCTGACTATGCCCCTCTTGTCCCATAGTAGCGACGACGACAAGGATAACGTCGGCGACCCAGAACCAGGTACATCAAGCTACCAACAAGGGAACCTGAGACACCCAGACCTTCGCCATTCCAGGTAGCCTCCCAAACGAGCAGCAGCCCAGAGAAGCGACCGAGGGAAATAACTCCAGGAATCTGAACAAGAAGACATCTCGCATACATGCCTTTCAACTGACAAGTCCTCTCCATAACAGAGGACCGGGCACCAAGAATGTCGTCGAGGGTGATGTCCACACGCATCCTGAGCAGACCAAGCATCGTACCCCATCCCTCCAGTCCCTTCTCCAGTCAACTGGTGGTGAGGACAGGGATGGGAAGGCACCAATCAAAGGGGGTTCTTTGAGTGGCGATGGCACTCCAGGGAGAAGGGTGTCCGTCCGCACCAACCGAAGCGTACGTACCTCAATAACTACCGGTGCATTTGTCAACGGATCGCCTCTCGCTGGGCCAAATGCTGTACCTGATGTTGACGAGAGCATATATTGGCGGGGCAGCAACGCAGAAAGGCTTCTGAACAAGAAGGAGAAGGAAAAGATTTTCAAAGATGAGAGTAAGTTAGCACTGTTCAGGTATTCCGGTCTTCGTCCGAAGTAATTCTCCCATGTGCATAGAGAAAGAGGCTAAGCAGCTATCCAAGCTCCTGAAGCTGGAGGCCACCACGGAGAAGACTGCTTTGAATTCAGCGCTCAACGTGCTTGCCTCACTTCAGGAGCAACATAAAGCGGCCATCAAACGTGGAGCAAAGGCTGAATGTGCCCACGCCAGAGCGCTCTCCAAGGTCCAAAAGCAGAAAGTAAATACCATGAAGCTAGGGCCCGCACTACGGAGGAGCATGCACGTGCAGAAGCACGCGTATCAGAGGAACGAGCAAAGCTGGAGGGAAAACAAGAAGAAGTGAAGGCACAAGAAGAGCGCGTCGAGTCGGAGAGACAAATTATCAAGGAATTGGAAGACCGTGTTACAGAGTGTGCGCGAGACCTGGAGAAGCTGCGAATCATCAAGGCAACAGATGAGGTATGTGGCTGCAAGCATGGTGGAGATTCAGTCCTGACCCCTCCGTTCTCTAGCGTGAAAGAAGGGCAAAAATAGCGGAACTGTGTGGGGGTACTCCTGTTCTTTGATTGGACACATCTGAGATGTGATCGATATGCGGGCGGTGAGTACAATGTATATTCAACCAATATCTCACGAGTATAACAATCGAGACGTCGGTGATCATACACTATCAAAGACCCTGGTAGCATTGAGAGTTAGGCGGCTACAATACAACGTCAATATAGTCGATTTCCTTGCTTAAGGTATGGGGATCGTGGCCCGACTACTTACTACCTATTGAGGGGAAAACCAGTAGATCAAGTCAGCTCGCAGCTCTTTTGATAGGAGGGGAAGAATGAATGGAAAAATCAGATGGCTGTTCTTAGTGATTTGGGTATTAAGTTTTCGACATAGCTCATGGCGTCCGAAGACATTGGGTGATAGGATGATCATCTTGCCTATGAAAATGAAAAATGAAAAGTCGTTCGGGACTCACTTTCGGATGGTACGAGGGTAACTACTTCGTGGTGTACTGCAAAGATATGAATCGTGTCAACAACCAAACAGACCACAATACAACGTGCTTTGTAAGACGAGTGCCAGTGATTGCCCCTAATCTTAGGAGGAACGACTTAATCGTCCACCTGCACTCGTCCTCGAACTAGCTAAGAAATTTACCGCAAGTCGATTGCCTTATAACTGTGGTGGGTACCCAGCATCGCATTATTCCAAAGTCGGATAGTAACCCTGTCATGGAAGAACTCACAGACACACGGATTGAACTAGCGCATTTAAAGAGACAAGAAGAACAACTTGCGAAACAACTTTACAGTGTCCGTGCCGCTGTTCGAGCACGGATGAATAAGGTCGAGAAACTAATCAAACAAATACCTCCCCCCATCAATCGTCTTCCCAATGAAATTCTTGTAGAGATCTTCAAGCTTTTCATCCTTGCATGCACTGTTGCTTCACCTAACTGTGATGTACATCGACATCGGAAGAGACAATTAGTATGTGTATCCCGTCGCTGGAGGGACCTGATACTGCACTTTCCGAGCCTCTGGACTACAATCAATGTGACTCCGAAGTGGAGCCCTGCATTCGTGAAGACACACATTTTCAGGAGTTCTCAGTCCCTACTTGATATCAACATCTCTTCTTGGCAAGGCCACATTATTGCACAAGACTTCCACACGTCGATGGATGTCCTCATTGGCTGTGCAAAACGCTGGCGTAGTCTCGTCATTGATAATGTCGATGTCTCTCATATAACAGAAATTTTGAACAGGATGAAACGTCACATATTTCCTTCTCTCGTGCATTTGTCATTTGAGTGCATTGGTCTGTCCCACAGAGGTCAAATGGTTTTCGAGCTCTATACCAGAATGTATCCTCATCTAGAGCATCTGAAACTTGGAGGGCTGTTAAACATTTCGACATATTCCAAGGTCTCCCCTTGTCTCACATCACTGAGCCTTCATCAGTGAGCTGGGTGGTAGTTAGCCGATGCTCACGAGTGGTCGTGAGCAGTCTGGATGACTTACGGCTTTGCTGATGTTTACCTCTGTGATAGGGTACTTCCTCATTTTTCCAGTCCCTTTTGGTCCAGAGTCTACAGACACTCATGCACTTTGGCTCTATCTATGATATGCAACTACACCCCAAAAGTATTCATTTTCCACTCCTCAGAAAGTTCATATGCAAGGGGACCTTTGCAAATGTGGTAATTTGTGCTATTGTGGCTCCAAACCTCACCCACTTCACATATTACCCCTATCCCTGGTCAAGGCATCCTGGTGCATGGCAGGACAATGATGCTGAGGGTATCTGTTCACTATTCCCCTCTGTGCATCACATAGAACTCCCCACAGATGTCATGACATTCATATTCCACCAAAAGAATGATTTGGATGCTCTTTACTGGTCAAACCTTGAAAACTTGACAGTACATGAGTTGGGTGGAGACTCCCTGCCCTTTTTGGATGGTCTGGTCACATGGCTGGAACAGAGGCAAAATATAGAGCAATCAAAGTTGCTGATCAAGTTCATACTTCCAGGATTCCTCACATATGAGGATAGCCACATAGCTGTCAAACTTGAAGTGCTATGCAAATATTGTATTTTGGAGTGGGAAGATCTTCATAGCACAATAGTACTTTCTGGAATTGCACATGAATCACTATGGATTGTGGGTGCCCTTCTTCTAGGTTGTTGCTAGACTTTGTTAACTCCTGTGTAGGAAATGCCAAGGATACACCCTGACCTCATTGACAAGATTGGCAAGGCCTTTATTGCTGGACACATCCACACCACTGCACCACAATGTACATGTGGTGCAGTTTGACTAGTGCAGGATTATGGGTATAGTAGTGTTGAATCTGGATATGATAGTGCTCATGATGACTGATAACAAGGTACAACTGACTTATCATAGAATCAAATACAAATCAGTCCACAGGACCTTGACCATCCTCCTTCTCTTTGTTGAACAAATGAAGTATTAGCGCTGGTCTTACGTAACAGACGCTCACTATTTGTTCTCAGGAGATTTGTCATGTGCGTTTGTCACAGACACAACACTTGCACGTGTTTATCACTGCATGTGATTCTATGACCGGCTATTGGACATTACCGGTGTTTCACCAATATGGATAAAGGTCTAGGCTTTATGACGTCAGGATGACGTGCTTATGACATCATTCCTTCTATCTCATTCTATGGCATTCTATGCTTACTCAGTACGATACCTGAGAGACACTCTTATGGAAGGTATTACTTACCATATGTAGTTCAACCCACGAGTTGAACAAAACTCCATGTACCACGCACAGACCATGTCTGTAGCGTATATATACAGGACCTCCAGGTCCACAAATAGTAACAGTTCAACATCCGTTGAATAGTATTCAAGAAATACCCAACCAGAAGATCACCCCAAGTGAACACTTAAGTAAGTCTTAACGGTCCTTACCTTAAGAACTTCCACTGCGTAGTAGAAGTAGATTCTAGACTCTGCCCGAGTCAGTCTCCCGACTACACTACTTCGCTTCAGGTTATGAGCCCCGAGCTCATCGCCTAGGTTCGACGTCTATAACCTTGCAGCAGCTGAGCAAGGGATGCAACCAAACGATGGCTCGCGGTTCACTTGGAGGATTTTGTTGGGTCTCCTCAACACCCTCTCGTTTCTCCGCGGTATACAATGGGTTTATTTGCAACTGCCGTTTTGGCAAGCTGAGTTTTTCTTTGCCGTATCAGCTATTGCCTTTTTCACACTCTGTGTTGAGATGCAGCATACACCTGCTCATCGTCGCACTTATAGAGTGGCGGCTGAGGCACAGGATCGATTTGGGTCGTGGCGGATCCAGGTGGATCGGACCATTGGTCCTCCTCCTGAGGACGCTTCAATGCTGGAAGATCTTACAGATCCTCCTGCGTATTCTTTGTCTTCTCCACCACCGAGATATGAGTCTCGAATGACTGAAGAGTCAGCGGTGTTACGATTCGTTGATGCAAATCCAGGAATCACCCTGGTAGAACTACGTTCGCGCCTCGATCGAGCCTTCATCGAAGCTGCTGAGAGAATCGTAGATTCTGTCCGACGACAGCGACTCATTGAGTCCGCTAGAGCTCGCTTAACTGAAAGTCGAGTGAGAAATCGTCTGGACCTGACCCCTGTACAGCCAACCTTTTTACAGCTAAGGGGACAGCAGATGAGCGCCATGACGGCCTCGTTACCATCTTCTGATCGTAGTAGTGGGACTTTTATTGGATATACGGATGCTGACGGTAATCCTATTCCAGTCCCCTACGAGGTAATTCATTTACAAGACGATCCCATTATCGATCAAAACCCATTGCCTATTCCTTCACCTGACACCAATAACTATGCATCCATCCACATCCCCTCTCCATCTTCACCAACACAACGACGCAGTAGTCAAGGAACACCTGGTCTGGAATTCGGGACCACCCGCAGTGACGCCGAGTCACAGTCTGGCGACGCCTTCACGCTCGCCGATAGTTCCCCATCCGGGTCACCTACTACAGCCTCGAGTACCCTCTTTGATTCCAACTAGGCCTAATACGCCTACACCTCTTTCACCTCCTCATTGGTCCAGGGCGCATACTACCGGAACAGAGGACGTAGAGATTAAAGAGGAATTCGAGGACTTATATGTCAAAAAGGAGGAAAATATCGTCTTCATGAAGCAACAATCACCTCTCGAAGAAGGAGAAGTCACTCCTGAGCTCGTCTATCCGGAGTCACCGGAGGAAGGCGAAGAGGTAGAGTTTATACGCTTCAACCTCTATGAAGACGAAAACATTAACCCGGACGACTACCGTCTCAGTGAAGATGAAAAGCGTTACATTCGAGAATGAATCAATCGTCCAATGATGGACAGAGAAGATTTTAACGGCATAAGGAACATTCCAAATTATGATATGGAGTGGTATGTAAGTCGCGGAGATGCAGCCCATGTCAGGGACTTTTACCCTTGGCAAGCGGAGTATGGGCATCAATATCCAATGGGAAATGGAATCGTAGTAGTCGGAAAAAGGCCTACCCCAGCAGAGATTTTCGCACCGGGATACGGCGACATTTTTTCCCTCTTCTTCATCGCCTACGACAGCTACTTCCCTTGGATGAGAGCTCTGGGATTAGAGGTTATGAGAAACCAATACAGGTTCTCGCTTGTCAACCCAGGTCGAGTCTTCGACACGCACCCCTTCTTCCGCACTTATTACTCACACCCCTTCAAAATCATACAACGGGATTTCTCACGTTTCCTTGTTCAAATTCAGGACTATGTCGTCATCCCTGCAGACCCACGAGGCAAGGTCAAGATCCTTGATCTTGAGGCGTTGCGCCCTATCCTCAAAATGGGCTACGATGACAACGGAGAACCGGTGCTTTCTGAGGCTCTATCAGAGTACTTCGACGCACCAAACTCATCAGACATACCCCATGCCATTTTACGTTCACGAGCCGTACGCCGTTGATCTGAACTTTATTCTTTCTACATCACCCTTTGATGAAGAGAACTACCACAGTGTACCTCTAAGGAGGAGTATACATAAAAAACACGTACGCTTCACACATATGCTTCTTCCCTTTATCTTTGTACAAAAGCTTGAACTTTTCTCGTCTCAAATCCCTTTCACTGCACATCCTGTGTATCTTCATGGAAGAATTGCCGATAAGGAGTTTCATCCTTCTTTGTTTAAAACACCTTTCCCTTCCTGTGCAATCAAGGCTTGGGAGTTGGATAGAAGTGTATCTTTCATCGACTCTGTACTAGGTACAGGGGAAAAAGTCGATCGAGTTGATAATCCACACTACTTTCCGTTTCTGAACTTCCAAGTTTTAGAGCAACCTGCAGGACCTGGACTACCGGCAAAAGGATATGCATACTGGGAAAGGTCAAAGACGGGAGAAAAGAAGCGGAAGCGACGAGAAGCTGTGATAGAAAGGAGAAAAGATAAGAGAGCAGACAACGCATTACAAAGGATGATGGGAAATATGCCCCCTAGGAGGAAACCAGGGACGCATAATGGAAAGCATAGAGTTGGACCAAAACCCATTTCCCCTAAGCCTTTCATTCCCTTCCAGCCTGAAGAGGAAAACACGTTTGCTAATTGGTTTGCTTTCAACTGTCTATTCTAGGTTTAAAATGTCTGCAAAAGACGTTCTCACTTTTGTCCCCCTCTTGAACGGAAACAACTACAAGTTATGGCGTGACTCCATTGACGCCTTTGCTATGGCCATGGGGTTTTATCGAGCGTTCACTGAAGACACACCTGCTGTCGGAGCTGGAGTAACTGCCGAGCAGGTACAAGCTTTCGTGGACAAGGACATCCAAGCTAGAGGTGTCATCAAACTCCGAATTTCCCCCTCCTTTTACCATCATATGAAAACCACTGCCAAGTTAACCCTAGCGGACATCGAAACCGTGTATGGGAAACCAGGCAATATCGGCGCTCTATCTGAAATGAGATCACTCTTTCAACATCGTATCAAGGGAAACGCTAATCCCATTGATGAGGCGAATAAGCTAATCGCCTGCGCTGAACGCCTCACTGCAGCAGGTTTTGCCGTCGACAAGAAGCTAGTCGCGATGGCCATCTTAATGGCTTTGCCCTCTGACTGGGAGAACATTGTCTCCCTCATTACTACCACTGTCGAGGATGCAAATTTTCAACCGTCGACGATTATCCCGCATATTCAAAAGGAATATCAGCGGAGAATTACTGGAAAAGGAAGGAGCACTATTGATCAAGAGCGGTATGAAGGACCTCGTCATTCACAGCAGAAGTCCCTTATTCACCGACTCTCTAATGTCAAACCCGCAACAAATACTCAGTATGCTCCACGAGGAAGTTATCCTCGGTGCGGGAATGGCTCTTGCAGGAAGAACCACTATCCGGGCGAGACTTGCCACGTTACAGGACAGAAAGTATACTATACTGGCGGCAAGCAGCAAATTCGCTGTGTCCCGGAGCTCGTCCGTGCGCCTCAGGTACCCCCACAGAGGCAGTTTCCTAGTAAGGGAAAGGGACGAGGAAAGCAGGGCCAGGGTGCTCGCAGGGGAAAGAACCCGCAAAGCCAGGGGCAGAGACCTCGCCCCAATAAAGGCAAAGGAAAGGCCAGAAATAATATGATTCGAGACGACGAATCTATGGCCTATGAAGAAGCTCCGCAGTACGATGAAGAGGATTTCACGTACATGCAAGCGGAATACCTCCAACAGGAGGAGCTTGGGATTCAGGATCAAGCAATGAATCCTGAACAACCCATTGCAAGCTCTTCAAAACTCACTGTCCAGCAGTTGGATCAGGAGTTAGAGCTTATCCGCCAGGGCCATTCGGAACCGTTTCAAACAGTTCCTGAGATAGATATCCCTGAGGAGCTTTATGAGGACTCGGTCAACCCTCTCACTGCAGAGGATTATGACTATGATGATGGTCCTATGGCGATGTGTGAGTCTACCACATCTACGCCGCCGTACAGAATCTCTTACTCCCTTCTCGATCCTATTCCAGAGTACATCGGAGAGGAATCGAAGGATATGAGTGATGAGGACTTGTATTATCTTGTACGACGCGTTTTGCCTCGAGACATCATGTGTTCCAATTCATCCACCTATAAACCTTTTAACCGAGACTATCATGACCAAGTGCATGCTTTTCAGTTGAAACCGGGAGTAACTGTCCCGGATGCACGAAGAAAACCTCGAGAATTTCAGATTTTCTATTGGTCACTTGATTGGCATACAGGTTTGTGGGCACCAGCCTATTACCATCCACGCTACAAGCTAGATGGATACAATATCGGTGGACAACCTCTCGACGTATATGTCTATGACGGAGAGGATGACTGTGACGAGTGTGGCTCACACCACCCCAGATATATCTGGAGTCACGATCTAGGGGAAGGGGATCCCCTGGGATATGGTGGTTTCGCCGAAACTGCACAAAAGTTGGCCGAGATACGACCACCATTACCCTCCACCGAAAATTGGCCTGGTGATGCCGTATACCCTAGGGTTATGGCAGATGGTCTTGGGAACACTGTCCTCATGGATAAGGACCATAACGTGCTGGAGATGTACTATCATCATCCAAAGTGCTCTGACTGCACCAAGCACAGGTTACTTGTTTCTCAAGACAAGGGAAAGTGCGTCTCATGCCATTTACCTATGAATATGAAAGCAACCATGTGTCTAACTTGTAAAGGCAAAAAGAGTCAACTGATTCTGCTTGACTCGGGTGCATCTGTGCACTGCACTCACAACTTGGATGACTTCGTGTCATATTCTGCATACCTTACTCCGAAGCTGTCTCAAACGGCGGATGCAGAAACAGTTGTAGAGAAATTAGGGAGTGGTACCGTTATCTTTCGTCATGAAGGAAAACTGACCAAACTTTACGGAGTGGAGTATTGTCCCAAACTCCATATGAGGGTAGTTTCGACCACTCAGCTCACTAATAAGGGCTATACGCTGACGTCGAACGTTGATGGAACTCAAATCTTTGCACCTAATGGTGACCTTTACCTGCGGTCATGCCCGATAGCATCTAAAGGGTCCCTTCATTATATTCGAGTATCTTTGCTGTCTATAACTGATCGGATTCAAACCATTAGTTCAAAGGAAACTTCTGACCTATGGCATGCACGGATGGGCCATTGCTCTTACAATGCCGTGCGCCAGTTGCCCAAAGCAACCACTGTTCCTCCTTTCGAGATTTCATTGGAGAACAAACCTTGTCCTGGTTGCGCTTTAGGAAAAATGACCGAGCAACCCTATCGCATTACCTATAAGCGCGCCACTAAACCACTCGAACTTATCCACACGGATCTCTGCGAATTTCCCGTCGAGTCCTATTACCATAAACGTTATGTTGTCACCTTCATCGATGACTACAGTGGATATGCCTCGATCGTCCCTTTATCCCTAAAGTCCGACACTTTTGATGCCTTTCGTTCCTGGCTTGCCTGGGCTCAAAATCGTGTCTCGGGACGACTCCTTCGGCTACGTTCGGATCGTGGGGGAGAGTTTAGATCTCTCGAGTTTGCGGCCTTTCTACGCGAACACGGTGTCGAGCACCAGATGACTGCTCCTGACACTCCCCAACAAAATGGTCGTGCAGAGCGTTTTAATCGCACCATGGTAGAAAAGGAAGAAGCTATGAGACATTCAGCCTGCCTTCCTCCTAACATGTGGCAACATGCTCTCGAGACTTCAGTGCATGTTTACAATCGCCAACCATTTCGTCGATCACAGTGGAAAACTCCAGTAGAGTTATGGACGGGTAAAAAACCTGATATCTCTTACTTTAAGGTTTTTGGTTGTTTGGCTTATGTTTTTATCAAAAAGGAACATCGGACCAAATTACAGGCCAAAAGCGCTCCAATGATATTCCTAGGCTATGAACCTGGAACAAAGGCCTACCGATTCCTAGATAAAAATCAAAGGGTCGTCATAAGCACTAATGCTATATTTGACGAAGAAGTTTTCCCGCGATGTGCAAAGACTGGTGGAAAAGACCTAGTACCAGAGGAAACTGAAGACCAACCTCACGAGGATGTTCCAATGGAGGTCGCTCCTCCAGAAGAACAAATTCCAATCGATGTCCCGCAAACAGTTCGTCCAACTGTCTCTCTGAACGACCCGAAGGAACTTGCAACTCCAACGGAAGTACGAACGGAACCACGAACAGAGACTTCTAAAAAGGCTGTCAAAATTCCCTTAAAGACACCTTTACCCTCTCGGTATACACCCTATCCAGACTCCAGTATCCGTCGGTCCACTAGAGAGAGAATTGTTCCTCTAAGACCAGAGAATGCCTATGGAGAAAGAACACACCCTGTTGATGCCGAACGGCTAGCATCAAAGGAGATGACCTTTGAGGATACGAGAGAAGCATCGGACATGGGGGAGCCGATGATCGACTTGCACAAGCTCAGTCAGGAATGTGGTACTGACTTCGTCAACTACTTGCTTATGCAAAAGGTCGAAGAAAAGTCTAGAACACCTGTTCATTATCGGGATACTCAGAGATTACCAGCCGATGACAAAAAGGCTTGGGAAGCCGCCATGCGCGAGGAAATCGCAGCGTTAGGCAAGAGGAAAGTTTGGGAACTTGTGCCTCTACCTCGTGGGAGAAAGCCTGTAAAGTGCAGGTGGGTCTATGCTATTAAATCTGATGGGCGAAAGTGTGCCCGTTTAGTAGCAAAAGGTTTCTCTCAAGAATACGGAGTAGATTTTGAAGATGTCTTCTCTCCGGTGGCAAGATTCGAGTCTGTTCGAATCATCTTATCCCTGGCTGCCCAATACAATTGGGATCTAGAGGCGCTGGACGTCAAAACTGCATTTCTATATGGAAAATTGGACGAGGAAATTTATATGGAACAGCCAGAAGGCTTCGTGCAAAAGGGAAGAGAGCGCCATGTCTATCGATTGCTCAGAGCTTTATATGGTCTAAAACAAGCCGCTCTGGCATGGAACATCGAATTAGACAAATCCCTCAAAGCACTAGGCTTCACCCGCATCAAGTCAGATGCTGGAGTATATGTGTTGCGGAAGAAAATAGGATGAGAAAGTATTGTCATCATTCTCCTCATATACGTTGACGACGTACTCTTCACTGGCAACAATCGCAAATACCTTCAGGAGCTGAAGAAGAAGTTCATGACAGTATGGGAATGTCGTGACTTGGGACAAGCCAAAGAATATCTTGGAATGCATCTCCAAATAGATCGTTCCTCAGGTCTTTTGATCGTTGATCAGGTCGCTTATTTGGACAAGATTATTCGAAGATTCCAAATGGAGAATTGCCGTTTAGCAAACACTCCACTCCCATCCGGATATGAACCAGTAAAACACAAGGGAGAGACTACCCCTACACTGCATTCAAAGTATCAATCAGTGATCGGTTCCCTGTTATATCTTACCCTAGGAACTCGACCTGATATCTCATTCGCTGTCATCAAGATGTCACAGTTCGCATCGAATCCTACCGAGGATCATCTAAATCATGCCCTATATATCTTTCGCTATCTTCGAGCCACCAGAGAAAGGGGGTTGGCTTATCGAAGAAAAGCTGAGTACTCTATAGAGGCTTATTGCGATGCAGACTGGGCTTCAGACAAAAATGACCGGAAATCCACAACTGGTATGGTCATATTGGCGAATGGAGCACCTATTACATGGTTGTCACGCAAGCAGAAGACTATCGCTCTGTCCTCAACAGAAGCCGAGTACATGTCCTTATCCAATACCTCCCGACAAGTTGTCTGGATTCACTCTATGTTCACCGAACTTGGTTTCAAACCAGAACCCATTCCATTATACGGAGATAATATGGGATCGATTTTCCTTGCCCAGAATCCTGCGCAAGAGAGACGAACCAAACACATTGATATTCGGTATCATTTCATTAGAGAGTGCATTGAGGATCGGAAAGTACTCATTGTCAGACATATCACAACTGACAAACAACTTGCAGACATCCTAACAAAGAATTTAGGTCGCGTAAAGTTTCATGCCTTCGCAGACTTCCTACTCTTTGATTTGGCACATACCAAATCTGGGGGAGTGTTGAACAAATGAAGTATTAGCGCTGGTCTTACGTAACAGACGCTCACTATTTGTTCTCAGGAGATTTGTCATGTGCGTTTGTCACAGACACAACACTTGCACGTGTTTATCACTGCATGTGATTCTATGACCGGCTATTGGACATTACCGGTGTTTCACCAATATGGAGAAAGGTCTAGGCTTTATGACGTCAGGATGACGTGCTTATGACATCATTCCTTCTATCTCATTCTATGGCATTCTATGCTTACTCAGTACGATACCTGAGAGACACTCTTATGGAAGGTATTACTTACCATATGTAGTTCAACCCACGAGTTGAACAAAACTCCATGTACCACGCACAGACCATGTCTGTAGCGTATATATACAGGACCTCCAGGTCCACAAATAGTAACAGTTCAACATCCATTGAATAGTATTCAAGAAATACCCAACCAGAAGATCACCCCAAGTGAACACTTAAGTAAGTCTTAACGGTCCTTACCTTAAGAACTTCCACTGCGTAGTAGAAGTAGATTCTAGACTCTGCCCGAGTCAGTCTCCTGACTACACTACTTCGCTTCACTCTTGTCACCAGGTCTGTACCACTTGATCTGGGGATGAAGTAAGAGACTATCAGATAAACACCAGTAATGATCTGAGACAACTCACTTGTATGCTCTGAAATGACTCTGCAAGGACATGATCTGGATGTTTCAACATTCATCCTTAGGCCAAAACATCCAAATTGCTGTACTATGACAGCCACCTGACAAGTAAAAGCAGATTCTCCTTTGTTCATGAACAAAGTGAATTGACAAAATAATCATACCATGCCCAGGAGAGTACATGCATCATTCCAACACAGTACACCAGATACTGCTGATCAATTGGTCTGATGGTAACAGGGCCATCACAATGTATGTTGTACCTTGTGTATCACAAGTGTGAAAGCATTACAAAATATATGCATCCCTGTTAGACCCAGCGATAAAAGTGCACTCATGGGTTGTGAGGTACTAGTGAAAATGACACTTACTACTACTGGGATCAGATTCATTTTATTGTATCTCATGAAGTAAGTAGGGTATAGTGCTAGTTGGGTATCCACTCCTTGAGTGTTCTTGTGCACAGAAATGGACTAGGAATTGATATGCTGAAAACTGTGCCTGGTTCATGAGAGAACTAATAGTAGTAGTAATGGAAACTTGGTGAAGAGCAGCAAAATTTGTGTACTGTCTGCACACAATGAACCACAATAGTTTTGTATATCTTTTTCGCATTTATATATGTACACCCTTGTAGTCAGTAGGTACAGGAGGGTGTCTGTAGGCGTCCCAATGCAAGCTGTGCCAATTGAGTCCTTGAGACTATGGCTATGCTGGCAATAAACATAGGGTCATCAATCACGCAACATTCATTTTCTATAGTAAGTCCTGTATGTGATGCTACATATTTCCTGAAGCTTTAAGTTGTGCCACAGGCCCCATTGACCAGCTGCCGTGCTCTCTCGGAGAAGGGGAACGTTCTCTATTGAAAAGGAACGGAAGTAGAGAAGTTGCAATACAAGAACGTGGTGCTGAAGGACGACCACTACAGCATAAATATCCAGATGCCCCACAGGACCTTTCCATTGACTCGATCATCTCTAGTATTTCGCATGCCTTTCCTCTCAGGCGTTTCACACTTCTCTAGAAACGACAGAAGTTGCTGGGCACACTGGCGTACAAGCCGACACACAGGACATCTACACAGCGGGCTCGTTGATATTGATCCTGTGTATCATGCAAAGGCAATGATCCTCAACGAAGCCTTCCAAGAAATAGGCATGGGGAAGTACCAGGTCTGTCTGCCTTACATCCCATTGTAATAACTGATTCATAATCCACATACTAGTGGTATTTATATATAGTGGCTGGGCTTGGCTGGACATCGTAAGCTTCTAGTCCCATTCTTAGATTTCTAACCAAGCACCGATAAGAGATGAGCTATGGCCGGTGAGTATTACCTTCTCGGAATCAGTAATGATACCGTCGTAACCACGTTCAATCGTTTAGCTGACCTGCGCATTAATCTACACACCGGTTACGAGTGAGTTCAATGTCCATGGGGAATGGATGTTGCTTGCACAGTCCTTCGGCCTACTTGCTGGAGCAATCTTTTGGGGTGTTGGTTGTGATGTGTGGGGCCGTAGGTAAGACTCCCCTGTAGTGAAATATTTGAATTTTATCCTCACTACCCAAAGGTGGTCGTTCAATCTCACCATCCTTGTCGCAGCCATTTTTGCCCTCGTATGCTGCAGCACCCAACTATATTACTCTATGTGCATGTGTGGCTGGGTGGTCCTTCGGAGTGGTGGGAATCTCCATGTAGATTCAACTGTCTTTCTTGGTAGGTGGTCTCTTCCGAAACAGTCCAGGGGACGCGAAATCCACATACCTGTAGAATTTGTTCCTCCATCACACCAGTATATGTTGATTTGGTGCTCTCTGTCTTTTGGACATTGGGTGACCTCATGGCTAGCTTGGTAAGTCACCCAGATATTAATATATTGAATTTGTTGCTGACAGGTTGTACAAGGTTGCTTGGCCGTTGATTAGTAACTACTCTTGTTCCCCAACACCGGCGCCTTGCCCAACATCGTCTAACAGAGGCTGGCGTTATCACCTCTTGGCTACCGGTGGGATAATGGCCGTAATGTGGGCCCTTCGGTTCTTCGTCTTCAACCTTCAGGAGAGTCCAAAGTATCTGATGGGGCATGGGAGAGATTATGACGCGGTAGCCGCCGTGCAGAGGGTGGCCAACATCAACGGCAAGAAGAGCAACCTTACCTTAGCGTGCCTCAAAGAAGCTGAGATGCTTTCTGGGGACTCTATTCAGAACGATAATCAGACAGTCAAATCTGCAGCCGCGATAAGGAAGTTCTCGAAATTCGGTGCCATCCACGCATCGCCCCTGTTTGCAAACACGGAAGCTGGCATACTCGACGAGCATCCTGATCATTTTATGGGGTAAATTGCTCCTGAGTTCATGGCGCAAATGACTAATCAGTTATTGTTATAGCGTTGCTCGGATTTGCTCTTCCTTTGTAAATAACCTATTGTGTATGTGGTACTGCCTCTGACCATCGTGCAGGTATTATACTTTCCAGATCTACTAGTATGTCTGGAGTTGTTGTCGTTGATGTCTGAGTTGACGTGCTTGGATCAGCCTGCTTATTCCAGGAGTGGAAAGCAGCAGCGATTCTGTATTTACTGCATATCGTAACGTGAGTTCTCGGACATCTCTAACCATCAGATACTAAGGGGCATTACAGCAAGTGATTGCAGCCTTCCTCGGTGTTCCAGCGGCGTTGATGGCTGGCTACCTGGTCGAAATTGCTATCTTTGGCCGGCGGGGAACCCTCGCTATCTTCACTGGTCAGTCTACATGAGCAGTTCAGATTCATTCAATGCGATTACCCATTGCCATAGTTTTTACCGGTGTCTTCATTCTTTCGTCAACGACTGCACGCACGTCCAATGCTAGAACAGGATGGCACTTTGAGTACAGCTACGTCGCTAATATTATGTATGGCGTACTGTACGCCATAACCCCGGAATTATTCCCCACCAAGTGCAGGGGGACTGGTAACTCGATAGTCTTTGCTATTAATCGTCTCTTCGGCGTCATGGTGCGTGTTTATGCGATATCTCTCAGAAGTGAATGGTATTAATATACCAAAAATACAGGCACCTATCATTGCATTATATGGGAATATAACTACGTCTGTTCCTAGAATGGTTTCTGGAGCAATAATTGTTGTTTCTGGGTTTGTCCTGTTGTTGTTACCAATCGAGACACGGGGCAAGGCCGCTCTGTAAACATTTAAGATATTAAATCGAGTGTACTTGTGTACGTGTGCCTGATGTCTTTGTAGTATAATACGAAAATTATGCTTGACTGATGTGATTCACCTACTGACCTGTTGGAAATCAACGGTCACTCAGACCAGTTACTTTCGTTGTTCCCTTATTTCCATCACTCTGTTTACATTTGTTTGTGCCTCAGCTGTTGCTCTACATGAGGTACATTACATCTCACCTGTCTTTTCCTGTTACCTTAAATTGATCATAATGTGTAGATATTGTTAGGTACCTTTTCATGTATAATAGCTGTTGCTCCACAATGCTGAGACATTGTTAGCCTACATGACCAACCTTAAATACTCTTCTGGTCTTTCAATGTTTCACATTGAAGTTTGTTGAGCAAATAGAGATAAGTGCTCACTATTCTGCTCTAGGAGATTTGTCATGTGTGATGTCACTGATGAAGTACACTTGCATGTGTTATATACTGCATGTGATTCTATGACCAGCTATAGGACATTATTGATGTTGTTCTACAACCTTCTTCTATGTTCTCTGGTTATATACTTATATGGAAGTTTTCCAGACACTTATGACATCATTGTTCTATGAAGTTCCATTTCATTCTATGATTACTCAAGTACAATACTGCAGAGACACTTATATGGTCACTCATACCTATCATATGTAGCTCAACCCACGAGTGTTGTTCTATCCTCTACTGACCAGTGTTTAACATCAGTTAGTATCACCCAACCAGAGGATTTCCCAAGTGAACACTTTGTAAGTATCAACAGTCCTTACCAAGAACTTCCACTGTGTAGTAGAAGTAGTAGAGGCTTAGCCCAGCCTCAACAGAATGTTTGTTCTGGTCCTCTGACTACCATACTTTGCTTTAGGTTATAAGCCCTGAGCTCATCACCTAGGTCAACATCTATAACCTTGCAATGGCTAAGCAAGGGATGCAACCTAATGATGGCTTGCAGTTCACTTGAAGAATCTTGTTGGGTCTCCTCAACACACTCTCTTTCCTCTGAGGAATTCAATGGGTTTACCTGCAGTTGCTGTTTTGACAGGGTGAGTTTTTCTTTGCCATTTCAACCATTGCCTTCTTCACACTTTGTATTGAGATGCAACATGCTTCCTGCTCATTGTTGGTCTTATCCAGTGGCAGCTTCTGCAAATGACCAATTTGGATTGTGACATGTCCAGGTGGATCAGACCATTAGTCCTCCTTCTGAGGATCTTGGAATGTTGGAGGATCTGTCAGATCTTCCTGCATATTCTTTACCTCTGCCAGAGTATGAAACTCAGGTAACTGAGGAATTGGCAGTTTTATGATTGTAAATGCCAATCTGGAGATTTCATTAGAGGTATTACAAATCAGACTGGATAAAGCTTTCATCCAGGCTACTGATTGTATTCTTAACTTTGTCAGACAACAGTGACTGATAAACTTAGCTTGTGCTCACTTGTCCCAAGGATGAGTAGAAAGTCACCTTGAGATGACTCCTCTCTCATCAACTTACTTAAGGTTGAGAGGTCATACTGACTCATTGCCATCTAATCTTCATTTGAATGGAACTTTCATTGGATATACAGACACTGATGGATGTTCAATTCCAGTTCCATACAAGGTAATAAATCTCAACCCAATCCTAGAATTGAACTCCACTTCCTGTTCCATCACCATCCACTAGTTCCTATGTCTCAGCTACAGGCTCACCCTTTCAATGATCCCATGTACTGACAACCCAATATGGCAATTGGAAGATCCTGACTCCATCTCCACCACCATCTTCAGCTCTCCAGACTCTGTTGGTTTTCAGGCCAGGTCACCTACTTTGGGAGAACACCCCCTCTTTGGTTCTGATGAGGCCTAATACCTCCTCTCATCTTTCACCACCTCATTAGTTGAGAGCAAAACCAACCCTGGGGATAGTAGATGATGAAGAATTGGATCCTAACTTAGGCAGATGAATGAGAAAATACTCCATCCTCAGCTGGAGAGAGAAGATTTCTCTGGCATCTGACCTATGCCAAATTATGAGATGGAGTGGTATGTCACAAGGGGAGAAGTGGCATATATTAGGGGTTATCATCCATGGCAGACCATGTATGGCCACCAGTACCCAGCAGCTCTGGGACTGATCATGATGGGGAAGATGCCTACTGCTGCAGAGATTTTTGCACCAGGATATGGTGATATTTTCTTCCTTTTCTTTATAGCACACAATATCTACCTGCCATGGATGAGGGCATACAGGCTTGAGACCATGGACAACAGTTACCACTTTGTGCAGGCCAACCCCAGTCTTGCCTTTGACACATCCCTTCTTCTGCACTTATTACTCTCACCTGTACACAGTGATGCAGTGTGAGTTCTCACAGTTCCTCACACAGGTCAGGGATTATGTCAGCATCCTGCAGGACCCATGAGGAAAGGTCAAGATTCTTAATTTTGAGGTGCTGCACCCTATCCTTAACATGGGCATCAATAAATTTGGAGAACCAACACCTGATCAGAATTTATCAGAGTACTTTGACATACCAGACACATTGGGTCCACCCACTGCTGTATTATGCACCTGTGCCATATGCCACTGACCTCAATTCCCTTCTATCTACCATACACTTTGACAACAAATTTTTTTACTCTGTACCATTGCAATGAAGCATTCATCTCAACCATGTATGCTTTACACATATGACCCTTCTTTTCATCTTTGTACAAAAGATTGAGTTGTTCTTATCTTCCATCCCCTTTATATCTCATGCAATGTATCACTATGGTTGGATTGCTGATAAGGAATTCCATCCTTCTGTTTTTTGAACTCCCTTCCTGTCCTGTGCAGTTCATGCCTGGGAAATCGATAGAAGTGTGTTCTTTCTCAACTCTGTTTTGGGAGTTGGCCAACAAGTTGATCAGGTTGAAAACCCACATAACTTTCTGTCATTACACTTTGAAACTATCAAGTCTGACACAGGATCAGGGTACCAGGAGTGAAGGCACCAACCTTCTGGGTAGAGTCCAAAAGTATGAGGAAGAAGATAAATAGGAAGACAGAAGTGATAGATCATTGAAAGATAAGAAGACAGGAACAGGCACTGACACACAGTTACAGGGATTGCTGGGACTGAGAAGGAAACCTGGGACACATAATGGAAAGCACAGGATTTGTTAAGGCTTGAAGTTGGGAGACTTAAGCTGAAACATTCCTTCAGAACTGGCACTCAAACCCTAACCCTAACCCTAACCCTACAGGGTCCTTGACCTTAATTGCAGGTTCAATGGAAAGTGGTTCCTCTTGTGATGGAGCTCTTGGTCCAGAGCCAAGGTTTCTTCACATTAGGCCCTCAGTCAGTGCAATAGCACAAAGCTTGGGTGAATTGCAAAGGAGACTAAAGGTGGGAATTCCACCTTTCACCTACACTCTATATACTACATGGAAACTGTGCAGGGATACTCCATGACTATACTAATAGTACAGATACTCTGAGTAAAAGGGCTGCATATCACAGCACACAGTCTGCAGTCAGCTGCATTCATGGATAAGTTATTGTGATAAGGAATGAGTTGATGTGACATGTAAGTCATGTGATCATCAAGTCAGGGGCTTTCACCAGAAATCCAGGTGAAGGGTGAAAGCCCATGTACAGTGGCTCAAAAACTGTCTGCATGTTTGCATGTTTTACATTATCTATGACCAAACACAATAACCCCTAACCCTAGCCATAACCCATGAGTGTATGGAATAACATACTTACTCTTGGCTTTCTATTGGTCCAAGAATCAACTGATGTGGATAAGAACTGATAGAATAGCAGCCATTTGAAAATGACATGTCATGTGGACAGTTTTTTGACTTTACAAAAATCCAACTATCTAGTGCTTGGTATGAGCTCCTTTGGCCTTGATAACTGCTTCAACCCTTCTAGGCATGCTTCCTATCCATTTTTGACACTCTTCCACAGAAATCTTCCCCCACTCCACTACCACCCTTTCCCACAATTGATGAACTCCTGTAGGAGCACTCTCATAACCTGAGAGAGATTTTTTGAGGTGATTTCAAGTGTGTTCAATTGGGTTGAGGTCTGGAGCAAACCATTTCTGGGCTCTTCTAGAGGTATGCTTGGGGTCATTATCTTGTTGAAAGATAATGTCATCTTCTGGAATTCCAGATTCCTCCATGCTTTGAAGCAACCCTTGCTCCAAAATGGCCACATACTGTTCAGCATCCATCCTTCCCTCAACCTCACTCAAGACCCCAACACCATTCCACCCTATACATCCCCAAACCATGAGTGAACCTCCTCCAAACTTGACTGTACCTTTGACCTCTCTGGAAATAAGCCCTTCACCCTTCTTTTTTCACACATACTCTTGTCCATCTGACCCAATCCTGTTTATTTTGGTCTCATCTGACCATATAACTCTTTTCCAGTCCTCCACAGTCCAATGCTGATACTTGAGAGCAAAGGCTAACCTCTTTTTCTTGTGACCAGTAGAAAGCAATGGCTTTTTTTTCTTCACCACAGCCTTCAATGAGGCTTCTTTGAGGGTATTCCTCACTGTCTGAGAAGAAACAGGACTATCAACAATAGAGTTGATGAAATGAGTGGCTTGAACAGCATTTTTGACCTTGCCAGTAAGGATTTGCTGGACAATGGCCCTTTTGTTGATGGAGGAAAGCTTGGAAGGGCAACCACCATGAAGCCTAGGCCTCTCTGGTTGGATTTCCTGAAGAACCTGGGATACTGTAGACTTCCCTAGACCAGTCTGTGAAGCAATCTTCCTAGTAAACAGGCCAAGAGAGGCAAGAGAGATGATATTTTGTCTTTGAGAGGTGGAAATGGATTTCATGATGATGATGAGGTTTATATATGTTGGATGATACTCATTACATAAAGGTAACATAATAGAACCCTTGATGGATGTATGTAATGATATCACAGCATGCCAGGGTCAATATATATAATCAAAACTTTAAGTCAAACAACTGTCTGCATGACATGTCATTTCCAAATGGCTGCTACTCTATCAATTCCTATCCAAATCACTTGATTCATGGACCAATAGAAAGCCAAGAGTAAGTATGTTATTCCATACACTCATGGGCTAGGGCTAGGGTTAGGGGTTATTGTGTTTAGTCATAACTAATGTAAAACATGCAAACATGCAGACAGTTTTTTGAGCCACTGTATATATACTAGACTCTTGAGTCCACACATAGTAACAGTTTTAACTCAACAGTTAGAACAAGTGTTCAAACCTCCCAACTAGAGAATTACCCTGGGTAAACACTAAGGAAGTCTTAAGGACCTTACCTTAGAACTTCCACTGCATTGTAGAAGTAGTTCAGGCTCTAGCCTGAGTCTATCTGAGCCAGGTGTATAACACTTGGTTTAGTCCCTCTGACTATGGTACTTCACTTTAAGTACCTAATGCAGCTAGGTGAGCTACAGTACATCAGTACATGAGAAGTAAAGGTAAATGTAGGTACACTCACCTTAGTGTACTGTGAGACAGATGAAAATTTACCACATGATTATGTAAGCATGGTGCATACTACATTTGGAATAGAAACTGCCAACAGAATCATCTCTGGTCCACTGTTTGAAGTGTTGCCTTTGAGGCAAATGGTGGAACCTAGTAAATGGGGCTACCATTGCAATCCTGGAATACCACTGTGCTGAACATAAGGATTAATGGATATTAGGCACATTGAACATACTGCCAGTCAATACCATCCAAAAAATTTTCTGCCTCTGTTCTTCTGTGAATATGAATCAGGTACTGCTCAACCCAATCCACAAGGTCATCCTTAAACCCACCCTTGATGAACTGGTGAAGAATGTCAGGTGAAAGCATCACATAGATGTCCACATGTGGAAAGTCATTTGTAAATAGCTGGCTTTGATTAGTCACAGAAGAAGAAAAAAGGCACATACTTACTACTATATCACCAATAATTCCATACCTTTTCCAGAGGTTTTGAAGATCTAACACATTGATGACCCTCTCAGCATGCTCACAGTGACAATAGAGTGCATCTGCATCAAGATTGCTGCAGTGTGCAAGACATTTTGGATACCAATTGTGCACAGTGCATGACAGCAATGCTTGCTCTTCATAGTCTGCTATGTAAGCTGCAAGCCCATATATGACATGCTGGAAGTACTTGTCTCCAAACAAGACTGTTTCTGGTACTTTCATTGCAGGATGAAGTGATTGAAGTATACAGGCTAGCAATGAATGGAAGAGCTGTCTTTAAAATTACAGAACTCCTGTGTATTAGCATGCTCTCTTGTCACTAAATGACATATCAGCCACAGCATGAAATTTAGCTTTGAGAGCTTACTTTTGGACATGGCAAGAAATGCAATGAGAACTACTGCATTGCAGTGTGCATGACAAATGGTGTTGTGAATGTTTCTGATGGAAAGATAGAGAGGATAATAATCAGTCTGACCAGTTGCTACTGATACAGTGGTCTTGTCACTACCAAGTATGATCAGAATTAATGTTGCTCTGGCCATTGTTGAATCCTCACTAACAATCCTATCCTAGGAATTTAACATTAGTAGAAATTCACATCAGAATGAATGGGGTGCATACCACTTCTTGCCAAGCCCAATCTCATGACATAAAATTTTGCCAGCACCTCTCATTGTTTGCAGCATCATATTCCCAGTATGGGCACATAGTCCATTTCACCTATAAAGTCAGCATGTGCAAGGAGGTTGTGAATGACTTCACATGGGTCTCAATACCATACATCATAGGTGTTGGAAATCCAAGGAGCCATATTATTTCCTTGGCCATCATCATCTTGTTCATCACCAGCCTTGTACTAAACAGCAAAGTTTTCTCACTTAACCTTGCCAACAGAAGTGCTGTCAATCACACAGTAAAGATCCATGTGATTAGCATGAAGTGGTTCTCTGCCTAGTGAAAGCAACAAGGCAGCCCAGATCTCAAGTTGCATATCAATCTTCTTGGCAGGCATTTCAGCCTGTGCAAAGAGAAATTTGGCAAGTTCAAACTGCAACTGGTTGTGGTATGGAGTCCAGTCATTGGGTGATTTCTGTGCACCCAATGATGGTGGGGCATTGTCCAGTAGAAACTGACCATAGGCACCACATCTTTGTGCTGGAATACAAGGTATTAGTTGAGGTAGTCACAATACTGATGTGCACCACTTGCCATCAAGGCCCATATGATAATTATGGTAACTCTACTGCCAGAACCAATGAATTCTGCCCTAACATTGTCACATTCCCAGTCCAACAAATCATCACTATTTTCTTCACAAGTATCACCTTCTTGATGACCATAATCTGCCATATCATGTTTGCATACTGGAGGTGCCATGACCATATCATTGTCCTCCTGTCCTGGGCACCCAGGTGATCTTGGATGGTTGGGTAAATCTTGGTGGAGGTGACTCAAGCATGGATGAGCAATGTGCTTGTGTTGAGTAAGGCCAGAAAGATTTCTGAACCAGTGGTTACAACCTGATTCATCACAAAGATGTTGAAGAGCACTAAAGATCTTCTGGAGGGGCATTTTTAATGCAAACATGCTCATTACAGATCCTGTGATGAATGAGCTGTCAGGGTAGGCAGGACTTAGTGAAGAAAAATCAGGTCATTGTTTGCAAAAAAAAATCAGCTGTATAAAATTGATGAGTTCAAACTTTACCTTCCCCTGTCCCTGTCTCTCACCTAGCACACCAAGTATAATGTCAACCAATACTACTCCCAGGAGTCATCATCCACAAAGAGAGAAGGCCAATCTACACCCAGGACAGATAATTCTCAATATGCAAATTAAATGATGCACCCCAGCTGAGAAGCAAGCTGACAACTTGTGTGCAAAGGAAATCAACAATGCCTGTGCAGCTGCTATTCAACAGAGTTCCACCCAAGTCAGCAAGATGGAGGCCACCATGGAAGTCAAACAGGCCATGGAGGAAGCTGTCAAAGCAAGGCCAGTAAGACCAAAACAGGGGATCAGTCAAGGGAGACCCACAAATGTACTTGTCCCTCCTTATATTAATGGTGAGGATGGAATTTCAGAAATTATTTGAATCTACCAGCTCATAATCAATCAGCAGCTGAAAGTGTGGACATGAACACTCATCATGTGACTGATACTGCTGGCAAGTGACCCTGTAGATATCAGAGATAAGCCCAGTCTGTCAGAAGTGGGTAGCTGCTAGCCATGTACTGAAATGACAGAATGCAATGATGTTGCTAGCTGATGTGACTGTTGTGGAAACACATGCACCTGATCAAGGAAAATCTCTGTTGAACAAATAGGTGAAAGCCCCTGATCACATAATCAGATGCTCACCAATTGTAATAGAAAGAGATTTGTCATATGCTGAAGAGCATGTGAAAGTCACATCACATGACAATAGCTCAGGGATACTGATATAGCCAATATACCAGTCAACATCTAGACATCTGAATCTAGGACTGACCATTATGCAATACATGAGTCATGAGAAGACACATGACTGCAAATGACCCATTCCTTATCTCTTTATCTTCTTATCTGCCTATGAATAGAATGTCACTTATCTTCCATGTCTATATGGCAACAGAACTCTTACCATATGCAGCTCAACCCACAAGTTGAAGCAATTATGCACAGACCAGTTCCTTTGTAGGACAGGTTGCCATTTACTATATAAACCATTCATATATGGCTGTGACAGTAGAATTGTTTTTTCCAACTATCTCTATACAGCATTCTATCCTCACTCATATTGTTCAGTGCCTAGCACCAGACAGTATCAATCTTCAAGTTCAATAAAGTATCTACAGAAAGCATCAAGTGAACAACAGGTAAGTTCCATGGTACCTTTACCTGGAACTTCCACTGTGTAGCAGAAGTAAGGACCTGTAGCCCTGGTCCATGTGCTCCTTCACATTGCTACTTCTTCAGAATCTCACCAAGGGTGCATTGTATTTTCTTTGTGATGCTACTACTAACTGAATCAACTATATATTGGCTAAACCTCACCAGTGTTAAGGCTTTTGTCAGTAGACTAAGCCTTAGATGTTCCTTCAGAACTGGCACTCAAGTCCTAACCCTAATCCTATGAGGTCCCAGACCTTAGTCATGGGTCTAATGGAAAGTGACTCCTCTTGCAGCAGAACTCTTGGTTCAGAGGCAAAGTTCCTCCCCACCTAGGTCCTCAGTTGGTATGATAGGATAGAGCTTGCATGAATTGCAAAGGAGACAAAAGATGGGGACTTCATCTTTCACCTACACTCTACATATATATGTTACAAGATACTGTGTGGGCACAACCTGGCTGCACTAATAGTACACAGAATATCAGTAAGAGGCTGCATCCATGGATGAGTAGGAAATTGTAAGTATGAATTGATGTGTCAGTCATGTGATAGTAAGACAGGGGTTTCCACTGGAAAACAAGTGAAGAGTGGAAACCCACATAAGTAATTGTAATCATACAAAGGGAAACAGAATAGAAAATACAAGGAAACATACCTGTATGCATAGAGTCAGATGTCTGCAAAGTGTCTGTTGGATAATCAGTAAATGAAAGGAAAGAAACATGTTACTGCAGGGGTGTAACAACCAGTACTCAGAACAACAAGGCCAACAAGAAGTTAATCATGTCAAGAACTGGGTCAACATCCCTGTGACTGCTGGTAATGGGACACTGTCTAATTCTGTTGCTTTGGACTTACAATCTGAACAGACATCTAACCCACCATCTTCCACCATCCCTTCTCTGACAACTAAGGCTATCAGTGTCAGCTCATCAGTCTCCAATATAGATGCAGTATACAAGAAGACTCATAGGGGAAGTTCCAAGCAGGTTCCTAAGACAAGCCTGATCACCAATGTGCTGTGTTGCCTGGCCAGAGCAAACATTGTGTAGTTGGAGACAGGATTTCTGTGCCAGTCAATGATGAAGACAACTTACAAGTCTGCCATCCTTCCTGCCCAATTGTAGGGGCATCATAACATCAAGGTATGTCTTTCAGTTAAGATGTTGATAAGTCTCACTCTCTGTTGCTTCTAGCTGGTAGTGTCTACTACTATCACTCATGCTAATCCAGAGAGTGATGACAAATTTGATCAGTCTATTTTCAAGGTAGCATACACTACCTCTCTCCCTGTCCAGATTGCAAGCCATCATAATGTCAAGGTATGTCTTTCAGTTAAGAAATTGATAAGTCTCACTCTATTGCTTCTAGCAGGCAGTGTCCACTACTATCCCTCATGCTAACCCAGAGAGTGATGATGAATTTGGTCAATCTATTGTTGAGGCAGCACAGACCAGCTTGAAGCACAAGCACACATCTCACAACAGCACTGAGTATATCACCTCTGAGGTTGAGGAGATGGATGATGATGGGTCTGACATTAGCATTTATGATAGAAATGCCAAGCCTGAGTCTGGTGTTACTACACTGGTGTGTCTTCTGGTTCATTTAAGTCCCATGCTAACTTATGTGGAGTTGCAGACTAAAATTAGCATCAACAAGCCAGTGAAGAAAGCCAAGACTAGCAATGACCTGCAGCATGGAGCTACTGACACTTTGGCTGAAGATTTGGGGCAGTCAGTCTTGGCAGGCACCATGCCATATCAAATGTCTTCAATTGGGACCAACAGCAGGCATGTTCATTATGTAAATAATGACTTGCCTGCTGAACTGCAAGAGGATAGGCAGTGGATGAAACACATCATCCCCACATTCCTTGTATGGGTTTGAAGCTTGTCTAATCTGTGGGTAATCCCTGATCAAGAGCTCATGTGTGTCCTCCAAATTGTTGTCACCACTATTTGCCCAAATTTTCAGGACCTAACAGCAATACATCCCAGGGTGCCTATTTTTGTGCTTGTACTCATCTATCCTTTTAATTTTAGAGTGCTTGGCTCATGTTTTTTTGGACAGGCAGTTCAACAGCTGACCCTATGGTGCAGCAACTTTGGCTCTACTGCTATTGCACTTGTTGCCCATTTTCTTGTGTTGAGTTCTAACAATGCTGAGACTGATGAGCCCTCTACCACTCAGACAATCTGTAATGAGCTCTTGGAGGACTTTGCATTCTTATATCAAGACCTTGATGCTATGATACCAGCAAATGCTTTTCAGTCACACTTCATACTGCATCTCCTTGCCAGTGTCCATCTGTGGTCCTGCATTGGGTGCTCTAATATCTCAAGACTGAGTACTGATATGCTGACAGAGCAAGGCATCAAAGAGGCAATTGCCCTTGTTGTTCAGTGGTATGTAACACATTTTAGCCATGTCAGATTGCAAGGTAACTGACAAATTTAGCTCAAGTGTGCCATTCATCTATTTGAAAGCAGTGACTTACAGGTTGATGATCAGAACAGCACCTGTGGCAAGCCAACTCTGAAGACTCCCCTCAAGCTCAACAAGATATCCAGGAAGGAATCATCAAATTCCTTTGCATTCTCTGAGCAGCACTGGGGACCATGTACCTGGCAATATGTCACATTGATCACTAAACATGATGATGCTGTGCTGAAGGACATTGTTGCAATGGCCAATGCCCTCATCATGCCCAGCATGATGGAGATGTCAGAAGACAGTAGTTTTCAGGGTGACCAGATGGCAGAGGACATTGCTAAGGCTGCAGCTCAATGCATTAACCTGTGTAGAATCATGTCACAGTTTATGAATTCCATGCTGACAAGTTTGATAGGATCTTCATGCACTATCTGTGATTCCCAACTTCATACCCCACCATTTATTCCACAGTATATGTTGTGCATGTGCTTCTCCCCTCACCATTACCTGAATTACTCATTGACTACAATTGTTTCATTAATTGTACCCATTCATGTCACCATCATTTTGAGCCATGATCACAAGTTCCTACACTTGTTTAATTGCTTGGTACTTTGTTTTTTGTGAATCAATGGTGTTGTGTTTTCATTTCTAAGCTATGCAAGTCAACTGTGAGACTAAATAAAATGATGGGTGAGATAGGACTTGCAGAATAGTAAAAATATACTAACAGAGCTACTCTGATGAAAAGTCAGGATAGAATACAATAGTTGAAAAATAGTGCAGATAGAAATTGAATCTACTCAAAAAAAGACCATCCTCTATCTGTCACTTTTTCAACTATTTGTGCTAAAATAAATATGGATAGTACATAAAAGTTACAGATAGTAATGTGTGAAATTCCTGATGTATAGCTGGTCATAGAACCACATGCAGTGATAAACATGTGCAAGTGTACTCTGTCAGTGACATTGCACATGACAAATCTCCTAGAGCAGAATAGTGAGTGCTTGTTATGTAAGATCAGTGCTTAACTCTATTTGCTCAACACTCCCCCAGATTTGGTATGTGCCAAATCAGTGAGTAGGAACTGAGCAAAATCATGGGACTTCACTCATCCCAGATTCTTGGTTAGAATATCTGCAAGCTGTTTGTCAGTTGTGATGTGACAAACAACTAGTACTTTTCTATCTTCAATGCATTTGTGAATGAAGTGATATTGGACATCAATGTGTTTGGTTCTCCTTTCCTGTGGGGGGTTTTGCACCAGGAATATTGATCTCATACAGTGGAATGGAATCAGGATGAAATCCCAACTCTGTGAACATAGAGTGGATCCAAACAACTTGTCTCAATGTGTCTGATAAAGACATATCCTCAGCCTCTGTTGATGACAGGGTGATTGTCTTTTGCTTGCATGACAACAAAGTGACTGGTGATCCATTGGCCAAAACAACCATTCCTGTAGTGGACTTGCAGTTGTTTTTGTCTGAGGCCCAATTGGCATTGCAATACATTTCTACTCTATATTTCTCTTTCCTCCTATAAGTGATACTCTTCTCCTTGGCAGCTCATAGGCATTGGAAGATGTACATAGAGTGCATGGTTTAGATGATCCTCAGTTGATTGGATGTGAATTGCAACATTTTTGATAACAGCAAGTGCTATGTCTGGTTGCATTCCAAGAGTGGGGTAGAGTAGAGAGCCAATTACAGATTGGTATTTGGATCATAATTGAGCTGTAGTCTTGCCCTCATTCTTGATGGGTTCATACCCTGATGGGAGTGGAGGTTAGCCAGCCAGCAGTTCTCCATTTTTGGAATCTTTGAATGGTTTTATCCAAGTAAGCAACCTGGTCAATGATCAAGAGACCTGATGAGTGATCTGAATGGATTCTCATTCTGAGGTATTCCCTTGGCTTGTCCCAGGTCACAACATTCCCATACTGTCATGAACTTCTTGTTCATTTCCTGAAGGTACTTGTGGTTGTTGCCAGTGAACAGCACATCATCAACATAAATGAGGAGGATAATGATGCAATTCTCTCTCTCCAATCTTCTTCTGCAATACATAAATCCCAGCATCCGAAAGAATATGGGTAAAGCCTAGTGCTTTAAGGGACTTTTCCAGTTCTATGTTCCATGCTAAGGCAGCCTGCTTTAGACCATATAATGCTCTTAGCAATCAGTACACATATCATTCTTTGCCCTTTTGCACAAAGCCTTCTGGCTGTTCCATATAGATTTCCACATCCAATTTTCCATATAGAAATGCAGTTTTGATGTCCAGCACCTCAAGGTCCCAATTGAATTGGGCAGCCAGGGATAAGATGATTTGAACTGACTCAAATCTTGCTACTGGAGAAAAGACATCCTTGAAGTCTACTCTGTGTTCCTGAGAGAAACCTTTTGCTACCAGCCAGGCTCTTTTCCACCCATCAGATTTGACAGCATAGACCCACCTGCACTTGACAGGTTTCCATACTTGGCTCTTGCCTAGTGCTGTGATTTCCTTGTTCATGGCACTGTTCCAAGCTTTCTTTTCTTTGCTCAGCAGTCTCAGAGTGTCCTGATAATGAACAGGTATTTTGGACTTCATCTTGACCTTCTGCATGAGTAGATAGTTGATGAAATCTGTGCCACACTCCTGGCTCAGTTTATGCAGGTTGATCATCAGCTCCCTCAGGTCTGATGCTTCCTTAGCTTTGTCTAAACTTGTTTTATGTGAAGCTTGCTGTTCCACTTCAACAGGATGAGTTCTTTCTTCATACACATTGTTGGGTCTGAGAGGAACAACTTGCTCTCAAGTGGAACAACAAATGGTAGAGTCTGAATAGGGTGTATAGCAAGAGAAGGGTACTGCCTTAAGTGGGATTTTCACAGTCCTTTTAGAAGTCTCTGTTCATGTATCCTTGCCAGCATCCATAGGGTTTGTAATGTCCTCTGGAGGGTTTGGATTGACAGTTGGATGAACTGTTTGCAGGTACTCAATTGGATTGAGGCAACCTCCATGAGAGCATCCTTGTGAGGTTGATCTTTGGTTTCCTTGGTTTCTCAGTCTTTTAAACTAGTCTTTGCACATTGTGGGAAAACTTCTTCATCAAAAATTGCATTTGTGCTAATGATGACCTTGCCAATCTTATCAAGAAAATGATATGCTTTTGACCCAGGCTCATATCCCAGAAAGATCATGGGAGCACTCTTTGCCTGTAGCTTGGTATGATGTTCCTTTTTGATAAAGACATAAGCAAGACAACCAAAAACTCTGAAGTATGAAACATCAGGTTTTTTACCAGTCCATAACTTGACAGGAGTTTTCCACTGTGATTGTCTGAATGGTTGGTGATTGTAGACATGCACTGCAGTCTCTAGTGCATGTTGCCATAGGTTGCAGGTAGACAAGCTGCATGTTGCATAGCTTCCTCCTTTTCAAACATCATGTGGTTAAAACATTCTGCATGTCCATTCTGTTGGGGAGTATTAGGTGCAATTAAATGATGCTTGATACTGTGTTCATGTAGAAAGGCCACAAAACTCAAGAGATCTAAACTCTCCCCCATGATCTGAGCATATCTGAAGAAGACATCCTGAGACACAATTTTGAGCCCAGGCAAGCCAGGAACAAAAGGCATCAAAAGTGTCAGCTTTAGAGGAGAGGAGGACAATGGATGCATGTCCACTGTAGTCATCAATGAAGGTGACAATGTATCATTTATGATAATAGGATTCTATGGAAAACTCACATAGATCTGTGTGGATAAGTTCAAGTGGTTTGGTAGCATGCTTGTAGGTGACCCAATAGGGTTTCTCAGTCATTTTGCCCAGAGCACAGCCTGAACATGGTTTATTTGTTATTGAGATCTCAAATGGTGAAATAGTGGTTTCTTTTGGTAGTTGCCACATGGCATTGTATGAGCAATGTCTCATCTGTGCATGCCAAAGGTCTGAAGTTTCCTTTGATCTAATGGTGTTAATCTGATCAGTTATGTTCTGCAATGATACACAGATGTAATGAAGGGACCCTTTAGAAGCTATTGGGCACAACTGCAAATCAAGGTCTCCATTAGGTGCAAAGATTTGAGTTCCTTTAACATTCAACAGCAGTGAGTAGCCCTTGTTGGTCAACTGCATAGTTGATATTACTCTCATATGGAGCTTTGGGCAATACTCCACTCAAAGTAATTTTGTTAACTTCCCTTCATGATAAAAATCATGGTACCTATCCCCAATTTTTCTCCAACCATGTCTTCATCTGCTGTTTGTGATAGATGTGGTTTGAGATATGCAGTATATGACACAAAGTCATTGAGGTTGTGAGTGCAATGCACCAATGCTCCAGAGTCAAGAAGAATCAGTTGACTCTTTTTCCCTTTGCATGTTAAACACATGGTTGCTTGTGAATTCAAAGGTAAATGACAGGACATGCACTTTCCTCTCGCTTCCTTCATGGACAACATTTTTATTGCACTTGGTGCATGTATTTTTGTCATGTTTCTCAAGGACATTACCATCCTGATTGACAATAATAACATTTCTGAGACCATCTGGCATTGCCTGGGGATAAGTGATGTCACTCAACCATCTGCTTGGGTATTGTCATTGGAGGTGGTATCCCATGAGTCACTGCAGTGAGAGCAAATTCTCAGTATCCCAGAGGATCTCCTTGCTTGACATCACTATGCCACTTGTAGCAAGGATGATGTGATGGACACTCATCACAATCCTCTCTCCATCATAGACATAAACATCCAATGGTTCTCTCAGCATTATATCCATCAATATTATATTGTGGGAGATAATAGGCTGGTTCCTATGTGTCTGTTTTATGGATTTGATCCCAGTAAAACACCTGAAAGTCTCAGGCTTTCATCCCATATCAGGTACCTCAACTCCCTGCAGGATATTTTCAAGATGATCATGGTAGTCAAAACCCCATGGTTTATGCCATTCTGACTTTAAACACATGATATCCCAAGCATTTACTCTCCATACAAGATAATATAAATCTTCCTCTTTTATGTCCTTTGATTCCCATCCAATATACTCTGGAATAGGATTGAGGAGAGAGTAAGATATCTTATAGGGTTTGGCAGATGTGGAAGACTCATACATAGCCATAGGGCCATTGTCTCCATTGTAGTCATAATCCTGCAAGTCATGAGATTGACTGTGTCCTCATACAAGGACCCCTCAGGGATGTCAATCTCTGGAACTGTGGTATGTACATAAATGGTTCTGAATATCCATGATGGATTAACTCTAGTTCCCCATCTAACTGCTCAACAGTGATTCTAGAGGAGCTCTGGATGGGTTGGTCCTGCTCCATGGCTTGTGCCATGTTGCATTCCTCAAGGTGAGTCATGAACTCCTGCATATCTACAGGGTTACTAACTTCCTGAAAATCAAGTTCATCTGTGGCATAGCCAACAAATGTGTTAGTGAAGCCTTCCTTGGTATAACTGGGGTTTCTTCATAATCCTCAATATAGACATTGATTTGTCATCACAAATCATTTGGTTTTTGCCTTTGTTGGAATGAGCTCTGTTCCTGTGGTTTCCTTCCTCCTTGTCCTTGAGGAGCACCACTGTTACCTCAACCAGAGGGTTTTCCATGTCCTTTTCCCTTGTTGGGCATATTTATCTCTGCTTTTGCAGGAGGAGCACAGAGTTGCAGGACACAGCAAACTTGTTGCTTGCTGCTGCTATAATATATTTTCTGCTCTCCAACTGGACAATACTCTCCCAGTAAGTGATTTCTCCTACAAGGTGTGAAGGAACACCAGGGATAGTCTGCTCAGACAGGACAGGTACAGTGTGTTCATTGCTGGCTTTACATTGGAGAGTTAGAAAATGAGAGGTTTATTAGACATGTGATGAGGTCCCTCATACTGTTCATGGTTGATGGTACTTCTGCCTTTGTTTAAAATCCTTCATTGGTATTCCTTTTGAATGTGAGGAATAATATTCCAGGGAGTAAAATTTGTGTCCTTGATAGTGGTGGTGACCATTGAGATCACATTTTCCCAATCCTGTGGTAATGCCATCAGAATGGCCATTGTAAGGATTTTGTCATCCAAAGGAAACCCTGCAGCTTTCAGGCAATCAGTGCATTCAATGAGTTTATTTGCCTCATCAACAGGGTTGGCACCAGATCTGATCCTGTGCTGGAAAGGAGACCTCATTTTGGATAGAGCTCTGATTTTTCCTGGCTTTCCATAGGTAGTCTATATGTCTGTAAGGGTTTCCTTAGCAGTCACTTTCATGTGATGGTAAAAGGAAGGAGCAATGCACAATTTAATGACACCTCACACTTGCATATCCTTGTCTTTGAAGGCTTGGACCTGTTTGGCAGTGACTCCTGCTCCAGCAGCAGGAATATCTTTGGTAAAGGTTCAGTAAAAACCCATGGCCATAGTGAATGCATCAAGTGAGTTGCACCAAAGTTTGTAGTTGTTTCCATTGAGAAGGAAAACAAAGGTGAGAACATCTTTTGCTGCCATTTTACCTAGAATAGACAATTAAATGCAAACCAGTCAGTGAATGTGTTTGACTCTTTAGATGGAAGGAGAAAGGGTTGAAACAGAGCTGGGGTTATAATTTTCCTTCCACCAATCCTGTTACAGTCTTGTGGTAACACTTTTCTTCCATTGTGCACACTGCTATTAACCAACAGATGCCTCATGGACATACAATATCAATTGTATGAGTACATCTCATATTTACCTTTCCCCTTATGATTGTTTTACTATATACACTTACATGGGCTTTCACCCTTCATCTGGATTTCCAGTGAAAGCCCCTGACTTTATGATCATGTGACTTATGCATCACATCAACTCATTCCTTGTCATGATAACTCATCCATGGATGCAGCTGACTGCAGACTGTGCACTGTGGTATGCAGCCCTTTTACTCAGAGTATCTGTACTATTAGTGCAGTTGCAGAGTGTCCCTGTGCAGTTTTCATGTAGTATATGGAGTGTAGGTGAAAGGTGGAATCCCCACCTTTAGTCTCCTTTGCAATTCACCCAAGCTTTGTGCTATTGCACTGACTGAGGGCCTAACATGAAGAAACCTTGGTTCTAGACCAAAAGCTCCATCATAAGAGGAACTGCTTTCCATCAAACCCACAATTAAGGTCAAGGACTTTGTATGGTTAGGGTTAGGGTTTGAGTGCCAGTTCTGAAGGAATGTTTTCAGCTTAAGTCTCCCAACTTCAAGCCTGAACAAAAGACTAAAGGTCACCAATACCAAGTGTCAACATCCTCCTACATTGACCATCTGTTGCTCCATGCAGCAGTCACTTCTCACTCACAACAATACCACCTACACCTAATGGTGTAGTCCCCTGTCTCTTTTAGGCAGTCTATTACTTAATCATTTTCCCTAGCACACTGCTCTACATATATCAGGTAGCTTCCACTAGTCCCCTTCAGCCCACCATGATCTGGAAGTTCTATGTCAGGTCAAGTTCTAGTTTCAACACTCAAGTTCTGACCCCTGTTCCTAAGAGAGCAAGTCACCCCAACCCTACACATTGGTCTTGGAGCTACAGTACCATACCACTACTGCTACTCTTCATCACTCCAGAAGAAGTGTCATCACACAACTCCAGTACTGACTCTCATGTGCCTAGTGTTTTCATAGCCAGCACAACCTCCCTATTTGAGTAGACATTGACTCCATCAGAGGAAGGTTCCACTTCTCAATGTACTGGAGAAAGGAAGGATCCAGATTCAGATAACAACTCACTCAAACCCCACTAGCAGGCCCTCTCACTCAGTCTTTCTATCAGAAAGGTCAGACCTACCTGTCCCAGACATCTGAGAAGAAGTGATGGCAGACACACTCACAGAAGCTTTAGCAGAAGCTTCAATCAAAGACCCATTTGTTGGGCACCAGCCATCACTGGCTGAAATAATCTACTGGTATCAAACTAAGGTATTGAAGACTGCCAAGAAGAGTAAAGGCCATGCCCAAGGACCATCAGGAGTGAGTGGTCATGACTCTACAGGTGATAGTAAGGCCAAGGGCAGAGAGCTAGGACTCAACAAACTGGCCATATTTGACAGTGACCATCAGGCATACTCAGGATGGATAACATCTGTCAAAGTTTATCTGGGTATGAACTGACACATATACAATACTGATGAGAAGCAAATAGGCTTTATCTTGTCATTCATGGACAAGGGCTCAGCCCTTAGTTTCAAAACAGTCTTACATCATGCAGTGCACCTTCAAGGGTACTGGCAGCAAGAAGGCAGAGTCATCTTCTATGACTCACTCAAAGAATTCAAAAAGAAATTGGAAGACTGCTTCCAAATAGGTGATATCAAAGCTAATGTGTTGATCACCTTGTCCCAAATACAGCAAGGGAAGTATTCCCTGGACAAGTATATTACACTTCAAGAACCTACTAAATAAGGCAGGGCTTCTTGAAGATGATGTAGCAGCAGCCACCTTCTTTGGAAAGAGGCTTCACCTGTTGCTCAGTAGAAGGATACTTGGCCTAGGACTTATCCCAAGAACCATCTCCAAATGGAAGGAGGCAGCCACAAGAGTGTGAGCATCCCTAGCAATGCTCAGAATGTATGAAGGAAAGGCTTCAGAAGCCAACAAAAATTTCCTTTGGAAAATGAAGGATATAATGGTGGAAAGACTAACTACCACACCCACAGAAAAGAGAAAGACCCCAATGCCATGGACATAGATGTGACTGCCAAAGATGGCAAGAGTTGTGAAAGAACAAAACAGGCTCACACCTGTTTCAACTGCAATAAAGAAGGGCACTTTGCCAAAGATTGCCCAGATCCTCTGAAACTCAGAAAAGGCAGTTTCCTCAAAAGCAGAGAAGTGAGGCTGGAAGAACTACAGAAGAAAGTAGAGCATTTGGAGAATGAGGATGCACAACATTCCACTTCCAGTGTGTCCTCCAAGGATTTTTAAAAGGGCAAGTGAACACTGCAGCTTGTGCCCCAGTTACTGAAAAATGTACTTTTAGGTTAGGATGCCTTGAGTGCAATGTGAACATGGTTTACCAGTATGAACATGACCTGTGTGTCTCAGCAATCAACAGATTGGCCTACCTAATCAACCATGGTGACTCTCCAGTAAAAATGTTAGTTGACTCCAGAGCAGAAACAAATATTGTCAATGAAAGAACAGTGGAGAAAGAAGGGCTCTCCATGAGGAAATTTTCAAACCCTGGACACTCAGGAGTGCACAGGAAAAACTAATCAAATTGTTGACAGGATTGCAACTTTTAGAGTTGACATTTGAGGTAGGAACATGTGCATCTGCACCTACATAACAAGAATGGGCCACAGAGAAGGTCTCCTCTCAGAATGCCCTGGCTAAAGGAACACAACCTCATCATCAATTGGTTCACCTGAAGCTCATTAGCTGGGGAACTGACAGCAACACTCAAGCAAAGTGCAACAAATGTCAATATCAACAGAGCTAGAAGCAGCTGCAAAAGAAGAGGTATCCTCCTGAAGGAATACACTGACTTTGCAGAAGTCTTCAGAAAAAGAAGTTCCTTACTGGAACATTGACCTTCCTTGACCATGAAATCAAATTAAAAGAAGGTTTCATACCCAAGAAAGGTAAAATATATAAACTAACCCCTGTCTCAACTCAAGGAACTGGATAAGTTCCTAGAAGAGAACCTAGCCTGTGAAAAGATCTGCCCTCCAAGTCCCCTCAAGTGGCTCTGGTTTTCTTTAGGAAAGAAAGATGGCAAGCAGTGCTGGGATACAAGACTATTGGTACCTGAACAAACACACAGTATTAGACTCATACTCTGCCTGGACATAAAAGAACTACTCAACAACCTAGCTGGGTCAAAATACTTTGCAAAAATTTGACATCCAATGGGGATTTATGAATATTCACATCAAAAAAGGAGATGAATGGAAAGGAGCCTTCATCACTCCTAGAGGGTTGTTTGAACCCTTGGTAATTTTCTTTGGGCAGACAAATTCCCTGCCCACTTTTCAACATTACATGAATACTAAATTTGATAGTATGATTCATGAATGGAAGAGTGTCATTTTTACAGATGACACAACAATACATGCAAAAACAAAACAAGAACTCAAGAACCAAGTAGTGGAGTTTCTGAAGACCACTCAAAAAGAAGGCCTTCACCTCAAATTGTCCAAGTGTATTTTTGAAACTGAAGAACTTGACTTCTTGGGCTATATAATCAAAGAAGGTAGCTATGAACCATCCCCAGTTAAAACTAAAGCTATCTGAGAATGGGCTACACCTAAAAACTTATGAGAACTCAGAAGCTTCTTAGGCTTCTGTAATTTTTATAGGATGTTCATGAAGGGCTTCTTGCAGATTGCATGCCTGCTACATGACCTATCCAAGAAAAATGTGGAGTATGTATGGGCCCCAGAACAAGAGGAAAGCTTCTGCTCCCTCAAGGCTGCCCTCATGTCAGAACTGGTGCTCAAGTTGCTGGACTTCACAAAACCATTCATCATTCATACTGATGCATCCCAGTTGGGAACCAGGGTGGTACTCAGCCAAAAAGGGGAGTTACTTGCAGTCATATATGCTCTAAAGGAGTGGCATACATATCTGCTGGTGCCTGTCACACTGACAATGGTCTACACTGATCATCAAAACATGTTGTTAAGGCCTTGAAGCATTGAGTCTTCAAGGGCCAAAAATGTTCCTTCAGAACCAGCACTCAAACTCTAACCCTAACCCTACAGCACCTGGTGCTAACTGTGGATTTGAGGGAAAGACATTCCTCTTGCAGTGGAACTCTTGGTCCAGAGCCAAGGTTTCTTGTTGACTTGTCCTCAGTGGGTACAAAGCTAGCAAGCTTGGGTGAATTTAAAGGAGATGAAAGATGGGGAATATCCACCATCTTCATCTACTCTAAATACTAGTTTACAAGGCTGTGCAGGGAAAGCCCAGCTGTGCTAATAGTACACATACTCTAAGTAAAAAGGCTGCACATGCAGCATGTAGTCCACAGTCAGCTGCATCCATGAATGAGTCAAGAAATGTAAGTACAAATTGACACAACATGACAAGGTCATGTGACACACATCATAGGGGCTCTACCAGAAAATCAGTGAAGGGTGAAAGCTGCATAAGTAATACAAGTGTAATCATAGGAAAACAAGAGAGACAATGGAATGTACAGGCAGTCCATGAAGTGTCTGTTGGATAATACACAAGACAGTAAATGGAATGCATGGATAAGAAAATGTTACCAGTCACATCATAACACATGAAATATTTCAGAGAACCCCAGAAATTAATGCCATGTCAATCACAGTGGCAAGCCACATTGCAGTCTTTCCTGCTGCAGTTGGTTTATATTAAGGGCAAAAGCAATGTGCCACTGGATATCCTATCTTGGATGGTGAATTTCAAAGCAGAATAAAGTCCCCTGACCACCCTTCTCCTGGAGTCTTTTTGATTTCCATCTGAGGGGGGGGGGGTAGGATTCCCTCAAAATCCATGTATTTCACTCTGAATTGCCAGTTTTTCACTGGAAACCATTCATACTCCCAACACCTCACAAAGTCTGTCAACTGGCCCAGCAGATAGGCACCCACCTGAGGAATTGTTAAAGACTGCTGCTGGTGCAAAACACATCTACAATCTATCCATGGACTTGATGAGTAGTATACTAAAAGAAACAGAACATCTATGGATCAAAGAATTAGAAGAAAAGAAGAGAAGCAACAGAAAAATATACATAAACAAACAAAGAAGAAAAGACATGCTAAAAGAATATCATGACCTATGATCTTCTGGCCATCCCAGAGTTAGAGCCATGATGAAGAAAATGTCTTGACATGTCTATTGGCCACATATGTATGCATGCAGATATCCATGAATATGTTAGAGGGTGCATTGTGTGCCAGTCTAATAAGGTTAACATGCACCCCACCACACCACCCATCACCCCACATGATGTGTTGCACTCCCCTTTCCCCTTTAAGCAGATCTTGATCAACCTGATCATGGACTTACCCAACTCCTGAGGAAATGACTCAATCCTCACAATAGTCAATCAGGGCCTGACAAAGGCAGTCATCCTTCTCTCAATGAACAAAACTGTTGACTCTGTGGGAATCACTAATCTCTTCCATACCATGTCTACCCCAGATTCAGTATTCTGGAAGTGGTCATCTTGGATAGAGGCCCACAGTTTGTCTCCACTTTCATGAGAGACCTCTACTCTGTGCTTGGAATTGAGATGAAGGCAACAATGGCCTATTTCCCACAGTCAAACAGAGAAGCTGAACAGGTCAATCAAGAGATTGGCACATATCTCAAAATGTACACATCAAAGGACCTGGACAATTGGTCTTGGTATCTGGTGGATTCCAAATTCATTCACAACTCCCCAAATCCACTCAATGCACAGGCAAACTCCATATTACCTCCTGTACAGATATGAACCAACCCCCTATCCATCAGACCCAAGCAAGGACACCCCCCTTTCAGAAGAGCACCTTGAGAAACTTGTTGCAGTGTGTGATGCCATGATTATCACACACAAAAATGTGCAAGAGGCTATGTTAAAAAGACACAAAGGACAAGGATACTCAGAATTCAAAGTAGGCAAGGTCTGGCTAGAGGCAACCAATCTCCATTTGAACATCCTGTCAAAGAAGCTCACCTCTAGATGCTATGGTCCCTTCAAGATTACTGAAAAGATCTCCCCAGTCAATTTCCAATTGGATCTACTGAGAAGCTGGTGCATCCATAACATTTTCCATCCCAGCAAATTGACCCTGTACATCATAATGGAGATCAACAAAAACACCCCTATCCTGCAGCCCCCTAATCAAATTGATGGTCATGATGAGTGGGAAGTTGAAAAAGTGCTGAAGCACAAGTCATACCACCAAAAACTGAAGTATCTGGTCAAGTGGCAAGACTACCTAGATGCAGAAAATATGTGGGAACTGCCAGAACACTTTAAAAATGTGCCTCAAGCTCTGACAGAGTACCAGCTCACCCACCAACTCCCTCTCACATACCCACCATCAGAATAAAAGTTCCCCATGTCTTCTGGCTACAACACCCCCCAACTTAACTGCCACAAAGACATTTCCCAGGCCCTCCTTTCAGACCTTTCAGACCTCACAGGAGAGGCCTATTTTCCCACACCTGTTCCCCAGGTACAGTCCACCATGCTTCAAGGCTGTCAACCCATTTGCAACTTCTGAACATCTCAGATGCCCCACACTGCTTCCATGTTCCCTGCCCCCTGCCTTCATTGCAGCAGGCAGAACATGCAGCACAAACAATGAGGTGATACACCTATTCCCCCTGTTATCACTGTCACCATCCCTCTGCCATCAGAAACTAGTAATGATGCAACCCTCCTGCCAACAGCCTATGACTATCTATGCACCCTGAGCCCTGCACCTGGCACCATCACACCCCCAAACATCAGCCAGTTCATTGGCTATGTGCAGGTGCTTAATAACTTCAAATCATGGGACATGCTCAGATGGTGAGCACCTGCACAGCATGAGTGTCTATGGATGCTGTCTGAGGCTTTCAGGGACTCTGAAAACATAGCTAACCAGGTAGGAGTTGCTGTCATCTCTGACTTAACAAATACACCATTGCCAAGTGGAGAAAGGAAGGTGACCAGAGATGAAATTTTAGAAGCAATGGACATGCAGAGAAGGATCATTGGTATCATGCACAAAGTGTTTGGTCTTGCTTTACTAATAACCTTTGATTCCTTTCTTGAGCAGTGTCATGGAGCAGCAGTGGTGATTCCCAGAGGTACTCCCACACTGCCATGACCTAGTACTCCAATGCCTCACTGAGCACAATGCCTGGTATGCAGGGAATGGGCCCACTTGGGCTGAGCTTGCCTACCTGCCATGGTGGACTTCACCTCAGATGACTTGGATTCTCCAGCTCCTCAAATCTGAGCTGCCTGCCCCTCTCCATGGGTCCCTGCCACCTCTGCCCCTTGTCCATCTAGAGGAATTCAAGTTCCTGACTCTCACCCTGCTGACCCAGAGCTCACCAGAGCTTCTGCAACACAAACTCCTCTCACTAATATCACCCTGGTCTCCAGTGCACAGCTTACCAACATAGATTATTTCCAGGCTGCCTCCACTCTTGTAGAGTGTATCCACACCATTAGCAGGTCCACTACAAACTGGTGGCCTGCCTTCTTCAGCATAGTCTGGGCTGACAAGCTTGACCAGACCCTCTACAACACTGTGGCCAGCATCATCCCCATCCCAAATGAGGCTTTTATGCCCCTACCAGTAATGTTGGACCTATGGTATTACCTGGCTGGAAAGAAAGACATCCTGGTGGGCCACCCCCTATATCCATACTGGTGTTTCAATTGCAACAGGCTCAGGCACTGGAGGTGGGAGCATGACCCCACTCACCCATACTGGGAGCCCAGCATGCCCTTCATGGGCTGGCATGGCTGCACAAACCCTGCTCAGGACAATCAGGCTTAGAGGGGGGGATGATGTTATGATCTCATGGTAACACCTTTCTTCCATTGCACACACAGCTATTATCCAACAGATGCTTCATGGACATACAATATCAATTGTATGAGTACATTTCATATTTACCTTTTCCCTTACAATCATTTTACTATACACACTTACAGTGGCTCAAAAAACTATCTGCATGTTTGCATGTTTTACATTAGTTATGACTAAACACAATAACCCCTAACCCTAGCCCTAGCCCATGAGTGTATGGAATAACATACTTACTCTTGGCTTTCTATTGGTCCATGAATCAAGTGATTTGGATAGGAATTGATAGAGTAGCAGCCATTTGGAAATGACATGTCATGTGGACAGTTGTTTGACTTAAAGTTTTGATTATATATATTGACCCTGGCATGCTGTGATATCATTACATACATACATCAAGGGTTCTATTATGTTACCTTTATGTAATGAGTATCATCCAACATATATAAACCTCACCACCCTCTGCTCATTTTCTCATCATCATCATGAAATCCATTTCCACCTCTCAAAGACAAAATATCATCTCTCTTGCCTCTCTTGGCCTGTCTACTAGGAAGATTGCCTCACAGACTGGTCTAGGGAAGTCTACAGTATCCCAGGTTCTTCAGGAAATCCAACCAGAGAGGCCTAGGCTTCATGGTGGTCACCCTTCCAAGCTTTCCTCCATCAACAAAAGGGCCATTGTCCAGCAAATCCTTACTGGCAAGGTCAAAAATGCTGTTCAAGCCACTCATTTCATCAACTCTATTGTTGATAGTCCTGTTTCTTCTCAGACAGTGAGGAATACCTCAAAGAAGCCTCATTGAAGGCTGTGGTGAAGAAAAAAAGCCATTGCTTTCTACTGGTCACAAGAAAAAGAGGTTAGCCTTTGCTCTCAAGTATCAGCATTGGACTGTGGAGGACTGGAAAAGAGTTATATGGTCAGATGAGACCAAAATAAACAGGATTGGGTCAGATGGACAAGAGTATGTGTGAAAAAAGAAGGGTGAAGGGCTTATTTCCAGAGAGGTCAAAGGTACAGTCAAGTTTGGAGGAGGTTCACTCATGGTTTGGGGATGTATAGGGTGGAATGGGTGTTGGGGTCTTGAGGAGGTTGAGGGAAGGATGGATGCTGGAACAGTATGTGGCCATTTTGGAGCAAGGGTTGCTTCAAAGCATGGAGGAATCTGGAATTTAGAAGATGACATTATCTTTCAACAAGATAATGACCTCAAGCATACCTCTAGAAGAGCCCTAGAAATGGTTTGTTCCAGACCTCAACTCCAATTGAACACACTTGAAATCACCTCAAAAATCTCTCTCAGGTTATGAGAGTGCTCCTACAGGAGTTCATCAATTGTGGGAAAGGGTGGTAGTGGAGTGGGGGAAGATTTCTGTGGAAGAGTGTCAAAAATGGATAGGAAGCATGCCTAGAAGGGTTGAAGCAGTTATCAAGGCCAAAGGAGCTCATACCAAGCACTAGATAGTTGGATTTTTGTAAAGTCAAAAAACTGTCCACATGACATGTCATTTTCAAATGGCTGCTATTCTATCAGTTCTTATCCACATCAGTTGATTCTTGGACCAATAGAAAGCCAAGAGTAAGTATGTTATTCCATACACTCATGGGTTATGGCTAGGGTTAGGGGTTATTGTGTTTGGTCATAGATAATGTAAAACATGCAAACATGCAGACAGTTTTTTGAGCCACTGTATGCCTCAGACATGGTCTGTGCATGTTACATGAGCTTTGTTCAACTTGTAGGTTGAACTACATATGGTAAGTATCAGTTGCCATATAAGTATCTCTCCAGTATTGTACTGAGTAAGCATAGAACATAATGGAACATCATGGAATCTGTGTGATGTCAGACATATGTCATAAGTGTCTAGAACACTTCCATATATGTGAAACACCAGTAATGTCCAATAGCCAGTCATAGAATCACATGCAGTGATATTCTCATGCAAATGTCATTATGTCAGTGTCAATGCACATGACAAATCTCCTAGAGTGAATAGTCAGCACTTGTTATGTAAGACTAGGGTGCTTAACACTATTTGCTCAATAGTACTTACAATATAGTGACTTCCAAGTACACTGAGCTCACCTAGCTGCATTAGGTTATGAGCCCTGCTCATGCTCACTAACTCCACAGCTATTTGAATTGAAGAAAAATATCTGGAATCTCCAAGGAAGACTTCCTTCCAAAAATTCCCACACTCAAATCTGATGGAAGCTAAAGGGCTGGTTGAGTACCTAGAGGGGACCAAACTGAAGCCACTAGACCCCAGTGAGGGCAAGGATGCCTCATGGAAACCTATAGATGCCAAGAAGTTGGCAATGAAAGAATACCCAGAGAAGCTGTCCAAATGGAGAAAGGAGAATGGCTACACCAAGCAATTAATAGGAAGTTCACTCCCTGAAACCCTCCTTATTAAGGTCCAGAATGAAACTACTGCTCATATGATCTGGGAGACTCTCTTGGATGAATTTCAGAATTGTTCATGCATTGTGGCAATTGAGCTATGATGAAAACTACAGGAACAAAGATGCACTGACAAAGGTGACCTATGAGCTCATTTTGACAAGATGATTACCCAGTGAGAGGAACTTGCATCCCTTGGCCACTCTGTTGATACAGGCAACTTTGCTGCCATGATTCTCACTTCAGTCCCTATGTCCTATGAATCCACTATCTCAGCCATGACTGCCTCAGCAAAGATCACCAGAGAAAACCTCACCCCAGAAATCATTATGTCAACTCTTACTGATGACTATGACTGTTTCCAAGCAAAGTCTACTACCAAGAAGTCTTCAAGTGATTACCAATGATGCTGCTTACTCATTGAACACCTTCAAAACCAATGCTTGCTAACCCTAACCTTAGAGCTGCTTAGGTAAGCACTCTACAGGCAACCTAAGGGTCCCAATGCAATGCTAATCTGGCTGCTTAGTAAGCAAGCCCCTGAAGCCTTACAAGTTGTTGCGCAGAGCAGCAAGAATCCTTCTTATGCTCAAATAGAGTCCTGGGCAGACAGAGAGTAAGCCAGAGAGGAGTAGTATATTGGAGGGTAATGCAAAGAAAACAAAAGATAGGGAATATCCTGCATCTTCATCTAGACTATATACTACTACAAACAATGGTGTTCTAAGTACAGGAAACAATGGGTTAGTGCCATACTAGGCATGCAAAGGTAGTCCATAAGAGTGGAACAATGTCAGTGAAGAAACAGAGTCAATATGACTTGAATTTGCATAGATGTGAGTCTGTAGCAGAAACACGTCATGATCACATGAAAGTCATGTGATGCAAAAAGTTAGGGGTTTGTCTCAGAAAGCATGAAGGGGACAAACTACATATTGTACAAGTACAGTAATGTGAAGAGGAAAGGTAAGGAGAAACATATGTGGTAGTTGTGGAATAGCCTGAGTCTGCTGAGTGCATCCATTGGATAGGGAAAGTCCTCAAGAGAGAGTCTGTAGTGCATGTGATCATGAGAAAGTCACATGATGAGAAAGAAAAGAAACATAGTCATAACATATATAGCCTAGATGAAGATGCAGTGATATTCCCCATCTTTCATCTCCTTTGGCAATACTTCTACAAACTTACTGGCTTCTCACTTCCCACAAACAGCTGTCAGTATCTTCTGGTCTGGTATTAAGAATTCTTTTGGCTGCTGTCAGAGACATCTCATAAGTCCTCACAGGAGTTGCTTACTAAGCAGGCTGTATTGGCATTGGGTCAGGCCCTGTGCAAAAGCCTTGTAGAGTGCTTAGTCAGCAACATCTAGGGTTAGGGGGTTGGGGCATGTGTCAGTTTTGAAGGGCATTCACAGGCTTTGTGTATTCTGCAAAGCCTTAACATTGAGCCTCCTACCTCCAAGAAACTATTTGCTGGTCTCACAAAGCAAAAATGAAATCTTTATAATGGAAGAAGTTCATGCACAGCTCAGCCACATCACTCCTGTGGAATCAATCTGACAGATGATAAAGGATGGGACAATTACTGGACTCATGCTTGATGAAGCTCACAAGACAATGGGTACATGCAACCTCATGCAAGTACACAAAACTCACATGCAAACCTATTATGGTTGGTGCATGATCCATCGTTACAACAAGACAAGCTCAGTGATGAGGTACATATGGACTGTGGGGTCCATCTCCAGTGTAGATGTTACACTTATTCCAATTCTTATTCTTTCTTTTAAATCCATTATGCATAACATCTCATATAAACTCCAACAGACTCTTTGGAGGACATTCCAATCTATGTCCTTTCTCACACCACTTGTATACTAAGGTGATACACATCATTCCATACTCCACTGATGAAGTTGTGAGTTTCCACTGCAGTTGACCCCCTTAACACTTTGTATTACTATTATCTCATGACAAATGTACTTATAGTCATAGGATGGGAAGCACTACTCCTTATCAAAAATTCTACCTTGTCATCTGACATTAACTTCTGACAGTAGTTTTCTACTCATCATCAAAAACCTAAGTCAATCTCAGTGGGTGTCTGTATCAATCTACCAAACAGTCATTGTGGAAGTCACCTCTGATGACTCATCTACCATCAGTTAGCATAGAAGGGTCATCATGCCATCTGGCAAGGAGTTGCTTGGCATAACAGTAGATAGCACTCATGGAGGTGCTTGAGGGTGAAGGGAAGTGCCCTGATTATGATGAAGTCATGTACATAATGATTGCAGGTGTTGGAGACATGGAAGGACTTGATCCATCAATGGTTAAAGAGGTGAGAGTGTGAGATGACTGGGTGAAGTGGGATGAGGTGATTTCAAAGAAACTGAAGAGCCTTGAGGATGTGAAGATACATGCAGGGACATAGTTGAATGCCCTGACAGTGCAAATGTTATAGGATGCAAGTGTGGTCTTTAAGCATCAAAATGGACTGCTACAGGTGAAATCAATAAATACAAAAGCATGATTAGTTGCAACAGGCTACTCACAGGTACAGGGCATTGACTATGACAAAACTTACACACCTGTTGCCCAGCTCACATCACTACACACCATACTCACTGTTGCCACTCAGAATGACTGGGATATCAAAGTTTTTGATTTCCACTGCATGTTCCTCAATGGGAAGCTTGATGAAGGTGAAGACCTGTACATGGAGCTCCCATCTAGCTACAAAGTGAAAGGAAACCTCAAAAAACCTGTCACAAGACTTTGTGTTGCCTCATAGGCTCAAAACAAGGCACACTCAAGTGGTACCATGAATTGTACAGCAGCCTCAAAGATCTTGACTTGATCACACTCACTTGACTGGGGAATTTTCTACACTCATATCAGGCAAGATATTCTCATTCTCACAAGTCATGTCAATGACTGCACACTGACCAGAAGTTCATGTGAACTAATTAAAGCATTTAAGGATGAGATTGGGACTAGGTACAAAATTATGGACCTTGGACCAGTCAGTTGGCTATTAGGGATGAAGGTCACCCAAGATCAGATTGCATGAACTATTTCACTCTCACAGGAGCCCTACACAGACATGATTATAGCAAAATATAATTTTACTGACCTCACACCTGTCTCAATCCCATGGATCCAAGTATCCAGCTCTCACATACCCAGAACTCAAAAATCTGTTGCTGAAACCACTCAAATGAAACATATACCCCTATCAAGCCACAGTCAAATTGCCCATGTATCTAGCTGTTGGCACTCAACCTGATATTGCATTTGCTGTGTCCACTATTGCTCAATTTAGCATGGATCCTGGTATGACTACACTGGGAGGCTGTGAAACAGATCTATAAGTATCTCATAGGCTGACAAAGAAATTAGCACTGACCTTTGGCATGGGAAAATGCAGACTTGAAGGCTTTACAGATGCAAATGGAGGCAAGCCAAGAGCATTGGCATGTGATCTCCAGCTATGCATGCAGCTGAATACATTGCTGCCACACATGATGCCAAGGAAGGCATTTGAATCCATCATCTTGTTGAAGAAATCTTCCACCCACTCTTTGCATCCAACCACCTTATATTTAAACAGCCAGTCTGCTATTGTGCTGACTAAGGATGGTAAAGCTATCACACATGTACAAAACATATTGATATTCATTATCATTTTATTTGTTTTGCTGTTGACAACCACACTTTTCATCTCATCTATTGCCCTACTGATAATATGGTTGCAGATACTCACCAAAAGCTTTACCTAGTATTAAGGTGAAGCTTGCTTTGCTACTTCACACCATTTGAGGGGGAGTGTTGGCAGTTTCTATTCCAAATGTAGTATGCACAATATGCTTACATAATCACATGGTAAATTTTCATTTCTGTCTCACAGTACACCTCAGTGACTTCCAGAAGTACACTGAAGTGAGTATACCTACATTTACCTTTACTTCTCATGTACTGATGTACTGTCAGCTCATCTAGCTGCATTAGGTACTTACAATATAGTGACTTTCAAGTACACTGAGCTCACTTAGCTGCATTAGATCCCAAAGACCTAATGAGAGTACTTCCACTTATGTCTTATTTGGGTGGGATTGCTCATTGATCAGTCCTTCACAGGTTTACCTTGCAGCCATTGAAGGGTACATATGTCCCAAGAGATGTCATCCACACATTTTGTGCATTTCTTGAATTTTCCTACCTCATTCACCATAATGTTATCACAGAACAGACACTTCACAAAATTAATGATGCACTTGAGTGCTTCCACCACTTCCATGAAGTTTTTTGAAATGCTGGAGTGATCAACTTGTTCTTCAGTACCTGACAACATGCTATGAGGCATTATCACTACCTGATCTGCCAGGTTCAGTGCTCCAAATGGGCTCTGTTCATCAATTACAGAGCCCAAACATATTAAGGCTGTTAAGCATCCATCATCAGCATACCAATCACTATCAGGCTCTCAGACAATTACTTTTGATCAAACCAATGGCTCAATAAACTGGCTGCAGTGCATGCAGATTTCAATGAATGTGGTATGCTGAGTGGGACACACCTCTCTCATGTGCTTGATGCACTAGTGCCAGTGTTTCTCTTATGGGATGTCCTCTCTGACTGGCATTTAGGACAAACTAAGGAGACTGACAACCAGGACTCTCAAGTTGCCAATGGTCATGGCACACAAGATGAGTTCAAAGAACAAATGGTAAGTTATGAAGAGAACTCAGGGGATACTGTTTATATCCCCATGTCTGTCAAATCCCATGCATTGTTGGCCCAGACTTATTGTATATTGTTACTCCACTGCTTTGCACACAGAAACACTGGCTTATTGTTAGAATGCAAGCACACCAGGAATGTAAAGGATTTAACAGCTGAACTCAGCATTCTGCAGCTCCTGAATATCCTATGTTGCTTCCTTCACTCACAGATTAATCCTGATGATGCCTGTCATCTGGCACATGTCCCTCTTGATGAGTGCCCACTCCCATTATGGGGGGCATCCAGGTCTACAATTCCTGCTTGTTTCACTTTCTTTGCCCCCAGTGACTTAAGTGGCATATATGGCATGTGTCATGAATATATTCATTCCTGCCCCCTGTGGAGGAATGATGGGCCCCATTTTAATTGTGTTTTTGTTGTAACTGACTCACAGGCAAAGGGCATGTGTGGCCTCAATGTTGTCCATGTTCTATGTTTTTTTCTTTCAGATATATGGGTAAGCTATCTCTGTGTGCCATTGTGCAATTGGTTTGACTGTGTAGGGATGCCCCTGATGGAGATCCAGGGATGTGGCTTGTCTGCCCAGCCTACCATGCATGCAACCTTCCAAATGTTGCTATCATTCATATTGATACCATATATCATGTGGCCCATCTCATCCCTACCTATGCCAGCCACAACATTGATGTCAGAGATGTCAGACTCACCAGACTTATGACAAGTTTCACTCCTTCTTATGTGAATAAATTTCACTGACCATCATGCATTTGAAATTGCATTCTAGCTCAGTGCTCAATGTTGAGGGAAATTAATCAGATGGAGAAGGAGATGTGCCAGTATCTAGAGTGGTAGTTGAACATTGATCTGGTGACATTGAAGGAGCTTGAGGAGATGTTATTGAAGGTTTTCACAGGTCAAGGCCCTTACCTAACTTGCATCTTACAGTCAGTGAAGAAGTTGACCTCACTCAAGGCCCATTATATCATATCACCCCTTCATACAGATCACCACCAGCATCTTTGCTCACTTCTTCAGCATCACTCCTTCCCGCACCCCTGCTGTCTCCTTCCCTCCCCTTCTACTGCACCATCAGCCCTTCACTGCTAAAAAGGCCCATTATATCACATCACCTCCTTCATATGGATCACCACCAAGCTTCTTTTGCCACACTTCTTCTTCAGCATTGCCCTTCACACCTGCTGTCTCTTTCCCTCCTCTGAACTGCAGCATCAGCCCTTCACTGTCAAAGGCCCATTACATTGCATCATCCCCTTTGTACTTGAGATCTACCACCAGAAACACCACATCCCTCTGTGTTCCTACTGTCCAAGTCAATCCTGCTGCCATCTGCCATCTGGCTTCTCTCCCCATTGAACTGCAGCACCAGCCCTTTCACTTCTGAAGGCCCATTAACACCACTTTGCATCACCCCCTTCTATATGGATCACCACTCAACATCTTCAGTGTCACCTCCACCACCTGCCAGTATCACAGGGCCTCTCCACACAATTCTGGTGTCTGTCTCATCAATAAAAGTTATCAGTAAGCTCTAAAAGTACCAAAAAAGGCACAAAGAAGTCCGCAAATAAAGGCTCAGTTAGTATTTTGTTAATTTCCTGATGGTAGGACATTACTGGTGTTGTTCCACAACCTTCTTCTATGTTCATATGCTGTGTTTATATGGATAAATGTTCTGGGTATGAGTTATGAGCATCACTATAACATCATTGTTCTATGAGGATTCCATTCAATTCTATGATTACTCAGTATTGATACTGAAGAGACACTTATATGGCAACCCATACTTAACATATGGCAAGCTCAACTCCACTGATTGAAGTAAACTCATGTACCTGCACACTACAGACCCAGGTCTAGCACATATATATCACAGAAGGACCTCCAGGTCCACAAAAGAAGTTGAACCATCAACACCATTTCTATCCTCTAAAACACACAACCAGAGAATCTCCCCAGAATAGAACACTAGCAAGTATCTATGGTCCTCACCTAGGACTTCACCACGTGCATAGTGTAAGCTTAGTACAGGCTAAATAGGCCAGCAAGCCTGAGCAAGAACATCTCATTCTGGTCCCTCAGATCTACCATACTTCAACTTCCACAAATTGTCATACCTGCACTGGAACTTGTCCCCTGTGTTTTGGCAGTGATGACATGCCAGCCAATGAAACATCCACTATGTCTCAAAACTTTATAACTGCTTTTTCATCAATCACTTTTCAGATAAAGAATGGACAACACACTTCATGGAGTGATGCAGACATATGGGAGTTGAGTATACTACAAATGTATTAGCATCCTATGAATAGAGATAAACAGTTGTCTGGTATGCAATCATTATCTTAATACCCTGCTATCAGCAAGTAACTAGTACTACTATCATGGCTACTGCAACTTATCTACATGATCTCCAGCTGCAAAGATAGACCTGATGGTCTTTTGACCAATCAGATGCATTTCACATGGAATGTAAGTACCATGTTGTTAAGTGCCAGTAAGTTCAAGCACCTGCTTGTTCATTTTGCATGATGAAGCTTTTTTGCACAATGAAGGTGTTTCACCTATGGTTTCCACAGTATGGTGGTAGTATTAGTATAGTGGTTGACAGGTGTCAACTGGTCTAAGATGACCTTTTTGAGGCAATAACCACCTACATGAATAATTCAGAATAATCCATGTCACTTAGAGTAGAATAAATTCTATTAGACCTGCAGAATAATTAAGGCCAACATAGATTAGCTATCCCTTGCCATATATTGTACCAGCAGTAGTGTATTATGGTGTTGGCAACCACCACCACTCTCATGCTCACTGTTCCCCACAGTGAGCTCACATATATCCCCCATTTCTTAATCTACAAACATGGGACTTTCATGTCTGTGCTTCTTGGAAGCTCTGCAATCCATCTATAGTTCTATAGTGTACAATACCTAGATTACATAGAAATGACTACTGATCAATGTTACAATACTTTAACATATGAATAAATATAAATATCTAAGTGACCTGGGATTACTGACACAATGCTTCAACATATGAATAAATGTGAATAATCTTGCAAGTTGTGCTCACTGTTGCACACAGTGACCACACATTTTCAACACTTTGGATAAATTGTAATAGGCAGCCTAAATAGACAGGAAACAATTCAGAACAATAAACTACTTGTCCATACCCTCCTCATTACTGTCCTCTGTCTCCTCCTTTGTAGACAATATGTACTTGTGACTCTTTGCAGCCCTCCTGTTCTTTGTCTGCTTCAATTGGTGTCCACTTTGCTTGGTAAGCTTTTGCTTGTGAGGGACCCCAGCATCAGAATGCTTCTTGCAACTTGGCTTCACTATCTCCCCAGATTCTTGGTGCACCTTGAGGTCTTTCATGAAGTCTTGGTGTTCCCAAGAGGACATCTTGACAAAGTAGCATTGATTTGTTCTGAGTGTATCTTGAAGCTGGTGGATTAGCTTGACATTGGGGATGCTGCATGGACTTGTGAAGGGAACAGTCTTGGGCCACCCTTTCTTGTTGATACCATGCTTGAGCTTGATTGTGCTATTGAAGTTATTGCAGTTAAGCCATGTTTGATTGCCTACAAGGTGATCTAGTACAAATTGTTAGCAGAAAGAGAAAACAGATGAATGCAGACATACAGAAGCTTGTTTCAATCAACCACACACATTCTCTCTGCATATTCTCAAGTGATTCCCATTGAGTGATGTCTAGATAGTATTGTCACTCATGAAAGATGCTGAACAAGCACAACTTACTTTTATTCTGACTACAACCCCACAACTCAAATTGCTTTGCAACTTGATACAGCTCCAGCTTCAAGACATCCTCCCAGAAATTCATAGCATTATCTGTGCCATACCATTGCACTGTGCATGTTGTAGAAATGGCCCCTGGTGACAAACAGGGCAGCATATATACCTGTTTGCATTGCAAGGCCATCAAGCTGTAGCAGGTGTGAGCATCCATATTAACATAGGCTAGTCACATACATCTTGAATAATCCTATCCATGATAGCATGGACATCACACATGGCAGCAGCATTGGTAGTGCAGATGCTTGTCCCTTTCTTAGCTTGATGCCACCATAACTCATCTTTAAGTTGTACCTTTGCTTCATCATCAAGATCTGGTAGGGAAGGATCTTTGGCAACCATCTGGTGAAGCTGTATAAGTGAGTACTTGGAGCCTGGCTACCAATAGGTATTTGTTAGTTAACTTAGTGAATAAGTATACCTATTGTATTACTTACCTGCATTTACTTCAAGCACTTTGGCCCAAATTAAAGCATTGGAGAATGAGACTTCATGCAACTTCTTGTAGTTGATATGACCAGTGAGAAGTTTTGAAATTTTCTTGACAGCAATGCTATGCTCCTGTGTGATGTCAGCAATCTTTTGACCAAGTTCTTCTGCTAGTTTTTTCACTGATTCCAAGAAGGTGGCCTCCTTCTGCTTTCATTCCTTGTTAGCAATTCAGCATGTGGCCTTCTGTGCATCTGTGAGTGGTTCACTATGATGAATTGGGAGTGCTGGGCATCCAGGGTTACATATGTGTATGCCAGGATGAGTTGTCAGCTGCCTGGGATATTCCAGTAATATCCTGAGCAACTGATGGGAGATGTAGTGAGAGACCAGCAGTGAGAGTATCCATGGTACCATGAGAACTGCTGACATCAGTGGTGCAACTTGTAGGCAGTGGTGATGGGTTTTTCAATTCTGATGGTAACAGCTGAAACTGGGTCTTAGATGATGGTGACATGTTGGATGTTGATGTAGGAACCAGTATGGGGGATTATGGTGGTGAGAAATGTGGCTTGGGGCATGGTAACTGGTTGGCTGACAGCATGAGGACAGCTGATGCTGGGGGAAGAATAACAGAAGCTGTTATGAAGATATGAGATCTTGAGCTTATCTACACTATGTGATAAAGATGTAAACATATGGTATGATGTCATGTCTTCACCTGGAGCAGATGGAGTCATATTGAGGGCTTCCTTGAGAAAGGCTTGTATATCAGCATCATTTCAGTCAATATCTTCAAAAGGGTCAGCATTGCACATTGTTCCACCTGAGAGCTCCAGTGGCTCTTCCCAGGAATTCTGAGGAAATACATGCTGGGAGGCAGAGTGGTGACAAGAGATGACATATGGTGGATCAAACTTGGAGGCCATCATTGTATTATCCTGTATGTTGACACTGCTACTTGGTTGGCTGAATGAAAATTTATCTGTAGAATGATTCAGGAAGGGGTCAGTAAAAGAGTACCTGATATCTTCCATTGTGTGCTGTCAGCATATAATGCCTGAAAGGGCTTGAACAACTGATAATGTGAGGGTTATAAACAGGCCATACACAGATGGATGGGTGGATGAGTTTGAAAATGAATAGTGCACCATTGCCAGTCCTTTGGACTCCTGACTGACATATATCAAATGTTTGATACATGGACAGTTAGCTCAGGTAGCTCATTTGACACAATGCTCTGAGGTTCATGTCAGAATCACATGAAACTGTAGATAAATCAGTACCACTGTACAAAGGACTTGGACATACTGCTACAGTTGCATTTGTAGACTATGTGTGTGCACTAGCAAATGGAGATTTGAGTCAGTTGGAATGAAAACTAGGAATGGTCAACTTACATGCAAACACACATATGCAAACCACTGCAATGACCTCACACTGATCTAGCATGCTATATTGTTAGAGATAGGTGGTTCCATGGTTTTATCAAAGTATTTACAGCCTGCATACATCTTGCATGCCAAAGGGCATCCCTGGTTGCCTAATCCAAGAGGGGGATCTAATGGAAAATGATAAGTTGGTTTGTTCAACTTGGCATGACCAACAGGAACTCTCATGTGAGTTAAATTTACAACATAAAACAGGAGAAAAGCATACCTAACATGGGTCTAGTGGGCAGTGTGGAGCCAAACAACAAACAGCAAGTTACAGGGGACACAAGCAGTGATTGATTATGGTGAGAGACTGAGGATCTTCCTGTATGTATGCAAACATGTCAGTATTTCATTATATGAAAACAATTTATTCCCACCTACCAAAACATGAGGCTGTCTGAAGGTGATGTGCCAGCTCTCTGTCAAAGTTCTGCTCTGAGCACTGAAGTGCTGAAGTGATGTGGCTATCACAGCTTGATAGACTACATAAGGTGTCAGAAAGTTCCCAGTCTCACCTCACCAAACTTGAGTACCCACAGTTTTGTATATATGCCTGCTGCACCTACCTCAAAGCCCAGCCAACAAGCTGTGGCCACAAAATGCTGGCTTCCCAAGCCTGGGTAAGTCCTAGTATGACAAACAACATACCTCCTCTCACCTTGACCAGTGTTAGAGATGTGCAAAATGAGAAATCATGCATCTGAATGCAACAGTAAGTACTTATTACATTCATGTACTCCTGTGAATTGATTTGATTTTGTAGACTTCAGGAAAGGTATGTGATATACATATTATTGGTGCTACTGACATCAACAAATGCAAGAGGAAGGTTATTACAGATGCACAAGTGCCCACCCATGAAATCAGTGTATATGCCAACCAAGACTGTTGAAATAGTTGTTGAATGCATACAGAAATACCTGACAAATCTGACTCAGATTGCAATCAAGCCTCCACTGGCTGCCATTGGTAGTCCACCCACCACAATGACAAGATGGATCCTATCCCCTTGACTCTGCTGGAACTTCATTGCAATTCATGATTGGCACACAGAGTGGGAACCCAAGGCTGACTGGGACCTCAATTTCAACCTTGCATTGCACCAGGCTAGAGAGAAAAGATGAGGTTCAGCAGATCAATTCTTCAAGGAGTGTGAAACCCATGCACACATTGGCTGTTGCCTTATCCATGGGCTTAGACAGTTGGTCCAGGAGTTGTGTCATAGCAGAGGCTCCCAGGGCAAACTATGTGACATGTTCTTACAGATTTTTAATCTTCTCATTGCTGTTGTATCTGAGGTGAAATTCTTCAAGGTGAAACTTCATGAGTATGCACCCTCAAATCCACTTAGTACATGCTTGGATGTACATATGTATACAGCATTTTAGCTAGTCTATTACTACCTGCACACTATAATCTGCTTTTCTGGACTATTAGCAAGTGATCTGTTCATGAATCCCTTGTGAATCCCTCAAGTTATAAAAGTCAGTATGCTGGAGTTCAGGAACTTTGATAGCAAACACCATAGCAAACAGTTTGGTATCATTGCATAGTTCTTGTTCAGCATCATTGAATATAATCAAGTTAAATTAGTCTAGTGTACAGTGGTTCCCTACTATGTATTCTAACCAAATTAAAGTAATCTGGAAGCCTGGAATGTTGTTGATGTGGTGTGTCAAGTATTTCTGGAGAATTCATATCACACTAAGTCAAAATGTGTCACAACTCACATCCTGGTCCTCCTATGTATACTCCTGCCTGACTTTGCCATAATGCACTACAATTCATATACTGGTACAGATTACATCTGCTGCCATTACATGCACACACATTATCTCTTAGCCAGGGATTGAACAATCATATTTCTATGTCATGTAGTCCTAGAGTAGTACACACAATCTAGCTATGCTACTGAGAGTGGATATTTACCTGGCTAGAGAACCAGTCTGAAAGATCCAACTCAGAACCTACATCTGTTCCTCTCAAGGAGCCCTGTGGCTTCTTCCAGAATGGACTACCAGGCTTGGGCATCACATGAAGCTTGCCAGCATAGTAAGCCTTGTTGTAGTGCATCAGAGCATCTTGGAATGTCATGTAGCTTTTGTAAATTGCACCACTGACACAAGTAACCCATAGAGCAGCATCATTCCTAAGTACATAAATGTATTAGGTCTTTCAGGGTTATTTCTAATGGACTAGGACATACCAATCAAAGAATATTCTGACTTCTTGACCAGCTGTGACAACATAGAACTTGTTGGGTATGGGAATGCTCCCAGGGAGAGTAATTTGCTTCAGGTGAGGGATCTTGGGGGGATATCTTGGCATGTCACATGTAGGGACTGTGGAAGTTGAAGAGAGATTATTGCAAAGATTATTGATGGGAGTGTGAAGAACATGATCCACAGGTCTCAAAGGTATGTGAGGTTGGGGGTCTTCAGAACTTGCTCAATGATTTCCTTCTGTCTTTTTATCTTTCTTTCAATGTAAGTGGTCTCTGAACTGTCAGGGTTGGACTGACTATGGGTCATTTCAATAATGGTCTCAGTCTTGATGATAGTTCATGTAGTAGTATAGCCTAAATTCATTTAGTCTAAGTTGTGATGCAAATGAATGTATAATGTATCTTCAACTGGCTGCCCTGTGGTCTCAAGATCAAATGGATCAGAGGACATCAAGGACAGCATCATATTGAACAAGGTTTGGAAATTCAAATCACTAATAAAAGAACAGGGGAAGATCTTTGATGTAATGGCTTGAGTCATGTGTCAACATTAACTTTGTGTAGAGTCACACTTACATTTTGTAATGGGTCACACTGGGCATCAGAAAGCTAGCTGTACAGGTCTAGCAAGCTCCAAAGTATGGCAGGTTACTTTTTCTCACCACCTAAATCCTCACAGCATTCACCCTGTTCAACAAGACCTAGGTCCAAAAAGATCACAGAGCATGTGGCAGCTGTGAGAGAATGCTGCAATGCATGTTTAAATGGTGAGTTCTATTACACCAGTCTCATTTCTGACAACACAAGGGTTTAATATGATTGAAGCCATGACCCTTGAAGAGAAGCAGGTGCTCATGGCTCTCTGTGAGAGGCAAACCAACAGCCTCTTGCAGTCTGAATTGCTGGGCAACAATACTTCAGACTTTGGTGACAACTTTGGAGCATTCAACAATATCCTCAGTGGTACACACCCACTCAAAATCAGTCACACTGGTGGGGAATTCCAAGAATTAGCAAGGCAAGTCTTGAATGCAATGCACACTAAGTACATTTCTCCTCTTACATTTTGCTATGAGTCTAATACTTGATCACAGGCCTTTCATCTCTCACCAGTCATGCAGGGATTATCAGAGCCATAGGGATCACACACAGTTGCATGCTATCACTTTTGAACAGCAAATACCAGCAGCAGCCAAAGTCTATCTCATCTGGAGCTTCAACCATTCACAGTGAGGGCACAGAGGATTCTTCAAGGAATCCTCTGGTGTCTATACTGGTAGCACAGACAGTTGCACTGGCCAGGTCATGCTTAATGTCATAGATGTATTTTGTAAGTGCAGTATTCCTTCATAACCATCACTGATGTTAATGACAAGCAGGGACAGATCAATTTGACTTCTTGATTCTCTCAACAGACCCTTACATTCTGCCAGTGGTTGTCTGACAGGGTGCAGTCCCTTGTTCTCCTGTGAAGCCAATGCATGCATTTTCCATTGATGCACTGGAATTATTCTGAGCCACATGCAACTGCAACCTGCATTTCTTGATACAGTTTTTTATTAAGATGCTATGTGACTTACAAAGGTATGTAGTAAATTTAATAAACACTGTCTTATCTTCAGTTCAAACATAGGTGGCCTTTCAGCCATATATTTCTCATCAATTCACCATTGTGTTCAACCAATACCTACAGATCTTGCAGTATGTGCAGCACATGACACTAACTATGATTTGTTGCATAGGCCCCCTTTGGCATTTGAAGAATGCATGCCCTGCATGCACATATACTCTACAAGGCAAGCCAGAACTAAAGTTTTCTTTACTCTACACAATGAATGGCAATGACTCTTTGAAGCATGCCATGTGACAAGCAGAAGATCCCAATGAAGCTGACAAAGACAATGAAACCAGTATGCAATGTCCTAGCAAATGTGAAGAACTCCTCCTGGGGCAAGTTCTTGCATGTGACTGGTACCTTACACAGGAAGAAGTGGATGTGTTTGCCAAGGATCACCAGGTTGACATTGATATGCTTACTGAGGTATGGATTCACCCTTCTGTGATAAAGGCAATACTCATGGCTTAATGCAGGGTAATGAGGACAATCCATGTGCTGGCTGCTGGAAAAATATGAAAGATCAACACACCACTAGGATGTGGAGTGTATTTGATCAGACAGGAATCTTTATGGTGGTTTGCTGCCATGGCTTCTCACTAGTGATTGCAGATATGATTCAGAGTGGTGAGAGGTGAGTGTAATGCTTTCTTTTCATTTCATTTCTCACATTGTACAGAGCTAAGTATCCACTTGCTGTGGTACCAAGACTCCTGAACACATTTGGCAAGGAACTTGGAGGTGAGTATGATATTGGGTGTAAGTTCAAAACCATATTATGTAGGAGCTCACTTGGTGAATGTGCATGGCTTCTCACACACAGACCCCTTTTCAGATCCTTCCATGGGCATGCCCACAGTCACCTGTGCCAACTCAACCATCTTACAACATATGTTGAAGGACTTGGCCTTGAAGACCTAGATGGTTGTGAGTGCACATTCTCAAAGTCAAATGTACTTGCATCCACTATTCATTATTCTGGGACATCCCACTACAGGCAGGCTATCACTAATTACTTCAAATACAATGATGAGCACAACATCTATGCTAATCTCTGTGTGTATGTTTTCCCTTCACATTGTGTCTCATGACTCACTTCTGCAGCCATGTTTCTGCATAACAATTACAAACAAGCTTTGACTATCCTCAGAGAGACCCAGGAGCATCTGCTGCAGCTCAAACATGAGCTTAGTATTACTGAAAACTCAGTTTTCCATGCATGGCTTGCTGAAGAGCAGGCCTATCTCTTGTCTCAGAGGAAAGAGCCCAAAGAAGAGACAGCACCAATGACATATTGGCAAAGACTCATCAACCTCACTGCTAGCAGGTAAGTCATCATGCAGATACCTTGTTGTAGCTAATAATTCTTCAGGGAACACCTCACAGCCACTGAATCATGGTCAGTCATTACATCAAAAACTGCTATGTGTAATCTCAGATGTGATGCAATATCCACTACAAGGCTAGAGACTGTGCAGCATCACACTCAAGAAAACTATGACAAAGATTTTGCTGCTGTACAGGAGTCTGAGCTGAAGTTGGAGATCACTTCCCATTGGAAGCCTGGAGATGTGGAGTGGCAGAATGCAGGCAGTTTGGTGGCACAATGCAAATACCAACACACCCTCAATAACTTGGAGAGCCTAGTTGTGGCCCACATATGTGAACTTGGAAAAATGAACTGAGCAGGCACTGGCAAGCTGCTAATCACTAACATGTTTTGCAATAACCTTTGACATTCTATTAGGATACAAGCTATGCAAGCACATTGGCAAGGCATTTCAGGCATGATTGTCAGCCATCAAGACTGTGCTGGAACAATATAATACTGCTGCTTAAGCCCTTTCTCCCCCACAGCATATGCTTACTCTTGAGGAGGTGGTTGAGTACACCTTCTTGTCTGACTTCCAGCTACTTCAGGACACCTGCAAGGACATCTCACAGTGTCCATGGGCCAGTCCAATGGCATGCCTTGCATTGGACATGTATTTTGAGATGTGTCATGCATGAGAAGAAATCATATGACTAAATGTTAAGATACACCACTTTGTCACATATCTCCAAGATGAAGATTGGTATCTCCATGCTTGTGAAGAGCAATTACTCATCTCACACCCTGCCCTTTCCCATCAGATCTAAGTTTTTCAAGATGTGTGTGGGTGGTTCAATAGCTCCCACATCAAACACCTAGTGGAAATTACCACATTGCCTGGTTTCTCAGGAACTTTGGAACCTGGGAAGAGCATGAATGTGGATGCTGGTGCCCCTGCAGGACCCATTACCATTGTGCCACCATCATTCATTACTACATATCCATTGCTGGAGGTTCCATTAGAAGAGGACACACCCAATGACCTTGATGAAGAGCAAGAAGAAGAGGAAGCCTTAGTGGAGTGTACCCACACTTTGGAGGATGTACTGTCCATTACTGCATAGTTATACTTGCTATTTCTTACTGTCTCATGCTCACTGTGCACAGTGGCAAGTACAAACAGGACAGAGTAGTATGTGCTGTACTGTGTGTTGGTAGTCCTATGTCACTTAATTATTCAAATTTATTTGTATGTTGAAGTACCATGATGTTGATCAGTGGTTATGTCACTTAATTATTCACATTTATTGATACATTGAGGCTGAGTTAGTACTGTAGTTATACTTTCTATGTAATCTAGGTATTGTACACTATAGATGGATTGTGGAGCTTCCAAGGAGCATGGACATGAAAGTCCCATGTTTGTAGCTTAAGAAATGGGGGCAATACATGAGCTCACTGTGGGGAACAGCAAGCACGAAGGTGGTGGTGGTTGCTGACACCATAATACACTGCCACCAGTACCATATATGGCAAGGGATACCTAATCTGTGTCAGCCTTAATTATTCCACAGGTCTAATAGAATTTATTCTACTCTAAGTGACATGGATTATTCTGAATTATTCATGTAGGTGGTTATTGCCTCAAAAAGGTCGTCTTAGACTTGTTGACACCTGTCAACCACTATACTAATACTACCTGTACTGTGGGAACCATAGGTGAGGTGTTTGTAGCAGCAGGCCTGGTTGTGCCAATTGAGTCCTTGAGACTATGGCTGTGCTGGCAGTATAGAGTCATCAACCACGCAACATTCATTCTCTTGTTGATCATCCTGGCCATGAAAATGATGGGCCAAAGTAGCCAAAATTGTGACACCTTTCCATAGTAAGTCCCGTAAGTGATGCTACATGTTTCCAGAGATTGTGCCATAGGCCCCGTTGACCAGTCGCCGTGCCTCTCGGAGAAGGGGAACGTTCTCTATTGCAAGGAACGGAAGTAGAGATGTCGCAGTATGAGAACGTGATACTGAAGGATGACCACTACAACATAAATATCCAGATGCCTCACAGGGACCTTTCCATCGACTCGATCATCTCTAGTATTTCGCATGCCTTCCCCTCAGGTGTTTCACACTTCCCTGGAAATGACAGAAGTTGCTGGGCAAACTAGCCTACAAGCCGACACACAGGACATCTACACAGCGGGCTCATTGATACTGGATCCTGTGTATCATGCAAAGGCAAAGATCCTCAACGAAGCTTTCCAAGAAATAGGCATGGGGAAGTACCAGGTCTGTCTGCCTTGCATCCCATCGTAATAATTGATCCATAATCCACATACTAGTGGTATTTATATATGGTGGCTGGGCTTGGCTGGACTTCGTGAGCTTCTAGTCCCTTGACCCATTCTTAGATTTCTAACCGAGCACCGATAAGAGACGAGCTATGGCCAGTGAGTATTACCTTCTCGGAATCAGTAATGATACCGTCGTGACCACGTTCAATCGTTTAGCTGACCTGTGCATTAATCTACACACCGGTTACGCGTGAGTTCAATGTCCATGGGGAATGGATGTTGCTTGCACAGTCCTTTGGCCTACTTGCTGGAGCAATCTTTTGGGGTATTGGTTGTGATGTGTGGGGCCGTAGGTAAGACTCCCCTGTAGTGAAATATTTGAATTTTATCCTCACTACCCAAAGGTGGTCGTTCAATCTCACCATCCTTGTCGCAGCCATTTTTGCCCTCGTGGCTGCCGCAGCACCCAACTATATTATTCTATGTGCATGTGTGGCTGGGTGGTCCTTCGGAGTGGGTGGGAATCTCCCTGTAGATTCAACTGTCTTTCTTGGTAGGTGGTCTCTTCCGAAACAGTTCGGGGGACGCGAAATCCACATACCTGTAGAATTTGTTCCTCCATCACACCAGTATATGTTGACAGTGCTCTCTGTCTTTTGGACATTGGGTGACCTTACGGCTAGCTTGGTAAGTCATTCAGATATTAATACCTTGAATTTATTGCTAACAAGTTGTACAAGGTTGCTTGGCCGTTAATTAGCAACTTCTCTTGTTCCCCAGCACCGGCGCCTTGCCCAACATCGTCAAACAGAGGCTGGCGTTATCACCTCTTGGCTACCGGTGGGATAATGGCCGTAATGTGGGTCCTTCGGTTCTTCGTCTTCAACCTTCAGGAGAGTCCAAAGTATCTGATGGGGCGTGGGAGAGATGATGACGCGGTAGCCGCCGTGCAGAGAGTGGCCAACATCAACGGCAAGAAGAGCAATCTTACCTTAGCGCGCCTCAAAGGAGCTGAGATGCTTTCTGGGAACTCTATTCAGAACGATACTAAGACAGTCAAGTCTGCAGCCGCGATGAGGAAGTTCTCGAAATTCGGTGCCATCCACGCATCACCCCTGTTTGCAACACGGAAGCTGGCATACTCGACGAGCATCCTGATCATTTTATGGGGTAAATTTCTCCTGAGTTCATGGCGCAATGGCTAATCGGTTATTGTTATAGCGTTGCTCGGATTTTCCTTTCCTTTGTAAGTAATCTGTCATGTATGCGGTACCACCTCTGACCATTGTGCAGGTATTATACTTTCCAGATCTACTAGTATGTCTGAGTTGTTGTCGTCGATGTCTGAGTTGACGTGCTTGGATCAGCCTGCTTACTCCAGGAGTGGAAAACAGCAGCGATTCTGTATTTACTGCATATCGTAACGTGAGTTCTCGGGCATCTCTAACCATCAGATACTAAGGGGCATTACAGCAAGTGATTGCAGCCTTCCTCGGTGTTCCAGCGGCGTTGATGGCTGGCTACCTGGTCGAAATTGCTATCTTTGGCCGGCGGGGAACCCTCGCTATCTTCACTGGTCAGTCTACACGAGCAGTTCATATTCATTGAATGCGATCCCCATTGCCCATAGTTTTTACCGGTGTCTTCATTCTTTTGTCAACGACTGCACGTACATCCAATGCTAGTACAGGATGGAACTTTGGGTACTCCTACGCCGCTACTATTATGTATGGCGTACTGTACGCCATAACCCCGGAATTATTCCCCACCAAGTGCAGGGGGACTGGTAACTCGATAGTCTTTGCTGTTAATCGTCTCTTTGGCATCATGGTGCGTGTTGATCCGATATCTCTCAGAGGTGAATGGTATTAATATACCAAAATACAGGCACCTATCATTGCATTATATGGGAATATAAATACCTCTGTTCCTAGAGTGGTTTCCGGAGCAATAATCATTGCTTCTGGGTTTGTCCCGTTGTTGTTACCAATCGAGACACGGGGCAAGGCCGCTCTGTAAACATTTAAGACATTGAATCGAGTATATCTTCAGTGTGTATATGTACGTATGCCTGATGTCTTTGTAGTGTAGTAGGAAAACTGACATATGATTCACCTACTGACCGACCTTAAACACCATCTGGTCTTTCAATGTTCCGCGTTGAAGTTCAACAACCGAGATATATTTCGCGAAGACATGGTGTACACTCCATATAAGAATCCTCGGTTTACATACTGCACTTACACCCTTTTCATGTATGCTATTATCATCTACGATCCTTTTCGTCATTCTAAGCCAGTACTTAGTAGCGGTGTATGTACAAACGCTTTCACGCATACATAACCGTAACTTGAATGACAAACGCAACGTTCCAATTGAATATTTCCGGTGTGGAAGCCGCGAATAATTCATCTGTCCTCCATCCCGACGCTTTTTTCTTCCAGCGTAATATATGCTCAATTGGCATGGTGCTTTCTGTCCTGCGAAGAAATCGATGTGGAAGTTGAACAATTGAAGTACCGACAGGGCCCCCGCAGAGATATCAGGGGTTGCGAAGACTATTACCACGATCGACATCTTGCCATGGTGTGTGTGACCCATGAGTGAGTATCATTCTACTCGTTCGACTGATTCTGTTGCTCAACAGCAGTAAGGGAGCATTTGAGTAACTTGTAGAAAACCAGGGACGATCTGTTCTTCTTGCGACTTTTGGGACTGTCTAGAGTAGTCTAAACAAACACTGAGATATTCAGACAAGTCCATCGCACTGTCAGAGATATCCCATGTGTTTAACATCCTACCTATGCAGTATCTTTTTATTTGGGCTTTGTGATACTTTGAAGGTTATAATGACGACATACTTGTTTCATAAATAACGTGAAATAATCAGTTGGTACGTGATGAGCCGCGGGAGACACACCATGATCAAAGCGTCCAAAATGGAGCAAGAGAGGTTATGCGGTACTAGAATCGTAAAGGGGGAGTGCCACGTCCTAGCGATGATATTGTCGCAAATTAAGTATAGAGGTCAATATATGTTAATGGTATGATGATTCTACGTGAATTTCCGAGACTCACGATAACAGTGCCAAATTTATGTATACTGCGAGTGGTGAGTGAATCTTGAAGTATGGGTCGAAAGTCGTTCAGACTACTTTTCACCTGTGTTAATGCGAATGCAACGTATAGAGAGCTGTTTGGTGAGGCTGTGATCTGCTCCACATGCCTAGTTTAATCCCCCTATCTTGGATGCACCACACTCGAGCTGACAGAAATGAGTTTAATAGCTGCAAATATGCCGGGCTCTGAAGTCGTAGTTGCGCGTAGAGAGAAACTTACACACCAGGGTGGTAATCATGGCGTTTCGATGCCGTTCTCACGGCGATGTGAGACAGGTCTACGCGGCTGATAACGCACTTATTGGGATATGGGACGGGTGCGCTCACAGGGCTTTCCATCCTTATGTCCATTATCTATCTGAGTTTAGCCTTGGATTACTTGATCTCCTCTGATCGTTTGCCGCAATGCAAGTTACAACACTACCCTTTTTAAGCGAATGCTGTGTTTTCGAAACTATTGCGGGAGTTGTTTCGTTCGAATTACTTGTCAGGGATCTCCATGTTGGATATAAATCAGCATAGTTAGACGTCGGCATGAACTATGCAGTGTGTGCATACTCCCTTATATGAACTATGGATTCAAGGTCTATTGGCCTGTCTTGACACTGCTGTATAGAATCAACAAGGCGAAAACGTGAAATGTATACCGATATTTCTCCTTAGGGTCCAGCACCTACATGTAGCTTCTGTGGCAGAGTGACAGCGAGTCCTAGTTTCACTGATTTGGACGTACCGACGGATGCACGACACGTTAACACCTGGTCCGACGGAGTGCATACGATTCTTCAGTCTGCGGAATTTATTAGGCATGCTTAGTGACTTCCGGTAGCCGACAGCTGTCCGGTTGAACTGAGATGGCTAAGGCTTTAGTGGCATCCGTAAGATCGATGACTTGGATGAAGAGTAAACTTGAAGTTGCGCCTCGTTCAGTCACGTGCAAATGCTGTACTTTGTGACCCGAGCTTTATAATAGCGTAGTTGGCCATATTTTATTTCATTTCTAATCAGTCATGCTCTGAGACAACCCAGTGACTGAATGACTGACCATGCTTCAGATCTGAAATAACACCGATGTTGTGTTTGACGCAGCGTGCGTGCGACTAGTTGAGCAAAAACATGACTGAGACCGGCAATCACACGGCCCATGCCACTTTTCATGATTCCGATCTCGTTCCGTCCGCTGGTCACTCGCTGCAACAGTCATCTCACTTGCCTGACATTGGCAGGACCGCTGTGCTGCACCAGAAGGGAATTATATCTACCCGCATTGCGGAAATTCAAAGTTACACATTCCATCGTTCCTATTCCCACACTTCATAACCACGTCTCTACAACCGTAAAGCGAACTATGTCTTCCGAGTCGACTGCTCAGAGCTTTTATGATCTCAAGGCAGACCTTCCGGGCGGTAAGGTATACGACTTTGATCAATTGAAAGGAAAAGTCGTGCTTATCGTAAACGTTGCATCGCAATGGTGCGCTTGCTTTTGTCCTTTTGTCGAGTCTCATCCCACATTACTTTCTAGTGGATTCACACCGCAGTACAAGGGTGCGTGCAACCCACCTATCTGGAGTTTCAGGAATGGCTAATTTACCAGCTTTCAGGCCTGCAGAGTTTACATGACAAGTACAAGGACCAAGGATTCGTCCTCCTTGGATTCCCTTGCAACCAGGTCAGTCGAGGTTCTTATTCCTACTTCCAGGGCACTCTGCTTATATCTGCCGGCTAGTTTGGTGGACAAGAACCTGGAGATGATGCATCAATCGCATCCTTCTGCGAACTGAACCATGGTGTTTCTTTCCCCCTGATGATGAAATCAGACGTGAACGGTGACAACACCAACTCCGTTTACAAGTTTCTCAAGGAAAAGAAAGCGGGTCTCCTTGGACTGACACGTATCAAGGTACTTGAATGATCCATGCCATGCTCCTTTACAGATTTTGACAATCGTATCACCGCAGTGGAACTTCGAGAAGTTCTTGATCAATAAGAACGGGGAAGTCGTCAACCGCTGGGCCTCGGTAACTACCCCCGATGCTATCAGTCCTTACGTGGAGAAGCTCCTCTCTGAATGACTCCCTGTGGACTCCGGTGGTCGTGGGACGGCCAAGTTATAAGAGACGAATGAGAAGCTGCTGGTGAGGTTGACGTTGATGCTTATGTATTTTTATTACTACAAATCGGACCGTCGATACACAGTGGACCCCTGAGAGGTGCGAAGATGCAGGGCTAGAGCCTAGAAACGAAGCAAGTTGGCGCTTACTATCGTAGGTCCAGCTATTTTTGACTAGATAATGGTCAACCCATACTTTCTACTTCCTGGCCTGAAGTTGGACAAAGAAAGGAACGCTACAAACGTATTCCCGTGAATTGTTACCAGATGCGATGACAGTGAGGCATACTGTGTGGCCGAGCCAAACAATCCTAGGTTCCCTCTGCATTCTCCGGGAATCCTGCGCATAACAGTGTACGGTGTTCGCAACCATGACATGGCATTCACCAGGCTCAGGCTCGGGCTCGCTAGCAACCTTGTTTCATCTGCCCAACGTAAATAAGACAGGCCGAGTCAGCGGTTGGGAACCCCAACCTTTTCTGACAGTAGAGGATGAAATCCAGGGCAAGAAAGCTACAATATATGTACTTCCACAGGAGATCGAACCAGCTGGTGAGGTAGGAGGGAGGTGCAGAGGTCGAGAACCTCAGGACGCAGGCTGCGTGCCTGGCTGTGCTATGCGCAGACCCTCGGCCTCACCCAGTAGTGCATACCGCTCCAGTGTCTGATGAACGACATCCGAGCACGACCTGGTCCATGCATACGGCAGAAACAGGAATTGAATCAGCCTGTTCCATGTCCTTATGTAAGGCTTCTGGCCGGGCCCAGTGGCTGATGGACCACAGCACGCGTCAAGTCATGTGGGGGAAATGGGTCGTATTTTAGGATATGGGCTGCGTATGCGCGTACCCGGCATCTTCAATGGAGGGGTGTGGATGCATAGCAGTGTCTCGGCTGCACTGCTTCACTTGTTTTCATGGTAGGTTGCCGTCTCCATGCGTTCCATGCGTGTCTGTGCAATCTGGATTTGGGTCAAGGATGCGTAGCACCTGTACTTAGGGGCGCAGCGATCCGGCTAGCTCCGACAAACGGAGACAAATAAAGACCGTACATAAATCGACCTCGCCAGTTCCTCTCCCGTCCATTTGCCCACAACCACAGGCAAGCAAAGAGTCTTCCTCCAAACCCAAACCCATACTTGTGTCGCGGTCTCTCCTCGTAGCCCACGATTTCTTCCTCAAACGTCGTTTTTAACATCTTCTGCCCCCGAAGAGGAGAAAACAGAAGACCCAATTTCATGCTTCGTCCTCCACTCAGCATTTCAACGATTCAGTGTCAGTTTCGGTTAGAGTCCAAAAGTACCGTAAGCATCCTCCTTTTGTCCCTCTTCAGCCCCCTTCCTGACTGCCTTGCAGCGTTAAATACTATCGCCCAGCATGGCCAACGCAGGAATCGTAAATATTCGTCGTGACGTCGATGACAAGTTCTACCGCTACCGCATGCCACTCCTCCTCACCAAAATCGAGGGAAAAGGCAATGGTATCAAGACCGTCATCCCTAACATGTCTGACGTCGCCCGTGCTCTCTCTCGTCCTCCCTCTTACATAACCAAGTTCTTCGGATGCGAACTAGGTGCACAGACGCCTTTTGATGAGAAAAATGACCGTTACATCGTCAACGGTGCTCACGATGCCTCTCGTCTCCGTGAGCTCCTCGACGGTTTCATCGATAAATTTGTGCTTTGTCGTTCATGCAAGAATCCTGAGACGGACCTCGTCGTCACCAAGAACGGGCGTCATGAGGACATCTTCCGGGACTGCAAAGCTTGCGGAGAGAGGACCAACATTGACATGAGGCACAAGCTCGTGACTTTCATCCTCAAGAATCCCCCCAAGAACCCCAAGAAGTCGAAGGGTAAGGGCGATACCAATGGCACCACCAACGGGAGCAACGGAGGTGTTCATGCTTCCGCCCCTGCCATCCCTGGCCACAACCAGGATGATGGTGCACCTGATGGAGAGAGTGACGACGAGCTGACGAGAAAGATCAAGGCTGAAGCTGCCGACCTTACCACGGAGACTACTCTTGGTACCGACGATTGGGCCGTTGATACATCTACAGAGGCTGTCAAAGCTCGCGTCAAGGCTTTGGAGGGTCAAGTGGGAGCCATGTCTATCGGTGGAGGCGATGACGATGGAAGCGAGGATGATGTGGACAGTCCTTACTCTCAATTTGGTCGTTGGGTTGAGGAACATAGAGGCCAGGACGACATTGGGTCTGCCCAGATTTACAAGAAGGCTGAGGAACTAGGCGTGGAGAAGAAGCACAAAGCCGTTCTTGTTCTTGTACAGGCACTGTTCACCGAGGACATCGAGAAAGAGATTAACACATACAATCTCCTGCTTGCCAAGGTACGTGAGGAAGCTTTGGTCTGTCACACATGACTTAGTGGCTTGTTAGATGGTCACCAGCGAAAAGCATCAGAAAGCGCTGTTGGGAGGCGTCGAGCGATTGGCAGGGTTGACTCACCCCGAGTTGATTCCTGCTGTTCCCAAGATCCTCATGGCACTCTACCAGAATGACGTTTTGGATGAGGAGGTGGTTACACAGTGGGGTACCCACGTCAGCAAGAAGTATGTCGACAAGGAAACTAGCAAGAAGGTCAGGAAGGCGAGCGAGCCCTTCCTTAAGTGGCTTGAAGAGGCGGATGCTGAGTCGGATGAGGATGCGTAATGAATATGTTCTAGTTTCGTTCCCAGTGTCGTAGGAAATCACCATGCCTTTGTTTCGCATATGCTCTTTCGCTTTCATTGATAGCATCTGATTGTAATCTTCAGTGATTGTTATTTAGTCTGTTCCCCACATGCAGCACGTGTGAGACTGTACTATGTCCTCTGAGTTCGTGACTTCGCGCCAAGTCTATGGGAACGAGTTACAGCTGAAGTAGATATATGTCGATAGTTCGGCCCAATTCTACCACTTATGTCTGTATAGATCTAAGGAGGGAGTATAGAAGGTGCGAACACATACCGGCCAAGATTTCAGACCAGTAAATATCAGACATGCATGAAAAGTCAATGACTAGGTCAAGAAAGGCAGGATTACTAGTTTTTCGTGCAGTTGTATCTTTGCCACGTGAAAATCCCAATGAGCATGTCTCCGACAAGTCTCAGGTCAACCACAACAACCAAAGGACGATACTTACATCTTCGACACATCTGCCAAGGAGAAAATACTCTATCGTGTATCCGCAATGTCGCGTGTTTCGAAAGTGAATGCCATTGCACGGATGAGTGATTTAACCCTCGGCGCCTTTGCGTTCGTCCCCTCTTCGGCAACACTTGACCATCTAGTTCGATACCTAAGCACATGGAGTGGCACGGAGTGTGTATTCTCTTCGATTTTGTTTGTTCCTAAGCACTCATTGCGGTTCTCGACATGCAGCAAGTTCTTCACGGTATTGTCCATCTGAGCCGCCTAAATCCGCTCCTGACGAGCTCGGTTAACATAGCTCGTCCAATATACGCTGAAACTAGTCGCTCCTGTATTGGTTGCGCGCGCTCGACTTCAACACCGTGTCGGGCTTCGCAAGGAACCTACCAGCAGTGCAGCAGCATCTGCCTCGAAGTTTGCTGACACGGTGAGCGACTTTAGGATGTTGGGACGTTTCTGTGGTAAGAAAGCCCGTCACGTAGTCTGTCTTTATAGTTCATCCTTTAACTATGTGGCAGGGTTACTTCCGATTTTCCAGTGGATGATCGCCATGGAACGAAGCCCCCCACCAACACGAGCCCTTCTCAACATAGAACGTCTCCAGGGCTGGGCCATGCTCTTCTACTATCCCCTGGAACAATTGTACTACCTCCGCGTACATGACATCATACCTGCCACTATTCCCTCCTTTGTGCGGCCTGGCTCGAAACCAATCAATCTGAATGCTTCCAAACTAGTGACTTGGTCGTGTCGTGCATGGGCAGTATACGTCCTGCTCCAATTTGCCCATCTGATAGAAGACAGGAAATTACTACTGGTGAGAGAGAAGCACCTTAGAAAGGGAAAGGACGTTTCTGTGGAAGAACAAGAAGATCTCCGCCGTAGTTGGGATTCGTTCTGGAATGAGATGGTATCTAACACGGCTAACTTGCCGTTAGCTATTCATTGGTGAGTCTCACAAGTCTTGCCGAAGGAACACCAATTGATTTGATCATTTCAGGTCGTTGGAAAATGGCATCTTTAAGAACGAGGTACGTATGACTTGTCCGTAAAGAAACACGTTGGGTTTACCCTCACGATTTGCCAGTTATGGCCGACGATATTTGCACTGATCAACGGTCTTGCTGCATTCAGGGGTGGATGGAAGGCTACAGCTTTGCCCTCACGAAGACCATTCGACAGTGTAGATGTCGTTAGTGCTGTAAGCGAAAAAGAAGTGATGTGACTATGGAATCGTTATAGACCATATGCCCATGCACCATTCCAGTTCCTTTCATACGTAGGTATGTATTACACTTATGCATGCATCCCCGCATGGTCGCCCTGAGCATTTGACCCGCATTTTATTTCAAGTTCACATACGGCTGTATCTTCTGTGGACGTATTCGTGCCTCGCTAATTCTCGACAAACCCCTTTTGTCTGTTCGGCATGTGTTTGAACTGATCTTGATGGTGATCAATATGACCCTGCATTTATCCCCTGTTGAGCATGTAATATCGAGGTTTCGACGCCAAGAATTTTGATATGCTTCGTGACAGCGGAGATTTTGCTAACCACCATATACGTCGGCATATTATTGTTAGGTGCAATAGAACTAGCTACTGGTACCGCCTCCACATACGAACGGAGGCTCGAGGAAAAAAATGTCGGGTCATGTGACCCGAGATCAATACTTGCTAGTCAAGGAGAGGTAGTCCGTGATCTGTTGATGCACACTCGACTTGTACAAAGTAATAGGATTACCCCTTTCGGTTTAATAGGTACAAGGGAAGTGCTGTCGCTGTTCCTGAACAGGTGCTCGGTAGCAAAATGATCAATGACCACACTAATATCCTGACATTAAAGTCATCGGAAAGGGACGAGTCATAGGCTGCCACATGTTGCATACGGGGGCATCTTTACAGCCCAAAATTTGTGCTGATGCCGAGCGACGCGCACAGCCATCCACCAGTGATGGAGTATATTGGCCGTGATGGCAAGGATACATGAAACAGGCTTCGAAGACTCATGTGTTTCGATTCATACCTACAGGATGATTGAAGGACACAGGCCGTTATGGGGTTATTACTCACCCTTGGCTCCAAGACTCATTCCATTTGTATGCACCAAACATGAAGCTACAACTGAAGGGTTCAGGGGACTCGGACAAACCTAAGACAAAATGGAGCAGGGGCCATCCTCGAGGACACCAGCAAGTTCCACTGATGACAGGACCTCACGTACGCTGTATGATAGTAATACCATGTTTGTGCAGTAGGTGGTAAGATTGAAACTTGCGCCCGGTACCGGTTGGCCGACTGTTGCTATTTGCGGTGTTGAGTTCTCGAGCAAGGTGAGTTGCCATATCCGTGCTTTACATATTATTTGGGTGAATGAACGAATCTTTCGAGATCTTCCAGCATGGGACCAATCCATCGAATTTTACGAGAACGCTGGTAGCGCCCCATCGATCTGAAGTTAGTTGGCACGCCTTGTGGTCAAGAAGGCAGCTGAAACGGACAGCTGAGTCCATCATCAGCAAGTAACTGTACTTCCGAACGGCATATGACACGGAAGACGAGATCAAGCCGCATGGTCTTAGATATGTCCAAATGGGGTTTTCGATGGGAAGATGGTTTCTTCGAATTAATTTTGCAGTTCGGAACGTGCGCAACAGTTGAACGTTCGTGATCTCAAGAGGTTGAACGTCGTAGGTGCATGGTGAACCATCCACAGAAGCGCAGATACACACAGATATCTCCGAAAGCCCCCCTTGGTCGATCTAATGCATTTCTATAGTGGGAAAGAGGGTGGACTGATGACCGAGGATAGGAAGGGAGTGGCCGTATTCGACTAAAATGAGGGTGCCAAGTGCGCATTGGTCGATGTAACAGTCACGGGAAATCCTTCCAACCGATGAACGTTTGATCATCCTTTGCTATGAGCCACTCCCATGAACCAGATCAGTAAATGGTGATATGTTCACATTGTATTCATCCTGGACCGACTTAAGGAACTGCAGCGTCTACAACACGAGCAAGCAAGTTCATCAACCCTCCATTCCAGCCACAAGGAAACATGTCTTACAAATTCATGACGTTGGGCACCCATAGCTTTTCCAGGCTCAGTCTTGAGTCTATCATGTATATGCAAGAGTTTGTCGTAAAAGTGTTGTATAGCAGTATCTGTATGGCCCGGCGGTGCATGTAATGGTCTACAAGGTGTTTAGCATGAGAACACAAGCAGTGGAAACAACCTGCCGGTTTGTCACTGCACTGTACGCTGCGCAACGCATGATGCCTAACCAAAAGCACCAGTCAGTAATCAGTGATGCTCCACTGTTCAATAAGGTAAAGCATGCGGGTTACCGAAGGCCCCAATTGCGTCCAAACGATCGGCATCTTGGACGCAGTGCAACTCCACACAGTTCTCATGCCACTCCTCGATGCATCCACTTTCGCGCAACTTCTTCTCAGTTGTCCATGAGACATTCTCTACGATCCGGACAATCAGACGCGCGCGACCATCGGTTATTAAGTCCAGATCATGATCACTAGCTAATGATTGGAAAAAGGGGAGGAAATATGCGTATGGATTAGACGCTTGATCAGCCGAGACGTATTTCTTGTCCAGAACATCATGTAGGAGCGCAGCGAGTTCGATCACGATCAGGTTAGGTTTCTCGGAGGAGAGCGAACGTGCGAGTGAAAGGGCTGTTCGTCTTACACGCTCGACTGCGCAGATGGATGATATCTCAGTAGGCGGCTGTCGAAATCTCGATGTGCGAGTCACTGACCGTGAAATGCATCATGAGAGGGATCGTAACGGGCCATTGTCTCGACCATTAGTTTTTCCGCGGCCGCTATGGCGTTCCGTTCCTTCTCATTGGGATACTCGTCCATAACGCCACTATAGGTCATTCCACTGCTTCTAGCAATGATACGTCCACTCGCAGTCACGTGGGGCACCAACTGTCGGAAGTCGGGTTCGTCCGACTCATACTCAACACAAGCTTCCAACTCTGCACACACAGGTAGATGGCCGTGCGCATAGGATTCCATCTACTTCTAGTCGCTCTTTTACTCTGCCTTGCCCCATATGCATTCGCAGCGCTAGACTCACAGCAGTCAAGTTTAGTCATCCGGGTCAGTTCATGATGCTGTATTTCACATCATAACCTCCGGTGCGAGGGGGACTGACTGCTTCTGGGCCATATGTAGGAATCAGAAATTCAGAAATGTCCTCCTGTAAAGAGGCTGAGTGAACTCAAAATTGCTGTCGAGGATTCTGAATCCCCGATCATGCGACAAGTATTTGCATGGCTATTTCCCTTTGGCCCAGGCTGGAACGCGAGTCAGTTCGTTTAACTTGGTAACAAATTCGTGGTAACTCCAAACTTACTCTTCCTGGCCTCTCAACAGTTTTGGGAACCTTCTACATCAGCTCGTAGGCGATTTAGAAATGTCATCATAGCTACCTAATGATTGCGCCAACGTTTCAGGGTGCCCAACTTCATCCTCGCCTTTATTCCCGCGGAAATCAATGCGGACACGCTTAACACCATGACTGCATTTGCTGTGAGACCAGACATCCATACATCATCTTCGAACTGGTCAAGCTCATTTCTCTTGCAGACTGGTGGCCTTCTATCTGATGTATTTTTGCATCTCGTTCCCCATTCATTCATGGGCGAACACCAGGATGCTGGTGCTCACTTCGTCATGGTAGATGAAAAGAGGAATATACTGATCGGGTACTGTTACTTCCCCTAGCGAGAACCCTTGGGCCTTGTTAACTACTGACAGGCTCGGCATCTTTGTCGGTTTTGCTACATTTTTTATCATGGAAAAGTCTCTCAGGGTCCTAAGTGGCGATGGGGATGCCGGTGGACATGCTCACGGACATTCCCACAGCCATTCGCATTCTCATGCAGAAGACTCCCAAAGCAAAGCCTTGCAAGCTTCTGGAGTGGACATCAAACCCTCTGATGATGGACTGAGATCCAGAAGCAGCGAGAAAGTAGCCGGGAGTGAATTGTCGGAGGTTGCTAGTGCAACGAACGCAAGTTCTTCTCCATCGAAGCTTTCGGCATACCTGAACCTGTTCGGTGACTTTGTTCACAACATGTGGGCTTCCACTCTTCATCCTCGTGTTGTGGCTGATCTCAGTCTGCTCGTTCAGAACGGACGGCCTGGCGTGAGTTCCCTTGATTCATCCTCATGCATCCTGACTTAGGTCGAAAACCCCTCGCTGGACAGCATGGCGGCCTCGTTCTATTCATCCCCGCTGATCGGCGCGACTACCACCCTAGCTTGTTTTGCACATGAAATTCCCCATGAGATCGCTGATTACTCCATACTGGTTCGAAGCGGTTTCTCCAAGAAGCAAGCCATGCAGTCGCAATTTTTTACTGCCATTGGTGCATTCGTGAGTTACTTTTGATTTTGTGGATTAGGTGCTGATCTGGTTGTCGTCTGCTCTAGGTTGGGTGAGTGTACTTGGAGGCCAATTGAAGTACCGTATTTTGACCATGTGCTCGATATTCCGTAGGACTTTCATGGGCATAGCGATTCATAACCTATCATCGTCCGATTCGGAACCCGCGTCGATTAATTTGGCGGCGGGTGTGAGACAGGATGCTTCTGGGCTTCTGGGCACAACCGTACAGCTGGCAGATTTGGTAGGACCTGCGTCCCTTGGACGAATGAAAAAAAAAGCTGATCATTGACGGGATCCAAGGTGATACCCTTCGTTGCTGGAGGATTTTTATATATAGGCGCTGTTGCTGTGCTGCCTACGTGAGTCGTACCTTACCGATCGTTTCATATTGTTCATTCGCCTGCAACTTCCAGTTTGTTGGCTGAGAGCAAGAGCGGCGCACAAGCATTACGCGAGGTATGAAGCGAATGCGAGTCATACGAAGATGAACACTAACATGAAATATAGTTCAGTGCGATGGCCTTTGGAGTGCTGTGCATGTTCTTGGTGGCGTAAGTGCGAATGCCGTGGATTTATTGCGACTCTCACGGATTCTTGAAAACTTTCAGATGGAATGAATGAATACTCTACGGAGCGGAATCTTGTACGTGAAGGCGTTACTGCCCCTGGAGTGATTAAAACTAACTAGGTCGGATTGTATTTGAAATGTTGGCCAGCCCAGAACAACATGCGCGAAAGCATCTAGTGACGATATTGGAAGGGAGATTTCGATCGTATGGAGTGTTCTTAATCCAGGCGAGCTGCCACCTTGAGATTATTACTAGCGGCGGAACAATCAGCCGTAGATCGCTCAAATTGCAAGGGTCTTTTTTGACAGAACTAGCACCGTTTCGAAAGAGTTTCCGAGGGTGCAGAGGGTGTGATTGATACCCATCTTGAGTGAGATCGTGTTGATCTGTGGATGACATGATTTGAAGTGGTTCCGGTACTGTGAAATGCAAGGCGTGGTGTAGCCGGGCCGGCGAACGTGCGTCCTTGGGCGGCGCCTGTTGGCTCTGATTTTGTCCATTTCTAAGCTTAATGATCACAGCGTAATTTCAGACACACGACTAGCTTGTTCCACATGAAAAAAAAAAAAAATCATGGCGAGGTACATGATCCTCGACGCCTTTAAGAGATCCCTCATCTCTCCCGTGCCCCCAGCAGCCTAGAAAGTGCTCGAACTCCCTAGTTAGGTCAGTGTACCCCCTCGTATACCCCCCCTTCCTTTGTTTCATGCTCGCCTGTCAGCCACCCGGTCAAACTGCGTAACTCTATCCTAGACACGACCCTTATCTCGGAACAAGTCCCTATTACTCATTCATTAAAGACTTCCTTCGCCAGCCAACTGCCTGCCGACACCTATTTAACGGCCCAGGTTATCCGAGTTCCTCTTCTCCAAAATTCAACCAAGTTCACATTCGAACATCCCCCTTCACCTGCCATCTCCTCACTTAGTATGGGCACCAAAGGACGCGAAACTCCCCGTGTCGTCTGCTGTGCCATCCCGATCTCCACTGCAGCTGCAAAAGTTCTTGTAATAACAAGTAGAAAACGCCAAGATCTCTGGGTCTGTGCGTCACGTCCCTTCACCTCGTCCCTTCCTCTTTCCGCTATTTCCTCTTTTGTTTTTGTCGATCCCTGTTATTGGTTGCTGACTATAGACACCTTTGCCTCGTCAGTACCGAAAGGTGGTTATGAGTCGGTGGATGGTGTATTAGAGGCAGCGGCCTCTCGGGAAGCCTTAGAAGAAGGTCTCACCCTTTGTCCCTCTATCCGTCATCTCATCTCCTGATGAATGTCCCTTGCTCTTCCCTGCCTTATTTGCGTCGTGCGTTCAAACATATAGCCGGCGTGCGAGGCACCATCAAGCGATATGTGACGACGATCACGTCGCCATCGACCACATATCACTTCTATGAACTCGAAGTCGCCTCTCTAGACAAGGACTGGCTAGAGAGCAAAGAACGAAGAAGAGAATGGGTCGACTATGCCGAAGCATATCGCAGAATCGCATGGAAGCCCGAACTTGCACAGGGCTTAGCGTTGTCGTCAATAGCGCCGCGGCGGTATTAAGTGGCATGCCAGCGCCCCCCCACCCCTAGATGGCATGAGCGCCATTCATGGTTTTAACACAAGTTTGGACCCTTTCTTTCTAGTTCCGTGACACCAAGATCGTTGCATCTTTTACCCTTAGACGTCTATTAAACATTGCCCGTTGGCCCGTACGTTAACTCTGTTGCTTTAACGATACCACCTACCTTGTCACACTCCGTTCGCATCCCACACGCTCTCCACACTCCATTCCGCAATCCTACGTGCATATACATGTCTAGCTATACAATGTACCGCATAACCCCGTTCGCACAACCCCCGTCATATGCGTTTTACATCTAACATAGGTTTGTGGCTGTCGTTCAAGGGGTGTTTGCGTCTTCAGGCGGCGTTGAGTGTTCCGTGTCAACCGGGCCGTAGCGTGATGTTATGGTCGGTCCTTGCGTGGTTCCACGTCGGTTCGACCTGTGCTGATTTTTATGTCATTTTCTAGGTGATGCGTGTTTCAATGACACCAAGGTCGGTGTTCTCCTTCATTGGTCATTGTGTTGCTGACGACCTACACCTTGCGTAAGTCGACGGATCTAGACAGGTCAGGTAAGCTGTGTCGCCTCGGGTCTTGTATGTACTCGTGTGTGGCATAAGCTATGGTACGACCTCTCAGTGGCATGCCGTGTGGCCGTGACAACAGCATCTCCGAGGTGTCTTTGTACGATCAACGCACGATGTGCTCTGCTACAGGATGGCCAGTTCTCCGGGACTCTAATGCTTCGAACTATTCTTGAACTATTTGGAATATTATCACGACTGCGTGTGGGTTCGCCGACCGCCATCCTCCTTTCCATATCCGCACGATGTACTAGTGGTCCAAGTCGACTGGCAAATGTAGCGTACAATCGATCAGTGTACTTGTAATGCTCATATCTCCGACTACCATGCTGGCAATGCGTTCCTAGCATATGCAGGGTATGCAGGTGTCGCTCTTGACCGTCCTTGCCACACCAGCCTTGCGTCGTCCCTCGAGACCGCTACAAGTTGAGAGGTGAAAAAAAAAAAATCGGAGTTGCATGACAGCCATGACAGCAGACAACCCTGAAACGAGACATCGCCCCTCCTCGACCCCGCAGATCGCGGGTAGCTGAGAGAGACATAAAAGGATTCCTTGGAGGACGACGACGACGAGCAAAGCCTAGGATCTTTGTCAGTTGACACGCCCAAACCAGGCAAGAGCGTGTGGGGAAGCACAGCCACATGTTTCCAGAGTCCAGCGTATCACAGTCGCATCTGGGACTCGTCTCAGGTCTGTCTGCGCCAGAGGGGACCCTCTCTCCACCAGCAATTCAGAGAATCATGTCGCTCCTCACGCCCTCAGAGGCACTCGCTTTCCAGTCGTTTCTCACCTCACTCGATGCAGCCGACTTCTCCGCAGAGTGGAATATGCAGCTCGACATCCCTCATGACCACGTCCCGCCGTCACAGGGAAGGGAAGCCTTGACAAAGGCAACGCGGGATCTCATGTCTTTGGATGCTGACAAGTGGAGGCACCCATTACGACAGTCCGCTGGAGGAAGCCCGGCTACACCACATCACCGGTATCCGCAGCCACAGAACTCGTTCTCGTTTTTATTCTCTACTCTTCCCCACAGCACCCCAGGTGTTGTGTGCAATGAACCGCCTTCGCGCCTACAATCTGGTGGTTCTAGTCATCGGTCGCAACCGTCTCCGCTTGGGAATTCGCACGCGCGGCCGTCCGCTTATGATCACAGGTCTTCGCCGCCGACCTGCCATACGCCCACCGGACCCTCTGGGTCATCTTCCTCCACCCAGAGCTCGACTCCAGGTCCTTCGTCTGCACAGACGTCCCCTGGAGTAGATGGCAAGCGACATCACCTGTCGAATGGTGCAGCACCCCAGTCGTCATCGAGCGAAGTCAAACCATCGCAGAACAATAGAACGGCGCTTCTTTCGCCTTCTCAGAAGAAAGCCAATCATATACAATCAGAGCAGAAACGGAGGGCTAATATTCGCAGGGGCTATGACGCCCTCTGTGAGATGGTGCCTGCGCTCCGGGAAGCTTGCCAGGCAGAAGAGGAGCGAATTCTTGCTCACGGAAAGAGCAAGGGTAGACGCCGAGGTAAGGGAAGGACGGCATGCGATGATGGGGAAAAAGCAGATGGCAGGGCCGGTCCGAGAAGTGAGAACGTTGTCTTGTCGAAGAGTGGGTCCTATTTCATTTCGTTCGGCGTTGCTGTCTCATGTGTGGCCCCAGCCATCGACTATGTGAATGACTTGCTATCTGAGAGAGACGCCCTGCTACACCGAATGCATGCCGCCCAGAGTGTCTTGCCCCCAGACCATCTCTTGCTTCAACGCCATCCTGATGCTCCTCCACCGCTGTGGGAGAGGAAATGGACTGGCGGAGAGTGCAAGGAAGGGGATGAAGACGAAGACGAGGAGGACGAAGATTAGGCCTCCGTATTTTTGCATGGTTATCTGGTAAACTAGCAAGCGGGTTTGGGATAGCTGGCTAACTTACTGCTTCCCCTTCGTGAACACGTTCCGTACGATTTTCATTATATCTCACTTAAAGCTAACTACTCTATACTGTACGCCCACCAAGTGTAGTATTTCTTTACCGGTTTGCATAAATTCGAATCTTGTTATTTGCTGTACTACTTGCACGTGAGGAGAGTCAGGCAGACCCGAAGATCGTTCCTCTAAAATCAGGGTCCATGTCAGAATCAAGGCAGTCTCGAAAGCGCAAATATCGCTCAGTGAGTGCTCTGGAAGAAATCCGAAGAACAGCACTGATAGTCCAGTAGGACGGTCCATCGCCCACATGGGTAAAACGCGCAATCGAGGGACCTGGCATCTGGGCGAGCTGTGTGAAAGGCAAGGAGAAGCAAACCGTCGGAGAACTATATGATCTTTTTGAGTCGGTGAGTGTCATTCACGTCCGATTTCTTCCCCGAGTCAACTGGATCAGCTAGCCAGCGAGCTATGGCCAATCGCAGGACGAGATCGCGAGGAACACCCCGCCTCCGATGAAGATGACGGAGGGAATCTTGAAGACAAGATCGCTAGAGAACTCGCTGCGATCAAGCGACCGCGAACAGAAAGCAGATTTGGTCTGTAGATGCACTTCCTTTTCATCGAAACGACCTATGATACCCTCAGCAGCTAACTGCAATACTAACACTCCTTGTGGTGCGTTCCGTGTCCATGATACAAACGAGAATAACGAATCCTTGTCTAGTACTCTTTATTTCCTGTAAACCGCCAGTGGACCCGGTGAGGCTGGTCGTCACCCACATCGAGAACGTGCAAAAACAGGGTAACGAGAACGAAGTAGGCTCGCTGTTCTGTCATGCTTGTCAGTCGCACCTGATGCATGCGCTAGGTATACACATCGTCTGACCCCTGTTTCTGGGACATGCGTTGCAAACCTCCCTGAAATACAATCCATGTGTCGGCGCGTATTTGCGCCGTTCTTTGCAGAAAACGGAGGTGATGATCCACCCCAAACTCACAAGGTGGGCTCTCGCACCATCACCCATCCCATATCATTCACCCGTACATAGTATAAAATCGAGCTGCGTATTCGCAATCACAGCACGCTAACTCGGATGGAAATAATACAGGAAGTCGCACAGTGCATGCCGGAGAGCTATACTGTAGACCTAGACAACCCCGACGTATTTGTCCTGATAGAAGTATTCAAGGCTTGTCATTTCCTTTCTGTCTACTCCGAGAAGGTCTAACTGCTGTACGGCAGAGCGTCTGTGGTGCGAGTATCCTTAGGGACTATTATAGATATCAAAAGTTCAACGTGATGACCCTTGCTCACGAGAAAAATGAGCCAGAGAGTTTCAAGGATGGGGCAGGCCGCGTCAAGGGGAAAGATGAAGTCAGAGACAGCTAATGTAGATGCTACTGCGGTCTGTGATAATTAGTACCGGGAGTGGTTACCTTATTTGTCTGCTTGTCCATTGTCAAAGTTCACAACGTAGTTAGTGCCAGACAGACTGAACGGCGTGCAAAATACCCATGGCGGACACGGTGGACTCGATGCTCGATCTCTTGCGGCGCCTTCCGCCGACTCGGGTGGAGGAGAACGTCAACGCGCTTATCCAGCTCTGCCCCGACTACGCAGATGATCTCCTGGGCAGCGTCGACCAGCCGCTCATACTAAAGACAGATCGTGCTACAGGAAGGGATTATCTGGCGTGTGATTATAACAGGGATGGGGAGAGCTATCGGTGAGTGTCCTGCTGCTGCATCTGCATTTTCACATCGCCGTGTGTGCGAACGCCATCTGCGAACTTGACGTGACTAACGCGTCGATCAGATCCCCGTGGTCCAATGAATACGATCCTCCGTTGGAGGACGGGACAGTGCCGTCTGCCAAACTCCGCAAACTTGAGATCGCAGCAAATGAGGCGTTCGATACCTATAGAGAAATGTAGGCCTCACGCTCCTCGCATCGGTATCCTGTTCATGCAGCTTTTATTATTATAGGTACTACGAGGGAGGTGTCTCTTCCGTATACCTATGGGAGCTCGATGATGGTGGATTTGCTGGCGTGGTGTTGTTCAAGAAGGGTAAGAAGACGATCTCTGTGTTGTTCACTTTACGTCTTGCTGATCGGGCGATCGTTGTAGTGATGAACCCGTCGAGTCAGGATGAGCCCTCAGGTTCATGGGACTCCATACACGTATTCGAAGCGGCAGAGCGTGGGAGGCAGGCCCACTATAAACTCACGTCTACCATCATGCTACAGCTGGTCACGCGGCAAAGTGATAAATCAGACGAGGCTCACGTTCCATCGTTCAGCAGTGCTGAAAAGAGGAACTCTGATCACAGCCGCACGTCTTCTGGGGAAGTGAATTTGAGCGGGAGCATGACTCGGCAGGTTAGCACCCACTCAGAACCTTCTTAGTGGTTTTACCCCTTACGTTGCTGTAGACCGAGCAAGATTGTCCACTACACGATACATCTTCGCACATTACGAACACAGGGAAGATGATCGAAGACATGGAGATCAAAATGCGTAATCTTTTACAGGAAGTACGTCTTCGTTTTTCCTGTGTGAACGGGGGCTGATGCACAGCCTTGACAGGTATACTTTGGGAAAACAAGAGACATCGTATACGATCTACGGAGTATAGATGACTTGGAGAGAGCACGGAGACAGAGGGACTTGCAGAAGGAGCTCGTGGGCTTCATCAAACGGTAACACAGCAAAGCTACATACACATCGCGTTGAATGTACATATATGGTCGACGAGCACTGCGATATTCATAGCATGGTTGATGTACACGTTATGGTACGTCAGGACATAGCCACATTTCAACAGACCAGTGATTAGCGCCCGTTCAACTGGCTGTCAGCTATGGGGTTGGCATGAATTGTGACCTACAGCACGTCATCACAACGCTTGCGGATGCAAAGGGGACAGAGTAGTACATACATGGGTTAGTTTGATCTCTGCTAGCGGTCGGTTTTTGTTGTTGACCGGGACACGTTCCATGAGGTCCAAGGTGGAATCAGCACCATCGATAACTTTGCCGAAGATGGTGTATTTTCCGTCCAGATGCGCTTGTTTCGAATACGCTACAAAGAACTGCGATTTATTGGTATCTGGACCCGAATTCGCCATAGCCACAATACCACGCGCGTTGAACTGACACGATAATCATCATCAGACACTGCATACAGCCGGTATCACAGGATATCGCACCTTGAGGGTAGAGCGAATTTCGTCGGCAAAGGGACTTCCCCATAGACTCTGGCCTCCTTTGCCAGTGCCCGTGGGATCACCAGTCTGGATCATGAAACCCTTGATGTTGCGATGGAAGATGCAATTGTCGTAGTAACCAGAAGCACACAAGGCTAGAAAGTTCTGCTACTATGACGAGTCTTTCTCATGCTGACCGAGAAAGTGCTAACCTCGGCGGCCTTGGGTACAGCCTCACAAAAGACTTCAATCTTGCGGTGAACAAAATATCAGCGGATAGTTCCTGTGGTAGCAGAATGTCCAACCTTAAGGTCCCCATGAGTCGTGTGCAGTGTTACTGACTGTCAGTCGTTAGCTCTGAGACCCTGATGGAACGTAGAGAGAAACGGACCATGGTGACGTGACATGGCTGTGACATGTGACTATCCGCCTATGTAACGCTGACTCGGGGAAAATTCAATTCGGGTTTGCGACTTGGCATTTCTACTTTGAACCACCATCATGTTGATGCGCACGCCGTCTGTCCGCAGCCAAGATGATCCACTGGCCCTGGCTCTTCTCCCCCCCGCAGAAGAGTCTGAGGCTGATCGTCAAATCCGACTCAAACAGGAGGCTGAAGCGCGTCGCACATCGGACCGGATAGACGAGGAACTCAAGGCTGAACGGAAAAAGCTCGAGCGCTCCAAGAATGATGTCAAGGTATGTCGATGGTCATGGATTATTCCTTAACATCCTGATCGCTTGTCTAGTTATTGCTACTGGGACAAGCCGAATCTGGAAAGTCTACCCTGCAGAAACAGTTCCAGTTGATGTACAGCCCCGCTTCGTTGGAGAACGAGCGTATGTCCTGGCGCACCGTCGTCTACTTCAATGTCGTCCGATCTCTCCAGAAGATCCTGGCTACGCTCGAGATGTGGGACGACGTCGACGATGGCACGGATTCCCGGAGCATATTAGAGCGTCAAGAACTCACCAACGACGACCTTCCTATTCTGGGGACATCGCACCCAGCACTTCAAACCTTCGGGACTGGCGTATCGCCGACGGGGACTTCTCCCACTGGGCTAGTTCCACCAACACCGACTCTCACCAGAGCATCATCTATTTCGGAGCTCCGTCTCCGTCTCATCACGCTCATGAACACAGAGTCTCGGCTTGCTGATCGTCTTAGTGGTGGAATTTCTGTTTCGGGCTCTGGCAAGGGCGAAGTATTCGTACGCAGCGGTTGGCAGGCAAGATCCTTCTTGAAAGGTCAAAAATTGATGGGGAGGTTATCCAAGCGTGGTGAAAGCTCACCAACGGACCCAGTGAAGAGCATGGCCTCGGAACTCGCGGTCGAGCGTCCCAGGACATCAATGTCGGTGTCTGATGCGGACCCATTGGTCGAAGAAGTTGCGAGCATGCTGTATCAGTCACAAGATGATATACGGGCCTTGTGGGAACATCCCGTAGTCCGCGCTTTGATCGCCAAGAGGAAGTTGAAACTCGATGAGTGGTCGGAATTGTATGAATGTGTCTGTACGCTGCCATTCTTCCGCTAATCATAGCTTCTAGCTTCTTGAACGACATTTCTCGTGTTTCCGCACGGGATTACGTGCCAACGACAGGTATTTCCTTTTCATGGTCTGAGAGCAACCACCAGATGCTCACCTCGATACAGAGGACATCTTACACGCTCGCATCCAAACTATGGGCGTCGCAGAACACGTCTTCGACGTTGAAATTCATGGAAAGCCAGTGACATGGCACTTGTATGATGTCGGTGGCGCGCGGGGTCAACGGCATACATGGGTCCCTTACTTCGACGACGCAAATGCCATCATCTTTGTGAGCCCAATTAGTGCATTTGATCAGGTATGGCTTTGCTTGGAAAAATTTTACTTCCGGACTGATCGGCGAATACAACCAACTGCAGTACCTGGAAGAAGACCCCCGCACAAATCGCATCGATGACTCCTTGCAATTGTTTACACAAATCTGCTCTAATCAACTTCTCAAGAATGTTCACTTGGTATTATTCTTAAGTAGGTGGTGGAGGATGTGAATACAGCAGCACTCACCAACACCTCTATAGACAAGACTGACATCCTCCGAAAAAAACTTGAGAGGGGTTTACGCGTCTCCAAATAGTGAGCCTATGGCACTACTACCTTTCTCAGGGCTAATGCCGTTGTGCCGTTAGTATATTGTCTTATGCTGACCGTCCAAATGAATACGAACCAGTGGTCAACTATTTCCGCGCGCACTTCTTGCAGGTTCACAAACGAAACAACGAAAACCGGCGCGTCTTATATACACACTTGACAAATGTCACGGTATGTATTCCGTTCTACTGGGCTCCATATGTTTACGAGGATGCTGGCACTTGGATAGGACACGAAAGCTACTCAGAGCATTATTGAGAATGGCAAGTCTACCTCGCTTCCGAAATGCCGAAGTCTAACCCGCTTTGTTCTAGTACGAGATTCCATTTTCCGAGGATACCTGCAATCAGCTGCATTGGTTTGATGTGTTCGACTCGTTTCTTTTACATTTGGTTTGGCACCCTTGCCCTGGTACCCTCATTCCTGTCTCCGTGTTTAATGTAGACGTTCACATCACATTGTGATCTTATTTAACTGTAGTTTACCGCATGGCAGTACGCTTCGCCGAGTCTTTTCCGCTGGCCCTATTTAATAACTGATGCCGTTGTTAGCATTATCGTTGTCATTAGCACTGTTATATACCTTGGTTTCAGTAGTATACCTATATATCGACTGTACGAACCCAGAGCCCACACCCGTGCTCCAATTGGTCTTCTGGGAGAAAGTAGCCTGGGCTGTATTGGAAAGGGTATGGCTTCAAGCTACCTGATAGAAGAACCCCTGAAATACACTGGCAGCTGAACTCCTTTACCTCCAAGTTGCTCTCATGGATACCGAAAATCTCAAAGTTTCCTTCTTTCCACCTCTGCACCACCAGAGACGCATTTGGGTGCTCGATACTCTCCGCAGAGAGCGCATAACGGAGGTCAGCGAGTCATCTTCAGGCGCACTGACGACGAGCGCTGAGCGTTAGCGCTGGTGATGATAATCTAGATCGTGGATATTGGGTGTGGCGAAGGTGGACTTCTCGCCGCACTGTGTCAACCAGCTCCCTGGCTTGGTCCTCGATCCCACTGGAGAAACCGTTTAAGCGCTCGGGATGCTGACGAGGGTCTCATATCACTGTTTGACAACGTGCTACTAAACGACTCGGAGACACCCGACCTACATCCGGTTCGTATTGCAGGGCTGGATATTTCTACCAAAGCTCTCCAGTCGGCTGCTGAACTCACTTCCCCCTCGTCTGAGAATGCGTTGTATACGCGGTGGGAACCCCTAGAGGTCAACCTATGGCACGGAAGTCTTGACTCGATCAACCCCGCCTTCGTGGATACCGAGTGTATCGTCGCAAGCGAAGTGTAAGTTCCTTCAGAATAAATAAATTCTGGATTCCTAAAACAGGCCGCACATAACTAGGATCGAGCACCTGACGGACGACCTCGTGGCGCAGTTCGCTCCGGTCCTGCTCGGAGTCTACCGCCCACGCACCTTCTTGATGACGACTCCTTCTTACACGTTCAATGCGAGGTTCTCGCCACCCGGTTTCAGTGATCCAGTTGGGCACCTCGATCCAACGGGGCGTACCAATCGCGTTTTCAGACACTCCGACCATAAATTTGAGTGGACGACAGAAGAGTTTGCACGTTGGTGTGCGACCGTGAGCAAGGAATGGGGGTACACTGTGGAAGTAGGGAGCGTTGGAGCTGCGATGGAGGATGACCCATGGGGCCGAGATAAACAGCTTGGGGGTGCAACTCAGGTCGCAGCATTTAGACGCAAAGACGATTCGAATTCGAAGAGGAAGAGGGAGCGGCGAGTCCGAATGATGTACGATGGGACGGAACAGAAGGAATCTCACCGTCTGGTCATCACCTACCACTTCGCGGCCCATCCGCAAGCCGGGCATCCCCGTGGGCCGGAAGACATCAGAGCGGCAGTGGTACGCACGTTCGAGGACTGGGGAGAGTGTGTGCTCAGGGTCGAGGACCTGTGGTTCTCGAAGGACATTGGTCTCATATGCGGCGGGTCGATTGAATTATTGATAGAAATAACGGAGAGGGATGCAAGGCTGCGCCTACAAAGAGTCCCAGGCCAAAGGAAAGGAAACTGGACAGTCGAGCTGATAGGAGGGGTACAACAGCGCAGGGACGGCTGGTCGACCACGCGTAAACCCTACGAAGAAATCGAAGAGGCGAGCATGGAGGAAGAGGAAGAGGAGAATGAAGTGGCACATTACACCTTGGACACCGATATGGGCACGTCTACCTATGACGGAGCCATCGTCTGGGGTAACGAGACCGGTGGCTTGGCCCAGGACGAAACCGCGTGCGATTGTTGGGCGCGCTCCTGGGGGAACGGCGGTGGTTGGACTTCAGAACCTGTGTGGAACTAGCAGTGTTACTAATTTATCACGGATCAAACTACAAGTGCATCATCACGATGGACGGTCATCGTTTAGAGAGAACTGCCAGTAGGGGACAAAGCACATAGCAAAGAGTCGTTCTGAATGGCCAGACTGATTTGAATTCAAGATATTACTTGTCGACCAGAGCACTTTTTACGTCGAACAATACCTGCCATTGTGTTAAGGGTATGTAGGTAAAGCCAGTCTATGATAGTGTAGAAAAATAATAAAAAATCAATCCAAGTTTCTCCGTCTGTAGCAAATATTACGCGGTTTCTTCGGCATCGTGATCATGGTCTGAGTAGGATGGTCAACAATGCGAACACGATAAAAGGAAGAAATGACGAACGTGGTAGTTGTGGTCTGGTATTGAGCGGCCAGGCTCGAGCTTGATCTCAACCTTGCGAAGAATGGTCGTTATAACCGTTCCGAGTTGCAGGTACGCAAACTGAATGGAGTTCAGTGGGTGATTAAAATGACATCCAAACACCACTGTACCTGTTCGCCGATGCAGCGGTGCCTTCCAGCGCCGAAAGGCTGATAAGGACTATCTGTACCTTTGCTGACAGCACCAAATCCAAAGTCGACCTTTTCGCCATTTTCATCCATATATACCTTGAATGCCTCAGCAGCCATACCCTCTGGGTCACTCCACCTCGTGGGATCCCAGACATGAGAGTTAGACCAGATCTTAGGGTCAACCTGGCTGACAGCAGGACAAGCGAGAACGAAGTGGCCCTTGGGAACTACGTAGGTTTTATCATCCGAGGGTGCAGAGAGCGTGGGTGAAACAGCGACGTCTGCACGAACGTAGCGCATGATACTGTGAATGGGTGGATGCACACGAAGGGTTTCACGGATGACAGAGTCGAGGATGGGGAGCTTGCGGAGTTCTTCGTAGGTCATTTCGCGGAAGGTTCCATCAGGGTTACCAAAGTATTCGACCTGTTCCTTGTAGACGGCCTGCCTGCAGTCACGAATCAAAATGTGCCTCTGCCATCTGATTATAGCCACTTACTGAACTTCAATGTTATCTGCAAGATGAAGCAGAGCCCACGATCCTGTGGCTGAACTGGTGTGCTGACCAGCCATCAAGAGGGCAATCATAAGATGAGCAACTTCATGGTCCTTGAGCGGTCTACCATCACGGTACTTTTGACTGCGGAGGGCAGTGATCATGTCTTGCGCGTCCTGTGGAGTTACGTGAGTAATGGATGATTACGAGGATGTTGCGCCCTTACATCGTCGGTTTCCTTGCGCTTGCGAATGATATCGACGTAGAAGTCACTCATCTTTTTATGGGCTTCGTCACGACGGCGGTAGCTCTCCAGTGGAAGGTTGGGGAAGAGGAAATTTACAGGTGTGAATCCGCCATCAAGGTCAGAGTACAAGTCTGAGAAGGATTTGTCCAAGCCAGCTCTGACCTCTCTTCCTTGAAGAGTACGCGATGCAGTTAAGATCGTGATTTGGGACATAATGTCAGTCGTGTCGAAGCGACCCCATTCATTCATGACATTCTTCTGATAGGTGACGAAGGCAGGGTCCGAATTCATGAACTGTTGGACTTCTTCCTCGATCATGCCAATGTAGGACCGGAAATTTTCAGTCGATAGACCGACTTTCACGAACTTCTTTTGCTCCATAAAAATATCGTTTGGAACGTCGTAAACAACATCTTTGCCGAAGACCGGGGTGGTGAGGTGCTGGCGATAATGTGAGGCAAATTCGATGCGAAGGAAGATGATCATTACCGTGTACGCCTCCTCAGCTGAGAACGTCGTAGATTTGCCTCCGAGGATGAAGTTGTTGCCTCTTGGACCAAGTGCGACGGTGACCTTGCGGCCCAACAGAATGAACGTGAAGACATCTCCGTACTGCAATACGTGTCAGAGACAGAATTTTATTATTAGTTCTCGGGCTTCTCACTTTCTCCCGACATTTGAAAAAGAATTTGAGTGGATCATCTCCATACGAAATAGAGGATCCGAGAATGGGAACCCAGTGGAAGACCTCGGGAGGTAGGGACGGGTCCCTGGGTAAGAGCTGGCGACCAATCAGCTATGCACGACAGACAACAGCGAACACACGCACAAGTTGTCTGAGTACATTCAATACAATTATGACAACAGGAGAATAGAGCAGTGTCAGCAGCGCGGCACGTCCAGGAGAAGCAAGGATGTGACCCTGCACCGAGTCGAGCAGACTGGTCGCGTAGTCCGCTACAGGCATGGTCCCGTTGACTGACATGGAGGAGAGAAGCAGCTAAAACGACAAAACACGAGTGCGCATTTTAATAATTTCGCGTAAAAAATAAACCGCTAAGTCGAACGATTTAGCTGATTACGTCATCTAGGGACAACCAATAATTTGGGCCGTAAACCAACACTGATTTCTGCTATCCGGACATCAAAACATTCCCCAGCCCTAAGCACTGCTGCAGATGGAAGTGCCAACATCGCCTTCAATCCAATGGACGGTATATGGCACGGTGTTTGAACCGTGTTGCTGCGCTGCTCCGTGAATCCAGTGGCGACAACATTTGCTGTTAGTGACATTAGCGGGTCTTGGCGGGCCATCGTGGCATGTGGGTTTTCTATGAATCGTTTGAGATATAGCGCTGTCCAATAGTCATAGTGAGTGCGCTCCGCTTCTTTGAATATCCTCTCCTTCGCCTTAATTTGAGGTGCGTATTCGATCAGCCATTCTTTCGAAAACAGCGGTCTAGCTCCTGGGCGCAGCAGAGCATCTTTGATCTGCCAATGGGCCACAAGGTCATTATATCGTCGCAGTGGAGATGTTACGCGAACATAGCCTTCTCCATCCGGAACACCCATACTCCAGTGCATTTGAGGCTGAAGAGTATGCTCCACAGGTGGTATGTGAAGATTGGCCCTCTGCGTGAGATAAAAGTCCACAAAGCCATCAGGATCACGTGCTTCCAGTACTTCGGACAGTGCCCTTGGGTCACCAACGGGTACAGGGGGCTTCGATGTTCGCCTAAGCATTGGAACATCGCGATCCAAGAACCACCGAGAAGCTACCCGACAGGCAGCTTTCATACACTCAGCAACAGTCATTCGTGATCCGACTTCCTGGATTTTTTGGGAGAGGACCTCATATTTGATCCTTGGGAAGCCTCTAAAGTAATGCGGATCCAGGGAATAAAGTGGCGTGCTGTAGAGTGGCTTCGAAGGAATGAACGTTCTAGCATAGGGGAGGACAGCAATAAATGCATCACTGAATTTCAGGTTACGTTGCCGATGCCGCAAAACAGTGTCTGAGAGCAACCGCAGGTTTTGGACATGTTCGGACTCAAGCGTTTTCGTGCAATAATTCAACTGATAGTCCAAGTCGAACGGTCGAGACGGTCTAAAAGGGCTTTCAGTTCCTAGGAGATAGTCCATGCTATCATAGTCGATCATTTTAACATTGCGGATGAGGCCAGCTCGGACATCGTAATCGACCATGTTGCCCACGGCATCAACCTTGAAACTGAACGTGAGTACTGGCTCTGGCTCCCTTGACTTGGAGCTTGTTCCCAGGCTAAGCTTCGACTCTACCAGGGATTTAGGTAACATGGGCCACGTGCGATGCGTGAAATAGCACGTCATGCCCATCTGGTAAGCTTGCTGAGAAAAAACATGAGAGGGAGGGAGGAGGGACGTTGGGTCTGCGATGTGGACATGAATCCATGCAGAACCCGGTTCGGACGGAACCTCCTCAACGGAAAGTCCATCATCCAACTCTTCAGCATCTGGGTTGTCCACAACATATACTGGCATTTCACCAAAATCGTGACGCAGATGTTCTATGGGGTCCCTATGATAGAAATCCTCAGGACCGAGTGGCTGAGTAGACGACGCAACGGTTGTCCTTGTCAGATGGCGTTCCACGATCAGGTTCTGTGCGACAACTTCAGGGGAGTCCTCGTCTCGACGTTGATCAAGATTCAACTCCTTCCGCCGTGAGACCAAGTCTTCCCAGGGTGCCAAATGGCCCAAGTCTACCAACGCCTCACGTAGCGCCACCGTATCCATCATATCCGCGGGGACTTCTAGTTTCTTGAGGATGGTCGTAATGATCAATGCATAGGGGTCGGCAGTATAATTCCCGCAACGACGCAGTGCATGATGCAAGACCTCAATGATTAAACGATCTTCGGCTGTGTAGACGATGTCTCTGACAACCTCCTGTGTTGGAGGCTCATCCCAAGACTCTATGCTCTGCTTTCGGTTTTCGGCCATGATACGCCGGGCTTTTGTGGCGAACGCCTCAATCGCCGGGTTGGCATAGTGAATCATATCTTTGACAGCCCTCAGCTTGTCTAGATGTGACTGAGGACGGACGTCGAAGGTCTGAATGGAGCGATGAGATACAATTTGTGGCACAAATTCCTCCACATGTTTCACGAGATATTTGTGTATTGCGAATAGGGCAGCAATATTGTCTCGGCGTTGCGGAGTAACGAGCTTAGCAGCTTGTGGTACGGTTACCGTCGACCATTCTTCTGGGTGTTTCGACTTCACGAGGTCATATAGGGGAATGTTGCGGGCTTGGATGCCACCGTATGAGTTGGCCACCGCATGCTCGAAATCCCGAAGTTGCTTCAGTATCTCCACTCGGGCACCTGTTTCTGTGCGATTGCTAGGCATGGCGCCAACACCCGCTCTCTGTGTCAATGAATACGGCACCATTTTCGGAATTTCGAAGAAAACATCGAAATCGGTATGTTCGATGGTGTCCCCATTGATGGTGAGCGTAAGTATGATAGTACGGCCGTCGATGAGAGCGTTCCCCGATCACAATCCCAGTCACCCCGGATAATCCTCTGACGTGCAGTGATCAATTCATGCACAGGTGATTGCAAGAAGACAGCAGCTGACCTCCGAACGTCCACGAAAGTGCCAGGACGAATCTGGTGTGCAGCCTCTCCCAGGCGCTCAAAGTCCTCTTGCATAGATGCATCCCGTAACGAAATCTGAGGATTTAAAGGCGTCCTGTGTGTCACTGCAGACTTGAGAGCACTTTCAATGCGCTTTTCGTTCCCCCGGAGAGACTTGGCGTGTTTCCACCCCGTGTAGGATGATGCCGTGTCTGGGCAGCTGCACCAACGAGTTGGTTGACCGTCTTCACGAGCTCTCTTACACCCTTGTCGGAGTCATCCTGCTCGTGATGTGAAATACCACCACTGGACTTGTATGGTCCCAGTCGAGAGGAAGGAGTGTTTATAGGAGAGTGCCTGACATCATTGGCGTGTCTCGATGATTTGTCGTGTGGCTCATTGAATAACTTGATAAACTCGGCTGGCGAAACCTTTTTCCTCGACGACGAAGTAGCAAATCCACGCAAAGGCAGTGGACGCATGAACGAGATGAAAAGCGTGCACGGTGGCGGTGCACCGGGCCACTATGTTCAAGCGCGTCGAGAAAAGACGCAGAAAACGCGAGGAAGAGGAAGAGCTGGGACTGGATGAAGACGCGAGGGAACTATTGGGCTTGCATGATACCGACTCTGCTGAATCTGACACGGGGTCAGAATCGGACTTGGACAGTCAGGCTGATGGCAACGTCGAGTTGGAAGGGGAGGAGGAGAGCGAGCCCGCAGATGGAGACGAGGAATCACCGATATCCGTCGAACAAGCACTCAAGGATCCTCTCTATCTCATATCCTTCGAGCCCACCGTTCATGGATGCATACTATGCAAGGGCAAAATCATCAAAAATGTTCTAATGGCCGCTGTCCACAGGGATTCCGTTGTAAGTGCACATCTTGGCAGAATACCAGACACGATCTCACTATTCCTGCACGACTTCAGGCTCACAAACGGCGTTACGAGCGATTCAAGCTTCTCGCATCAGTAGCCGCTCCAGAGAGCAATGCATGGGACATCGTAAAGACACTCCGAGTTCAAGACGGCGGACAGGAGGGTCAAACATCAGAACAATTGTCGAAACGAGCCTTGAAGCGCGTAAGAAGATTACTTTGACGACATCTTCTAACGACCTTAGGCCTTTGGCAGCAAGCGAAACAAGCTACCCTTCGGGAGAAAAGAAAACGGCATAAGGAACTCAAGGCAAAGGCCATAAAGAAAAAGGCGGAAAAGAAGGCTCTCAAGACTGATTCAGCCAATGCAAAGAGTTCCACTTCGGCAGGGAATGTTACAGAGCCTCGATCTCAACACGCCTTATCTGAAGGGCCCGCGAAGAGACCTAAGCTCGAACGAAAATCACCCAAGCGACCAGCCTCTACGTCAAAAGGGCTGACAAAAGGTCGCAGAAAGAGCGTACACGCAAAGTAAACAGTCCATTTGGTATTGAAAGCGAGCAGGTACGTCGCATATTATTCCGGCAGTCTCCTCATCTAACCTGTCGTCGACAGTGACAGCGTGCCGCATGGTGTGCGCATGCGAGGTGAAGTATGGTCCACTGAAGATGAGAATAAAAGTAGGAAGGCATCGACGGGCGCGTCGGCTCTGTTTGACCCTAAGTGCGAGAATTTTCGGAATTAACTAACTTGGATAGGTTGACGATGTGGGGGAAATGAATATGGATACGCAGTGTCGGGTTGAAGGGTCGAGTATCGCGATTCACACAATTATGAGCATGTTGTTGAGTGCTTGAGCTTGGTAAACGTTACGATGGCCGTTGTAGTTGCAAGGATGTTGGATGTCGAATTATTGATGCAGTCTAGCAGTAGGAGGATCGGAAGTAGAATCCCGGTGAAGCCGAACGGACCGGAGTATGGCCTTGTTGCCTACAGGTTCTTGCAGCGGTGGTCTCCCATGGTCATTCGTTCTCATTTAGCCAACAATCTTGATCCTTCCTAGACATCAACCATTCAGGAATGATTAACAACCAGCCCAAGATTCGTCGCTCTAAGCTGAAACCTTGGAAGACTAAACCCGTCCAAGTCACCATGGACCCCCAGTTTGCCCTGGTACGCAAGTTATCCCTCTTCAGAGATCGTCTTGGTTAACTAACAAGAAAAAAAGTCACAAGGGTCATCTACAGCTCTTACTCCTGGTATCCCTTCGACATCGCGCCGACCGCGCAACGTAGTCAAGGAAAAATTGGCGAGCTTGAAAAACTTGTTACGGTTTAATCGGTCCCAGAATATCGCGAGTTCCTCTATAGGTGTGAGTGCTTCCGTTCCAGTGGAAATGCCCTACGCCGTCCATGAGGTATGTGAAGCAGCTCTCATGTTATCGAGTGCTGTGGTCTGAAACTTTGTCTTATAGCCGCCAAGTCTACAGTTAATTCAAGCTGCACCAGTTGATGAGGTGCGAATGCACTTCTCATACATATCTAGTGTTTGCTGAGATCTCGTCTACAAAATAGCCACAAGAGCCGACGGGCAAAATCGACCAACCCGTGACCTGTGACAAGATCGATACTGCTCAAAATGAGCTCGGCGTAATGATGCTTGTTCCACCTGCTACGCAACACAGTGATGAGGTTGTCGGTGAAAACAATATTACCATTTCTCAGATAGATACCATTAGTTCGACATACCTCCAACCATTCAAGAGTTTCAACACCGTTGTCAGTACTATTTCCAATGTATGATTTCTCGATTCTTGCACTGTACATAACAATCAGACTCACGTCAACACACAGGTCCATCCTTATGCCCAGATGGCATTGGGGGTTCTGACCAGTGCTGCTCAAGTGTGTCTTCCGATTGACGGAGGCTTGTATCTCACTATTCTGTCAGTTGATCATTACGCAAGTGAACTTAGAGAAATCTGTGACCAGCTTACTTGAAAAAATCCGAACCGTCTACAAGTTCCTTCTGGAAGAGGATACCCTGGAAAACCTCGATACAATGAAAGATACCCTCGGATGCATCGCCCATGTGATCAGCAACTGCGCCCAGTTCATCAAAAACTATTCTGAAATCAAGAGCTTATGTACGTTAATGGGACTACTTTGACAACATTCTAAGCAAGTCTTATCTCAGGGAAACGGCTCGGAAAGAACGTCGCATCCAAAACGCAGACAACGGTCGGCGACTACAACAGGGCACTAGACGATTTGATGCAGCAATACCGCGATCACGCAGTTCGTGACACACACCTCAGCATACACCGCGTCCACGATGACTTGAATTCCGATGGTATGTCGTACGCAGGTGATGCGGGACTCAATCCTACGAAGAGATGCTTGGATGGCACGAGGACAGAAATTTTGAAGGAGATCGTTGACTGGATCCATGACCCGGACATCAATGCACCGCGGATCTTTTGGCTTCATGGCCAAGCTGGCAAGGGAAAATCTGCGATTGCCCACACGATTGGTCTATGGTTCATGAACGTGGGAGGACTCGGGTCGTGCTTTTGTTTCGCGCGTGACAGACAGGCGGAACGTCGGGAGGAGAAGATGCTGTCGACAATTGCCTGCGATCTTGCCGCCCACGATTTTACGTTCCGACGGGCGTTGACTTCCGCGTTTGCAAGTAACCCCTCTCTCATGGAGACTCCCGATATTCTACGGCAGTGGGAAAAGCTTTTCTTGGCACCGTTGTATCAGGTGTCCAAAGAGGCAGGAAGGAGTGTGGTTGTGGTTGTGGATGCGTTGGACGAGAGTGGACTCGAGTCATCACGGAGTCACATCTTGACAATATTAGCATCACCGGAAACTGCCAAGCTCCCTGCCAACATCCGTATCTTCATCACGTCTCGTCCATTCCCTGACATTCAAGTCAAGTTAAGCAATGCTCGCCATGTGAAATCCAGATCATTGGACGATGTCCCGGTTGCATTCACTGAACGAGATATCCGTCTGTTTGTATCCACCGAACTTCAGGAACTTCATGACATTGGAGAGACAGAATTTAATCAAATTGCTCAGAAAGCTGATGGCCTATTCGAGTGGGCTCGTCTTGCCTGCATGTTCATCAGATCAAATGCCACCGGGGAAACAGTCAAGGATGCCTTCAACAACATTATAGCACGTACATCAGGGCAAGGGAAAACACTTCTGGACAGCATGTATAGGGAAATTCTGGAGACTGTTGTGAGCAGGAGGTCAACCGCTCTTGCACGCTTCCGCTCTGTGATGGGGCAGGTGCTTTACACGCTGGAACCACTGCCAATAGATGCATTAAATGCAATGAGGAAATGCTTCTCACGTCGAAAAGATCATTATAATGTGGCCATTGTTCTCCACTTTCTAGGAGCTCTTCTAAGTGGTGTTACTGACAACACCAACCCTGTCCGACCTCTCCATGCCTCCTTCTATGACTTCCTGACTAATAAATCACGGAGTGGGGACTACTTTGTCGGTGAATCTGACATTCAGGCAGATCTAGCTGTCGCATCACTCCACATTCTTCGTGGTGGTCTATGCTTCAATATTTGTGGACTAGAGAGTTCTTACCTGCTCAACTCTGAGGTACCTGATCTTGCTGAGAGAATCAAAGTCAAGATTCCATCCCACTTATCATACTCATGTCAGTTTTGGGCTGAGCATTTGCAGGCCATCAAGTTTGATCATGTGGTTGCAGGGCATGTGAAGGATATTGTGGGGAATGAGAGGATCTTATTCTGGTTTGAGGCACTGAGCTTGCTGGGTGTTCTTCACAATGTAATGTTTGCTCTTTTAAGGGTTGAGAGATGGTTACAGGTAAGTAGCCAAGTGGTATGATGAATTCCTGATTAACACAATAGTTGCAGGGGCAGGAGGAATATGAGGATGTTGCAGCATTGGTCAGAGATGGTGTGAAGTTCATCCATAACTTTGCCATTGCATCCTCTGCAAGCACTCCCCACTTGTACATCTCTGCACTGCCATTTACCCCTGAAAACTCAGTGCTATATAGGGCTCTAAAGACAAAGTTTGCCTGCATGGCTCAAGTTGCTGAGGGTTATTACAAAGAGTGGCCAGTTGCACAGGATGTATTTGAGGGACATATCAGCTTGGTTGGATCAGTTGCATTTTCCCCTGATGGCACAAGGATTGTGTCAGGCTCACTTGACATGACTGTGAGAGTCTGGGATGCTGATAGGGGAATACAGATTGGCAGTCCACTTCAAGGTCACACTGGCTCAGTCTCATCAGTTGCATTCTCTCCTGATGGCACAAGAATTGTGTCAGGCTCACATGACAACACTGTGAGAATCTGGGATGTTAACAAGAGAGCACAGGTTGGCAGTCCACTTCAAGGCCACACTGACCTAGTTGCATCAGTTGCATTCTCCCCTGCTGGCACAAGGATTGTTTCCAGCTCACATGACAGGACTGTGAGAGTCTGGGATGCTGACAAGGGAGTGCAGATTGGCAGTCCACTTCAAGGCCACACTAATGCAGTCTCATCAGTTGCATTCTCCCCTGATGGCACAAAGATTGTCTCAGGCTCCTTTGACAAGACTGTGAGAGTCTGGGATGCTGACAGGGGAATGCAGACTGGCAGTCCACTTCAAGGCCACACTGGCTATGTTGCATCAGTTGCATTCTCCCCTGATGGAACAAGGATTGTGTCAGGCTCCTCTGACAATACTGTGAGAATTTGGGATGCTGACAAGGGAGTGCAGATTTGCAGTCCACTTCAAGGCTCAGGTACATCAGTTGCATTCTCCCCTGATGGCACAAGAATTGTCTCAGGCTCAAGAGACAACACTGTGAGAGTCTGGGATGCTGACAGGGGAGTACAAATTGGCTGTCCACTTCAAGGCCACACTCACTGGGTTGCATCAGTTGCATTCTCCCCTGATGGTACAAGGATTGTGTCAGGCTCAGATGACAACACTGTGAGAGTCTGGAATGTTGACAGGGGAATGCAGATTAGCAGTCCACTTAAAGACCACACTGACTGTGTTACTTCAGTTGCATTTTCCCCTGATGGCACAAGAATTGTGTCAGGCTCCTTTGATAAGACTATGAGAATCTGGGATGCTGACAGGGGAGTGCAGATTGGCAGTCCACTTCAAGGTCACACTAGCTCAGTCACATCAGTTGCATTCTCCCCTGATGGCACAAAGATTGTGTCAGGCTCCTTTGACAAGACTGTGAGAATCTGGGATGCTGACAGGGGAGTGTGGACTGGCAGTCCACTTCAAGGCCATGCTCACTATGTCACCTCAGTTGCATTCTCCCCTGATGGTACAAGGATTGTGTCAGGCTCCTTTGATAAAACTGTGAGAGTCTGGGATGCTGACAGGGGAATGCAGATTGACAGTCCACTTTTAGTCACATCAGTTGCATTCTCCCCTAATGGCACAAGGATTGTGTCAGGCACCTCTGACAAGACTGTAAGAGTTTGGGATGCTGTTAGTGGAGTGCAGGTTGGTAGTCCACTTCAAGGCCACTTTGACCCAGTCACATCAGTTGCATTCTCCCCTGATGGCAGAAGAATTGTTTCAGGCTCACATGACAAGACTGTAAGAGTCTGGGATGCTAACAGGGGAGTGCAGATTAGCAATCCACTTCAAGGTCACACTCATTGGATCACATCAGTTGCATTTTCCCCTGATGGCACAAGAATTGTGTCAGGCTCAAGAGACAATACTGTGAGAATCTGGGATGCTGACAAGGGAGTGCAAATTGGCTGTCCACTTCAAGGCCACACTCACTATGTTACATCAGTTGCATTTTCCCCTGATGGTACAAGGGTTGTGTCAGGCTCAGATGATAAAACTGTGAGAGTCTGGGATGCTAACAGGGGAGTGCAGATTGGGAGTCAACTTCAAGGCCACACTAACTGGGTCACATCAGCTGCATTCTCCCCTAATGGCACAAGGACTATATCAGACCCAGATGACAAGACTGCAACTGTTTCTCCTGTTGAAAGAGCTGTGAACATCAACAGCACTACTGAAGGAAATGCATTTTGCAGGTCAAATGAAGAGTACATTTCTGCAATCAATGGTGAGTTTATTGTTCATTTCCATGATATTTTTATATTTAATCTCATATCATTATAGAAGGGCATAGTTTACATCCTGTCACACTGTTGCACAGTGATGCTCAGCATCATGCTACACATTTCCCCATCCAATTCTCCACTGTGCCATCTCATGCATTGTATGACAGAGACCAGGAGCTATGTTGCCACAATGAACAGGACTTTCACCAGTGTGTTAAGCTTCACATAGATGGATGGATTAGGGGTCCACATGGCCAGTTGCTCCTCTGGGTACCACATGATTTGAGAGATCCATTCTACAGCATGTGGACCAGGTTGGTTATTCCAAAAGGATCTGTAGAGTTGGACCTTAGTAACATGGCCCATGGGAAGAAGTGGCAAGAATGCTTTGAGTCTTGTGTATACTAGTAATACATGTCTTTGTTGGAACATTGGACTTTTCAATATGAAGTACTGAGGTGAGCTACCTACATACTTACATTCTTTGCACACATACTATCATACTAACTTACTTAGTCTTGTGGACTTTTGTCTAGGTCCTCTGAACTCATGTCTAGATTCTCTGTGCTATGCAATTTTTCTCAAAACTTTGGGTATGAGCTGTTAGCTTTAGCCTGGCTAACCTGCTGGACAACCTTTCAAGGGTTTTCTCCCTTTGTATGTATATACTCTTGTGCCTGTAATGTTAACTCTATTGCTATAATGCATTCCAGTTGTCCTAGGTTTCATCTGGGCTTGGTAGTCTGATCCATACTGTCTTAGATATGTACTGAATTGGGAGTTTCTGGCTGTAGAAGATTCTGAATGAGGGCTGTCTGAAGGCTACAGATAGTCCTTTGGAAGGCCTTCATTTCCATTTGATGAGAGATGTGTCAATACAAGAATAATTTAATGTAATCTATGTCCTGAGCTTTGTGACTTGCTCTACTTGACCCACTCTAAATTTCACCAGATATTATGGAATTTTGAAGGGCTCAACCTTCATATTTCCTGCCTTCAAATACATAGTTCTAACACCTTAATATGTGTACATATGTGGAGGAGCTTATAAGCCCAGGTCACAATTAGAATTACTAGCTTACATATGACTAAAGTATTGATGGGCTTTCATCTGAAAGTTTGACTAACTGAGGAATGAAGACTAATTGCTTATACATATCTAAGGATCAGGAAAGGTAATCTAAAATGAAAAGACAAGGTATACAAAATACAAATGCATGGCACAGAGTTTTGACCTGGAGTTTTGTACAGATTATCTGCAAAAGAAATAGAAAAGGAGCTACAAACAGGCAGGAGTTTCCAGGACTTTGTCAAGGGGACTGAGTGTTGGTTGTCACAGTCATGACAGCATGCTAGGAACAAGATAACAAACAAAGGGCAGGAAGTAGTGCAGCAACTCTGTGCTTACCTGGAGGTTTGTGCTTGAATACTGAAGTGTGAGTATGTTGCTATGAAGCTATTCAATGTTGAACACTGAAGAGCTAGTTGAGAGAATAGTAGATTTGAACTGAGGGACTAGATCCCTCAGAGTACAGTATATATATGTACTGTACATGGTTTGTGTGTCCAGAGTAATCTCAGTGCATTGTAACTACAACTACCACTAAAGGAAGGAGCACTATCTATATGAAGATAGAACATTGTAGAATATCAAAGAAGGATACCAATAGTATGGTTCCATGTGATAACTTGGGTATCTGGTCATGTGAGGGATAAGTTGTAAATATTAAATGACAAATAATATTGGTCACTCATACATGACCTATAGATGCAAATAGCTATTGTGTCAACACTCCCCCTTGCTTTAAACTGGCTAGTAAAGGCCAGATAACAAGCAATGATGGTCATGTTTCTGCCAAGTGAGACTCTTAGTCAGAGAGTCTGCTTGTTGATGGTTGGTGGACATGTAGTCCAACTTGAAATCTCCATTGTCTATGGATTCACAAAGCCAATAGTACTTGATATTGATGTGCTTCATTTGACCTTCTATGACAGGATTATTGGCCAAATGAATGGATCCTTTATTGTCACCAAAAAGAATGACAGTGGTGAAGTGAAGATGGGATTCCTGGAATAGTGTTGTGATCCATTTGATCTGCTGACCTGCATTGCATAAAGACATGTATTCAGCTTCAGTTGAGCTGAGGGCAACAGTAGGTTGTCTGCAAGATCTCCAGGAAATGAGATTTCATCCAAGGAACATGATGTAACCAGAGGTGGAGTGATATGTCTCCTTATCTCCTGCCCAGTCAGAGTCAGAATAACAATCAAGTGAAAGTTTGCATTGAAAGTAATGGACCAACAAATCCTTTGTAGAGGACAGGTATTTGATGATATGCATTGCCCTGTCCAGATGCTGTTGTGTTGGATTTGACATGTACTGAGACATTTGAATGACACTAAATGCTAAATCAGGACAAGTTCCAAGCATGATGTATAGAAGGGATCCAATAACCTGTTGATACTTCTGGTGAAGAGCCAGAGTGGCAGTGTAATTGGATGGTGCTGGAGTAGAGACATAGCCACTTGGTAGAGGTGTATGCACTGAGTGGCACTGTTCCATTTGAAAGTGTTTTAAGACTTTCTGAATGTAGGGGTGTTCTGAGATAGCCTGTGCTAGAAGATACTCAATAAAGTGATGACCCTGTTCACTGATAAGAGCATTCAGATCTTCCCCATGTTCTGTAGATGGTCCAGGTGTTGGATCCTCAGAGATCTTCTATGGATGAAGGGTCTTGAGGAGGGATAACTGGTTGCAGATCATCATCTTGTAAGTTTCTTTCCCAGTCAGTGTCTTTTTCCTTTTTGACTTCAGTAGGAGGACAGTCCCCATATACATTGTTTGGAATGATGTGTGGAACAGGTACCTGGGCAGATCTCCTCAATGTGGTTGGGACAGGGAAATTAACTGAGTCTGGTGCTTCAGAAGGGTGTCTCTCTAAGAATGGAGGAAGATGTAGATTGTTCACTAGTGGAATGAATGATGGGATTAGACAAGGTTCATGCCTTTGCTGTCCAGGGAATCCTTAACTAGAGGGTATCTCTCTAGATATAAGCAAAGCATGAGTTGGTGGATTAATGTGAGTAGGATTAGGCACAACTGGTTTCCAGAGACATTTGTGTTGTCTTAGCTGAGCAGGTGAGGAAGGACCCAGGGTAGAGTCCAGTTGCACTGGTTTGGGAGAATCAGGTTCCTCTTTGTCTGATAAGTCCTCTACAATTGCTGGAGGTGGATGCTGCTTGTGTTGGGGTGGACTCTCTGAAGGTTGCCTAGGTTGTGTTACAACTTGAGGTTGTAATGCCTTCAGAACTGGCACCTATTGCCCTAACCCTAACCCTAAGTGGTCCTGGACCACAATACAAGGGTCTAGTGGTTCGATAGCCTTGTGACTGAGAACCCTTCACTCAGAGGCCTTGAAGACTTGTCATCCTCAGTTGGTACGAGTAAGCAAGAGATGTGAATTGCAAAGGAGATGAAAGATGGGGGAATTCCATCTTCCACTCAGGTTTATATACTACAAGGTCTGTCCATAAGTAGTCGACTGCACAAATAGTACACCTAGTTATAGTACTAGGAACTAGTCAGTCCACATCACAATGACTCACATGTTGCAAATACACAATATGGAAAGGGTGAAGTTGCTGTGATGTGACACGTCACAATCATGTGACAAGTCAGGGGTATTCCACCAGAAAATAGCAAAGGGTGGAATCCCAATACATGTGTAAGGTAAAACAAAGAAAAAGGGAAACATACTCATGGTCCACAAAGTGTCTGTTGGATAATGCATAACAGATAGTCAATGGAAAGGAAAAGGAAACATGTTACACTGAGCCTGTAACATCACCCCCCCCTCAAGGCTGAGCACCTCGCTCACCACATCGTCCTGTGAATGGGAGACCCAGTTCCCAGTAAGTCCTTGTCTCATTGTGGTCCCACCTCCAATGTCTGAAGCAGTTGCACTTGAAACATCAGTAGCCATGTAGTGGATGTGTGAGGGGGACATCTTTCTTGCCCGAGAGGTAGTACCAGAGGTCTGGCATGACAGGGACCAGGGCGAAAGTGAGGTCCAGAATAGGGGCCATGGTGGTGGTGGCATTGTAGAGCTGGTGATTGGTTGTGTCTGTTTTGATCACCATGAAAAAGCAGCTCCAGTCAGACTGTTTGTTGCCAGTCCAGGCCACTATGACATCAGCCATTGCGGATGCAGCCCATACATACCCAAGGCTATTGGCAAGGTCAGATGGTATAGGGGTAATGTCTGTGAGGGGAGGTCAGGGGTTGGTGCTTGCAGAGGCATGGGGCCTGGGAGCAGCAGCCACAGCTAGCATGGAGGAGGTGGAGGGTAGAGGACCAGGGCAAGAGGCTCTGACTTGAGGGCCTGAAGGACCCTCTCTGTTTGACGAGTTGTCCACCACTGGGGGTGGGCAAGTTCATCCCAAGTGGGCTTGCCTTTGGCATGCTGGGCATCACATGCATCAAGGAGTTGGCATATGAGGGCATGGTAATGTGGGATGACCAGGGGGAAGGACCATTGTCTTTCCTTGATGCTGCTTGAGAAAGGAATCAAAGGTGGTCAGTAAAGGGGGACCGAACAAGTTGTGCACCATTCTGATAAGGCCCTTCTGATCCTCCATCACCTTTATTATGTCCTCTCCTGTCACCTTAGGCTCTCCTTCCACCATCAGGAGGTTCGTCAGCTCTGATATAACTGTTTCACTCATGCACCACACAATTTGTTCAGTGTCCCTGAAGACCTGGGACAGCATCCATAAACACTCATGCTGTGTTGGTGCTTGCCATCTGAGAGTGTCCCATGACTTGAAGTTATTAAGCACCCGCATGTAGCTGATGAACTGGTTGATGGTTGGTTCATCAGTTTCCATGGGGCGGGTTGCAAGAAAGGGACCATCAGAGGATGCTTTGTTGGAGCTTGAGATATAATATGGGGTTGGTTCATGTGTGGTGGTGATGGAGACAGTAGGGGAGAGAGGGGGTATGACCCAGGGTTTGTGCTGCCTAGATGCTCCTTCGGTAAATAGGCTGACAGAGGCAACTGGGGGAGCTGCAGGGGTCTGAGGTGTTCTGGGGTTACAAAGGGGTTGAGTATGGGCACATTGTGACATGTGTATGTGGGGTACTGGGACTGTGAGATATGGGTTGGCAAGGTCATCAGAGGGTAATGTGTCGTAAAGCCTGTGATAGACATCTTTGTGTAAGTTGTTGGGGGTGTTGTAGCCAGAAGACATTTACAAGGTGGTCAACATGTTGGGGAAGGTAAGTGGGAGTTTGTGGGTGGTCTGGTAATCCATCAGGATCTGGGGAGCATTTATAAAGTTTTTGGCTGGCTCCCAGGTGTTCTCCAATTCTGGATACCCCTGCCACTTGACTAGATACTTCTGCTTTCGTCAATGTGTTCTATGTTTGAGAATAGCCTCAACTTCCCATTTGTTGTGCCCATCAATGACTTGTGGTGGCACCAGGACTGGGGTGTTCTCATTGATAGGGGTGATGATGTATGGAGTTAGTTTACTAGCATGGAAGATGTCATGGATGCACCAGGTCCTCAGAAGCTCCAATTGGTAGTTGACTGGGGAAACCTTTTTGGTAACCTTGAAGGGTCCATACCTTCTTGGTGCAAGCTTCTTTGATGGGATGTCCAAATGTAGATTGGTCGCTTCCAGCCAAACCTTATCTCTGACTTCAAATTCCAAGTACCCTTGTCCTTCATGTCTTTTTAGCATTGCTTCCTGTGCATTTTTGTGAGCAATGATCACTGCATCACATGCAGCAGCAAGTTTTTCTAGTTGCTCCTCTGAAAGAGGAGTGTGGTTGATTGGATCTGTTGGATAGGGGGTTGGTTCATATCCATACAGTAGGTAATAGGGGGTTTGCCCATGAGTTGAGTGGATTCAGGAGTTGTGAACAAACTCAGCATTGGCAAGGTATCTGGATCAGTTGTCCAGGTCATGTCCTGTGTACATCTTCAGGAAAGTTCCCACTTTCTGATTGACTCACTCCACTTCTCCATTAGACTGTGGCTGATATGCAGTGGTGGCTTTCATTTCAATTCTGATTGCTGCATATAGGTCGCATGTGAAGGCTGAGACGAACTGTGGGCCTCTATCAGAAATTACTGCTTTGAGGACTCTGAATCTGGGGTACACATGAGTATGGAAAAGGTTGGCAATACCCATGGAGTCCATGGTTTTGTTAGTCAGCAAGAATATGGCTGCTTTGTCAACCCTTGGTCAATGGTGGTAAGTATGGCATCATTGCCATGAGAGTCAGGGAGATCTGTCACCAGATCTATTGATATTTGCTTAAAGGGGAAGGGGGAGCACAAGACATCGTGTGGAGTTATCAGGGGTGTTGTCAGGTGAGTGTTGACCTTGTTTGCTTGGCAAACAATGCATCCTCAAACATACTCACGGATGTCGGTGTGCATTCTTGGCCAATACACATGCCACATCATCTTCTTTGTCATTGCTTTCACTCCTGGGTGCCCTGCTGGTCAGATGTCATGATACTCTTTTAAGACTTCTGTTCTTCTTTCTTTGTTTACATATATTTTTCCTTTTGTTGTTTTTGAGCTCTTTTATCTGTAGGTGCTCTATATCCTTCCATATACTATCCATCAGCTCTTTGGAGAGGGTGTAAACCTTTTTGCTAGCAATGGCAGTCTTTGATGGTTCCTCAGATGGGTGCCTGTCCATTGCTACTCTCAGAAAAGCCTGTGGTGTGTCAGGATTTCTATGGTTTTTGGGCAGCAAATAAGTACCAAAACAGCATGAGATGTGCAGGTTTGGAATTCTCACCCCCCCTCAGCCATGAACCATAAAGATTCTGGTAGAAGTGTTGTGGGGGTTGTTCTTCGGCTTCGAAGTTTGCCATCTGGGATAACATGTCCAGTGGGATATTCATCTTGCCCTTGATATATATGAGCTGTAGGGGGAAAGCCTGTAGCGTTGCCTGCCATCTTGACTGGCAAGGCATTAGTCTTTAAGGTTCTCTAAAATAGGTCATATTTTGGTGGTCAGTGTACACCACTGTTGGTGCCACAGGCACAAGCAGGTATGTTCACCACTCCTTCAGAGCACAAATTACCACTAATAGCTCCAGGTCATAATTTTGTTCCACTCTGGTCAGAGACTGGGAAAGGAATGCACATGGGTGGAGCTGATGATCAGGCCCCTCTTGGCTGAGGACCACTCCAGTCCTGAGACATGAAGTGTCTGTGTGGATGATAAACTGTTTTTTGAAATCCAGTAGGCACAAGACCAGTTCTGAAGTAAGTCAGCTTTTGAGGGTTTCAAAAGCCTTGCTCTGTTTGGCACCCCATACAAAAGGCATGTCCTTTTTGCTTAGGTTGTGTAGGGGTCAGGCAACTTGGGAGAAGCCCTGTACAAACATTCTGTAAAAGTTACAAAACCCTAAAAAGCTTCTTAATTCTTTTAGCATAGTTAGGACCTTCCACTTGCTAATGGCCTTGATTTTCACCAGTGACGGTTCATAAGATCCTTCCTTTATTATGTACCCTAGGAAGTCCAGTTCTTCCATTTCAAGGGTACACTTGGAGATCTTCAACTGAAGGATTTCTGTTTTGGTGATCTGCAGGAACTCTCTTACTTGTTCTTGGAGTTCTTGTCTTGTTTTGGCATGTATTGTTGCATCGTCCATGAATATGATGCTTCTTCTTCCGTGGATCATAGTTCCAAACTTTGTGTTCATGTATTGCTGGAAAGTGGGTGGTGAGTTGGTTTGTCCAAAAAACATTACCAAGGGCTTGAAAAACCCTCTCAGAGTTACAAACACTCCCTTCCACTCATCACCTTCTTTGATATGAATATTGGTGAACGCCCACCATATGTCAAACTTGGTGAAATATTTTGAGCCAGCTAGTTCATCCAAAAGCTCCTTAATGTCTGGGAGCAGGTAGGAGTTGAGCACCATGTGCTTGTTCAGGTACCTATAGTCCTGGATCAGTCTTTGCTTTCCATCCTTTTTTCCTACAAAGAAAACAGGCATGGCTTGTGGAGACTTCAATGGTTGAATCTTTCCGCAGGCCAAGTTTTCGTCTAAAAATTTATCCAACTCTGTTAGTTGCTCTGGGGTTAGTTTATAAATTTTCCCTTTCTTTGGCACAAACCCTTCTTTTAATTTTATCTCGTGATTGAGGAAAGGTCGGTGTTCCAGAAGGGGGACATCCTTTTCAGAGAAAACCTCTGTGAAGTCTTCATATTCTTTTGGCAGCTTGACTTCTTCCTTTTTGAGTGCTGCTTCAATTTCTGTTGAGATTGACATTCTTGTTATTTTGGGCAGGGTTGGCTCCTTTTCTCCCCAAGAGATTAGTTTCCTAGTTAGCCAATTGATAATGGGATTATGTTCTTTTAACCAGGGCATTCCAAGTAGGAGCCCTTTGCCATTACCCATTACAGCCATGTAGGCTCTAATTCTCATTTCCTTGCCCCAAATTCTCACAACGAAAGTTGCAATCCTGTCGATCATTTGATTTGTTTTTCTGGTGATGCTTCAGAGATTCCAGGCCTTCTCAATTTTTCTGGTTGATAGCCCTTCCTTTTTGACCATTCTTTGATCGATAATGTTGGTCTCTGCACTGGAGTCAATTAAGGTTTTGATCAGAGAATTGCCACATTCCACTAGATAGGCCAATCTGTTGATTGATGTGACACACAAATCTTGTTTGTATTTGTAAGTGGTTCACACATCTGCTTCAACAATTCCTAATCATAGTGTACAATTTTGTTCAGTAGTGGGGGCACGAGCTGTGGCAAGAGCTTGCCCCATTAAAAATCCTTAGAGGACGCACTGGAAGAGGAAGGAGGTGCATCCTCTCCTTCTAGACATGTCATCCTGTTTTAGCTCTTCTATTCTCATGGTCCTACTTTTTGGTTCCTTCTGCTTCTTTGGCTTGCGACAGTCTTTGGCATAATGCCCTTCTTCATCACAGTTGTAGCAGTTTCAGGCTCTTTTTTGCCCATAATTGTTGTTGTAGTTGTTCTGCTTGCTGTCTTTGGTCACAGAGTCGACATCCATTGTGTTTAGGTCCTTCCTTGGTGAATGGCAGTTTGGTTTGGCATTGTAGCCTTCATTCTTCCATAAGAAGTTTTTGTCAGAGTTGAAGGCTTTTCCTTCATACATCTGCAATGTTGCCATGGAGGCATGGACATGTGTTGCCACTTCTTTCCATTCAGAAATGGTGGATGGGATTAATCCCAGTCCTAGTATTCTTCAGCTAATTGAAGGGTGTAACCCCTTTCTGAAAAAGGTTGCAGCCACTGTATCATCTTCTAGCAGGCTGGCTTGCACTAGCAAATTCTCAAAGTTAGTAATGTACTTGTTGAGAGAATGCTTTCCTTGTTGGATTGAGGATAGCGTGATTAGTGCCATTGCCTTGACATCACTGATCTGGAAACAATTTTCCAACTTCCTTTTGAACTCTTTGAGAGTGTCATAAAAGTGGACTCCATATTCTTCAGTGGTCATGTTAGTTACATACAATTGTTTAAATGACAGGGCCAAGCCCTTGTCCATAAAGGAAAGAATAAATCCAATCCTCTTCTCATTGGTGTTGTAGATGTGTGTGTTCATTCCTAGATAGACCTTGATGGAAACTATCCATCCTGAATACACCTGGTGGTTGCTGTCAAATACAGCTGGCTTATTAAGCCCTAATTCTCTGCCCTTGGCCTTACTGTCACTCTTAGAGTTGTGACCACTATCTCCTGGTCCTTGAGTGTGGCCTTTACCCTTTTTGGCAGTTGCTGATACCTGAGTTCTGTACCAGTGAATGATTTTGGCCAGCAATGACCACTGACCCACAAATGGGTCCTGAATTGAAGCACTTCCAAATGCTTCCGCTAATTGGTCAGCCATGACACATTGTTTAATATCCAGGATGGGAATATCTGAGATTATCAAGTGTGATAATGGATCAACAGTAGGCGTTTTGAGTGAGTCATTATCCAAGTTGGGCTCCTTCGATTCTCTGTAAGAAGAGAAGCTCAATCCAGCTGCTGGATCAACATCTATATGAATAGGTGAGGAGGTACCAGCAACAAAGACTCCTGGTATGTGTTGCTCGGTTTTGGAAGTAGAGTTGTCCACTGTCTCAGATGAGATCAGGGGCAGGGGAGTGGTTAGTCCTAGACCAAAGCCGTTGGACAGGTGACTTGTCCATTTGGGGACAGGGGGTCAGAACTTTCTGGAGGAAGAGCTCAACCTGACGTAGTACTTTCTAACCATGGTGGGCTAGGAAGAGGGTGACTAGTGGGTACTTCTCATGAGAGCATGTAGCACTAGGGGTGTGGTGTGATAAGTAATAGAGAACTACACCTTTGGTCAGTATAGGGGCTTGACTGTGGCATGAAGCCTACAGAGGTTTGACGTGTGAGGTAAAGTCACAGAGGGGTGACTGGTGTAGAAGGACACCAGGGATTGTCAATGTAGGAGGACACTGACAATGTTGACAATATCTTTCATCTTCTGTTATGACTTGAGGTTGTAACACCTTCAGAACTGGTGCCTATTGCCCTAACCCTAACCCTAAGTGGTCCTGGACCACAATACAAGGGTCTAGCAGTTCAATAGCCTTGCAACTGAGAACCCTTCACTCAGAGGCCTCAAAGACTTGTCATCCTCAGTTGATACAAGTAAGCAAGAGACATGAATTGCAAAGGAGACAAAAGATGGGGGAATTCCATCTTCCACTCAGGTTTATATACTACAAGGTCTGTCTGTAAGTAGTCAACTGTGCAAATAGTACACCTAGTTATAGTACTAGGAACTAGTCAGTCCACATCACAATGACTCATGCATTGCAAATACACAATATGGAAAGGGTGAAGTCACCATGATGCAATGCATCATGATCACATGACAAGTCAGGGGTATTCCACCAGAAAATAGCAAAGGGTGGAATCCCAATACATGTGTAAGGTAAAACAAAGAAAAAGGGAAACATACTTGTAGTCCACAAAGTGTCTGTTGGATAATACATAACAGATAGTCAATGGAAAGGAAAAGGAAACATGTTATGCTGAGCCCATAACAGGTTGACTGTCATCTATTGGTGGAGTGGGTGGTTGAATGGGACCTGGTGTGGGCTGATCAGGCTCACTACCATCCTGATCATCAGAAGAGTCCCCTGAGGGACCAGATTCCAGAAGAGGTATATCAATTTTGTCTTGTAACTTCTCTACAGGACAGTTGGGAAACACATTCTCAATGAATGTTACAGTTGTTGAAATGTAGATTGTCTTGTTTTGTCAAAGGAAGATGTATCCCTTGGTTCCTTCTGGATATCCTAGAAAGAACATTTCTTTGGCTTTTGGTGATAGCTTGTCTTTTTGTTGATCCTTTGGAATGAAGACATAGGCTAGACAGCCAAAGACTTGAAGAAATGAAACAGTAGGTTTCTTTTTGATGAAGAGTTCAATAGGGGTCTGCCAGTGAATTTGTCAGAAGGGAGTACAATTACAGACAAAGACTGCTGTGAGGAGAGTGAAGTTCCAGTAGCACTTGGGTAAACAAGCTGCATGGTGTAGAACCTCTTCTTTCTCCATAACTGTTCTATTAAAGCATTCAGCATGACCATTTTGCTGAGGGGTATTGGCAACAGATAACTGATGAGTTATACCTTTGGAGAGCTGATGCTCCTTAAAGGTGGTAGCCATAAACTCCCCCTCAGTCAGAACAAACCAATTTAAGAGAGAAACCAGTTTGATGTTCTGCCCATGAGATCCAGTCAATAAAGGCTTTTGTGGTATCACTCTTTGCTCAAAGCAGAAGAGTGTCACCATAGCTGCTGAAATCATCAATAATAGTAAGGCAGTAAGCATGATGATAATAGGACTCAGTTGGAAATTGCAAGAGATCCAAATGAACCAGGGCAAGAGGCTCAAGTGCATGAGACCACAATGGAGAGAAGGGTTGGTTGTGCACTTTTCCAATTAAACAGTTGCCACAGGTGAAAGGTTTAGGTTGAGAGGGCATATGATTGAGACCAGTAGTATGGGTCAGAATCTTCTGCATTACTTGATCATTCAGATGGCCAAACCTTGAATACCATAGTTTATATATGTAGTCATATGTACTCAACAGCAAATAGGGATAAGAATGTGTTGATGTTCTTGTTGTCCAAACATGCTAAAAGAACCAATCTTTGATCACATTTTTCCTGTAAACCAGTGAAGATTGGAGCCTTAAAACACATGAGTGCCTTTGAGGAAGAGTCTTTTTCATGTGTTGTAGATTTGAGTGTGGGTTTTATTACCTTGAAAGGTGTAACCCAGTTCAGTGGTTAATGACAGAATTGACAGGATGCATTTCACACCAGAGGGCAAGTAGACGATGTTCTGAAGTGTACATCATTCCTGTTTTCCATTAATGGTAATGTTAAATGAAACAGTACCAACACCTGGGAAGTATATTTTCTTGCTTCCCACAGTGCCTACTGGGATCAGTCTCTTGAACTTGATATAGGTTAAAAAATCCCTTTTGAAGGGCATGGAGTGACTTATCACTCCTGAGTCCATGAGTCAAAGAAATTTGTCCTTTTTGGTTATCTTCTGGTGACATCCTTCACAGTCAGATACATATGTAAGCATAAAAACCTGCTGCTCCTTTGCAGTCAGAATTGTATTCAATGGGTGCAAAAGGTCTGTTGTTACAAGAAGCATTATAAGGGTCTTTATAGGTTCTAATACTATTCCAGACTCTGTCACACTCCATTTCTCTCTGAACCTTAGTTTGAATAGTGAGAGAAGAGCTGGAAGCTGAAGAGGGAACAGTGTTAGACCAGCCCACTTCTGTGACAGTGGAGTTTGTGTATGCTTGGTCTATGGAGGAATTGTCCTTGGAAGTATAAGGCTCAATGAAAGCCTCATTGGTTTCTTGGGTGGCAGCCTTTTGCTTGCCTTTTCCCTTATCATTGGTTTGGGCCTTGTCTAAACTGCCCTTTCCCCTTCTTTTCCTTCTTCTTTTCCTGTGTCTTTGGTAAATTGACAGTAGGAGGCTTTCCTCCTTTCCAATGATCCTCCATTTTGTGGCCCTTGGGTCATTGACCCTGTTGTGTATGCTGGGCAGAAGTGCCCACGACATTGTTGATAGTACAGGGAAGCTGAGCTGCCATAATAACCATCACCCATGCTGACTCTGGCAAGGGCATGCCATTCAAGGCCAGGAAACTGAATGAATTGTTGATTTCTGTAATTTTTGGAAGTGGATCTTCCCAATTACTAATGGAAATCTTCATGGCATGCTTAAACTGCACATAAACCCCAGCAGTGCCTGGTTTGCCATAAGTGTTCAGTAAAGATTTCCAAACCTCATGAGATGTTGCAAAGTGGTCCATTTCAATTTGAATGATGGGCTTGCAATGTCCCATAATGGCTCCTAAAGCCTTAGAGTCAAGGGTGTCCCAAGCAATCTGCTCTGCAGTTAGCAGAGGATCCAGTTGTCCTGCTGGTGCCACTACAGTTGGAGGTCTTGTGGTAGTGCCATTTACCACTAGCCACATTCCTTGAACACATAAGAAATTCTTGATGGAGATTGCCCAGATTGGGTAGTTGGTAGTATCAAAAATGGGAATATTTTTCATAAACCCAGATTTTTTGTCTGCCATAGCTACAAATTGTGTAAGAGCAATAGTTCAAAGAAAGAATTGTCTGTATCTGGAATGATAACAAAAGGTCTAGGAATGACCACTGGAACTGGTACCACAATCCTAGGTGAAATCCTGGGCCTTGTGACCACAGGAGGCAGAACCAGAGTTGGGTCCAGAATCCTAAGATTGAAAAAGGTGCCTAGATCATAATCAGGGCAATAGTGGTAATTGAGAAGTTGGATCTCCAATGGTTCCAGGTTAGTCATATCCAAAAGTGAAACAGGAAAGATTTCATAAGGAAAATGTATCATAAGATAAGAGGGGTTAGCAAAGGTATGTAGAGCAACTATTGATAAGCCCAAGAAATCATCATATATTTGCCCTCCTCTGGAATATGGCTGTTCAATCCATGGAGGCAATGGATAGACATAATGGAGTACCATGTTGAAGGCAGGCTCCATTTCTTTGGGATTGACTCTAAGTGTAGAGATCAAGCCCTTCAACTTCCAGTACTGGAAGGAGGTTGATCTGGCATAGGTCAAGCTGCCAAGACATGAGTCCATGTGGATGGTCCACAGAGGTGTTGCCTGGCCACCAAGAGATTCCATGAATGGGAGTGAGACTGAAGGTCTCAAGAGAGTCCAAATGGGCTTAAACTCTAGGATCACTCCTTGGTTGATAACTTGTGAAAGCCAGACACCAATCCTAGTGTCAGACTGTTGATCCAAGCACAACAGTAAGTAAGGGCTTTCATTTGAAGCTCCTTTCTTAAAAGCTCCCCTAAAGTGAGAGTCAAGGTACTTGTTCCAGGCATGGACAGCAGGAATTGCTCCTTCAAATGGTCAAGGATCCCAATGAGGGTGTACCCAGACTGAGTTTGGTGAGTACTCATCTGGGTGGGTGTTGATCCAGAATGCAGGGATAGTAAGTAATGAGGGGTCTTCATTGTTAAGTGCAGGAAGATCTATGCCCCAAAAATTAGCAATGCTGTGGGGAGTAGAGTACCAATGCAATTTGGTGGAAGGGGCCTTGTACAATCCAGGAAAAAGCCAGTGAATCTTCATAAAAGGATTTTCTGGCAGAGAGAAGGCACAGTTAATAAAAGGAGGAGGGGACCTAGAAGCATCCTTATAGAATGCTCTGGTGAAGATCTGGTTGGTCTTCTGTCCTCCTGACATAATGCCTGCAATGAGGTAGTCAGGTTCAGTAGCATCCATGTAGTTTGTTCACCAAAGTCCACACCTATAAGACATGTCCTTTTCCTTTGCCTTCAACTCCTCATCATCTAATCCCAGCTTCCTCCTCCAGCTCCCAGTTGATAGGTCCACTGAGTTCAATATCATCAATATCCAGGAAACAGTCCCAGCTCAAGCTTCCACCCTCCTGGTTCTCTTGGATTCCCTCCATTCCCTGATTGCCTGGAGAGGTGTAAAGTCCATTCTCCATATCAAATTGGGCAACAAGTTGCCTGAATTGGTCATTGAAGAACCAGCGATCATTTCTGGAGAGGCAATGCTGCATGAGAAAAAGTGGTGTCATTAAAGAGGGGATGATCAGGTAAAGCTCAGCAAGGGGCATAGAACATGTAAGTTCTGAATGACTCAGCAAAAGAGATGCCAAGTCACCTAGCAACTGAGAAGGTTTGCTGCATACATATAATACTGCTGTGGTAACCAGAGCTCTGGTTGTGGACAGACAAATCATATAATGACCAGAAGATAGTCATAAAAGCAATTGAAGTCATAATCCAAGAAGGTATGTAATGCCCAGTTGAAGAGTGGAGGTTCCCAATCAAAGGAGAGAGGATATCTGTTATCAAACAAGTGAGGTTCCTGAACCTGGAAGGCAGGATTTTCCTCAGGTGGAACTGGTAGGACTGGAGCAATCAGATGTGGTAGTGCCACAGGGGCATCTGACCACTGGGATAATGTGACAACTTGAACTGCCAAGTATACCATGAAGGTGAAGAGGGGAACAACTCCAAAAGGAACATGGTCATTGAGAGACCAGTAGGCCAAAGCTATAGTTAAAGCAAAGGCTATATACTGTAACTCAAAAGTAACTGCAAAGCACAAGTCCACCAGCCAGTCAAGCATGATAGATTGGATTGGGGAATTGCCCATTAGGCTGAATACAATTGTCTACCACACTAGAGCCTGGTGGGGCTCATAACCTAACAAACAAAGGGAAGGAAGTAGCACAGCAACTTTGTGCTTACCTGGAGGTTTGTGCTTGAGTACTGAAGTGCAAGTATGTTGCTATGAAGCTATTCAATGTTGAACACTGAAGAGCTAGTTGAGAGAATAGTAGATTTGAACTGAGGGACTAGAGCCCTCAGGATACAATATATATATATGTACTGTACATGGTCTGTGCATCCAGAGTAATCTTGGCACATTGTAACTACAACTGCCACTAAAGGAAGGAGCACTATCTATATGAAGATAGAACATTGTAGAATATCAAAGAAGGATACCAATAGTATGGTTCCATGTGATAACTCAGGTATCTGTGATAACTGGTCACATGAGGGATAAGTTGTAAATATTAAATGACAAATAATATTGGTCATTGATACATGACCTGTAGATGTGAATAGCTATCATGTCAACACAAAAGCTGCACAAAAACTGAGATAACACTAAGTGTGTCAAGAACTGAACATGTCCAGCCATTCTCTTGCAACTCCAGTTACCCTGGACTCAGACCATAGCCCAGACATCCAGTATGTGCATCCAGGCAGACAAATTTACATGTCCACCTTTATTACTGCACCAGACATACTGGACATACATACATACCAGTGGTGAGCCAGACTAATACCCTTGCTTGCATACCTTTGTGTCCTCACACTGCATAGGTCCCAAAAAGGGTTGACTGAAGTGCATGATCTTGTTTGATATGCTCAGTCAATGCTGCACATCATACATTTCATTTACTTCAATTATTTTGGGAATATCAAAAATGGGGTTATCCGCAGAGTCAATGTTTGAAATCTGATAGCCACAGCCACAGCTGGTAAACATGGACAATAAATAATCGCACAACAAAGATCGTCGTAGTTCGTGAGGGTCTGTCTATGACAATGACCGGAGCAATCTGTCAGTTATCTCGATAACCTATTTCAAAGGTTAGCGTCCTGTTTTCCTAACGTTGCAGAAAAGCTTTACCCGGTGGATATCTGGCCGTTCATTTGGGTTGACTTTCAACAATATGTCGATTAGGTCTCTGAGAGATTGTGAATACGCCGAGGCTGGATGCTTGTACTGCGCATTAAGAACAGCCATAGCAATCGAGCCTCCTTGCTCAGTCGTCTGGGTGTTTTCAAACGGCGAATGTGAGTATGCCATGGCATATAGGGTGCACCCAAGTGACTGGGGTAGCATATCAGCCATGCAGGGAAATGAATCAGTACACTGTGACTTACCCAGATGTCCACTTTCTCGTCTAGAGTGATACCAGTTTTGACGTCAAATAGTTCTGGTGCTCTGTACGCCATGGTACTCTGTTCAGCTGCAATGTCCTGCCCAAGGGTACTCAGCACGCTGATGGTCATCAATGAAACGGTGCAACATACCTGCTGCAACAATGCTTGCGACCGGGTTTCTATGGGAATTCGTGCCTTGACGGCACTTCCAAAGTCCATCAGTATGGGAGTGTCATCTTCGGCGAGCATAACATTGCTGGTAGGTGGCCGTGAGATGTGGATGCAAACAACCCGGACGAAAAGCCCTACCCAGGTTTAATGTCTCGGTGGGCATATGGCACATGCTGGTCCTTTCCTGCTTGAGCACCGTTCGAGGAAGGATTGGTTGGCGGCTCCTCGTCACCATCGAATATAGTTTCACCCTCTTCCATACGGCGTTTGGTCACGAGTGGCACGTTTACCGAGGACTTGTACGAATATCCGCCCTCCCCATCGCCTTCAGGGTGTGGTAATAGCTCGTCACCCTCCTCGTCGGAATGGTGCTCAACCGAAGCCTGCGCGCGGGAATATGATCCTGTGGGACCACCCGAAGAAGATGTCTGATGCTGTGCTTGCGAGGCAGCCGTTGTATGGTAATCGTGCATGGCACGGACAGCTTCGCAGGTTCCCTTGAAGATACGGAGCATCTCTTTCTCTGAGAATTGCTTCCCGTTGACGATATTTGAGTTGATAGCGTCTTGCACATTTCCACGCTGACCCATACGAATGAGATACATGTGGAGTGTAAAAGGTTGACTATACTTTGTACAGTGGTAGGAAGAGGTAGACGATTTGTCCCTCGCCTTCGGGGTCTTGTACGACTGCGGAGTCCTGCCAAAAGTTTCTAACCGGAAGACAAGGTCAGTGAAGTACTCACCAGTATCCGTATAATATTTGGATGCCTGGACGAGTGTAATCGTCAGGACATGATTGAACCCTCTACGATCACGCACCTAAACCGTCGGTATGCCTCTACCTCGCGCATGGCTTCCTTCACACCCTCCGAACCAGTAGGGCATCTTATCTTTTTCAGCGCAAATTGTCTCTATAAGACTGGTCCATCATGGCTGCATGAAGACGCTGACGATAGCAAGCACTCACACCACTCGTTTCGTCTTGCGCGAGATAGACGAACGAGAATCCCCCTTCTCCCAGGACCTTCACGATATTAACTGAAGGAAAACGGATTGCGGTTTAGCATTGCATAAGACCGGACAAGTCACTAACACGTCCGCCCATTGATTTTCACCCGTGCTGACTGCTGGCAGATACACGAGGACAGTGCCCATATCGCGTCTTTGGCCTGTTCCTTCAAGGTATCGAGCGCGTTCATGAGTTGAGGGAATGCCATGGTGTGTTCCAATGGGACCTTGATGATCAAATATGTTCACGTTTGACACAATTGCCTGTGCGCAGTTTCAAAGGTGTAGGATAGGATGAACGGTCAACACAGCCACACCCGAATGCACAAGAATTGTGTATTAAGCAGCACTACTAACTTATGCGTCCTCGAAGCAAGTCACTCGTATCCCAGCTCCGCGTCTATCCTCGCTCTCATCATCTGTTTCCTCTCATCCTCAGCCATACACGTCCACCCTTCCACAGTCTCCGCAAGCTCCTCTTCAATCTTCTCCTCCAGCTGAATCTGCTTCTTACTCTTCTTAGGAGGAGGCGGTCTAGGGGGAGGGGGTGGTGGCGTCCGCCGGTTGGGGTGGAGCGGTGCTATACGCGACAGCATCATTCGTGAGGATTTGACGAGTGGTGAATACGGTCTGTTGGCATTGGGAAAAGGCGAACTGGGCTGAGAGTTCACACGGCGAATCAGCTCGCTCATGGCGGTCCCTTTGGGTTTGATCGAGGTTGCACGGGATAGGTGCAGGGCAGCAGGCGTTGCATGAGACAAAGAACTACGATCCGGAGGTTTTGATTTATCGGGACGAAGACTCTCCTGAGCACACATAAAATTATCAGCGATAGGTTAATATATTAGGATCGGCCATTTACTTTGCTTGCGGGTGTTACACTTTGCTCAACATCGGGAGGGGCGTTGGCTGATGTAGTCTCGGAACCACGGTTCTGCGGATCTGCAGCATTAGGTCGGGTTCCTTCATCTTCCTCATCTGATGGCACAATAGCCTTTGCTTTTCCCTTCCGTTTTGCACTCGGCTTTGCAGGTTCCTTGGACGACAACGCTCTCGAAGAAGTTGCTGGTACACCTCCAACTTCGATCTGTCCAAGTAGTGTGCCCGTAGAGTGATTCTGCGAGATTGCTGTCGGTTCGATGGCTGGCTCATCCACAACACCCTTCTTTCCTTTCCCCTTCTTTACCTTTGCCTGAGTCTTTCTTTTCGTCAACTGCTTCTTGCCAGCACCCCCACTACGTTCTTCAACCACTTTGCTGGATTCGGGCATCTCAATGCCAGAGTCGGGAATAAGATTCGGTGGTGTGGGAGATGCAAAGAAGGGTGGTGGTTCATTTATGGGTAAGGAGAGTTCTTTAGAAAGACCCTTGTCTATTTCTATTTCCTCTTCCTCGTCGGATATAGCAGCCAGATGGTTCCTCTTGCGTTTCCGGATATTAGCTGCAGGGGAAGGTGAGGGTGGTGTGTCTTGGGGCTGCGGAGGGGTTGTCGGTGGATTGGTAGGCATTGTGGATGCGGCTGCCTGAGATGAGCCGCCAGTTGTCATCTGTGCCATTGGAGCTTCCGTGCTGGCAACATCGTCGCACTGTGAATCTGGTAAAGACAACTCCATAGCCTTTGATTTAACCTTGGGCCGAGGACGGGACTTCGGTTTGGTGGATTTGGCCTGCTGCTTCTGACGTTTGGTAGGCTTCAAGACGAGCTCGTCGTCCGACGTTAACTCGATGATGTCGTCGGGAATGCTGTAGACAGGTTGCTTTCCTGTCTGTGACTTTCGCGAACGCATTTTAGCGCGATCAGCGATGTCCAATGAAGAGTATGCATCTGCATCTATCGGAGAAATGTCAGGAAACATGATCGATGCTGACTGTATGCTATCGCGCGTAGCCGTTGTAGCCCACACCGTCGTCAACTCGCTTATATGCGATGTATGTGGTCCTTCCAAGTTGTCTGCCTGTATCGACTCGTCTGGGTAAGCGGAAGGCTTCTTCATCCTTATGCGAGGCTTTGGACGAGGCCTGGGTTTTGGAGGCGCGTCAGCAGTCTGGCCAGGAGAGCGACCAGCATTGACATTGTATGAATCGCCTGGAGGTGTAAAGAGAGATGCGTTCGAGATGTCCGGAGACTGACGCGCCCGATCTGGTGTCTTGGGTGGAGCAGAGAAAGTCGCTGTCTGTATCGCCGATGCTGCACTGCGATGTGAATGGCGGCGAGTCCTTTGATTAGAAAGTAGCCATACCTTGAGTTACCCTCGAGTTATCAAGCAAACCTTCGAGTTCGTTTGGAAGCAAGGCTCCTTCATCCTCGCTGTCCTCGACGAGCCACTCGCTGTCTCCTGCCATGTCGACTCGTCCGTGTCCAGTCATCCACATGACCGCGTACCATCCCTGGGACCCCGGGGACTTGACTCATGTCGCAGCCGCCTTCACCGAAACAACAGCGGAAGCCATCGACGACGAGGGCAGTCTCATCGCCGCTTCGACCGAAGACCCCGCCTTCTGCTCCACCCTCCCAGTCCACTCCACCCCGTCCACAATCCAGCCAGTCATCGCAAGCAGCCCCTGCTCCCAAGTCAAGAGCCAGGGACTTGCTAAGAAAACACTACGGTATTGGTGTAGGACCTCCTCCACCGCTGCCTGGGAACCAAAATGATCCGATGAATATGGGTATAGTTGCATACCATATGTTATGTGCAACTATGATGACCATGACCTTGTAGACTCTCCTGCATTCGATGCAAAGTCGTACTATGACCAGTTGATCATGACCTCCTCTCTTCCCACTCTGCTAAAGCGTGAGGTAGAGCTACTAACAGGTGAGTCTTCCGCTGGAACATTGCGCTTTTATCTCCATCGAGCCACAGAAATACGGCACCTCGATAGCGAGCGTCAGTCACTTGTGTATAATCATCACCACGAACTCATCGCAGCTAGGGATACTATATCGGCGGTGTGTATATCCTCCTGATCCACAGGCCAGAGCTCTGGACGTTCTACAGATGAAGACCCGTGCTGAGGGCCTGGATGCAGATTTGGATATGCTTAGAGCAGCATTTTCGGAGATTTCGCGACTCGTAACTGAGGTTTCTGCTGAGCATAAACCCACTCTATCGGAGGACGCAGCAACCTCATGTTAGGTACGACAAGACATCGTCATTTACACTGCAGATAGACCATCCAGGCTACGTTCAGAGAGAGCTTCGGCTCAATTACGGAATCATACGAGTATACCAATATAACGATCATTACATAACTCCTCCTGCCAGCATTAGGAAGAACTCCAACTCACTTCCTTCGAAGGTATATCTCTGGCTGCCAAGTACTCCCCGCACGATGATGCAAACTGGTGATTACACAGTCCTTCCACGAATTGCTGCGTTCTTCGTGCGGCCACTGGATAGCCCACTGTTCTTGATCAGGTTCTACTGGAATGTTCTTACTCTGTAGTGAAGGAGACCGGTGAGTACTCACGCCGTGCTTTGGCGTGACGGTCGGACGTACGTGAATGTCTCTTGCAAACTCTTCGATATAGGTTGCGAGGATCACTAACAATAGACTACGAGTGAGCTCGCTTCCTGTGGTACAGATGCGCTTCTCTGTGGCATATCGTGCATAGCCAGGCCACTAAAGCGAATATAATGTTACTCATTCCGCTCAGAAGGAGGATCATACATACAATGATCTTGACCTTAATGACCCGCTCTACATGGGCATCAAACACTAGATCACTGCCCCCAACCAGGTCGGGCATGTGTCCCATTGCCAAAATCTCCCCAACCGTGAATGGAGCGTTGCCATCTTTCCTCCGAAATTGGATCGGCGGAAACTCAAGTCCGGCTAGAGATCTGGTTGGCGAGTGTGGCCTGACGGAGGTGGGCTGCGGCACGAAGCAGTTACACGAGAGGATGTCAGTTCTGTGGCTGGAACGCGTGTTGTCCTCTGGTTCCCTGGGGCGCCTGCCGTTTGACGCCATGAGAGGGGTACGTGAAGGGTAGGTGCCGGGGTTGAGTACATTCCGTGCTGGGTACGGATAAGAGGGGTTCCTGACGGGTGGACCGGTCAGATAGATGGCCTGTGAGATGCAAGGCTTGTTAAAACATGATATGATGAGAGGTAAGGCCACGCACGTAGTCTGGGTTCTCACCAAGTTCCTCCTCTAGGGAGGAATACAATGTCTTCTTGGTCGGTGACCGCTGGGGTTCGCTGGGGAACGGCAATGAATACGCAAGTGTGTCTTTCATGATATCTTGCGGAATATGGCAGATAGAAATAAAAACAGGTGAAGTTGATACCGAGAAGACGTAGAAACATCGCTATATATACCAGTGAACGCGCGTTGGACTGGCATTTTGTCCACAGGATCAAAGCTGCTGTCGGGATGGTTGTTCTTTTGGCACCCTCCACCGAACCATTGTCTGTATCACAAGCACTTTTGAGCGGGTCCATCTCCGATAAAGGTCGTATGCGCAGCTGGATCTCGTTTCTACAGCTTGGCTGGAAACGCCTATGGCCATTGATCTGCTATTGATGTAGTGGACCGGAGATCTTGTCCACCTTTGTCCGTGGTGCGTGTAAGTGGCATTGCGAGGCATCGACTTACGTATGAACACTGAATATTGGATTACAGTCCACCTTCATTGTCACAACTTGTTGACGACATAGTGAGCTGTCCTACCCTTAATACCTTTGTTTGGGCGGTGGGTGGCAGTGACGAATTCCGCGGTATTAAATCAGGAGCACTTGGCCTGGCAGGTGGAAGAATTCGGAAACTATGTATTCTACATGAGGCTGTCGGAATCTTCTGGAGACATCGATTGGCTATTCTGGCTATTTCTCGATTATCCGTAGGGGATGAAGTTGGAGGGCTGGCTACTTTAATTTGGTGTTTCTTCACCTGGTGAGACTCTGGTGCGACCCGTCCAAGGGACTCTTCCTTGGAGGGTGATCTGTCCAAGATGTATGAAATGATCATATCGACCAAGCTGGAGACCTTCCTCCAGACTCAAGTTTCGCGGAAGCATTTGCAAGTGGCAAGCGTGAGATTTGCTGACACATAATTCTGGAGTATAAAATTGCGAAATATCTCAGCCCACCTTTTCCTCAGAACAATTCACGAGGACACATAAGTTCGGGCTTGGCTAAGCTCTTCCGCCTCCTTGTCCGCGTTCCCGTCCTCAAGAGAAAGGTCTGGTGCATCTGTGCATCCTGATCCATTCACTGCCATCAGGACGTCTCACTCGACTGGTTTGTCCTTGTCAGACAGGTGTCGCCCTCGTGGCTGGCACCCATGATCTACGATGGCTTGCTCGGAGAGGTGATCCGGGGTTGGTGGAGGCTCTACATTCTCTGACGCCGAGTTGTAGTCGCAATTGAAACAACACTTTTTTTCTCTGGATCGCTTTGTCGACCGGCCGGTGTCTACATAAGTGTAATATCGCGATCACCTGCCATTGGTACTGCCATCCCACCCAGTAATGTACTCCTGTATCGTCGCAGCAAATGAGGAATCTGGCGGGTTTTGATGTTTCCTGCCGCATGGCTCATACCTCCTGGATGCCAATTACACATGTACCTGAGGTTTCCGTACTGCTCGGGATCTTCGTTATCCAGGTGTGACAACTAGCATGCCCTGGCGGATTTGAACACGACCCATCCATGAGGAAGTTGAACAACCATGATTGAGCGTCTATGGTTGCCACAGGAACTGGTATCTGGGCATGAATGGGGCCAACTAAAATGTTGGAGGAAGAAATACATTCAATTTCGATACTACACACTCCATCGTAATAGCACAGAAGTCCACCGCGCTGAGTGCAGTCAATTGGCAGTCATGATGTCTGAACATCATGTATGGCCCTGTGAGCTGGCAAGTTGGGCCAATAGGGTTGCGGGCTAAATTGAAACGGGCGAGATCACGTGATGTCCCATCTCCGGCTATGCAAACACCGATGGATTTGAATGTTGTCCACAGCTAATCAGGTGCAACTGCGAACAGCGAATGTCAGCGACGACAACGACAACGACGGCGACGAAACAGCCACCTATGCTCACTGAAGCAAACGGCATCCTCCCATTGAGGGCGGACTTACCACCCAATAATTCACTCTCGTCCACTGAAGCAGCTCTGCAGTCACTGTATAACCGCGCCGCCAGGGCGTTTCTCCATCACGACGTAGTTCTTGCTGAAACCCTCGTTGCATCTGCTTTCAATATCCTGCAGCCGCCCGTGATTCCCGCTCCAGATACATTGGATTGCCATCGCCGCAAGTGGGACATCCTCCGCATCACTCACGAAACCACAGTTTACACTGGTCCGTCCGACCGCGGTTCTTTACCTTCTGCACTCCGTGAAACCCTCTTGCTTTCGCCACAGTCATTCGTTGTCACCGCCCACACTCGTTCTCTCTCCCTTTTCACGCCCTCGTCGCTGCCCCGCAAACCCACCTCCGCGTTCCTACCTCATCAAGTCCTCATCACCCTCATGGCATCTAGTCTCAAAGTCAATTGTCCGGCAATCGGAAGAGAGATGGCAGAGGACTGGCTTGCTAACCGTGGCCAGTATGACCATGTACAATCAACTGGCGAGGCTTATGAAAAGGTAATCGAGTTGTATTGCCTGGGAGTTTTACCTAGACTCGAGGAATGGGAGTATGCCAAGGAATTTCTGCAGTACGAGGTCGAACTACCACACGGAAAGCGAACTGTAAGTCGTTTTGGTTTTGGACTTGATTCACGCTAAATCACATGTTTCAGGAGTTTCAAAGGAATATTCTAAGCCTGCAGGAGTGCGCCTGCAGAGGGCAGTCCGCACAATCTCCCACTCCCACTCCCTCCACTCCCACTCCATCTCTGCGTTCGCCATCCCCTACGCCCTCAGCATCCTCCTCAAATTCATCCTTGTCAACACTCTCCACCCGCACCATTACCCCTCTGACTCACCTTTCTGGTCCATCACAGCCTAGAAGGGGCTCATTGACATCCATCTCATCTGCTGCTACCGACGCTACAGTAAAAAGATCACCATCCAGACAACCTCAAAAAGTTCGCACACCCACTCCTAGGGCAAGTCCTAGCTCAAGTCTCGCGCGAAAGCCACGCATGGGCACGGCCATCACCGAGACAACCGAGTCACCAAGCACCCTGGCACTGATTAGGGCGTCTGTCTGCAGGTACTTGAGAGCGAACCGGCTAACCACACTTTCGATATTGTTTCTCCTACTACCGCTGCTGTCATTCCTGATCCGCTTACGCCGTGTGCGGGGGAGCGGTGCGTCAGCGTCCACGACCGATCAGGTCAAGCGGCGACTGCTTGACAGTCGTAGCGACTCTTTCTTGCGCCGGATGTGGGAAGAGATGGTCAGGGCGATTGTCGACACCGTCCGGATGGGAGGCAGCGGGTTGGTATAGACGTAGTAGAGCTGTTGTCACATAATTATTTTATTCTTGCTTTCCTTGAATCTCAGCCATGTCCACTCTCATTCAAAACTGGTGGATCCCTCTGCCGTTGTCGAAAACGATACCCTACACTTGAAAATAGCATACGAGCAATCCACTCTCACTTACAAGGCTCTACCAGCACGACGAGTCGTAGCACGCCTGTAACATGCAGGGAATGTGCGAATGAAAATCATTCGGTACGTGTCCGGTGAGCAGACAACTGTGAGTCGAATTCATTTCATGCCTGTCCAAGGTATCAGCGCTTCAGCCATTACAGTGTATGAAGTAGGCACTTCAGGAAAATAATCGGCGAATAAAAGTCTCGTAACGAGTTTGTCCAATCCAATCCATATCTCGATCACGGAAAGAAACATCCGTGATAAGTCTTCAGGGTTGCCTATGTAGATTTGTAGGGTAGTCCTCCACAAAAAATTCCAGTCTTTCTGAAGTAAAGTCTATGTCAGGGGGCGAGATACCCATAACCCACTTGTCAATATCCCAGCCGACTTTCCGGCTCGACGTCGTAGAGTGCCGGATAAGGTTCGCATCTTTACGCAGCCTGGAAGAAATTGCTATCGACAGACAGGAAGTCGTCCAGTATCTTCCGCACGCAACTCTGGTTTGAACTTGGATGACGGAGGGGTAGGGTAAATGTTGGGCGGAGCACTGCCAATGTAATGGCTACTATGGAGCATAGAGAGCCGAGTATCGGCTGCGAAGTCAAGCGTATAATACCCAGAGTGAGGAAGCGGAGGACCTGTTTCCATGAGAATTCGTATGCTTGTGCAAGTTACCAGCATAGCTATCGAAGGCCATTCAGGTGCTGACGCCCCTAGCTTTATCAAACGACACAGTGATTTATTTAGTGGCTGTCCACTGGAGCACATTGTCGAACATGACGTTGGCGAAGGCTTGCTGCACAAGTTAGTTCATGAAGAAAAACATAGATATTTCGACCTAGGGCGTTGCGCTCATGGACCGTATAGCAACTCCGATAATCAACCAGAGGCAGGACCGACGCCAAGGACGCCGAAAGTTATTCGATACCAACGCATTTTCTGATCCGTTGAATGTCAAGACGGCTACCGACTCCATGTAAACTGTCAGTTAACAACTCTTTTATGCATCGAAACACGGTTCCCAACCGTTGCCGAACTGGCCCTGTGCGTAGGGTTACCTTCGTTCATCTGATTAAGAACGTACGCCAAGTCTGAGATGAATAGCGAATCCCCAAAGGTTTTGTTAGGGATAGCCATGACCAGACCAGAATATGAGCATATAAACTTGCCATGTGTGCTCCTGACCACCTCCACACGTGGGGAAACCCCGAAGGAACCAGTATTTTCAGTTACAAAGAATGGATTGAAGCGGATTGCTAGCCTCCTACGTTCATAGATTGCAACGAACTTCTCTAGTAAAGTTTCGAAGGCTATGGTTTCATGGTAACTATGAAGCATCGCAATGATGGAGCGCCATTGAGGTATTTTTGAGGCACTGAGATGCTCCGCAATAGTGTCAACAAAAGCATATGCCGCTTCAGATAGCACAAGATCATTAGAAAGCGAACGGTCGTTTTCATCATCCGAGAGTTGCAAAGGGAAACATACAGAGTCATCTTGTACTGCAGCGCCTCGTCCCCAATGTCAGAATGTTTATCCAAGAAAGCGTCGAAAATCGAGGTGTCAGAAATTGGAATATCACTGGGATAGTAGTACTGAGATGCAAGGACCAGTGAGCTGCGTTGGTAAGGCGTCTAAGACCCCCCCCTTTTCCATTGGTCTGCAGTGACGAACAGCAGAGGTATGGTCAAGACCCACGGACATAATTTGAGGTCACATGACTTGCCCACACAAAATTGACCCGACGCAGTGAACCAGCAGTAATGAGCAACCTTATCTCCTGTGTCGCATGGTAAGTTGACCTGAATGCCCGCTTTTCGCCATTCCATAAAATTTCCAGGGTAAAACGGGGTGTAGCATCTCAGCATCCCCACAAATACGTCCTTGATGAAAAAGAACTGGGAAGAGTCAGTACGCTCGCACGTATCGAACTCGAGGATGCGCGGCTAGAGCTGGAACGTGCACATAAGGCTGCAATGAAGATGGGAAAGGGTGCAGAAATAGAAGAAGCGGATGATCACGACGAAAACCAAGATGACCAGGAGTGGATTGAGTGAGTCACCTGCATGTTCCATTTCCCGAGATCGACTAAGTTGATGCGCAAGCGAGGAGGATGAGTCGATGGCTGTCGATGAAGAACAGCCTGATAAAGCGGTAGAAGACGCTTCCACGAAAAAAGATGATCTATCTCAATATAATCTCGATGAGTACGATGACGATGAGCCAGAAAGCGGTAGGTATAGCGTATCCTACTGTTGATCTTGGCTTATAGCGCACCAGGTTTCGGGACGTTCAGCAATATAAAAGGACTCACGTTTTATCGTGACAACGCCGACGATCCTTACATTACTCTAAAAGAGGTCGGTGTATTATCACTCCACAAGGAGAGAAAAATGTCCTCAACGGAATGCAGGATCCAGAAGACGACGAACGAGAAGAGCTGGAGGTTTTCCCCACCGACAATCTCATCGTCACTGCCAAAACTGAGGACGAAGTCTCCCAACTGGAGATCTACGTCTATGACGAATCACAAGAGAATCTATACGTCCATCACGATCTCATGCTTCCCAATTTCCCCCTATGCCTTGAATGGCTCGACTTCCCCCCCGCCTCATCCTCTAACATACAAACAGATGGGCCCGCAAAATTCGGCAACTACATCGCTGTCGGTACGATGGATCCCGAGATCGAAATATGGTCGCTCGACATCATAGAAAGCATGTATCCAGACATGGTCCTTGGACGACCAGACAAAACAGCCGCACACGTTCCTGTGCCAGCTGGAACAGGAAAGAAGAAGCGGAAAAAGACGAAACACCGGCCGACGTCTACTGCGCATCATGTTGACGCCGTCTTGGGTCTCTCATGGAACAAGACTCACAGGCATATGCTTGCTTCGGCGTCGGCAGATCGGACGGTGAAGTTGTGGGATCTTAGTCGTGCCCCTGTGGCGGACGAAGAGGGGACGGGTGGAAGTGTACCTGCCATACGAAGTTTCGATGTGCACAAGGACAAGGTACAGGCTGTTCAGTGGAACGAGAAGGAGCCTACTGTGCTGTTGTCGGGAGGTTATGACCGTACCGTGCGCGTGTTCGATTCGAGAGCCCCTGATACTGGTGTTGGTGCTGTGCTTGGTGCGGACGTTGAAGCTGTGAAATGGGATCCTTGGGAGTCTCACGCGTTCTATGTATGTTCGCTTTTCTTTCATGAAACAAAGGCTCGGGGGGACTGACGATGGGCTAGGTATCACTGGAAAATGGTCTCGTGCTTAATTTTGATGCCCGCACGTTACCTACAGACCTTAAATCGCCGTCTCCTGCGCGGTTCACGATTTCTGCACATGATGGAGCTGCTTCGGCGTTAGACATCAGCCCACTGCTACGTGGGTGTATATGTACGGGTGGTGCCGATAAGGTAGTCAAGGTTTGGAACATCGACCAAAGTGATGGGGGGAAGCCATCAGTGAGCATGGTAGCGTCAAGAGACATGGAAGTTGTAAGTTATTTTATCTACCAGTAGCTCAGGAAGCTTGATGCTATTGGACCTACAGGGAAAAGTCTTTTCGGCAGTGTTTTCCCCAGACGATCCTCTCACGATCGCAGCTGCAGGTTCAAAAGCCAAGCTTCAGATTTGGGATGTAGGTGCGAATATGGGTGCAAGAAAAGCATTTGCATCGAAATTCGCAGAAGCAGGCAAGCACTTGAAAGAAAAAGAAGGCAGTGGCCTAATTGGGGTTGTCAATGATGATGAGGATGACAGTGTTGGTGAGGATGATGATAATGATGACTCGTAATGACTCTCATAACCATATACCTGACATATTTTTTATGGTGGATGAGATGTCGTGTAACCAAAAATATATGAGGTATTCTACATGAAGTCGTCTGTGTTGGCTCCAAAGTCATCCAAGGCTTCATCATAGGTCTCAGTGTCGAATCTACGGCAAAGATGAGTGGCGACTGATAGGAGGTGAACATATACGCACTTATTCCACGTTTTGTCAGAGCCCAGGACGGGCTTTGCAGCCGCTTTGGGTTTCTTCTTCCCCGGAGCCTTGTCCCTCTGCTCCTTCTGTTTCTCATTTGCCAGTGTTGTGAGGCCACTAGCAACCTTGCGAACCTCAGTATCCTTGAGAGACTGGGCTAGTTGGCGCGCGTGGTATTCCACGAAGGTGGGATAGAGTGGCTTGTCCTGAAGTCGCTCGGTGATATGTCGAATAATTTTTGCTGAGAATTTGTGCCAGTCTTCTTTGTTACGAGGTTCGAAAAAGAGTAGAGCATCTAGCTCTTTTGAAGATGATCCTGAAGCAGATCACGAATCAGGGATGGCAATGCGATGATGGTGAGATACATACCTCCAGTGCGATGGTGGGCAGGGGGATTGATACCCTCGATGCTGGCAGCACCGAACAACGATGCCGCATTATCCATATCAGATCGCAGTTCCTTCTCTCTGTTGAGCCGCGCCCTCTCTCTTGGATCGAGGACAGCGTCTTCATCGTAATCAAGGTCTTTGCCTGCAGCTGCACGCGCCGCCCTGGTAGCCTCGTTCTCTGCGATCTTAGCTTTGACGGTGCCTTTCTTTTTGGGTGGAGCAACTGGTGCAGGTTTAGGCTTTTCTTCCTCTTCAGACGAATCCTCCCAATCGCTCTGCTCATAGGAGGACGATCAGATAGACGTGAGATGGACACAATTAAATTAGAAACGTACAGCAGGGGCAGATTCTTCCTCGTCCTCGCCCTCCCACTTCTTGGGTGGGGGTACTCTCAAGTTTGTTGTCTTGGCGGGTGTATCGCTATCGTTTTCTGGTGCTCGAAGTTGATAAAGTCAGATGGTCTGATACGCGGTGAACGTACCCCAGTCGGACATCGTTTGTTGTCCTCGACGTGCTAGTGTACAGAATATACAGGAACTCGACGGGCGTGTGGGTTAGTCTAAGACCGCGTGGCGTCACTGAAATGGCGACTACCACTAGGTTAGCTTGTCAACTGAAGTGTAGGACATCGTGCTAATCGCCTTCTTAAAGATCAACGCTATTGAAGCTTGCCATTCCGCTGGTCAGATCGCATGGATTCACTAGAGAAACCCTTGCGCGGGCTGTACTCTCGCTCCCAGAACCACACTCGGACCCCCTCCCAGACACTGCAGTGACAGCACTCTTTGGTCAAGGCGACGACGCGTCAAGGACACTTGTCAATGCCTGGTTTGAGGATGCAAGACAACGGATGAGAGAGGAGGTCCAGCCATTGTCGCATATCCGACAAGTCTTGCTTGCACGCATGACGATGAACGAACCAGTGCTTGAACACCTCCCCGAGGTATGTCGCTCATGGGTAGATGTTGGGGTTTTCTGAGTAGTTCATTCGATGAAGGCATTTGCACTGCTCGCGGCATCTTCTCGTATGGTGCCAGTGGACCCAACGCCAATCCTGAGGCATGCAGCACACGTTGCAGACGAAGCATGCTGGATAGCGGATCCTGCTGCCAAAGAAGTGCGCCAATCTCGCATTGTCTTTCACCTGACTGCACATTGATACGTGTTTGAGTACAGCTATCGTGGTACACGCGTCGTGCATCTGTGTCTGCCATCTACCTAGCTGCTGAACTCCACCAGTTCACGTCGCCGAAGACAGCAGAGTCTTTCCTGGACTATCTACTCGAGAACTCGGACACTGCTGAAAGGGCGGTTAAGGAAACCGCGCTGTATGGAGAATACATCTTCAAGAGTTGGAGGGGTATTCTGAAGAGTTCAGGGATACTATGACCTCCGGGGAAGAGACTTCCTCGGACATCACCAACTGCAGCTACCCGTGGACTATGATGCTTCTATTCCAAACAAGATGTGTGCAATACAGGTTTTTGTGAAGAAGTACGAGGTTGCGAGTACAAATGTACAGGTATAGTCGAGACCGTGAAAGCAGTTGCAAGGTCATGCCCAGTTGTCGATAAGGGAGTCGCGCATCTCGCCTATAGTAGTTGACTGATCCTGGCCTCGAAGTTCTGCAAACAATGATGAATACTTCGGGACACGGCATCGCGTAGACAGGACATACTGAAGCTGGCCTCGATGACACTTATTTCTGTTGCTGTCGTCTCGAGACCAGTAAATGCACACCAGTCATTAACGACCAGTCCTGCACCGACGATATCTGAGCCTCGATTGACAGTTCCAGCCTTGTTTGGGATGTTCATCGACGTGTGTCTCATGATAGGGGATAAACACGTACTACGAGCGGAACCTGCAGCAAACTGCTCAGTTCATTTTGGTCCTGGATGCTTGTTTGTGGGTGTACAAGGCCGCCTTGATTGCTGATGACGCAATAGCTTCCAACGAGGACATTGTCAGCGACAGTCTGTCGGAAGACCTCGACCTTGAGGACATCTGCGATGATTTCTTCTGTTTCCCGATCAACATCTGGGTGGACGAGTGCGACATAATCGTTGCATGCGATTACGTTTCCCAGGGCAGAGAAGCGCTCTTCGACGCGCTGGATTGAGACAGCATCGGGAAGAGAATTTCGTATGTGCTGGAGCTCCTGATCGGTGGTCGTCGAGGGGACAAGTAGACCGTGCCGGTTTCCTGGAAGTATTCATGAGCAAAGGTGTTTATGTGTTTCCGTGATGAGCTCACCAGCAGTGAGTCGACCGACGATTCGTGTTCCCCCGATGGTCGTGTGGACGATGGGGATGACGTCGCCAAGTTCACTCTCAAAGGCAGAGTAGAAGTTGGTGCTAGCTCCAAGGGCAGCCAAGCAGTAGCTGTTAGTGAGTTTGGAGAACACGCCGATGTCGCTGCTGTTCTCGAACTGGATGCCTGTGAGATAGCGGTTAGATCTTGGACAGTGTGTAGGCGATCGCGGTACGCACGGGTCGCCATGGTTGGGGATGATATAACGATGCTTGCTAGGTCCTAGTGGGATGTGTTTTTGGTGTCTTGGGAGTTCTAGTCTGCCGCCTTAGAAGAGTGACTTTATATTTTCCACTACAACTCATTCCGGTTCCGTCATTTGAGTCACCGAAATGCTTCGACTCACAAACTTCAAGGCTCTGCGGGGCTGGTCGAGTCAAACCTCGTGTCGAAGATACGCACACCGGTCAATACCTAATAGCCGTGTCGACGCCTTCGGGTCTTTGACTGAAATCGAAAAGATTATGATGGACAGTGTCAGGGTGCGTTGCACCGTATCCGCTATACTATGCTCTCATGATACCCTGTGTAGGCCACTGGACTGTTGTCGTTCGCGACATACATGCAACTCTGTCTATCCCACCCCGTACATGGATACTATATGAACCCAGAACACGCCGTGTTTGGTGCTCGAGGAGACTTCATCACTAGTCCAGAAATCAGCCAAGTGTTTGGGGAGGTATTTCAGTCGCATTCTATATCCGGCTTTTGGTGGATAACGAACACGCAGGACAGCTATTAGCGGTATGGATGCTCGAACAATGGATGACCACGGCCCCTTCATTACCCTTCCGTATCGTGGAGCTAGGACCTGGACGAGGAACTTTGATGGATGATATGCTTCGGGTAATTGCACGACCTATCATCAGTGACTAACACTAACTTATGCACGCATTTGCAGGTTTTTCGACAGTTCCCTGCGGCGCGTGCTAAAGTCACAAACGTGCACCTTGTCGAGACCAGCCCTGCAATGCGCACCCTACAACAATCGAAGTTGCAGAGTTCCGTGAAAAATGGCAGTCCGAAGCTTGTGTGGCACGACGCGCTTGACGAAGTTCCGCGATCGGGAGATATGTACACGATGCTCGTTGCCCATGAGTTTTTCGATGCATTGCCCGTGCATGTCATAGAGGTATGTCGGGTCGACCGTCACGTCTGGGACCCCATTAGCTGACTAGAACGCGTAGAAGACGTCTCGGGGATGGCACGAGGTACTCATTGCACCCTCCACGGACCAGAATATCAGGTACACCATGGCTGATGCACGCTCTGCTGGCAGTGTCCTCCTTCCCGCGTCATCTACTGACACCACATCGAAACCTCGGGCGGTACCTTCTCGCTGGACACGTGTCCTGTCTCCTACTCCCACCGCCACGTCTACCCTTCTTGGGAACGTCTCACCAAGATTTGCGAATCTTCCTGTGGGATCACGTATAGAGGTATCCGGTGTAGGTGTCAAGTCTGCGCGATCCATCGCAGACCTCATCGGGAGTGATGATCGGGAAGAAAATGTATCGGGATGCGCTCTCGTTGTAGACTACGGCGCAGAACATGCTGTTGGAAACTCACTGCGGGTGCGTGTACATTCGTAAACTTCGGATGGGAGGGGTGGCTAATGCTGCGCAATATAGGGGTTCAAGGACCACAAGATTGTGGACGTATTCCATCACCCTGGGGAGAGCGATATCACTGCCAATGTTGACTTTGCACTGCTCAAAGAGTCACTTGGGCCCCAGGGTTCGTCATACAACTACTTTCTGTCAGGGCTTTGTCACTGATGGTATGACAGTTACGCCACTGGGTACGCTCCGGCAAGGGGAGTTCCTTAACCGTCTGGGAATACAACTCCGTGCTGCTTCCCTCGTCCGCTCGGCGACGGCCGCTGAGCGAAAGAAGATCATCGAGGAAGACGTCAGCAGGCTCGTGGACCCACTTGGGATGGGTGACCAGTATGCGGTGCTGGGAATAATATCCAATAAGAAGGGTGGACCACGAAACCAGGGCGTGTGGCCGTTTGTGGACATCGAAGTAGATGGTAGCAGCATGCATGCATAATCGGACTGACTTCAGATATATACATTTTGGAATTGATTAGATTATGTAAATTGGGGCGTCCATTACAGTAAATGGCAGTTCAGGAATCTATGAAACCCAAAACATGGATACGGGTACAGCCATGCCCACCGCGTCTGGTCCCATGGTTTCTTACTTGACTACCACCTGAAGATAGCAGTCAGAGACATCTGGCATCACTTCTTGGACAATAGGTGTGATCTTTAACTGTCCCGATTCTCCTTTCCCCTCACCTCATTCCACATTACAAACCTTGTATGCTCGATGAGTCTTTCTGTTAGACGCTGTGTCCAATACTGACCTGAATGAAGCTTGAACGTTGTCCAAATTTCACAGTTTTTTCTTGCGAGGGAAACCTCTGGTGAGCCCCATTTGGTTCCTCTCCCAAGTATTGCACCTGATGACTAGACTCGTGACATCCCCTCATGTGCAGAAGTCGACCGAACAATGACTAACCGCGACGAGGAGGTTAGTCGTAATCGGCAAGAATTGGAACGTCACCCTCAAGGAGATATTGGTCGGGCTGAGGCCCTTTTCGACCTTGCATTCTCCCTGAGTAAACGATACGAGGAGAAAGATCAAACTGCAGACTTAGAAGAGGCCATTTCGTTGCACGGATCAGCGTTGGACCTCCGTCCAGCGGGTCATTCTGATCGTTATATCTCACTCGGTGAACTTGCGTGTTGCTTAAACCAACGGTACTTCAAACAGGATACGATCCCTGACCTGCAAGAGGCCATCAGGCTTAGTCGAGATGCATTAAAACTCACCCCCCTTGGCGACCCTTCTCGTGACGTCACTCTCATCAACCATGGAACTTACCTGTGGAATAGGTACCTGAAACTTGGTGCAGATGCCGATCTCGATGAGGCGATTTCGTTTTGTCGATCAGCGTTGGATCTCCGTCCAGCAGGTCATACCCGCCACTCATACACGCTTAACTCGCTTGTAAATGATTTGACCTGTCGATTCGAGAAGCAGGGGGCTGCAGCAGACTTGGATGAGCTCATCAGCCTCTACCGTAGTATATTGGATCTCCAACCACTGGGTCACCCTGATCACGCTACATCCATTGACAAACTTCTACTTCACATTCAAAAACGACTCCAGCAACTTCCTTCCACAGCTGTCCCGCTTGGGAAAACTCCATCGGCACCCCATGAACCCGAGAATACTGACCAACATACATCCCTTCTCCACTCCCCCATGTCTGTCCACGATATCGTGATTTGTGTTAAAGACCTGGTTGATAAAGGAGATGAGGAAATAGACGTCGATGAAATTGTAAACCTCGCACGAGCTTCATTAAAGCTCTGTCCCCCAGATCATGCGGATCACATTACATCTCTTACAACGCTTGCGAGTTCTCTTCGGCGCAGGTTCCAACAACGGGATGCTATCGCTGATATGGATGAAGTCATTGATCTGTATCGAAGGGTACTAGATGCCTGTCCCTCAGGCACTCCTGCCTGTGCACCCCCTCTACACGCACTTGCATTTTGGCTATCAGACAGGTTCACCAAACTAGCCAGAATGACTGACCTAGACGATGCCATCAAGTTCGAGCAAGCTGCATTAGAGCACCGTCCACCAGGTCATCCTGATCATACCGAGTCTCTCGACAGTCTCACCTATTATCGACAACTGAGAATCCAGGGGCGAGGTGCAATTCCTCAACCTGCACGTGGCCCAACAACCAGCTCGCGGGCCCAGCATCTAATTGGAGACATTGTTTTCGACGTCGTGAAGGATTTTCCTCCCCGCTTGCTCAACACCCATACCGGCATGCTATGTGACCGTGACTCCCAGATGACATATTTCGAGAAGAGCCAGGAATATCACAAGCTACTGTCATCGGCCTCAGCACTCGACACCATCCCGCCAACGAGTCATGTGCGCAATATAGTGTCTACCTATTTCCGATATGTCACACTGTCACATCGATGGGGAAGATTCGAACCATTGTTGCGAGACATTGAAGGGCAAGTCGTCTATGACTTGGCCCCCACGGATGGTCTCTTAAAATTGCAATCTTTCTGTCTTACCTCCTGCCGACATGGATATCTGTGGGCTTGGACTGATACTTGTTGCATAGATAAAGAAAGCAGTGCAGAGCTGCAAGAGGCGATTGGGTCGATGTTCTCATGGTACCGGCAGTCGGCGCTCACTATGGTCCATCTTGCCGACGTCTCAAATGCAGGTGCTTTGGGCAGTAGTGTGTGGTTCAAACGTGGCTGGACTCTTCAAGAGCTATTGGCGCCGGACAATATGTTGTTCTTCAGACAAGACTGGTCGCTTTACAAGGATGGTATCTCAAATCACAAGGAAAATGACATCATCATCAGCGAATTGGAACAAGCAACGGGAGTCGCATCGCGATATTTCACCCATTTCTGTCCAGGTTTGGATGACGCAAGATCGAGGCTCCAGTGGGCATCCACGCGTCGTACTACGCGGGGAGAGGACATAGCATATTCGCTTCTTGGAATCTTCAATCTCCATATGCCTGTCCTATACGGGGAATCTGCGGAGAATGCTATTGGACGTTTACTTGCAGAGGTGATCTCCAAGTCAGGCGATACATCAATCCTGGATTGGGTTGGGCAATCATCGACATTTCACAGCTGCCTTCCTACTACCCTCACTCCATATCAAACACTTCCTCCCCCTCAACCATTGTTGGCGGACCCAAAACCATGGTCATATGCGCAATACATTTGGAACTTTTTCATTCCAACATCATCCCATCCAGCACGCAGAATGCACCAGGCACTTTCTGATCTGCCACGCACACAATTTACCAACTTCAGACTTGTTCTGCCATGTATCGTTCATCGAATCCAAGCCATTACGCTGACTCGAGTGGATACCATTGCTGGGACTCACATCCACCGAATTCAGGCTGTGGGCCTAGAGCCCATCGAGCTCGCACTGTCGGAGAGGCTGACAAAGACATCGAGAGGAGTGCCATATGTGCTGATACGCCCATGGCACTCCAACTTACTTGATCCTACCGTCGAGACTGACGACACTTCTGCTCGTCGATGGCTAGGACGACTGGAACGGCCCTTCCGCGTACTTCTATTGATGGCTCTACCGCACAATGAATATCAGAGGGTTGCATCATACTGTAATATTATGGCTCGTCCCACTTCGGCAGGTATATTGAAAGGTGAAGTTAGTACGCTGACGATAATATAGACCTGATACGCAGCACCATGTTTCATTCACTCCACAGGGGAGTTTTACTTAATTCTTATTGACATTACTATCTTGTACATACCTGGGTGAGCGTCAAAACAGTAAATGAATGACAGAAACCTACAACATTTGATTGGTCATTGGGACTGAAGGCATCACGCCCGAACGCCTCAGAACTGAATCCACCAGGATTGAACAACACAAACACTTCAGAACAAACGAACGAACGACGGAGACAAAAGATTGCATACGGAGGCCGAAACACAGCACAATCGCAGCAGTTCAAAAAACGTACCAACCACGTGGCATTTCCAGTGGTTAATGACCTTGTTGTAAACAAGGTGCCATTGACTAGTGACTGTTAAGGTACTGAATCTTACCATATGGGACAAGCTACCTCTCGCGTCTTCTTCACATCAACACATTCAAAGTGTCCTATACTGCCCTCATGAGTATATTGTCCTTGCGCACATCTCTATCACACTCCTGCCACATGAGGCATATAACAAACTAAAGGCAGGAAGGGCACAGCAACTCTGTGCTCACCTGGAGGTTTGTGCTTGTAGTTTGAAGAACAAGTATGTTGCTAATAGAGTAATCAAGTGTTGAAGGACTTGAGTACTCAGTGAGGATGAGAGAATATATGATTTGAACCTAGGGAATGAGACCCTAGGAGTACAGTATATATATGTACTGTACATGGTCTGTGCACACAGAGAAACTCCAGGGCATTGTAACTACAACTACTACTTATAGAAGGAGTAAGTTTCTATCTGGGGATAGAACGTTGTAGAACATAATAGAAGGATACCGACAGTACGGTTCCTTGTGATTCTCGGGTATCTGTGATAGCCGGTCACGTGTAAGATAAATTGTTAATAAATGATGAATGTATGGCGGTCAAACAATATGACCTAGAGATGGGATAGTTATCCTGTCAACACTCCTCCTCGCTTTAGACTGGTTCAGTAAAGACCAAGTAGTAAGCAATGATGGTCATGTTTCTGCCAGGTAAGATTCTTAGTCATGGAATCTGCCCTTTGATGGTCAGTGGACATGTAGTCCAATTTAAAGTCTCCGTTTTTGATAGACTCATGAAGCCAATAGTACTTGATATTGATGTGCTTCGATCAACCCTCAACAATGGGATTGTTAGCTAAATGAATAGAACCCTTGTTGTTGCCGAAAAGAATGACAGTGGTGAAGCGAAGATGGGATTCCTGGAATAAAGTGGTGATCCACTTGATCTGCTGTCCTGCGTCACAGAGGGACATATATTTAGCTTCTGTAGAGCTGAGAGCGATGGTAGGTTGCCATCTAGATCTCCAGGAAACGAGATTTCATCCAAGGAACATAGAGTGGCCTGAAGTAGAATGATAAGTCTCCTTGTCTCTGGCCCAGTCTGAGTTGGAATAGCAGTCCAAAGATAACTTGCTTTGGAAATAGTGAATGGACAGATCTTTCATCAAGGAAAGATACTTGACAATATGCATAGCCTTGTCCAAGTGCTGCTGTGTTGGATTAGACATGTACTGCGACATGTGAATGACACTAAAGGCTAAATCCAGACGAGTTCTGAGCATGACATAAAGGAGAGACCCAATAACCTGCTGATACTTTTGCTGTAGAGCTGGTGTAGCGGTATATCCAGAAGGGATAGGAGTGGGGACGTAACCACTAGGAAGGGGTGTCTGTACACTTCGGCATTGTTCCATTTGAAAGTGTTTCAAGACTTTCTGGACGTAGGGTTGTTGGTGAAGAATCATGGTTTTATCCTTTCGATTTCTTGAAATCTGAATACCAAGATACTCTTTCACTTCTCCCATGTCTCGTACTTCCCAAATCTTCATAAAAGCTTCTTTTCTGTCTTTCAAGAGTTTAGCAGAAGATGAAAGAAGGAGAACGTTATTGACATAGATGACAAAGATAACTAGGCCTTGTTTAGTCTTGTAGACATAAACTCCTGCATCTGATTTGGTTCGAATAAAACCTAATTTGAGTAGGGATTTGTGGAGTTCTTTATTCCATGCTAATGCTGCTTGCTTAAGGCCATAAAGTGCACGCAATAGACGATAAACCTTGTTTGTTGTTCCTGGAGTTATGAAACCTTCTGGTTGTTCCATATAAATTTCTTCATCAAGCTTTCCGTAGAGGAATGCAGTCTTGACATCGAGGCAGTGAGCCTCCCAATCCTGAGAGCAAGCATAGGCCATGAGTAGTCGTACTGTCTCAAATCTTGCTACAGGAGAGAAGGTTTCTTTGTAATCTTCTCCATAAATCTGTGAAAAGCCCTTTGCTACTAAGTGAGCTTTATATCTTCTGTCTGACTTTCTTGCAAAAACCCAACGACATTTGATGGGTTTACAATCAGGGGGACAATCTACTAGAGTCCAGACGTGTCTGTCATTAATTGACTTGATCTCGTCCTTCATTGCTTCTATCCATTTGTCTTGTTCTTCCTTTGGTAAATGCAAGACATCCTTGTACTGCTTGGGTACTTCTGAAATGGCTTGAGCCAAGAGATATTCAAGAAATCCGTGACCTTGTTCATGAATTAGATAGTTGACATCTCCTCCTTGCTCTGAAGGTGGCAGAGATTGTAGATCCTCATAGAGATCATCGATGTTAGGTCGTTCAGGTGCAGGTGGTGGATTTTTGAGATTCCTTTCCCAATTTCTATCTGACTCCCTTTCTACTTGTGTTGGCAGTCTGTCTCCATACATGTTGTTGGGAATAACCCTCGGGACAGGTACTTGAGTCAATCTTCATAGTGCAGAAGGGGCAGGAGGATAAGATGGGTCAGGGGCTTCAGTTGGATGTCTTTCGAGGAATGGTGAAAGATTCTTATTGAGGACTGGTGGAATGAATGATGGAATAGGTTGAGGTTCATGTCTTCTCTCGCCAGGAAAACCTTGACTAGGGGTTTCTCTTATCGGTGGAGATGATGGTGGTGATGGTTGTAAATAACCAGGGTTTGGAATACGTATACGATCCAAACGTTCATGTCTTGTTGGTAAGGCAGGTGAAGAAGGTCCTGGAGTTGGACCTGGTTGCTCAGGTTCTGGAGAATCTGGTTCTTCTTTATCCATTAAGTCCTCTACCGTAACAGGAGGTGGATGCTGCCTGCATTGGGGTGGACTTGGTGTTGGAGGCCTAGGTGGATTGTCATTATCAAAATTTGGAGTTGGTGGTCTAGGACCTGGAGCAGGATGATCAGTCTTGCTTCCATCCTGATTGTCGGAAGAGTCCTCTGAGGGACCGGATGCCAGGAGAGGTATATCGATTTTGTCTTGTAACTTCTCTACGGGACAGTTGGGAAACACATTCTCGACGAATGTCACAGTGGTAGAGATATATATCGTTTTGTTCTGGCATAAGAAAATGTATCCTTTGGTTCCTTCAGGATATCCTAGGAATAACATTTCTTTGGCTTTCAGAGAGAGCTTGTCCTTTCACTGATCCTTTGGTATGAAAACATAGGCTAGACAGCCAAAGACTTGAAGATAAGAAATGGTTGATTTCTTCTTCAAAAAGAGCTCATATGGTGTCTTCCATTGTACTCGCCGAAGTGGAGTGCAATTATAGATGAAAACTGCAGTGAGTAGAGCAAAGTTCCAATAGCACTTGGGTAAGCAAGCTGCATGGCATAGCACTTCCTCCTTCTCCATAACTGTTCTGTTAAAGCATTCTGCTTGACTGTTTTGCTGAGGAGTGTCAGTGACTGATAACTGATGAGTAATCCCCTTAGAGAGTAAAAACTCCTTAAAGGTGGTTGCCATAAATTCCCCCCCTTGGTCGGAACGAACTGATTTGACAGAGTAGCCAGATTGGCGTTCTGCCCAAGAAACCCAATCAATGAACGACTTGGCAGTGTCACTCTTTGTGCAAAGCAGAAGAGTTGACCCATAGCCACTAAAGTCATCAATGATGGTTAGGCAGTAAACATGACAATAATAAGATTCCATAGGAAACTATAAAAGGTCCATATGGATCAATGCAAGGGGTTCTGTTGTTCTAGTCCAGGATGGGGAGAACGGTCGATTATGCATTTTGCCAATGAGACATTCGCCACAGGGAAAAGGTTTAGGTTGAGGCGGTATGTGATCAAGACCATTGGTATGGCTGGGGATTTTCTGCATTACCTGATCACTAGGATGGCCAAACCTTGAATGCCAAAGTTTATACATGTCAGAATACTCAATGGTAAAGAGAGATAAGAATGTGTTGATATTCTTGTTGTCCAAACACGCTAGAAGAACCAATCTTTGATCACTTTTCCCAATCGGTTTTCCTGTAAACCAGTGAAGATTGGAGCCATGAAACACGTGAGTGCCTTTGAGGAAGAGTCTTTTTCGCGTGTCGTAGATTCGAGTGTAGGGCTTATCACCTTGAAAGGTGTAGCCTAGTCTGGTGGTTAGGGATGGTATGGAGAGGATACGTTTTGCTCCAGAGGGTGAGTAGAAGATGTTTCAAAGCGTCCGTTGTTCCTGTTTTCCATTTAGTGTTACTGTAAAAGAAACAGTCCCAATACCCAGAAAGTATATCTTTTTGCTACCAGCAGTGCCTACTGGTATTGGTCACTTGAACTCAACATAGCTAAGGAAATCCTTCTTGAAAGGAGTGGAGTGACTAGTAGCTCCTGAGTCCATTAGCCAGAGATGGTCGTCCTTTTCTTTCCTTCTTTGATGACATCCTTTGCAATCGGACATGTAAGCATAAAAACTGGCTGCTCCTTCACAGTCTGAATCATATTGTACAGGTGCAAAAGGTCCATTGTTACAGGAGGCATTATAAGGGTCTTTGTAGGTTCTAATACTATTCCAGACTCTATCATGCTCCATCTCCTCTCGAACCTTAGTTTGAATAGCGAGAGAAGAATTGTGAGCTGATGAGGGGAAAGCATTAGACCAGCCCGCTTCTGCAATGTTGGAACTTGCGTACGCTTGTCCAACAGATGATTTGTCGTCAGAAGTATACAGCTTGAGTTGAGCCTCGTTGACCTCTTGAGTGGAAGCCTTTTGCTTCCCTTTTGCCTTATCCAAGGAGGGCTTGCCTCCTCCTCCTTTTCCCTTTCCTTTCCCCTTCTTTTCCTTCTTCTTTTCCTGCGCCTTTGGTAAGTTAATGGTGGGAGGTTTTTCTCCCTCCCAATGATCCTCTGTGTGATGTCCTTTCCTGCATTTGTGACACTTGGGTCGCTGGTTCTGTTGTGCATGCTGGGCAGAAGTGCCTGCAATGTTATCAGTCGTTCTTGGAAGTTGAGTTCTTCTGTGTTGCTGTAAGTATTCTTCCTTAATTCTAGGAAGAATTGCATCAACAGTCAGGGTTTGACCCTGCTGACCTGCAGGTAAAGTGACTGGAAGAGTCACGAGTGTTGAGGTCATGAAGTTCTCCCAATCGGAAGGGAGTGCTGCCATGATGATCATGGCACATGCCAACTCTGGTAAGGGCATGCCATTTGAGGCAAGGAAACTGAACAAGTTATTGATCTTGGTAATTTTAGGAAGAGGATCTTCCCTGTTACTGATCGAGATCTTCATGGCATGCTTAAACTGCACATAAACTCTGGCTGTGCCAGGTTTTCCGTAAGTGTTCAGTAATGACTCCCATACCTGGTGGGAAGTTGCAAACCTGTCCATTTCTATCTGGACAATTGGTTTACAGTGACCCATAATGGCTCCTAGAGCCTTGGAGTCGAGAGCGTCCCATGCGATTTGGTCCACAGTTGGTGGTGGTGCAGGTTGACCTGCTGCTGCTGCTGCTGACGGAGGTCAAGTGGTGGTGCCGTTAACAACTAACCATGTTCCTTGAACATGTAAGAAATTCTTGATCGAGATTGCCCAGATCAGATAGTTTGTGGTATCAAAAATCAGAATGTTTTTCATAAAGCCGGATTTTTCGTCTGCCATTGCTACAGATTGTGTAAGAGCAATAATTTAAAGAAAGAATCGTCTGTATCTGGAATCATGACAAAGGGTCAAGGAATGACAACTGGAGGTGGTACCACTGGTACGACTCTAGGAGGTATCCTAGGTCGAGGAACTATAGGTCTTACAACCGGAGTTGGGTCTGGAAGCCTAAGTTTGAAAAAATGTCCTAGATCATAGTCAGGACAATAGTGGTAGTTGAGAAGTTGGATTCCCAATGACTCCAAGTTAGTCATTTCCAAGAGAGAAACAGGAAAGATTTTGTAAGGAAAATGTATCATAAGATATGAAGGGTTCGAGAAAGTATGTAGAGAGACTGTGGATAAGTCCAAAAGTTCGTCATATACCTGTCCTCCTCTGGAATACAGTTGCTGTATCCAAGGTGGACTTGGATAGGTGTAATGGAAGACCATGTTGAAGGCGCCTTCCATTTCCCTGGGATCGACCCTAAGATATGTAATCAGAGCTGTCATCTTCTGGTGTAGGAAGGAGGTTGATTCGACATAGGTCGAGCTGCCAAGACAAGAGTCCATAAGGATGTTGACTGGTGCAGTTGCCTGGCCACCAGGCAATTCCATACACAGGGGAGAGAGACTTGGCCTTGAGAGAGTCCAAAGTGGCTTGAACCCTAGGATCAGACTGAATGTTGATGACCTGTGAAAGCCAAAGGCCAATACAAGCGTCTGGGTGTTGGTCCAGGCACAAGGGTAAGTAAGAGCTTTCATTTGAAGCTCCCTTCTTAAAAGCTCCCCTAAAGTGGGACTTGAGGTACTTGTTCCAGGCATGGATGGCAGGAACTGCTCCTCTAAATGGTTGAGGATCCCAAAGAGGGTGAACCCAGATCGAGTTTGGTGAGTACTTGTCGGGGTGTGTGTTGATCCAGAAGGCTGGGACAGTGAGTAGTGAGGGGTCTTCATTGTTCAAGGCAGGTAAATTGAAACCCCAAAAGTTGGTGATGCTATGCAGGGTAGAATACCGGGTTAGCTTAGCTGATGGTGCCTCATAGGAACTGTGGAAAAGCCAATGGATTTCCATAAAAGGGTTTTCAGGTGCCAAGAATGAAGAGGTGATAAAGGAAAGGGGGAACTAAGCGGCCTCATGACAAAAGGCCCAGGAGAAGATCTGGTAAGTCTTCACTCCTCCAGAAACAATACCTGCTATGAGGTAATCCAGTTCCGTCACATCTACAAAGTTAGACCATCTAAGGCCGCACCTATAGGGCATGTCCCTTGCCCTTGCCCTCACCTCCTCGTCTCCTAATCCCTGCTTCTTCCTCCAATCCGCCATCAATAGATCCATTGAGTTGGAGATCGTCCAAACTCTGCTTGGAATACCTGCCCTGATGTGCATCATCCTGAGTCTCTTGGACCCATGATGCTCCTGAATTGCCTAAAGAGGGGTAAAGTCTGTTCTCATTACTGAATTGGGCGACAAGTTCTGCAAATTGGTCATCAAAGAACTGGAGATCATTTCTGGACAAACGATGTCGCATGAGAAATAGATCAAAGAGAGTGACATTATTAAAGAGGACATGATCAGGGAGAGCTCTGCAAGGGGCATAGAACATGTAGGTTCTAAAGGATTTGGCGAAGCCGATTCCAAGCCGCTGTGCAACCAAGAAGGTTCACTGCATATAATACTGCTGCAGTAACCAAAACTCTGGTTGTGGGAAAATGAATCGCGAGATAACCAGAAGGTAATCATAGAAGCGATTAAAGTCATAATCCTGAAAGGCATGCAGTGCCCAGTTGAAGAGTGGTGGAGCCCGATCAAAGCCTGTGGGATAACCATTCTCCCCAAGGGGAAAAGGTTCAAGTCCCTGAAAGGCTGGATGGAAATCATGGTCCTCAGGTAGAGCGGGTGCAATCAGATGTGGGAGTGCCACTGGGGCATCTCTCCACTGGAGAAGGGATACAACATGAACAGCCAAGTAGACCATGTAGGTGAAGAGGGGTATGACTCCAAAAGGAACGTTGTCATTAAGTGACCAGTAGGCCAAAGCTATAGTAAGAGTGAAGGCTATATACTGTAACTCGAAAGTAACTGCAAAGCACAAGTCCACCAGCCAGCTAAACATGATAGATTGGATTGGGGAATTGCCCATTAGGCTGAATACAATCATCTACCAAGTCAGAGCCTGGTGGGGCTCATAACCTAACAAACTAAAGGCAGGAAGGGCACAGCAACTCTGTGCTCACCTGGAGGTTTGTGCTTGTAGTTTGAAGAACAAGTATGTTGCTAATAGAGTAATCAAGTGTTGAAGGACTTGAGTACTCAGTGAGGATGAGAGAATATATGATTTGAACCTAGGGAATGAGACCCTAGGAGTACAGTATATATATGTACTGTACATGGTCTGTGCACACAGAGAAACTCCAGGGCATTGTAACTACAACTACTACTTATAGAAGGAGTAAGTTTCTATCTGGGGATAGAACGTTGTAGAACATAATAGAAGGATACTGACAGTACGGTTCCTTGTGATTCTCGGGTATCTGCGATAGCCAGTCACATGTAAGATAAATCGTTAATAAACGATGAATGTATGGCAGTCAAACAATATGACCTAGAGACGGGATAGTTATCCTGTCAACAGCATATGCATGACCCCCAATTGTACATCCCATAACTATACCACCTTTACGCAGGATTAGCTAAGGGATGTGGCATACACGAAGCATGCAGTCCACGAGTACCTTGAAGAACCCCTTGACAACGATGATGTGAGCCGTGGAACCCAGGAGGCTAGCACAAGAAAGATGGTTCTCACCGTGAGGCCTGGATGACCCAACGGGACCTGAGCAAGGCTACTGCGCAGATGTCGTCGTGTAGGAAGTGTAAGCAGCCGCTGCGTACTATGTGGACGGCAACCTGGCAAACTCGGCCATAAAACTACTACCAATGTGTGCACGATAGGTGGCCTGCATACGTATGGCAAGTACACAGAAGACGAGCCAACAGCGGCCAAGTGTCAATTGAACTAGTCCACGCAATGAGAGTTCTCACTCGTTGGCCAATAAATTTTCTTGTTTTCAGCATGGGGTTGTGATACAGTCCACAGATTGTAGTCACTGTCAGTACTAACGATCATCCTTTGAGTAGCAGGGACCTTGCTTTCCAGCAGTGCTATTCCACCGTAAATGGCACGTCATCAGCCCAGTTTGAACGTCGAGTCTGTGAGCGCCATCTACCTAGAACCAGCCTTAATCACCGAGGACACATCCTGCAGTGCCTGTACAGGAGAGGAGTCAAGTCAAGTGGATCATAGCGATAATGTAGTCATACTCATTGAGGTCACCATCTTGAAAGCCAACTTCGCTTGCAACTCGAGTAGTTGGTGGTAAGGCTGGTCTTACTAAAAAGTATGGCTCTACATGAAGGTCAGAGCATCCAAGCACACCGTGGTAGAGTGTGCGGCAATGACCTAAAGGAATAGGTCGCTCATTGATATTTTCAGAAGAGCGACTTATCTTCCTGGGACTTCGGAAGTTCAATCGAGAAACCGACAGGCCATAACCAAGGACATATCCTAGGATTTGACCGCTGAAACAGGACAAGTGTGTCGTTTATGCTGTAAGATATCGCTTAGACGCTCAGAGGCCGAGGGCTCGTTCAATTGCAAAGAGTGTTGAACAGCCGTTTCGTTCGACTGTTTCGGGACAAGCAACTTATAATTTTCCTGATGACAAGTAAGCAGACGAATCCTCCTGTTTCATGCCACATCAAAATTGTACACAGGCCTCATGCACAAGGACCACAATGGTATAACTATTGCTCTACAATATTTAAAACCAAGCTACGGACCCAGTCCTCTCACGCTGCAGTTCTCAGTGACAGCACACGGGAAATTGATGATCTTAGCTGTGAGGAGGGTGCATTACACCATTTTGAGCTGAGGTATGAAGATGTAGCATCTTCGAGTGTCGATCAGCGACTGTCAACACTACGACAAGAGAAAAACATGCCATCTGTTCGATCCTCGTAGCTAATTCTGACATGGTTGGGCGTGAGGCGGGATCAGTATGCCAGCACTCGGAGCACATATCCCACCACTCGTTTGTCAAGCGAAAACACGTATCTTCGGCCTTTGGGCGTTCTGGCTGGCCTCTCGAGATCCTCGTAAAGAGACCTCTACCGCGGGCAGGGTGAAAAGGGTCTTTACACGTGAACAACTCCTGTAAAGATTCAGTTTATTCTATGAATACAAACAGGGAAGGGCTTACCAAAGCCGTCATAGCAAATGCCCATACATCCCGTGTAGCTGATGGCTCGCCACCATCCAACATTTCTGGTGCTAACCATGCTATGGAACCTCCAATCTCTGCAGGGGTAGGCATACTGAATGAAGAATTGGTCAACAATGATAGACCAAAGTCGGTAAGAAGAGCTCGGCCGTCAGAAGATATCAACACGTTGAGCTGTAAAACCCCATCAAACAGAACCTCTCGCGGAGAAATACAGACATACCCCCTTAACATCTCCATGGTACAGTGGGTTAGGATTGCGGTTATGCAGGTAACATAGCCCACTTGCAATCCCTTTGATCTGTATAACATTCAGATGGCGTTTGTATGAAACAGCTGCTGACACACAAAAGGGCGAGGATCATGGAATCTATCACAAACGAAATTACGTGCATTTCCTTTCTCCATCCACGGAGAAACAATTGATACAGTCTGATCGAATTCTGTAGTAATCCCGATGAGAGGGAGGATATTTGCATGATTGAGCTTGGACCAGGTGTGCACTTCTCTCAGGAAGTTCTATTCAAGGATCAGAACAGGTTGAAGTAAAATAATTAAACATACCGTAATGAGTTCTACATCCCCGGGAATACCACCATAGCCACCTTGACTTGCCCTTCAGACTCGGCAAGGAAAAGTATGGTTGAGTAGTAGATTTACCCTGATAATCTTGCTATCCCCGGGGAAACCTCTACCTGCGCTCCCTTCAGTCGCCACTAATTCCCTTGGTTGCAAAGTGCCCGCCGAAACCATAGCGAATCCTCCTCGCAAACAAAAGACATTGTCCTTAGACACTCGCTTATTGAGGTTGACGCTATACCGTGATGCACGTTTAGCAAGTTCATCGAGAATTTGCCTGTCGTTTGATAGATCGCGGTTGGTGTTGCTATCTATCCAGCCATGATCATTGACATCGTTGGCTTGGTGCGAGAAACGGTCTTGACCGGGCATGAAGATGACTCAGAGCACAATAACAGGAATGGGCTGATGAACTGATGGTGTGCAGAGTGGTCGGACCTACCACTTTATGCACCTTGTTCAGGCGAACCCCATGCCCCCACACTAATCGGTGCAGTGAAAATCTGTCAGTTGATTATCCAGGGACAGCAGAACACCCCGAACCTTGGCGCCCATCATTGCAATGCGTTGTGGAGCCGAACTCGCTCGAGGTGGCCAAATAAGTCTCTGATCAAATTAAGATACATCCGTCGTGTGTATTTCGACGTGAGGTCTGATGTCAGTATCGCACCAAGCGGAAACATCACAGCCTTGATCTCTAATTGAAATTCTGGTGAACCCACCATTCATTAAGGCTCGTACGTATCACACGTGTAGGACACTAAAAATTGTCCACAGGCGCACAAGATGAACAAAAGATTTAGCCCACTAGAACTTTATTATAACATAACCACTCTAAAGAGGGCGGGGTATTCACCATTAGTTTCCATGAGTTCTCGCCCAACCTGTATACGTGGGTTTCCCGAATAAAGTAACAGCCCGCAACCGCACAGGAATCATGTCCAACGGCTGAGCATCACGTGCTCTGCCGAAGCCAGAGGACAGAATATCGAATCGAAGCAATTCAAGTGACGACAGTCATACCAGTCGTTCTCTGTGGGGGATCACGAAACTCATCGACATCTTCCTATACTGATGATAGTAACGGAACGATGTCGGGGTTCCATGCCTTTGTGTGCCATAACGATCACAATACAAGCACGTACCGCAAAATAACATGAACTAGTCATCTCCGGTGCCATGGGTCCAGACACTGACCACTGAAGGGTTACAGGAAAGGGCACACCCTTTGCATTGTGTGACTTTCATGTGATTGTGATGTGTTGATTCATGCAGACTCATATCTATGTGATTTCAAGTCATGCTGACTCCATTTCTTCATGGACATTGTTCTCTTATTATGGACTAACCATTGTATGCCTCATATGGCCTTTACCATTGTTCCCCATAGCCAGTAGTCCTATTGTTCTCATGTAGTATATAGAGTAGATGAAGATGTGGGATATTCCCCATCTTTCATCTCCTTTGCACATCCTACAAATCTACTGGTTTGCTCCTAAAACCCTTGTCAGTCACCTCCATCAGGACCAAGGATTCTTGCTGCTGCCAGAGATGCCTTGTAAGGCCTAAGAGTCTGCTTAGTTAGCAGTGAAGGTATTGGGTTGGGTGTTGAACAAACGAAGTATTAGTGCTGGTCTTACATAACAGACGCTCACTGTTTGTTCTTAGGAGATTTGTCATGTGTGTTAGTCACAGACACAACACTTGCATGTGTTAATCACTGCATGTGATTCTATGACCGGCTATTGAGCATTACCAGTGTTTCACCAATATGGAGAAAGGTCTAGGCTGTATGACATCAGGATGACATGCTTATGACATCACTCCTTCCATCTCATTCTATGGCATTCTATGCTTACTCAGTACGATGTCTGAGAGACACTTATATGGAAGGTCATACTTACTATATGTAGTTCAACCCACGAGTTGAACAAAACTCCATGTACCACACACAGACCATGTCTGTAGTGTATATATACTGGACCTCCAGGTCCACAAATAGTAACAGTTCAACATCCGTTGAATAAGTACTCAAGAAACCCAATCAGAAGATCACCCCAAGTGAACACTTAGTAAGTCTTATGGTCCTTACCTAAGAACTTCCACTGTGTAGTAGAAGTAGACTCTAGGCTCTGCCTGAGCCATCCCGTCTCCCGACTACACTACTTCGCTTTAGGTTATGAGCCCTGAGCTCATCGCCTAGGTTTGATGTCTATAACCTTGCAGCAGCTGAGCAAGGGATGCAACCAAATGATGGCTCATGGTTCACTTGGAGGATTTTGTTGGGTCTCCTCAACACCCTTTCATTTCTCTGCAGAATACAATGGGTTTATCTGCAACTGCCGTTTTGGCAAGCTGAATTTTTCTTTGCCATTTCAGCTATTGCCTTTTTCACACTCTGTGTTGAGATGCAGCACACACCTGCTCATCATCACACTTATAGAGTGGTGGCTGAGGCAAGTGATTGATTTGGGTTGTGGTGCATCCAGGTGGATTGGACCATTGGTCCTCCTCCTGAGGATGCTTCAATGCTGGAAGATCTTACAGATCCTCCTGCATATACTTTGTCTGCTCCACCACCAAGATATGAGTCTTGACTGACTGAGGAGTCAGCGGTGTTGCAATTTGTTGATGCAAATCCAGGGATTACTCTGGTAGAACTATGTTCATGTCTTGATAGAGCTTTCATTGAGGCTGCTGAGAGAATCATAGATTCTGTCAGGTGACAGAGGCTTATAGAGTCCGCTAGGGCTTGCTTGACTGAAAGTCAAGTAAGAAGTCACCTTGACCTGACCCCTGTACAGCCAACCTTTTTACAGCTCAGGGGACAGCATATGAGTGCCATGATGGCCTCTTTACCATCTTCCAATCACAGTAGTGGGACTTTTATTGGATATACGGATGCTGACGGTAATCCCATTCCAGTCCCCTATGAGGTAATTCATTTACAAGACGATCCCATAATTGATTCGAACCCATTACCCATTCCTTCACTCGACACCTACTCTAATGCAAGTTCCACCCACATCCCCTTTCCATCTTCATCAGCACAATGACCACTGCATCGATGAACATCTAGTCTGGAACTCCAGACTGATGGCAGTGACACTGGAGCACAACCTGGTGATGCCTTCACACTCACCAGCTTATCCTCATCCGGGTCACCTTCTACGACCTCAAGCACCCTCTTTGATCCTGACCAGGCCTAACATGCCTGCTCCTCTTTCACCTCCTCATTGGTCCAGGGTGCATACCACCAGAACAGAGGACGTTGAGATAAAAGAAGAGTTCAAGGACCTTTATGTAACAAACTAAAGGCAGGAAGGGCACAGTGAATCTGTGCTCACCTGGAGGTTTGTGCTTTGAGTTAGAAGAATGAGTATGTTGCTAGTAGAGTAATCAAGTGTCGAAGGACCTGATCACTCAGTAGAGATGAGAGAATATATGATTCGAACCTAGGGAATGACTCCCTAGTGGTACAGTATATATATGTACTGTACATGGTCTGTGCACACGGAGAAACTCTGGAGCATTGTGACTACAACTACTACTTATAGAAGGAGTAAGTTTCTATCTAGAGATAGAACGTTGTAGAACATGAAAGAAGGATACCAATAGTATGGTTCCATGTGATTCTTGGGTATCTGTGATAGCCGGTCACATAAGCAATAAATCGTTAACAATAAATGATAAGAATATAGTGGTCAAGTAACATGACCTAGAGACGGGATAGTCATCCTGTCAACACTCCCCCTCGCTATAAACTGGTTCAATAAAGACCAAGTAATAAGCGATGATGGTCATGTTTCTGCCAGGTTAGATTCTTAGTCATGGAATCTGCCCTTTGATGGTCGGTGGATACATAGTCCAGCTTGAAGTCTCCATTTTTGATAGACTCTCGAAGCCAATAGTACTTGATATTGATATGCTTCGATCGACCTTCAACGACTGGGTTGTTAGCCAAATGAATGGAACCCTTGTTGTCACCAAAAAGAATAACAGTGGTAAAGCGAAGATGGGATTCCTGGAATAAAGTGGTAATCCACTTGATCTGTTGTCCTGCGTCGCAAAGAGACATATACTCGGCTTCAGTAGAGCTGAGTGTGACAGTAGGTTGTCTTCTAGATCTCCAGGAAACAAGATTTTGTCCTAGGAACATGGAATAGCCAGAAGTAGAGCGGTAAGTTTCCTTATCTCCAGCCCAGTCTGAGTCAGAATAGCAATCCAGAGATAACTTGCTCTGGAAATAGTGGATAGACAGATCTTTCATTGAAGAAAGATACTTGACAATATGCATTGCCTTGTCCAAATGTTGCTGTGTCAGATTAGACATATACTGCGACATACGAATGACGCTGAATGCTAAATCTGGACAAGTTCCGAGCATGACATAGAGGAGAGAGCCGATAACCTGCTGATACTTTTGCCGTAGAGCTGGTGTTGCTGTATATCCGGAAGGGATAGGAGTAGGGACATATCCACTTGGAAGTGGTGTCTGCACACTTCAGCATTGTTCCATTTGAAAGCATTTTAAGACTTTCTGGACGTAGGGTTGTTGGTGAAGAACCATGGTTTTATCCTTTCAATTCCGTGAAATCTGAATACCAAGATATTCTTTCACTTCTCCCATATCTCGTACTTCCCAAATCTTCATAAATGCTTCTTTTCTGTCTTTAAGTAATTTAGCAGGAGATGAAAGGAGGAGTACATCATCAACATAGATGACAAAGATGACTAGGCCTTGTTTAGTCTTGTAGACATAAACTCCCGTGTCTGATTTGGTTTGAGTAAAACCTAACTTGAGTAGGGATTTGTGGAGTTCTTTATTCCACACTAGTGCTGCTTGCTTAAGGCTGTAAAGCGCACGCAATAGACGATAAACCTTGTTTGTTGTTCCCAGAGTTACGAAGCCTTCTGGTTGTTCCATATAAATTTCTTCGTCAAGCCTTCCATAGAGGAATGCAGTCTTGACATCGAGGCAGTGAGCCTCCCAATCCTGAGAGCAGGTATAGGCCATGAGCAGTTGTACTGTCTCAAACTGTGCTACAGGAGAGAAGGTTTCTTCGTAATCTTCTCTGTAAATTTGTGAAAAGCCCTTTGCTACTAGGCGAGCTTTATATCTTCCATCCGACTTTCTTGCAAAAACCCAATGACACTTGACAGGTTTACGATCAGGGGGACAATCTACTAGAGTCCAGATGTGTCTGTCATTAATCGACTTGATCTTGTCTTTCATTGCTTCTTTCCACTTGTCTTGTTCTTCCTTCGGTAACTGTAGAACGTCCTTGTACTGTTTAGGTACCTCCGAAATGGCTTGAGCCAAAAGGTAATAGAGAAAACCATAACCTTGTTCATGAACTAGAAAGTTGACGTCTCCCCCTTCTTCTGAAGGTGGTGGAGGTTGTTGATCCTCATAAAGATCATCAATATTCGGTCATTCAGGTGTGGGTGGTGGATTTTCGAGGTTTCTTTCCCAATCCCTATCTGACTCCCTTTTGACTTCAACCGGTGGTCTGTCTCCATATACGTTGTTGGGAATAATCCTTGGGACAGGTATGCGAGTCAATCTGCGTAATGCAGAAGGGGCAGGAGGATAAGATGGGTCAGGGGCTTCAGTTGGATGTCTTTCAAGGAATGGTGGAAGATTTCTATTAAGAACTGGTGGTATGAATGATGGAATGGGACGAGGTTCATGTCTTCTACTACTGGGGAAACCTTGACTAGGGGTTTCTCTCACTGATGGAGATGGCGGTGGAGACGGTTGTAAATGAATAGGGTTTGGTATTCGTATATGATCCAAGCATTCACGTCTTGTAGGTAAGGCAGGTGAAGAAGGTCCTGGTGTAGGGCCTGGTCACTCAGGTTCTGGAGAATCTGGTTCTTCTTTATCCGTTAAGTCCTCTACCATAATGGGAGGTGGACACTGCCTGGGTTGGGTTGGACTCAGAGTTGGAGGCCTGGGTGGATTGTCATTGTTAAAATCTGGAGTTGGTGGTCTAGGACCTGGAGCGGGATGATCAGTCTCGCTTCCATCCTGATTGTCGGAAGAGTCCTCTGAGGGACCGGATGCCAGGAGAGGTATATCGATTTTGTCTCATAACTTCTCTACGGGACAGTTGGGAAACACATTCTTGACGAATGTTACAGTGGTGGATATGTATATCATTTTGTTCTGGCATAGGAAGATGTATCCTTTGGTTCCTTCTGGGTATCCAAGGAATAACATTTCTTCAGCTTTTGGAGAAAGTTTGTCTTTTCGCTGATCCTTAGGTATGAAGACATAGGCTAGACAGCCAAAGACTCGAAGATAAGAAATTGTAGGTTTCTTCTTCAAAAAGAGTTCAAATGGTGTCTTCCACTGTATTCTTTGAAGTGGAGTGTGATTGTAAACAAACACTGCTGTGAGTAGGGCGAAGTTCCAGTAGCACTTGGGTAGACAAGCTGCATGATGTAGGACTTCTTCCTTCTCCATTACCATTCTGTTGAAGCATTCTGCTCAACCGTTCTGTTGAGGAGTGTCAGCAACTGATAACTGGTGAGTTATACCTTTGGAGAGTAAGAACTCCTTAAAGGTAGTCGCCATAAATTCCCCCCCTTGGTCGGAACGAACCGATTTGACAGAGAAGCCAGACTGGCGTTCTGCCCAAGAAACCCAATCGATGAATGACTTGGCAGTGTCGCTTTTTGCACGAAGCAAAAGAGTAGACCCATAGCCACTAAAGTCATCAATGATGGTAAGGCAGTAAACGTGACAATAGTAAGATTCCATAGGAAACTGTAGAAGATCCATGTGGATCAATGCAAGGGGTGCTGATGCTCGCGTCCAAGAAGGAGAGAATGGCCGATTATGCATTTTACTGATGAGACATTCGCCACAGGGAAAAGGTTTAGGTTGAGGTGGTACATGATCAAGGCCAGTAGTATGGCTTGGGATTTTCCGCATTACCTGATCACTAGGATGGCCAAACCTTGAATGCCACAGTTTGTACACATCAGAATATTCAACGGTAAAAAAGGATAAGAATGTGTTGATATTCTTGTTGTCCAAACACGCTAGAAGAGCCAATCTTGGATCACTTTTCCCAATCAGTTTTCCTGTAAACCAGTGAAGATTGGAGCCATGAAACACGTGAGTGCCTTTGAGGAAGAGTCTTTTTCACATGTCATAGATTTGAGTGTGGGTTTTATCACCTTGAAAGGTGTAGCCCAATCCGGTGGTGAGGGATGGTATGGAGAGGATACGTTTCGCTCCTGAGGGCGAGTAGAAGATGTTGCGAAGCGTCTGTCGTTCCTGTTTTCCATTTAGTGTAACTGTAAAAGAAACAGTCCCAATACCCGGAAAGTATATCTTTTTGCTACCAGCAGTGCCCACTGGTATTGGTCGCTTGAATTCGACATAGCTAAGGAAATCCTTTTTGAAAGGAGTGGAGTGACTTGTAGCTCCTGAATCCATTAGCCATAGGTGGTTGTCCTTTTCTTTTCATCATTGGTGACATCCTTCACAGTCAGACATATAAGCATAAAAACCTGCTGCTCCGAAGCAGTCAGAGTCATATTCGAGAGGTGCATGGGGTCCATTGTTACAGGAAGCGTTATAAGGGTCTTTATAGGTTCTAATACTATTCCAGACTCTATCACACTCCATCTCCTCTCAAACCTTAGTTCGAATAGTGAGAGAAGAACATTGAGCTGATGAGGGGAATGCATTAGACCAGCCCGCTTCTGCGATAGTGGAGCTTGCATACACTTGTCCGATGGAGGAATCATTGTCAGAGGTATATGGCTCTAGTTGAGCCTCATTGACTTCTTGGGTGGAAGCTTTCTGCTTCCCTTTCACCTTATCTGAGGGGGCCTTGCCTCCTCCTCCCTTTCCTTTCCCTTTCGCCTTCTTTTCCTTCTTCTTTTCCTGTGCCTTTGGTAAGTTAACAGTGGGGGGTTTTCCTCCCTCCCAATGATCCTCCATGCAATGTCCTTTACTGCACTTGCAACACTTAGGTCGCTGGTTCTGTTGCACATGCTGGGCAGAAGTGCCTGCTACATTATTGGTCATTCGTGGAAGTTGAGTCCTTCCATGTCACCGTAAGTATTCCTCCTTTATCCTCAGAAGAATTGCATCAACAGTTAGGGTTTGACCCTGTTGACCAGCCGGTAAAGTGACTGGGAGTGTTGCGAGTGTAGATGTTGCAAAGTTCTCCCAATCAGATGGGAGTGCCACCATGATGATCATAGTGTGCGCTGACTCTGGCAAGGGCATGCCGTTTGAGGCAAGGAAACTGAATGAGTTGTTGATTTCGGTAATCTTCAGGAGTGGGTCTTCCCGGTTACTAATCGAAATCTTCATTGTGTGCTTGAACTGCACATAAACACTGGCAGCACCAGGTTTTCCGTAAGTGTTCAGTAACGATGTCCATACCTCATGGGATGTCGCAAACCTGTCCATTTCTATCTGGACAATCGGTTTACAGTGACCCATAATGGCGCCTAAGGCTTTTGAGTCAAGTGTGTCCCAAGCGATTTGGTCTGCAGTTGGTGCTGGTGTGGGTTGTCCTGCTGCCACGGCTGCAGTCGGAGGTCAAGTGGTAGTGCCGTTAACCACAAGCCATGTTCCTTGTACACATAAAAAATTCTTGATTGAAATTGCCCAGATTGGGTAGTTGGTTGTGTCAAAAATCAGAATATTTTTCATAAAACCAGATTTTTCGTCTGCCATTGCTACAAATCGTGTAAGAGCAACAATTCAAAGAAAGAATTGTCTGTATCTGGAATCATGATGAAAGGTTGAGGAATGACAACTGGAGGTGGTACCACTGGTATGACTCTAGGAGGCATCCTAGGTCGAGGAACTATAGGTCTTACAACCGGAGTTGGATCCGGAAGCCTAAGTTCGAAAAAGTGTCCTAGATCGTAGTCAGGACAATAGTGGTAATTGGGGAGTTGGATCCCCAATGACTCCAAGTTAGTCATTTCCAAGAGTGAAACAGGAAAAATCTCGTAAGGAAAATGTATCATAAGATATGAAGGATTTGAGAAAGTATGTAAAGAGACCGTTGATAAGTCCAAGATATCGTCATATACCCATCCTCCCCCTGAATATGGTTGTTCTAGCCACACAGGGCTAGGATAGGTGTAATGGAGGACCATGTTGAACGTGCCTTCCATTTCTCTGGGATTGACCTTAAGATATGAAATCAGAGCCATCATCTTCCGGTGTAGGAAGGAGGTTGATTTGACAAAGGTTGAGCTGCCAAGACATGAGTCCATAAGGGTGCTGAGTTGTACAGTTCCCTGGCCACCAGGTAATTCCATAGACTGGGGAGAGAGACTCGGCTGTGAGAGAGTCCAGAGTGGCTTGAACCCTAGGATCAGACTGTGTGTTGATGACCTGTGAAAGCCAGAGACCAATACAAGCATCTGGCTGTTGGTCCAGGCATGAGGGTAGGTAAGAGCTTTCATTCGAAGCTCCTCTCTTAAACACGTTCCTAAAGTGGGACTCAAGGAACTTGTTCCAGGCATGGACAGCAGGAATTGCTCCTCTAAATGGTTGAGGATCCCAAAGAGGGTGAACCCAGATCAAGTTTGGTGAGTACTCGTTGGGGTGTGAGTCAATCCAGAAGGCTGGGACAGTGAGTAATGAGGGGTCTTCATCGTTTAAGGCGGGTAGGTCAAAACCCCAAAAGTTGGCAATACTGTGCGGGGTAGAATACTGGGTCAGTTTAGCCGATGGTGCCTCATAGGAACCATGGAAAAGCCAATGGATTTCCATAAAGGGGTTTTTGGGCGCCAAAAAAGAGGTGGAGATAAAGGGAAGGGGGGACTGAGTGGCCTTGCGACAGAAGGCCCGAGAGAAGATCCAATTGGTCTTCGCTCCTCTGGAAACAATGCCTGCAATGAGGTAATCTGGTTCCGTCACGTCTACAAAGTTAGACCAGTGGAGGCCATGCCTATAAGGCATGTCCTTTGCCCTTGCCCTCACCTCCTCATCTTCTAATCCCTGCTTCTTCCTCCAATCCGCTGTCGATAGATCCATCGAGTTGGAGATCATCCAAACTCTGCTTGGGGTACCTGCTCTGACGTGCATCATCCTGAGTCTCTTGGACCCACGATTCTCCCTGATCGCCTGTAGAGGGGTAAAGTCCATTCTCATGACCAAACTGGGCGACAAGTTCCGTGAATTGGTCGTCGAAGAACCTGAGATCATCTCTGGACAAACGATGTTGCATGAGAAAAAGATCAAAGGGAGTAACGTCATTAAAGAGGACATGATCGGGAAGGGCTCTGCAAGGGGCATAGAACATGTAAGTTCTAAAGGATTTGGCAAATCCAATTCTGAGCTGCTGTGCAACCGAGAAGGTTCGCTGCATATAATACTGCTGTGGTAACCAGAAGTCCAGTTGTGGGAAAACAAACCGTGCAATGACAGGAAGGTAGTCATAGAAGTGATTAAAATCGTATTCCTGAAAAGCGTGCATAGCCCAGTTGAAGAGTGGTGGAGCCCGATCAAAGCTTCTGGGATAACCATTCTCCCCGAGGGGAAAAGGTTCAAGTCCCTGGAATGCTGGATGGAAATCGTGGTCCTCTGGTAGAGTGGGCGCGATCGGATGTGGAAGTGCCACTGGGGCATCTTCCCACTGGAGAAGGGATACAACGCAAACAGCCAAGTAGACCATATAGGTGAAGAGGGGTATGACTCCAAAAGGAACGTTGTCGTTAAGTGACCAGTAGGCCAAAGCTATGGTAAGAGCAAAGGCTATATACTGTAACTCAAAAGTAACTGCAAAGCACAAGTCCACCAGCCAGCTAAACATGATAGATTGGATTGGGGAATCGCCCGTTAGGCTGAATACAATCGTCTACCAAGTCAGAGCCTGGTGGGGCTCATAACCTAACAAACTAAAGGCAGGAAGGGCGCAGCGACTCTGTGCTCACCTGGAGGTTTGTGCTTTGAGTTAGAAGAACAAGTATGTTGCTAGTAGAGTAATCAAGTGTTGAAGGACCTGATCACTCAGTAGAGATGAGAGAATATATAATTCAAACCTAGGGAATGACTCCCTAGTGGTACAGTATATATACGTACTGTACATGGTCTGTGCACACGGAGAAACTCCAGAGCATTGTGACTACAACTACTACTTATAGAAGGAGTAAGTTTCTATCTAGAGATAGAACGTTGTAGAACATGAAAGAAGGATACCGATAGTATGGTTCCATGTGATTCTCAGGTATCTGTGATAGCCGGTCACATAAGCAATAAATCGTTAACAATAAACGATAAGAATATAGTGGTCAAGTAACATGACCTAGAGATGGGATAGTCATCCTGTCAACACTATGTCCCACAAGAGGTCGTCTTCATGAAGAAGCTATCACCTCTTGAGGAAGGAGAAGTCACTCCTGACCTTGTTTATCCAGAATTGCCAGAGGAAGGCAAGGAGGTTGAGTTTCTACGCTTTAACTTTAATGAGGACGAAGACGTAAATCCAGACAACTACTAACTGAGTGCAGATGAAAAGCAGTGGATTCGCGAACATATCAATCATCCAGTAATGGACAGAGAAGATTTTAGCAGCACAAGGAATGTCCCAAATTATGACATGGAGTGGTATGTGAGTCGTGGAGATGCAGCCCATGTCAGGGATTTCCACCCTTGGCAGACAGAGTATGGGCATCAGTATCCAACAGGGAATGGAGTCATGGTAATAGGGAAGAGACCAACCCCAGCTGAGATTTTCGCTCCAGGTTATGGAGACATTTTCTCCCTATTCTTCATCGCTCATGATGTCTACCTCCCATAGATGAGGGCTATAGGATTTGAGGTGATGAGAAACCAATATAGGTTCTCGCTTGTCAATCCAGGTCAAGTTTTCAACACACACCCCTTCTTCCGCACTTACTACTCACATCCTTTCGCAGTCATGCAACAGGAGTTCTCACACTTCCTCACTAGGATACAGAGTTATGTCATCATCCCTTTGGACCCATGAGGCAAGGTCAAGATCCTTGATCTTGAGGCATTGTGCCCTATCCTCAAAGTGGGCTACGATGACAACGGAAAACTGGTGTTGCTTGAGAGTCTATCAGACTATTTTGACACACCAAATGCATCAAACATATCCTATGCCATATTATGTTCATGAGCCATATGCCACTGATTTGAACTTTATCCTTTCAACGTCATCTTTTGATGATGAGAACTATCACAGTGTACCTCTGAGAAGAAGTATACATAAAAGTCACATATGCTTTACACATATGCTTCTCCCTTTTATCTTCGTACAGAAACTTGATCTCTTCATTTCCCAAATCCCCTTTACCGCACACCCTGTGTACTACCATGGTCAAATTGCCGATAAGGAATTCCATCCTTCTGTATTCAAAACACCCTTTCCGTCTTGCGCAATCAAGGCTTGGGAACTGGATAGAAGTGTTTCTTTCATTAACTCTGTACTTGGTACAGGAGAAAAGGTCAATTGAGTAGACAATCCACACTACTTTCCATCCCTAAACTTCCAAGTCTTAGAGAAACCTGCAGGATCTGGAGTATCAGCAACAGGATGGGCATTTTGGGAGAGGTTAAAGACAGGAGAAAAGAAGTGGAAGCGACAAGAAAAGGTGATAGAATGAAGACAGGGTAAAAGAGCAGACAATGCACTCCAAAGGATGATGGGAAATATGCCTCCTAGGAGGAAACTGGGAACGCATAATGGAAAACATAGAGTAGGGCTGAAGCCCATTCCACCTAAGCCTTTCATTCCCTTTCAGGTTGAAGAGGAAAACACGTTTGCTAATTGGTTTGCTTTCAACTGTCTATTCTAGGTTTAAAAATGTCCGCAAAAGACATTCTCACTTTTGTCCCTCTCCTTAATGGAAACAACTACAAATTATGGTGTGATTCCATCAATGCCTTTGCCATGGCAATGGGGTTCTATCGAGCATTTACAGAAGACACACCTGCTGTCAGTGCAGGAGTTGCTGCCAAACAGGTTCAAGCCTTTGTAGACAAAGACATCCAGGCAAGAGGTGTCATCAAACTTTGAATTTCCCCCTCCTTTTACCATCATATGAAAACCACTGCAAAGCTTATGTTGGCAGACATAGAGACTGCCTATGGCCAACTGGGCAACATTGGTGCCTTATCTGAAATGAGATCACTCTTTCAACACAGGATTAAGGGAAACGTTAATCCCGTAGATGAGGCAAACAAGCTGATCGCTTGCGCCAAATGCTTAACAGTGGCAGGTTTTCCTGTTAACAACAAAATAGTTGCGATGGCCATTCTCATGGCTTTACCCTTGGATTGGGAGAACATTGTCTCCCTAATTACTACTACTGTCGAGGACGCAAACTTTAAGCCATCAACGATTATCCTGCACATCCAAAAGGAGTATCAGCAGAGAGTTACTGGAAAAGGAAAGAGTACCATTGATCAAGAGCGGTATGAAGGACCTCATCATTCACACCAAAAGTCCCTCATTCATCAACTCTCTAACGTCAAACCCACAACAAACATGCAGTATGCTCCATGAGGAAGCTATCCTCGGTGTGGGAATGGCTCTTGCAGGAAGAACCACTATCTGGGCAAGACTTGCCACATTACAGGCCAGAAAGTATACTATACTGGCAGCAAGCAGCAAATTCGCTGTGTCCCAGAGCTCATCCGTACGCCTCAGGTATCCCCACAGAGGCAGTTCCCAAATAAGGGAAGAGGACAAGGAAAGCAAGGAGGCCAGGGTACTCATGGGGGAAAGAACCCACAAAGCCAGGGGCAGAGACCTCGCCCCAATAAAGGCAAAGGAAAGGCCAAAAGTAATATGATTCGAGACGACAAATCAATGGCCTATGAAGAAGCTCTGCAATACAATGAACAAGATTTCATGTATATGCAGGCGGAATACCTCCAGCAGGAGGAGTTTGGACTTCAGGATCAGGCGATAGTTCCTGAACAGCCCATTGTGAGCTCATCAAAGCTCACTGTCCAACAGTTGGATCAGGAGCTTGAGCTCATCCACCAGGGTCATTCGGAGCCATTTCAAACAGTTCCTGAGATAGATATCCCTGAGGAGCTTTATGAGGACTCGGTCAATCCTCTCACTGCAGAGGATTATGACTATGATGATGGTCCAATGGTGATGTGTGAGTCCACCACATCTATGCCACCATACAGAGTCTCATACTCCCTTCTTGATCCTACTCCAGAGTATATCGGAGAGGAATCAGAAGGAATGAGTGATGAGGACTTGTATTATTTAGTACGACAGGTTTTGCCATGAGACGTCATGTGTTCCAACTCTTCCACCTATAAACCCTTTAATCGAGATTATCACGACCAAGTGCATGCCTTCCAGCTAAAACCGGGAGTGTCTGTCCCAGATGCACGATGAAAACCTAGAGAGTTTCAGATTTTCTATTGGTCACTCGATTGGACTATGGGTCTGTGGGCACCAGCCTACTATCATCCATGATACAAGTTGGATGGATACAATATCAGAGGACAACCTCTAGATGTTTATGTCTATGATGGGGAAGATGATTGTGATGAGTGCAGGTTGCACCATCCATGGTACGTGTGGAGTCACGATTTCTCTGAGGGAGATCCACTTGGATATGGAGGTTTCACTGAAACTGCTCAGTGGTTGGCCGAGATTTGTCCTCCACTCCCTTCCACTGAAAATTGGCCTGGTGATGCCATATATCCATGGATAATGGCTGATGGACTCAGAAACACAGTCCTCATGGATAAGGACCATAACGTGCTGGAGATGTACTATCATCATCTGCTGTGCACTGATTGCACCAAGCACAAAATACTTGTTTTGCAGGAGAAGGGAAAGTGTGTCTCATGCCATTTACCTATGAATATAAAAGCAACCATGTGTCTAACTTGTAAAGGCAAAAAGAGTCAGCTGATCCTGCTTGACTCAGGTGCCTCTGTGCACTGCACTCACAACCTTAATGACTTTGTGTCATATTCTGCATACCCCACTCCAAAACTGTCTCAAATGGCAGATGCAGACACGGTTGTAGAAAAATTGGGGAATGGTACCATCATATTCTATCATGAAGGATGGCTAACTAAACTTTACGGAGTGGAGTTTTGCCCAAAACTCCATATGAGAGTAATTTCAACAACTCAGTTGACAAACAAGGGCTATACACTGATGTCAAATGTTGATGGAACTCAAATCTTTGCACCTAATGGTGACCTTTACCTGTGGTCATGCCTGATAGCATCTAAAGGGTCCCTTCATTATATTCAAGTATTTTTACAGTCTATAACTGATCAGATTCAAACCATTAGTCCAAAGGAAACTTCTGACCTATGGCATGCACGGATGGGACATTGCTCATACAATGCTGTGTGCCAATTGCTGAAGGCAACCACTGTTACTCCATTTGAGACCTCAATGGATAACAAACCTTGTCTGGGTTGTGCTTTAGGTAAAATGATGGAGAAGCCTTATTGCATAACCTATAAACACACTACAAAACCACTTGAACTTATCCACACTGATTTATGTGAATTCCCTGTGGAGTCCTACTACCACAAATGCTATGTCATCACTTTCATTGATGACTTCAGTGGATATGCCTCTATCGTCCCCCTTTCTTCCAAATCTGACACTTTTGATGCCTTTCATTCCTGGCTTGCCTGGGCTCAAAATCGTGTCTTGGGATGTCTCCTTTGGCTATGTTCAGATTGTGGGGGAGAGTTTAGATCTCTTGAGTGTGCGGCCTTTTTACACAAACATGGTATCAAGCATCATCTGACTGCTTCAGATACTCCCCAACAAAATGGTCATGCTGAGTGCTTCAATTGCACCATGGTAGAGAAGGAAGAAGCCATGAGACATTCTGCCTGTCTTCCTCCTAACATGTGGCAACATGCCCTCAAAACTTCAGTGCATGTTTACAATTGCCAACCATTTCGTCGGTCACAGTGGAAAACTCCTGTAGAGTTATGGACGGGGAAGAAACCTGATGTTTCATACTTCAGAGTTTTCAGTTGCCTTGCTTATGTTTTTATCAAGAAGGAACATTGGACTAAGTTACAGGCTAAAAGTGCTCCAATGATATTCCTAGGCTATGAACCTGGATCTAAAGCCTACCAGTTCCTGGATAAAAATCAAAGGGTCATCATTAGCACCAATGCTATTTTTGACAAAGAAGTTTTCCCACGGTGTGCAGAGACTGGTGGAAAAGACCAACTACCAGAGGAAACTCAAGACCAACCTCATGAGGATGTCCCAATGGAGGTTGCCCCTCCAGAGGAACAGTTACCTGTTGATATCCCACAAACAGTTTGTCCAACTATCTCTCTGAACCACCTGAAGGAACTTGCAACTCCTACGGAAGTGCAAATGGAACCACAAACAGAGACTTCTAGAAAGGCTGTGAAAATTCCCTTAAAAACAGCACTACCCTCTCGATATGCACCCTATCCAGACTCCAGTGTCTGTTGGTCTACTAGAGAGCAAGTTATTCCTCTCAGACCAGAGAATACCTATGGAGAAAGGACACATCCTGTTGATGCAGAATGGCAAGCATCAAAGGAAATGACCTTTGAGGAAATGAGAGAAGCATTGGACATGGGGGAGCCAATGATCAACATGCACAAGCTTAGTCAGGAATGTGGTACTGACTTCGTCAACTACTTGCTTATGCAGAAGGTCAAAGAGAAGTCGAAAACACCTGTTCATTACTGGGATACTCAGAGACTACCAGCCAATGACAAAAAGGCTTGGGAAGCCGCCATGCATGAGGAAATCACAGCATTAGGCAAGAGGAAAGTTTGGGAACTTACACCTCTACCTCATGGGAGAAAGCCTGTAAAGTGCAGGTGGGTCTACACTATTAAATCTGATGGGCGAAAACATGCCCGTTTAGTAGCCAAAGGTTTCTCTCAAGAATACGGAGTAGACTTTGAAGATGTCTTTTCTCTGGTAGCAAAATTCAAATCTGTTTGAATCATTCTATCCCTGGCTGCCCAATACAATTGGGACTTGGAGGCGCTGGATGTCAAAACTGCATTTCTATATGGAAAATTGGACAAAGAAATTTATATGGAACAGCCAGAAGGCTTTGTGCAAAAGGGAAAAGAGCGCCACATCTATCAATTACTCAGAGCATTATATGGCCTAAAACAAGCCACTCTAGCATGGAATATCAAACTAGACAAGTCCCTTAAGGCACTTGGCTTCACTCGCATCCATTCAGATGCTGGAGTATATGTGTTGTGGAAGAAGACAGGATGAGAAAACATTGTAATCATTCTCCTCATATACATTGATGACATGCTCTTCACTGGCAACAATCACAAATACCTTCAAGAATTGAAGAAAAAGTTCATGACAGTATGGGAATGTCGTGACTTGGGACAAGCCAAGGAATATCTCGGAATGCATCTCCAAATAGATCGTTCTTCAGGTCTTTTGATTGTTGATCAGGTCGCTTATTTGGATAAGATTATCTGAAGATTCCAAATGGAGAATTGCCGTCTGGCGAACACTCCACTCTCATCCAGATATGAACCAGTAAAACACAAGGGAGAGACCACCCCTGCACTGCATTCAAAGTATCAATCAGTGATCGGGTCCCTGTTACATCTTACTCTGGGAACTTGACCTGATATCTCATTTGCCATCATAAAAATGTCACAATTCGCATCAAATCCCACTGAGGATCACTTCAATCATGCTCTATACATCTTTCGCTACCTTCAAGCCACCAGGGAGAGGGGATTGGTGTATCAAAGAAAAGCTGAGTACTCTATAAAGGCTTACTGCAATGCAGATTGGGCCTCTGACAAGAACGATTGGAAATCTACCACTGGTATGATCATACTGGCAAATGGAGCACCCATTACTTGGTTGTCATGCAAGCAAAAGACTATCGCTCTGTCATCTACAGAAGCTGAGTATATGTCATTATCCGATACCTCCCGACAAGTTGTCTGGATTCACTCTATGTTCACTGAACTTTGTTTCAAACCAGAACCCATTCCATTATATGGAGATAACATGGGCTCAATTTTCCTTGCCCAAAACCCTGTGCAAGAGAGACGAACCAAGCACATTGATATTTGGTATCACTTCATCAGAGAGTGTATCGAGGATTGGAAAGTACTCATTGTCAGACACATCACAACTGACAAACAACTTGCAGACATTTTAACCAAGAACTTGGGACGTGTAAAGTTTCATGCCTTTGCAGACTTCCTTCTATTTGATTTGGCACATACCAAATCTGGGGGAGTGTTGAACAAATGAGGTATTAGCACTGGTGTTATGTAACAGATGCTCACTGTTTGTTCTCAGGAGATTTGTTATGTGCATTTAGTCACTAACACAACACTTGCATGTGTTTACCACTGCATGTGATTCTATGACTGGCTATTGGACATTACCGGTGTTTTGTCAAGATGGAGAAAGGTCTAGGCCATATGACATCAGGATGACGTGCTTATGACATCATTCCTTCTATGCTATTCTATGGCATTCTATGCTTACTCAGTATGATACCTGAGAGACTCTTTTATGGAAGGTACTACTTACCATATGTGGTTCAACCCACAAGTTGAACAAAACTCCATGTACCACACACAGACCATGTCTGTAGCATATATATACAGGACCTCCAGGTCTGCAAATAGTAACAGTTCAACATCTGTTGAATAGTACTCAAAACACCCAACCAGAAAATCACCCCAAGTGAACACTTAGTAAGTCTTATGGTCCTTACCTAAGAACTTCCACTGCATAGTAGAAGTAGACTCTAGGCTCCGCCTGAGCTGTCCTGTCTCCTGACTACCCTACTTCGCTTGAATTTCCTTGTCCAATTTTCCATATAGAAATGCAGTTTTGACATCCAGCGCCTCCAAGTCCCAATTGTATTGGGCAGCCAGGGATAAAATGATTTGAACAGATTTGAATCTTGCTACTGGAGAAAAGATGTCTTTGAAGTCTACTCCATATTCTTGAGAGAAACCTTTGGCTACTAAACAGGCACGCTTTCGCCCATCAGACTTAATAGCATAGACCCACCTGCACTTTACAGGCTTTCTCCCATGAGGTAGAGGTGTAAGTTCCCAAACTTTCCTCTTGCCTAATGCTGCGATTTCCTCGCACATGGCGGCTTCCCAAGCCTTTTTGTCATCGGCTGGTAGTCTCTGAGTATCCCAGTAATGAACAGGTGTTCTTGACTTCTCCTTGATCTTTTGCATAAGCAAATAGTTGACGAAGTCAGTACCACACTCCTGACTAAGCTTGTGCATGTTGATCATTGGCTCCCCCATGTCCAATGCTTCTCTCATTTCCTCAAAGGTCATCTCCTTCAATGCTTGCTGTTCAGCATCTACAGGGTGTGTCCTTTCTCCATAGGTATTCTCTGGTCTGAGAAGAATGACTCGCTCTCTAGTAGACCAATGGACGCTGGAGTCTGGGTATGGTGTGTATTGAGAGGGTAGAGCTGTCTTTAAGGGAATTTTGACAGTCTTTTTAGAAGCTTCTGTTTGTGGTTCCATTCGCACTTCCATAGGTGTTGCAAGTTCCTTTGGGTGGTTTGGAGAGACAGTTGGATGAACTGTTTGCGGGATATCGACAGGTAACTGTTCCTCTGGAGGAGCGACCTCCATTGGAACGTCCTCATGAGGTTGGTCTTGAGTTTCCTCTGGTAATTGGTCTTTTCCACCAGTCTTTGCACACCGTGGGAAAACTTCTTTGTCAAATATAGCATTTGTGCTAATGACGACCCTTTGACTTTATCCAGGAATCGGTAGGCTTTGGATCCAGGTTCATAGCCTAGAAATATCATTGGAGTGCTTTTAGCCTGTAACTTCGTCCAATGTTCCTTTTTGATAAAAACATAAGCAAGACAACTGAAAACTCTGAAGTAAGAGATATCAGGTTTTTTACCTGTCCATAATTCTACAGGGGTTTTCCACTGTGATTGATGAAATGGTTGGCGATTGTAAACATGCACTGAGGTCTTGAGGGCATGTTGCCACATGTTAGGAGGAAGACATGCAGAATGTCTCATGGCTTCTTCCTTCTCTACCATGGTGCAATTGAAGCGCTCAGCACAACCATTTTGTTGGGGAGTATCTGAAGCAGTCAGATGATGCTCGATACCGTGTTCGTGTAAAAAGGCTGCACACTCAAGAGATCTAAACTCTCCCCCACAATCTGAACGTAGCCGAAGGAGACATCCCAAGACACAATTTTGAGCCCAGGCAAGCCAGGAATGAAAGGCATCAAAAGTGTCAGATTTGGAAGAAAGGGGGACAATAGAGGCATATCCACTGAAGTCATCAATGAAAGTGATGACATAGCATTTGTGGTAGTAGGACTCCACAAGGAATTCACATAAATCAGTGTGGATAAGTTCAAGTGGTTTTGTAGTGTGTTTATAGGTTATGCGATAAGGCTTCTCCATCATTTTACCTAAAGCACAACCCAGACAAGGTTTGTTATCCATTGAGGTCTCAAATGGAGTAACAGTGGTTGCCTTCAGCAATTGGCGCACGGCATTGTATGAGCAATGTCCCATCCGTGCATGCCATAGGTCAGAAGTTTCCTTTGGACTAATGGTTTGAATCTGATCAGTTATAGACTGTAAAAATACTCGAATATAATGAAGGGACCCTTTAGATGCTATCAGGCATGACCGCAAGTAAAGGTCACCATTAGGTGCAAAGATTTGAGTTCCATCAACGTTTGACATCAGTGTGTAGCCCTTATTAGTCAACTGAGTGGTTGAAATAACCCTCATATGGAGTTTGGGACAATACTCCACTCCGTGAAGTTTAGTTAGCCATCCTTCATGATAAAATATGATGGTACCATTCCCCAATTTTTCTACAACCGTGTCTGCATCTGCCATTTGAGACAGTTTCAGAGTGGGGTATGCAGAATATGACACAAAGTCATTAAGGTTGTGAGTGCAGTGCACAGAGGCACCTGAGTCAAGCAGGATCAGCTGACTCTTTTTGCCTTTACAAGTTAGACACATGGTTGCTTTTATATTCATAGGTAAATGGCATGAGACACACTTTCCCTTCTCCTGCAAAACAAGTATTTTGTGCTTAGTGCAATCAGTGCACCGGGGATGATGATAATACATCTCCAACACATTATGATTCTTGTCCATGAGGACTGTGTTTCCTAATCCATCTGCCATTACCCAAGGGTATATGGCATCACCAGGCCAATTCTTGGTGGAAGGGAGTGGAGGACAAATCTCAGCCAGGCACTGAGCAGTTTCAGCGAATCCTCCATATCCAAGTGGATCCCCTTCAGAGAGATCATGACTCCACACATACTGTGGGTGGTGTGAACCACACTTGTCACAATCATCTTCCCCATCATAGACAAAAACGTCTAGAGGTTGTCCTCTGATATTGTATCCATCCAGTTTGTAACATGGATGATAGTAGGCCAGTGCCCACAAACCTGTAGTCCAGTCGAGTGACCAATAGAAAATCTGAAACTCTCTAGGTTTCTGTTGTGCATCCAGGATGGTTACTCCTGGTTTCAACTGAAAAGTGTGCACTTGGTCATGATAATCTCGATTGAAAGGTTTATAGGTGGAGGAGTTGGAACACATGACGTCTCATGGCAAAACCTGTTGTACTAAATAATACAAGTCCTCATCACTCATTCCTTCTGACTCCTTTCCAACATACTCTGGAATAGGATCAAGAAGAGAGTAAGAGACTTTGTATGGCAGCGTAGATGTGGTAGACTCACACATCACAATTGGACTGTCATCATAGTCATAATCCTCTGCAGTGAGAGGATTGACCGAGTCCTCATAAAGCTCCTCAGGGATATCTATCTCAGGAACCATTTGAAACGGCTCTGAATGACCCTGGTGGATGAGCTCTAGCTCCTGGTCCAACTGCTGGACAGTGAGCTTTGATGAGCTCGCAACGGGCTGCTCAGGATTCATCACTTGATCCTGAAGTCCGTATTCCTCTTGCTGGAGGTATTCCGCCTGCATATACATGAAGTCTTGTTCATCGTATTGCAGAGCTTCTTCATAGGCCATTGATTCATCATCTCGAATCATATTGTTTTTGGCCTTTCCTTTGCCTTTATTGGGGCGAGGTCTCTGCCCCTGGCTTTGTGGGTTCTTTCCCCCATGAGTACCCTGGCCTCCTTGCTTTCCTCGTCCTTTTCCCTTATTAGGGAACTGCCTTTGTGGGGATACCTGAGGCACATGGATGAGTTCCAGGATACAGCGAATTTGCTGCTTGCTACCAGTATAGTATACTTTCTGGCCTGTAATGTGGCAAGTCTTGCCCAGATAATGGTTCTTCCTGCAAGAGCCATTCCCGCACCAAGGATAGCTTCCTCATGGAGCGTACTGTGTGTTTGTTGCAGGTTTGACATTAGAGAGTCAGTGAATGAGGGACTTTTGGTGTGAATGACGAGGTCCTTCATACCGCTCTTGGTCAACGGTACTCTTTCCTTTTCCAGTAACTCTCCGCTGATACTCCTTTTGAATATGCGGGATAATTGTTGATGGCTTAAAGTTTGCATCCTTGACAGTAGTGGTAATTAGGGAGACAACGTTCTCCCAGTCCAAGGGTAAAGCCATAAGAATGGCCATTGCGACTATCTTGTCATTAACAGGAAAACCTGCCACTGTTAAGCATTCAGCACAGGCAATAAGTTTGTTTGCCTCATCAACAGGGTTAATGTTCCCCTTGATTCTATGTTGAAAGAGTGATCTCATTTCAGAGAGTGTGCCAATGTTGCCTGGTTGACTGTAAGCGGCTTTGATGTCTGCCAGTGTCAGTTTGGCAGTGGTTTTCATATGATGGTAAAAGGAAGGGGAAATTCGAAGTTTGATGACACCCCTAGCCTGGATGTCTTTGTCTACGAAGGCTTGAACCTGTTTGGCAGTAACTCCTGCACCAACAGCAGGTGTGTCTTCTGTAAACACTCAATAGAACCCCATTTCCATGGCAAAGGCATCAATGGAATCATGCCACAATTTATAGTTGTTTCCATTCAAGAGGGGGACAAAAGTGAGAACGTCTTTTGCAGACATTTTTAAACCTAGAATAGACAGTTGAAAGCAAACCAGTTAGCAAATGTGTTTTCCACTTCAATCTGGAAGGGAACAAAAGGCTTAGGTGGAATGGGCTTTGGCCCTACTCTATGTTTTCCATTATGTGTTCCTGGTTTTCTCCTAGGAGGCATATTTCCCATCATCCTTTGGAGTGCGTTATCCGCTCTTCTATCCTTTCTCCATTCTATCACTTTCTCTCATAGCTTCCACTTCCTTTCTCCTGTCTTTGACCTCTCCCAAAATGCCCATCCTGTTGTCAATACTCCAGATCCTGCAGGTTTCTCTAAGACTTGGAAATTTAGGAATGGAAAGTAGTGTGGATTTTTGACTCAATCGACCTTTTCTCCTGTACCAAGTACAGAGTCAATGAAAGAGACACTTCTATCCAATTCCCAAGCCTTGATTGCACAAGATGGAAAGGGTGTTTTAAACACAGAAGGTTGGAATTCCTTATCAGCAATTCAACCATGGTAGTACACAGGGTGTGCAGTAAAGGGGATTTGGGAGATAAAAAGATCAAGTTTCTGGACAAAAATGAAAGGAAGAAGCATATGTGTAAAGCGTACATGATTTTTATGTATACTCCTTTTTAGAGGTACACTGTGATAGTTCTCATCATCAAAAGATGAGGTTGAAATGATATAGTTCAAATCAGCGGCGTATGGCTCGTGAATGTAATACAGCATAGGATATGTTTGATGCGTTTGGTGTGTCGAAGTAGTCTGATAGACTCTCAAGCAACACCAGTTTTCCATTGTCATCATAGCCCATCTTGAGGATAGGGCACAACGCCTCAAGATCAAGGATCTTGACCTTGCCTCGTGGGTCCAAAGGGATGACAACATAATCCTGAATCCTGGTAAGGAAACATGAGAACTCCCATTGCATAATCATGAAGGGGTGTGAGTAGTAGGTGTGGAAGAAGGGGTGTGTGTCGAAGGCTTGACCTGGATTGACAAGCGAGAACCTATACTGGTTTCTCATTACCTCAAATCCTATAGCCCTCATCCATGGGAGATAGATGTCGTGAGTGATGAAGAATAGGGAGAAAATATCCCCATAACCCAGAGCGAAAATCTCTGCTGGGGTTGGCCTCTTCCCTATTACCACGACTCCATTTCCTGTTGGATATTGATGTCCATACTCCATCTGCCAGGGGTAGAAATCCCTGACATGGGCTGCATCTCCACGACTCACATACCACTCCATGTCATAATTAGGGACATTCCTTGTGCTGCTAAAATCTTCTCTGTCCATTATTGGATGATTAATACATTCGCGAATCCACTGTTTTTCATCTGCACTTAGTTGGTAGTTGTTCGGGTTTACGTCCTTGTCTTCATTGAAGTTCATTTGTAAGTACTCAACCTCTTTGCCTTCCTCTGGTGATTCCGGATAAACGAGGTCAGGAGTAACTTCTCCTTCCTCAAGAGGTGATGGCTTCTTCATGAAGACTACGTCCTGTGGAACATACAGGTCTTCGAACTCCTCTTTTATCTCAACGTCCTCTGTTCCGGTAGTATGCACCCTGGACCAATGAGGAGGTGAAAGGGGAGTAGGCATGTTAGGCCTAGTCGGGACTAAAGAGGGTGCTCGAGGTCGTAGAAGGTGACCCAGACAAGGATGAATCAGCAAGTGTGAAGGCGTTGCCAGATTGTGTTCCAGATCCATTGTCAGTGGTCTGGAATTCCAGACTAGATGTTCGTTGATGCAATGGTCGCTGTGCTGGTGAAGATGGAAAGGGGATGTGGGTGGAACTTGCATTAGAGTAGGTGTCAGATGAAGGAACGGGTAATGGGTTTGAATTGATTATGGGATTGTCTTGCAAATGAATTACCTCGTAGGGGACTGGAATAGGATTACCATCAGCATCTGTATATCCAATGAATGTCCCACTACTGTGATCAGAAGATGGTAATGAGGCCATCATGGCACTCATGTGCTGTCCCCTAAGCTGTAAAAAGGTTGGCTGTACAGGGGTCAGGTCAAGGCAACTCCTCACTCAACTTTCAGTCAAGCGAGCCCTAGCAGACTCTATAAGTCTCTGTCACCTGACAGAATCTATGATTCTCTCAGCAGCCTTGATGAAAGCTCTATCAAGACACGATCATAGTTCTACCAGAGAAATCCCTGGATTTGCATCAACAAATTGCAACACTGCTGATTCCTTGGTTAGTCAAGACTCATATCTCAGTGGTGGAGCAGACAAAGTATACACAGGAGGATCTGTAAGATCTTCCAGCATTGGAGCATCCTCAGGAGGAGGACCAATGGTCTGATCCACCTGGATGCGCCACAACCCAAATTGATTGCTTGCCTCAGCCACCACTCTATAAGTGCGACAATGAGCAGGTGTATGCTGCATCTCAACACAGAGTGTGAAAAAGGCAATAGCTGAAATGGCAAAGAAAAATTCAGCTTGCCAAAACAGCAGTTGCAAATAAACCCATTGTATTCCACAGAGAAACGAGAGGGTGTTGAGGAGACCCAACAAAATCCTCCAAGAGAACCACGAGCCATCGTTTGGTTGCATCCCTTGCTCAGCTGCTGCAAGGTTATAGACATCGAACCTAGGCGATGAGCCCAGGGCTCATAACCTCAAGCGAAGTAGGGTAGTCGGGAGACAGGACAGCTCAGGCAGAGCCTAGAGTCTACTTCTACTATGCAGTGGAAGTTCTTAGGTAAGGACCATAAGACTTACTAAGTGTTCACTTGGGGTGATTTTCTGGTTGGGTGTTTTGAGTACTATTCAATGGATGTTGAACTGTTACTATTTGTGGACCTGGAGGTCCTGTATATATATGCTACAGACATGGTCTGTGTGTGGTACATGGAGTTTTGTTCAACTTGTGGGTTGAACCACATATGGTAAGTAGTACCTTCCATAAAAGAGTCTCTCAGGTATTGTACTGAGTAAGCATAGAATGCCATAGAATAGCATAGAAGGAATGATGTCATAAGCATGTCATCCTGACGTCATATGGCCTAGACCTTTCTCCATATTGACAAAACACCGGTAATGTCCAATAGCTGGTCATAGAATCACATGCAGTGGTAAACACATGCAAGTGTTGTGTTAGTGACTAAACGCACATAACAAATCTCCTGAGAACAAACAGTGAGCATCTGTTATGTAACACCAGCACTAATACCTCGTTTGTTCAACAGAAATTTATATGGAACAGCCAGAAGGCTTTGTGCAAAAGGGAAAAGAGTGCTATGTCTACCGACTGCTCAGAGCGTTGTATGGTCTAAAACAGGCTGCTCTGGCGTGGAACATCAAATTAGATAAATCCCTCAAGGCACTTGGTTTCACTTGCATCTGTTCCAATGCTCAAGTATATGTGTTGCAGAAGAAAATAGGACAAGAAAACATTGTCATCATTCTCCTCATATACATTGACAACATACTCTTCACTGGCAACAGTTGCAGATACCTTCAAGAGTTGAAGAAGAAGTTCATGACAGTATGGGAATGTCATGACTTGGGTCAAGCCAAAGAATATCTCGGAATGCATCTCCAAATAGATCGTTCCTCAGGTCTTTTGATCGTTGATCAGGTCGCTTATTTGGACAAAATCATTCGAAGATTCCAAATGGAGAATTGCCACCTGGCAAATACTCCACTCCCATCTGGATATGAACCAGTAAAACATGAGGGAGAGACCACCCCTGCACTGCGTTCAAAATATCAATTGGTGATCAGATCCCTGCTATATCTCACTCTGGGAACTCAACCTGATATCTCATTTGCCATCATAAAGATGTCACAATTTGCATCAAACCCTACTGAGGATCATCTCAATCATGCCCTATATATCTTTCGCTATCTTTGAGCCACCAGGGAAAGAGGGTTGGCATATCGAAGGAAGGCTGAGTATTCTATAGAGGCTTACTGCGATGCAGATTGGGCTTCTGACAAGAACAATCGAAAGTCTACCACTGGTATGGTTGTGTTGGCAAATGGAGCACCCATTACTTGGTTGTCATGCAAGCAAAAGACCATTGCTCTGTCATCCACAGAAGCAGAGTATATGTCCTTATCTGATACCTCTAGACAAGTTGTCTGGATTCACTCCATGTTCACCAAACTTGGTTTCAAACCAGAACCCATCCCATTATATGGAGATAACATGGGATTGATTTTCCTTGCCCAAAACCCTGCACAAGAGAGACAAACCAAGCATATTGATATTCGGTATCACTTTATCAGAGAGTGCATTGAGGATTGGAAAGTACTTATTGTCAGGCACATTACAACTGACAAGCAACTTGCAGACATCTTGACCAAGAATTTAGGATGCATAAAGTTTCATGCCTTCACGAACTTCCTCCTTTTTGATTTGGCACATACCAAATCTGGGGGAGTGTTGAACAAACGAAGTATTAGCACTGGTCTTACATAACAGATGCTCACTGTTTGTTCTTAGGAGATTTGTCATGTGCATTAGTCACAGACACAACACTTGCACGTGTTAATCACTGCATGTGATTCTATGACCAGCTATTGAGCATTACCGGTGTTTCACCAATATGGAGAAAGGTCTAGGCTGTATGATGTCAGGATGACATGCTTATGACATCACTCCTTCCATCTCATTCTATGGCATTCTATGCTTACTCAGTACGATGTCTGAGAGACACTTATATGGAAGGTCATACTTACTATATGTAGTTCAACCCATGAGTTGAACAAAACTCCATGTACCATGCACAGACCATGTCTGTAGTGTATATATACTGGACCTCCAGGTCCACAAATAGTAACAGTTCAACATCCATTGAATAAGTACTCAAGAAACCCAATCAGAAGATCACCCCAAGTGAACACTTAGTAAGTCTTATGGTCCTTACCTAAGAACTTCCACTGTGTAGTAGAAGTAGACTCTAGGCTCTGCCTGAGCCATCCTGTCTCCCGACTACACTACTTCGCTTTATTGGGCCCTTGTAAAAGCCTTGTAGAGTGCTTAGTCAGCACATCTAGGGTTAGGGTTAGTGTATGTTGGTTTTGAAGGTGTTCAAGGCTTGCATATCCACAAAGCCTTAACACTCATAGGGATTGCAAAAGGATTACACCACTTGCATAATCACAAGTCTGGTATAATCTGCCATGTAACAAACAAGGCAGGATATGCTAACAGCTCTGATACTCACCTGGAGTTACTTGATGCTTGGAGTATACAAAGTACTTGGTTGTTGCTTAAGTGTTTGAGACACTTGAGACAAAATAAGAGTGAATTGAACTGAGGGATTCTGCCCTCTAAGTCCTAGCCTATATACAAAGTACAGGTGGTCTGTGCATATGGAGAAACTCTGGAGCATTATATCTACAACTACTATGTAAGGAAAGAGTACCTTCCTAATAGAGTGACTGTGTCAATACATGTGTAGATAAGAAGATAAGAGTTCCAATAGAATGGAACCATGTGATAACATCCAGGTAAGTAATAACTGGATCATGTGACATAATGGAAATGGAAATGAAAGTATAACTGTACCAGTAGATATGCATAACATATAATGTATGAACATAAGACACTGGATAGTTATTGTGTCAACACTAAAGTGAAGTATGGTAGTTGGGAGAATGGAGCAAGAGCTCCATCATGGCTTGGGCTAAGCCTGTACTGTTACAGTGTAAATCTGTAACGCCTTCAGAACTGGCACCTATTGCCCTAACCCTAACCCTAGCTGGTCGCAACCGTTCTTGCTAAGGTCCAGCAGTTCAATAGCCTTGCAACCAAGTCCCCTTGGTTCAGAGCCTCTAGAGGCTTGTCATCCTCAGTCAGTACAAGTAAGCATAGAAGAGTAAATTGCAAAGGAGACAAAAGATGGGGATTCCATCTTCTGCTCACAGGTCTATATACTACAAGCTCTGTCTGTACATGGTAAGTGCTGTGATCATAGTACAGCTGGTTATAGTACCAGGAACTAGTCAGTCTGTGTCGCGATGACTAGGGCATTGGAAATACCTCTACAGTAATCATATGATGTCTGTGATGTGATGTGTCATGATCATGTGACAAGTCAGGGGTAAACCACCAGAAAAGTATGAAGGGTGGTATCCCGGTACAAACATATAGTAAAACATAAAGAAAACAGACGGAGATGTATGGTGTAAGTCCACAAAGTGTCTGTTGGATGAATACTATGAATGAGAGTAAAGAGAAAGCATACACATGTGAGGCATGGCCATAACATCACCCCCCCCTCTAAGGTTGAGCGGCTTGCTCGCCACATCGTCCAGCGAAAGGAAGCCCAGGTTCCCAGTAAGGTCGGGTCTTGTCATGGTCCCACCTCCAATGTCCGAAGTGATTGCAGGAGTAACCTGTGTGGGGGAGGGCCTGGAGGCAGTGGGTAGAGGACCGGGGCACAAGGATCTGACTCTAGGGCCTGGAGAACTTCCTCTGTCTGATGACTCGTCCACCAATAGGGGTGGGCAAGGTTGTCCCATGTGCCCCCTGGTTTGGCAGTGCAGGCATCTTGGTTGATGAGTAACTGGTGTAGAAGGGCATGGTAGTGTGGGATGACCATCAGGAAGTGCCAGTGCTCTTCCAGTGTGCTGCTCAAGAAAGGAATTGAAAGTAATTAGTAAAGGTGGACCGTAAAGATCATGCACCATTCTAACAAGTCCTTTCTGATTGTTCATTGCCTTCACTATGTCCTCTCCTGTCACCTTAGCCTCTCCTTCGCTTAGTGGAATGTTTGACAGCTCTGAGATCACGGTCTTGCTGACTCTCCTTGCGATTTGTTCTGTGTCCCGGAAGACCTGGGACAGCATCCATAGACACTCATGTTCTGCTGGTGCTCTCCATCTGAGCATGTCCCATGACTCGAAGTTATTAAGCACCTGAATGTAGCCAATGAACTGGTTGATGGTTGGTTCACTGGCTCTCTCGGGGGTGGGAATACAGTGATAGGGGAATGCAGGTAGAGAGTCATTGGCAGATACCTCATTGGAGCTTTCATTATAATATGGGGTTGGTTCATGAGGGGCAGTGACAGAGACAAGAGGGGGGAGAGGGGGTATAACCTGTTGATTGTGCTGCCTGGTCCTCCTTTGGGCTGGTAGGCCTGAGGAGGGGACCAGGGGAGCTGCACGGGCCATAGGTGTTCGGGGGTTATGAATGGGTTGGCCCTGATTGCATCTAGAGGAGCAGACTCTTGGGGGAAGCAGGAGTAGCGGGGGGAATGGATTGGCGAGGTCATCAGAGGGTAGTTCATGGAAGATGGTGTCATAGATATCTTCATGGTGGTTATCTGGGGTAGTGTATCCCAAAGACATTTACAGTGAGGTTGTCGAGGTGTTCGGGAATGAGAGCAGCAAGTGGTGGGTGGATTCATACTCAGTCAGCACTTGGGGTGTGTTTTTAAGATTTTCTGCTGGCTCCCAGGTATTTTCTGAGTCTGGGTATCCTTGCCACTTGATTAGATACCTGCACTTCTTTTGGTGGGTTTTGTGTTTTAAAACAGCCTCAACCTCCCATTCGTTGTGCCCTTTGACAATTTTGGGAGGCACTGGGACAGGGGTTGACTCATTGATAGGGGTTATGATGTATGGAGTTAATTTGCTGGTGTGGAAGACATCATGGACATGCCAGCTTCTCAGAAGTTCCAATCAGTAATTGACTGGGCTGACCTTTTTGGTTATCTCAAAAGGTCCATACCTTCTTGGGGCTAGCTTCTTCAAAGGAACGTCTAAATGAAGGTTTGTCACGTCAAGCCAAACCTTATCCCCTATTTCGAATTCCATATACCCCTTTCCAGGGTGCTTCCTTAGCATCGCTTCCTGCATGTTTTTGTGTGAAATGATGGCCACGTCGCATGCTGCTGCCAGTTTTTCAAGTCATTCCTCCGATAAGGGCATGTGCCCAATTGGATCTGTCAGATAAGGGGTTGGCTCATATCCATACAGGAGGTAGTAGGGCATCTGCCTGTGAGTGGAATGGATTCTGGAGTTATGGACAAACTCTGTGTCAGGGAGATACCTAGACCAATTATCTGGGTTGTGGCTGGCATACATCCTCAAGAAGGTTCCAACTTCCTGATTGACATGTTCCACTTCTCCATTGGACTGTGGCTGGTAAGCAGTTGTGGCTTTCATTTCTATTCTGATCACCACATAGAGGTCCCTGGTAAATGCTGAGACAAACTGGGGGCCTCTGTTGGATATTACTGCTTCTGGGACTCCAAATCAGGGGTAAACATGGGTGTGGAACAGGTTAGCCACTCCCATGGAGTCCATGGTTTTGTTAGTCGGCAGGAATATTACTGCTTTTGTTAGTCCTTGGTCTACAATTGTGAGTATGGCGTCATTGCCACATGAGTTGGGAAGGTCAGCTACCAGATCAATAGAGATCTGCTTAAACAGGAAGGGGGACCTTGACACATTGTGTGGGGTAATCGGTGGGGCTTTGGGTGTGTGTTTACCTTGTTGGCCTGGCAAACCGTGCAACCTCGGATGTATGAGCAAATGTCAGTGTGCATCCTTGGCCAGTAGACGTGGCAGGTCATTTTCTTCGTCATAGCTTTCACTCCTGGGTGGCCAGCTGGCTGTAGATCATGGTACTCTTGTAACACTTCTTTTCTTCTCTCTTCATTTACATATATTTTTCCTTTTTTGTAGTTTTTGTAGTTTAGTTCTTTTATTCGTAAGTGTTCTGTCTCTTTCCGTATTTTACCCATCAGTTCCCCAGAGAGGGTGTAGACACCCCTGTCACACGTGATGGCGGTCTTTGACGTTTCCTCAGACGGGTGCCTTTCCATCATGGTTCTCAAGGGAACTTGCAGTTTGTTGGGATTTTTAGGGTTCATAGGTGGAAAGTTGCCGAAACAGTGTGAGACATGTGGGTTTTGGATATTCACCCCCCCCTTAGCCTCGAACCATAAAGAGTCTGGTAGAAGGGTAGTTGGGGGCTGCTCCTTGGCTTTGAAGTTTGCCATCCAGGACAGAACGTCCAGAGGAATATTGGTCTTCCCCTTTATATACACCATCTGTAACAAACTAAAGGCAGGAAGGGCGCAGTGACTCTGGCTCACCTGGAGGTTTGTGCTTTGAGTTAGAAGAACAAGTATGTTGTTAGTGGAGTATTCAAGTGTCGAAGGACTTGAAGACTCAGCTGAGATGAGAGAATATATGATTCGAACCTAGGGACTGAGGTCCTAGGAGTACAGTATATATACGTACTGTACATGGTCTGTGCACACAGAGATACTCCAGTGCATTGTAACTACAACTACTACTTATAGAAGGAGTAAGTTTCTATCTGGGGATAGAACATTGTAGAACATGAAAGAAGGATACCGATAGCTCGGTTCCATGTGATTCTTGGGTATCTGTGATAACCAGTCATGTGTAGGGCAAGTTGTGAATAACTGACTGAAATATAGGGGCCAAGTAATATGACCTATGGATGAGGATAGTCATCCTGTCAACACTCCCCCTCACTTCAAACTGGTTCAATAAAGACCAAGTAATAAGCAATGATGGTCATGTTTCTGCCAGGTTAGATTCTTAGTCATGGAATCTGCCCTTTGATGGTCAGTGGACATGTAGTCCAACTTGAAGTCTCTGTTTTCGATAGACTCACAAAGCCAATAATACTTGATATTAATGTGCTTCAAACAACCTTCAATGACAGGATTGTTAGCTAAATGAATAGAACCCTTATTGTCACTGAAAAGGATAACAGTAGTGAAGCAGAGATGGGTTTCCTGGAATAAAGTGGTAATCCACTTGACCTGTTGTCCTGCATCGCAGAGAGACATATATTCAGCTTCTGTAGAGCTGAGAGCAATGGTGGGTTGCCGTCTAGATCTCCAGGAAATGAGATTTCTCCCTAGGAACATGGAATAACTAGATGTAGAGCGATAAGTCTCCTTATCTCCAGCCCAGTCTGAGTCAGAATAGCAATCCAAAGATAACTCACTTTGAAAGTAGTGAATTGACAAGTCCTTTGTCAAAGAGAGGTACTTGACAATGTGCATAGCCTTGTCCAAATGTTGCTGTGTTGGATTAGACATATACTGTGACATACAAATGATGCTGAATGCTAAATCTTGATGAGTTCTGAGCATGACATAAAGGAGGGATCCAATAACCTGCTGATACTTCTGCCATAGAGCTGGTGTAGTGGTATACCCAGGAGGGATGGGAGTAGGGACGTAGCCACTTGGAAGTGGTGTTCGTATGCTTTGACATTGTTCCATTTGAAAGCGTTTTAAGACTTTCTGGATGTAGGGATGCTGATTTAGTACCATGGTTTTCTCCTTTTGATTTCTTGAGATCTGGATACCAAGGTATTCTTTTACTTCTCCCATGTCTCACACTTCCCAAATCTTCATAAAAGCTTCCTTTCTATCCTTGAGGAGTTTAGCAGAAGATGATAAGAGGAGAATGTCATCGACATAGATGACAAAGATGACTAGGCCTTGTTTAGTCTTATAGACGTAAACTCCTGTGTCTGATTTGGTTTGAGTAAAACCTAACTTGAGTAGAGATTTGTGGAGTTCCTTATTCCATGCTAATGCTGCTTGCTTAAGGCCATAAAGCACACACAATAGATGATAAACCTTGTTTGTTGTTCCCGGAGTTACGAAACCTTCTGGTTGTTCCATATATATTTCTTCATCAAGCTTTCCATAAAGGAATGCAGTCTTGACATCAAGGCAATGAGCCTCCCAATCCTGAGAGCAGGTATAGGCCATGAGTAGTTGCACTGTCTCAAACCTTGCTACAGGAGAGAAGGTTTCTTCGTAATCTTCTCCATATATCTGTGAAAAGCCCTTTGCTACTAAGTGAGCTTTATATCTTCTGTCTGACTTTCTTGCAAAAACCCAACAACATTTGATGGGTTTATGATCAGGGGGACAATCTACTAGAGTCCAGACGTGTCTGTCATTTATTGACTTGATTTCATCCTTCATTGCATCTTTCCATTTGTTTTGTTCTTCCTTAGGTAACCGGAGAATGTCCTTATATTGCTTCAGTACTTCTGAAATGGCCTGGGCCAAAAGATATTTGATGAATCCACTCCCTTGCTCATGAGCCAAGTGATTGACATCTCCCCCTTCTTCTGAAGGTGGCTGAGGTTGTGGAGTCTCATAGAGATTGTCAATATTAGGTTGTTCAGGTGCAGGTGGTGGATTTTCAAGATTTCTTTCCCAGTTCCTATCTGACTCCCTTTCGACTTGAGTCAGTGGTCTGTCTCCATACATGTTGTTGGGAATTACCCTTGGGACAGGTACTCGAGCTGATCTTCATAACACAGAAGGGGCAGGAGGATAAGATGGGTCAGGAGCTTCAGCTGGATGTCTCTTGAGGAACGGTGGAAGGTTCCTATTTAGGACTGGTGGAACAAATGACAGAATAGGACGAGGTTCATGCCTCCTCTGACCAGGGAAACCTTGACTAGGGGTTTCTCTCGCTGGTGGAGAGGGTGGTGGTGATGGTTGTAGATAACCAGGGTTTGGAATGCATATTCTATCCAAATGTTCACATCTCGATGGTAAGGCAGGTGAAGAAGGTCCTGGAGTAGGATCTAGTTGCTCATGTTCCAGGGAATCTGGTTCTTCTTTATCTGTAAGATCCTCTACAGTAGCTGGAGGTGGATACTGCCTGCATTGGGGTGGACTCAGTGTTGGAGGCCTAGGTGGATTGTCGTCATTATTGAAATCTGGAGTAGGTGGTCAAGGACCTGGAGCAGGATGATCAGTCCCACTTCCATCCTGATCGTCAGAAGAGTCCTCTGAGGGACTGGATGCCAGGAGAGGTATATCGATTTTGTCTCGTAACTTCTCTATGGGACAGTTGGGAAACACATTCTCGATGAATGTTACAGTGGTTGATATGTATATTGTTTTATTCTGGCATAGAAAGATATATCCTTTGGTCCCTTTGGGATATCCAAGGAATAACATTTCTTTGGCTTTAGGAGAAAGTTTGTCCTTTTGCTGATCCTTTGGTATGAAAATGTAGGTGAGACAACCAAAGACTTGAAGATAGGAAATGGTTGGTTTCTTCTTCAGAAAGAGCTCATATGGTGTCTTCCATTTGATTTGTCGAAGTGGAGTATGATTATAAACAAATACTGCAGTGAGTAGGGCAAAGTTCCAGTAGCACTTGGGTAAGCAAGCTGCATGACGGAGTACTTCCTCCTTCTCCATAACCATTCTGTTGAAGCATTCTGCTTGACCATTCTGCTGAGGAGTGTCAGCAACGGAAAGCTGATGAGTGATGCCTTTGGAGAGTAAGAACTCCTTGAAGGCAGTTGCCATAAATTCTCCCCCTCAGTTGGAACAAACCGATTTAACAGAATAGCCAGATTGGCATTCTGCCCAAGAGACCCAATCAATGAAAGACTTGGCAGTGTCACTTTTTGCACAAAGCAAGAGAGAAGAGCCATAGCCACTAAAGTCGTCAATGATGGTCAGACAGTAAACATGACGATAATAAGATTCCATAGGAAACTGTAAAAGGTCCATATGGATTAATGCAAGCGGTTCCATTGCTTGAGTCCAAGAGGGAGAGAACAGTTGATTGTGCATTTTACCAATGAGACATTCGCTACAGGGGAAAGGTTTAGGTTGAGGTGGTATATGATCAAGACCAGTAGTATGGTTGGGAATCTTCTGCATTACCTGATCACTAGGATGGCCAAACCTTGAATGCCAAAGTTTATACACATCAGAATATTTGACGGTAAAAAGAGATAAGAATGTGTTGATATTCTTGTTGTCCAAACATGCTAGAAGAACCAATCTTTGATCACTTTTCCCAATCGGTTTTCCTGTAAACCAGTAAAGATTGGAGCCTCGAAACACATGAGTGCCTTTGAGGAAGAGTCTTTTTCATGTGTCATAGATTCGAGTATGGGTCTTATCGCCATGAAAGGTGTAGCCCAGTCCAGTGGTAAGGGATGGTATGGAAAGGATACATTTTGCTCCAGAGGGCGAATAGAAGACGTTTCGAAGTGTTCATCATTCCTGTTTTCCATTTAGTGTAACTGTAAAAGAAACTGTCCCAATACCCAGAAAGTATATCTTCTCACTACCAGCAGTGCCTACTGGTATTGGTCGCTTGAACTCGATGTAGCTAAGGAAGTCCTTTTTGAAAGGAGTGGAGTGACTTGTTGCTCCAGAGTCCATTAGCCAAAGGTAGTTGTCTTTTTCTCTTCATTGTTGATGACATCCTTCACAGTCAGACATGTAAGCATAAAAGCCTGCTGCTCCCTTGCAGTCAGAACTATATTCAATGGGTGCATATGGTCCATGGTTACAAGAAGTGTTGTAAGGGTCTTTATAGGTTCTAATACTATTCCAGACTCTATCATGCTCCATCTCCTCTCGAACTTTAGTTCGAATAGTGAGAGAAGAATTGTGAGCTGATGAGGGGAACGCATTAGACCATCCCGCTTCTGCAATATTGGAACTTGCATATGCTTGTCCAACTGAGGATTTGTCATCGGAAGTATATGGCTCAATCTGAGCCTCATTAACCTCTTGTGTGGAAGCCTTTTGCTTCCCTTTTGCCTTATCCAAGGGGGCCTTGCCTCCTCCTCCTTTTCCTTTCCCCTTTCCCTTCTTTTCCTTCTTCTTTTCCTGCACCTTTGGTAAGTTAACGGTAGGAGGTTTGCCTCCTTCCCAATGATCCTCCATGCAGTGTCCTTTACTGCATTTGCAACACTTAAGTTGCTGGTTCTGTTGCGCATGCTGGGCAGAAGTGCCTGCAACGTTGTCGGTCGTTCTTGGAAGTTGAGTCCTTCCATGTTGCCGTAAGTATTCTTCCTTTATCCTTGGAAGAATTGCATCAACAGTCAGGGTTTGACCCTGCTGACCAGTGGGTAAAGTGACTGGGAGTGTAGCAAGGGTAGATGTCACAAAATTCTCCCAATCAGAAGGGAGTGCTGCCATGATGATCATGGCCTGCACTGACTCTGGTAGGGGCATGCCATTTGAGGCAAGGAAACTGAATGAGTTGTTGATCTCAGTGATTTTGGGAAGCGGATCTTTCCTGTTGCTGATCAAGATCTTCATGGTGTGCTTGAACTGCACATAAACTCCAGCAGCACCAGGTTTTCCATAAGTGTTCAGTAATGACTCCCATACCTCATGGGAAGTCGCAAACCTGTCCATTTCTATCTGGACAATGGGCTTGCAGTGACCCATGATGGCTCCAAGAGCCTTCAAGTCGAGGGCATCCCAAGCAATTTGGTCTGTGGTCAGCAGTGGTGCAGGTTGTCCTGCTGCTGCTGCTGCTGATGGAGGTCTTGTGGTGGTGCCATGGACTACCAACCATGTTCCTTGAACATGTACGAAATTCTTGATTGAAATTGCCCAGATTGGATAGTTGGTGGTGTCAAAAATCAGAATGTTTTTCATAAAACCGGATTTTTCATCTGCCATTGCTACAAATTGTGTAAGAGCAATAATTCAAAGAAAGAATCGTCCATATCTGGAATCATGACGAAAGGTTGGGGAATGACTATTGGAGGTGGTACCACAGGTATGACTCTAGGTGGGACCCTAGGTCTAGGAACTATAGGTCTTACAACCGGAGTTGGATCCAGAAGCCTAAGTTCAAAAAAATGTCCTAAGTCATAGTTAGGACAATAGTGGTAGTTGGGGAGTTGGATCCCCAACAACTCCAAGTTAGTCATTTCCAAGAGAGAAACAGGAAAAACCTTGTAAGGAAAATGTATCATAAGATAAGAGGGGTTGGTGAAAGTATGTAGAGAGACCATTGATAAGTCCAAAAGATCGTCATATATCCATCCTCCTCCAGAATACAGCTGTTCTATCCAAAAAGGGCTTGGATAGCTATAATGGAGGACCATGTTGAAGGCTCCTTCTATTTCCCTGGGATCGACCTTAAGGTGCGTAATCAGAGCCATCATCTTCCGGTACAGGAAGGAGGTTGATTTGACAGAGGTTGAGCTGCCAAGACACAAGTCCATTAGGATGATTACTGGTGATGTTCCCAGGCCACCAGGCAATTCCATGGACAGAGGAGAGAGATTCAGCCACGAGAGAGTCCAAAGAGGCTTGAACCCTAGGATCAGACTGTGCATTGATGACCTGTGAAAGCCAGAGACCAATGTGAGCATCTGGCTGTTGGTCCAGGCATGAGGGTAAGTAAGAGCTTTCATTTGAAGCTCCTCTCTTAAACGCTCCCCTAAAGTGCGAGTCAAGGTACTTGTTCCAGGCATGGACAGCAGGAACTGCTCCTCTAAATGGTCAAGGATCCCAAAGAGGGTGAACCCAGATCGAGTTTGGTGAGTACTCGTTGGGGTGGGTGTCAATCCAGAAAGCTGGGACAGTGAGTAGCAAGGGGTCTTCATCGTTGAAGGCAGGTAAGTCAAAACCCCAAAAGTTGGCAATGCTGTGGGGGGTAGAATACTGCATCAGCTTGGCCAATGGTGCCTCATAGGAACTGTGGAAGAGCCAATGGATTTCCATAAAAGGGTTTTCAGGTGCTGAGAACAAAGAGGTAATGAAAGGGAGAGGTGACTGAGTGGCCTCACAGCAGAAGGCCCAGGCGAAGATTCAGTGGGTCTTCACTCTGCTGGAAACTATTCCTGCAACAAGGTAGTCCAGTTCAGTGGCATCTACAAAATTAGACCACCTAAGGCCACACCTATAAGGCACATCCTTTTCCTTTTCCCTCAGCTCCTTGTCTCCTAATCCCTGCTTCCTCCTCCAATCCGCTATTGATAAATCCATCAAGTTGGAGATTGTCCATATCCTCATTGGAATACCTGCCCTGACATTCATCATTCTGACTTTCTTCAAGCCATGGCGCTCCCTGATCACCTGAAGGGGGGTAAAGTCTGTTCTCATTACCAAATTGGGCGACAAGTTCCACAAATTGGTCATCGAAGAACCAGAGATCATTTCTGGAAAGATGATGTCGCATGAGAAACAGATCAAAGGGAGTAACGTCATTAAAGAGGACATGATCGGGAAGAGCTCTGCAAGGGGCATAGAACATATAAGTTCTACAGGATTCAGCAAAACCAATTCCAAGCCACTGTGCAACCAAGAAGGTTTGCTGCATATAGTACTGCTGTGGTAACCAAAACTCTGGTTGTGGGAATACAAACCGCGATATAACAGGAAGATAGTCATAAAAGTGGTTAAAGTCATAATCCTGAAAAGTGTGCAATGCCCAATTATAGAGCAGTGGAGCCCGATTGAAGCCAGTGGGATAACCATTTTCCCCAAGAGGGAATGGTTCAAGTCCCTGAAAGGCTGGATGAAAGTCGTGGTCCTCTGGTAGAGCAGGTGCAATTGGGTGTGGGAGTGCCACTGGGGCATCTCTCCACTGGAGAAGGGATACAACACAAACAGCCAAGTAGACCAAATAGATGAAGAGGGGTATGACTCTGAAAGGAACGTTGTTGTTAAGTGACCAGTAGGCCAAAGCTATGGTAAGAGCAAAGGCTATATACTGTAACTTGAAAGTAACTGCAAAACACAAGTCCACCAGCCAGCTAAGCATGATAGATTGGATTGGGGAATCACCTGTTAGGCTGAATACAATCGTCTACCAAGTCAGAGCCTGGCAGGGCTCATAACCTAACAAACTAAAGGCAGGAAGGGTGCAGCAACTCTGGCTCACCTGGAGGTTTGTGCTTTGAGTTAGAAGAATGAGTATGTTGTTAGTGGAGTATTCAAGTGTCGAAGGACTTGAAGACTCAGCTGAGATGAGAGAATATATGATTCGAACCTAGGGACTGAGGTCCTAGGAGTACAGTATATATATGTACTGTACATGGTCTGTGCACACGGAGATACTCCGGTGCATTGTAACTACAACTACTACTTATAGAAGGAGTAAGTTTCTATCTGAGGATAGAACATTGTAGAACATGAAAGAAGGATACTGATAGCTTGGTTCCATGTGATTCTCAGGTATCTGTGATAACCAGTCATGTGTAGGGCAAGTCATGAATAACTGACTGAAATATAGGGGCCAAGTAATATGACCTATGGATGAGGATAGTCATCCTGTCAACAATCTGCAGGGGGAAAGATTGGAGGGTAGCCTGCCAGCAGGACTGGCGAGGCATGAGTTTTTGTGGTTCACAGAAATAAGTCATGTTCTGGTGGTCCATATACACCATAGTGGGCATGACTGGTGCTAGTAAATAGGTCTGCCACTCCTTTAGAGCGTGAATGACCACCAGAAGCTCCAAGTCATAGACTTGGTAATTTTGCTCTGCGCCATTTAGAGACTGTGAAAGAAAGGCGCATGGGTGCAATTTTTGATCTGGTCCTTCTTGACTGAGGACCACTCCAGTTCTGAGTTGAGAAGCATCGGTATGAATGATGAACGGCTTCTTGAAGTCCAGCAGTCATAGCACCGGTTCCAAAATGAGCTTCTTTTTCAGTGAGTCAAAAGCCGTTTGCTGCTCACTTCCCCAGAGAAAGGGGGTATCCTTTTTGCTGAGATCATGCAGTGGGCAGGCAATCTGAGAGAAGCCCTGCACGAACATTCTGTAGAAATTGCAGAAGCCTAGAAAGCTTCTTAGTTCTTTTAGCATGGATGGGACCTTCCATCCATCAATGGCTTTAGTTTTTACCGGCGAGGGTTCATAGGACCCTTCTTTTATAACATACCCCAAAAAGTCTAACTCTTCAGTTTTGAAGGTACACTTGGATAGTTTCAGCTGGAGGTTTTCTTTCTTTGCAATCGTCAGGAATTTGTTGACTCTCTCCTGGAGTTCCTTTCTTGTCCTTCTGTGGATCGTGGTGTCATCCATGAAAATGATGCTTCTTCTTCTGTGGATCATAGTTCCAAACTTGGTATTCATATATCTCTGGAAAGTGGGTGGTGAGTTCATTTGTCTGAAGAACATTACCAAAGGCTCAAAGAGCCCTCTAGGGGTTACAAATGCCCCTTTCCACTCATCACCTTCTTTGATTCAGATATTGGTGAACCCCCACCAGATGTTGAACTTTGCGAAATATTTTGAGCCAGCAAGTTCATCCAGAAGCTCTTTGATGTCAGGGAGTGGGTAGGAGTCAAGCACTGTGTGCTTGTTCAAATACCTGTAGTCCTGAATTAGTCTTTGTTTACCATCCTTCTTTCCTACAAAGAAGACAGAGGCGGCTTGCAGGGACTTCAATGGGTGAATCTTTCCGCAGGCCAAGTTTTCATCTAAAAATTTATCCAGCTCCATGAGCTGATCAGGGGTTAGCTTGTAAATTTTCCCTTTCTTTGGTACAAACCCTTCTTTCAACTTTATCTCATGGTCAAGGAAAGGCCAATGTTCTGGTAACAGGACATCTTTTTTGGAGAATACTTCTGTGAATTCACAGTATTCTTCTGGAAGCACTACTTCCTTTTTTTCAGCAGATGCCTCGAGCTCGGTGGAGATTGAGGTCCTTGTTATTTTTGGTGGGGTGGGGTCCTGCACTCCCCAAGAAATAAGTTTCCTCATTAGCCAATTAATAATGGGGTTGTGTTCTCTTAACCAGGGCATCCCGAGAAGGAGCCCTTCTCCATTACCCATTGTGGCCATGTAGGCATGAACTCTCATTTCTTTTCCCCATATTTGCACGACAAAGGTGGCAATGGTGTCAATCATTTGATCCATTTTTCTGGTTACACTTCAAAGGTTCCATGCCTTCTCAATTCTTCGTGTTGACAAGCATTCCTTTGACACAGTTCTGTGATCAACAATGTTTGTCTCTGCACTGGAGTCAATTAGCATTTTGATTGCCAAGTTGCCACATTCCACTAAGTAGGCTGATCCATTGATAGATGAGATGCATAATTCATTTTCATATTTATACGTAGTTCTTATATCTGTTCCAACAATTCCTACACTTAATGTACAGTTTTTGTCAGAGACAGGGGCACGAGCTGCAGCAGAAGCTCACCCCTTTAAAAATCCAAGGAGGATGCACTGGAAGAGGAAGAAGTGCATCCTCTTTTTCTAGATGCTCCAGCTCCTTTCTTATCTCCTCTATCCTTCCAGTCCTGCTTTTTGGTTCCTTTCTGGGTGCCCAACAGTTTTTGGCAATGTGCCCTTCTTTGTTGCAGTTATAGCACACTCTAGTTTCTCTTTGTCAGGGCTTACTGTTGCTCCAGTTACCATCTTTGGTGGTGGAGTCAATGTCCATTGCATTTGGGTCCTTCCATTGTGAGTAGTTGTTGGGTTTGGCATTGTACCCTTCATTCTTCCATAAGAAATTCTTGTTGGAGTCAGAGGCCTTGCCTTCATACATCCTTAGAGTAGCCATGGAGGCTCTCACTCTCATTGCTGCCTCTTTCCATTCAGAGACAGTGGACAGGATTAATCCCAGTCCAAGTATTCTTCAGCTAATAGAGGGGTGCAACCTCTTTCTGAAAAAGGTAGTGGCCGCTGTGTTATCTTCTAGCAGGCTGGCTTGTGCTAGCAGATTCTCAAAGTTAGTAATGTACTCATTGAGAGAATGCTTTCCTTGTTGTATAGACGATAGCATTATTAGTGCCATTGCCTTTATGTCACCAATTTGGAAACAGTCTTCCATCTTCTTTTCGAACTCCTTGAATGAGTTGTAGAAGTGGAGACTGTAATTTCTGGTTGTGGCGTTGGTGATGTACGATTGCTTGAATGACAGGGCCGAGCCCTTGTCCATAAAGGAGAGGACGAAGCCAATCCTTTTCTTGTCTGTGTTGTATATGTGAGCATTCATTCCTAGATAGACTTTTACCAATACTATCCATCTGGAATATGCTTGGTGGTTGCCATTGAATACAGTGGGCTTGTTCATGCCTAGCTCTCTGCCCTTGGCCTTACCATCGCTTGTAGAGTCATGACCACTTCCTCCAGGTCCTTGAGCGCAGCCTTTACCCTTTTTGGCAGTTGCTGATACCTGTGTTTGGTACCAGTAAATAATCTCAGCTGGTGATGGCCTTTGCCCCACAAAGGGGTCTTCGATGGTGGCACCCCCGAGGGCTTCTGCTAATTGGTCAGCCATAACCTGTTGCTTAATATCTGGGATAGGAATATCAGAGACTATTGACTGTGATAGCAGATCAACAGTAGGTGTTTCGAGGGAGTCGTTATCTGATTCTGGCTCCTTCAGATTTCTATAAGAAGAAAAGTCTGATCCAGCTGCTGGATCAACATCTGTGTAGATAGGGGAAGAGGTACCGGTGATGAAGATGCCAGGTATGTGCTGTTCTGTCTTGGAGGTAGAGTTGTCCACCATCTTGTGTGAGATTGGTGGCAGGGGAGTAGTAAGTCCTAGGCTGAAACCTTTGGACGGGTGACTTGTCCGCTTAGGGACAGGGGGTCAGAACTTTCCAGAGGAAGAGCTCAACCTGACGTAATACTTTCTAACCATGGTGGGCTAGGAAGAGGGTGACTAGTGCGTACGGCTCATGCAAGTAAGTAGCACTAGAGGTTGGGTGGGATTGGTTAATAAAAGACTACACCTTGAAGCTGGTATAGGGGCTTGACTGTGGCACAAGGCCTACAGAGGTTTGACGTATGACAGGAGAGTTGTAGAGTGGTGATCTTTCATCTTCTGTTATGGTGTAAATCTGTAACGCCTTCAGAACCAGCACCTATTGCCCTAACCCTAACCCTAGCCAGTTGCAACTGTTCTTGCTAAGGTCCAGCAGTTCAATAGCCTTGCAACTGAGTCCCCTTGGTTCAGAGCCTCTAGAGGCTTGTCATCCTCAGTCGGTACAAGTAAGCATAGAAGAGTAAATTGCAAAGGAGACAAAAGATGGGGATTCCATCTTCTGCTTGTGGGTCTATATACTACAAGCTCTGTCCATATGTGGTAAGTGCTGCGATCATAGTACAGCTGGTTATAGTACCAGGAACTAGTCAGTCTGTGTCGCGATGACTAGGGCATTGGAAATACCCTCTACAGTAATTGTATGATGTCCATGATGCGACATGTTGCGATCATGTGACAAGTCAGGGGTAAACCACTGGAAAAGTATGAAGGGTGGTATCCCGGTACAAATGTATAGTAAAACATAAAGAAAACAGAAGGAGACATACAGTGTAAGTCCATGAAGTGTCTGTTGGATGAATACTACGAATGAGAGTAAAGAGAAAGCATACACATGTGAGGCATGGCTGTAACATGTACTGCTTCTACTATGCAGTGGAAGTTCTAAGGTAAGGACCTTAAGACTTACTTTAGTGTTTACTTGGGGTAATCTTCTAGTTGGGAGGTATGAACACTGTTGAGAGTTCAACTGTTACTATTTGTGGACCTAAGGGTCCAGTATATATGCTTCAGACATGGTCTGTGCACAGTATTGAGCAAATAGTGTTAAGCACTCTAGTCTTACATAATAGGTGCTGACTATCTGCTCTAGGAGATTTGTCATGTGTGATGTCACTGACAGAATTACCCTTGCACATGTTTACCACTGCATGTGGTTCTATGACTGGCTATAGGACATTACCAGTACCTTACCTATATGGAAGTGTTCTAGACACTTATGACATCATTCATTCCATGATGTTCCATTATGTTCTATGCTTACTCAGTAGAATACTGAAGAGACACTTATATGGGAACTACTTACTTACCATATGTAGTTCAACCCACAAGTTGAACAAAACTCATGTACTGCACACAGACCATGTCTGAGGCATATATATACCAGACCCTTAAAGCAAAGTAGTGTAGTTGGGAGACTAAGTCTGGTATGTACTACCAGACTCTGATACGGCTTGGGGCTAAGCCTATCCTACTTCTACAATGCAGTGGAAGTTCTTAGGTAAGGACCTAAAGACTTACTAAGTGTTCACTTGGGGTGATTTTCTGGTTGAATATTTGAATACTCGTCCCAAGTCTTCAGTACAATCTAACAGATGTTAAACTGTTACTATTTGTGGACCTGGAGGTCCAGTATATATATGCTTGGACATGGTCAGTGTGTGGTACATGGGTTTTTGTTCAACTTGTGGGTTGAACTACATATGGTAAGTACGATCTTCCATATAAGTGTCTCTCAGGTATCATACTGAGTAAGCATAGAATGCCATAGAACATAGTAGAAGGAATGATGTCATAAGCATGTCATCCTGATGTCATACTGCCTAGACCTTTCTCCATATTGGTAAAATACCAGTAATGTTCAACAGCCGGTCATAGAATCACATGCAGTGATAAACACATGCAAGTGTTGACTATGTCAGTGGCAATGCACATGATGAATCTCCTGTGAACAAATTATGAGCATCTGTTATGTAATACCAGCGCTAATACTTTGTTTGTTCAACACTTCCCCAGATTTGGTATGTGCCAAATCAAACAGGAGGAATTCCATGAAGGCATGAAACTTTATGCATCCCAGATTCTTGGTTAAGATATCTGCAAGCTGCTTGTCAGTTGTAATATGCCTGAACATGAGTACCTTCTGATCCTCAATACATTCTCTGATAAAATGATATTGAGTGTCAATGTGCTTGGTATGTCTCTCTTGTGCAGGATTCTGCGCAAGGAAAATTGATCCCATGTTATCTCCATACAAGGGAATGGGATCTGGATGGAAACCCAGTTCAGTGAACATGGAGTGCATCCATACAACCTGTCTAGAGGTATTGGATAAGGACATATACTTGGCTTCTGTAGATGACAGAGCAATAGTTTTTTGCTTGCATGATAACCAAGTGATTGGTGCTCCATTTGCCAGTATGACCATACTGGTCATTGACTTCCAATCATTTTTGTTGGAGGCCCAATCTGCATCGCAATATGCCTCTACATTGTACTCGGATTTTCTTCTATATGCCAATCCTCTCTCCTTGGTGACTCAAAGATATCAAAAGATATATAGGGCATGGTTTAAGTGATCCTCAGTGGGATTGGATGCAAATTGTGACATTTTGATGCTGGCGAATGCTATGTCAGGTCTGGTTCCCAACGTTAGATATAGCAAGGAGCCTATAACTGATTGGTATTTTGAATGCAGGGCAGGAGTAGTCTCTCCTTCATATCTCACTGGTTTGTATCCTGATGGGAGTGGAGTATTCACCAGGTGGCAATTCTCCATCTGGAATCTTCAGATGATTTTGTCCAGATAAGCGACCTGATCAACAATCAAAAGACCTGAGGAACGATCTATCTGGAGACACATTCTGAGATATTCTTTGGCTTGTCCCAAGTCACAACATTCCCATACTGTCATGAACTTCTTCTTCATCTCTTGAAGGAATTTTTGATTGTTGCCAGTGAAGAGTACATCGTCAACATAGATGAGGAGAATGATGATAATGTTTTCTTGTCCCATTTTCTTCTGCAACACATATACTCCAGCATCTGAACAAATGTGAGTGAAGCTGAGTGCTTTTAGGGATTTGTCTAACTCGATGTTCTATGCCAGAGCTGCTTGTTTCAAGCCATACAGGGCTCTGAGCAATTGATAGATGTAGTGCTCTTTTCCCTTTTGCATGAAGCCTTCTGGCTGTTCCATATATATTTCCTCATCCAATTTTCCATATAGAAACACAGTTTTGATGTCCAGTGCCTCTAGGTCCCAATTGTATTGGGCAGCCAGGGATAAGATGATTCAAACAGATTCAAATCTTGCTACCAGAGAGAAGACATCTTTGAAGTCTACTCCATATTCTTGAGAGAAACCTTTGGCTACTAAACAGGCACATTTTCGCCCATCAGATTTAATAGCATAGACCCACCTGCACTTCACAGGCTTTCTCCCATGAGGTAGAGGTGTAAGTTCCCAAACTTTCCTCTTGCCTAACGCTGTGATCTCCTTGTGCATGGCAGCTTCCCAAGCCTTTTTATCATTGGCTGGTAGTCTCTGAGTATCCTGGTAATGAACAGGTATTCTTGACTTTTCTTTGACCTTTTGCATAAGCAGATAGTTGATGAAGTCAGTACCACATTCCTGACTAAGCTTGTGCAAGTCGATCATTGGCTCCCCCATGTCCAATGCTTCTCTTGTATCCTCAAAGGTCATCTCTTTTGATGCTTGCCATTCTGCATCAACAGGATGTGTCCTTTCTCCATAGGTATTCTCTGGTCTGAGAGGAATTACTTGCTCTCTAGTGGACTGACAGACACTGGAGTCTGGATAGGGTGCATAACAAGAGGACGGTGCTGTCTTTAAAGGGATTTTGACAGTCCTTTTAGAAGTCTCTGTTTGTGGTTCCATTCACACTTCCATTGGAGTTGCAAGTTCCTTTGGGTGATTTGGAGAGACAGTTGGACAAACTGTTTGTGGGATCTCAATTGGTACTTGTTCCTGTGGAGGGGTGACCTCCATTGGAACATCCTCATGAGGTTGGTCTTGAGTTTCCTCTGGTGTTTGGTCTTTATGGCCAGTCTTTGCACATTGCAGGAAAACCTCTTCGCCAAAGATAGCATTTGTGCTAATGATGACCCATTGGTTTTTATCTAGGAATTGGTAGGCCTTAGATCCTGGTTCATAGCCTAGGAATATCATTGGAGCACTTTTAGCCTGTAACTTTGTCTGATGTTCCTTTTTGATAAAGACATAAGTGAGACAACCGAAAACTCTGAAGTATGAAATGTCAGGTTTTTTACCAGTCCACAACTCTACTGGAGTTTTCCACTGTGATCAATGAAATGGTTGGCGATTGTAAACATGCACTGAGGTCTCTAAGGCATGTTGCCACATGCTAGGAGGAAGACAGGCAGAATGTCTCATAGCCTCTTCCTTCTCCACCATGGTGCGATTAAAATGCTCTGCTCTACCATTTTGTTGGGGAGTATCCAAAGCAGTCATATGATGCTCAATACCATGTTTGTGTAGAAAGGCCACAAACTTGAGAGATCTAAACTCTCCCCCACGATCTGAACATAGCTGAAGGAGCTGTCTGGAGACACAATTTTGAGCCCAGGCAAGCCAGGAACAAAAGGCATCAAAAGTGTTGGACTTAGAAGAGAGGGGAACAACAGAGGCATATCCACTGTAGTCATCTACAAAGGTGATGACATAGTGCTTGTGGTAGTAAGACTCCACAGGGAATTTGCATAAATTGGTGTGGATAAGTTCAAGTGGTGCAGAGGCATGCTTGTAGGTGACATGATAAGGCTTTTTGGTCATCTTTCCGAGAGCACAGCCAGGACATGGTTTGTTACCCATTGAGGTCTTGAATGGGGTAATGGTAGTCACTTTGGGTAATTGGTGCATGGCATTGTATGAGCAATGTCCCATCTGTGCATGCCATAGGTCTGAGGTTTCCTTTGAACTAATGGTTTGAGTCCAATCAGTTATAGACTGTAAAGATACTCAAATATAATGAAGGGATCCTTTAGATGCTATTGGGCATGACCACAGGTAAAGGTCACCATTAGGTGCAAAGATTTGAGTTCCATCAACGTTCGACGTCAGTGTATAGCCCTTGTTGGTCAACTGAGTGGTCGAAACTACTCTCATATGGAGTTTTGGGCAAAACTCCACTCTGTAAAGTTTGGTTAGCCTTCCTTCATGGTAAAAGATAATGGTACCATTCCCCAATTTCTCGACAACTGTATCTGCATCCACTGTTTGAGACAGTTTCGGAGTGGGGTATGCAGTGTAGGACATGAAGTCGCTAAGGTTGTGAGTGCAGTGCACTGATGCACCAGAGTCAAGAAGAATCAGTTGACTCTTTTTGCCTTTACAGGTCAGACACATGGTTGCTTTCATGTTCATAGGTAAATGATAGGAGACGCACTTTCCCTTCTCTTGTGAAATGAGTATTTTATGCTGAGTGCAATCAGAGCATGACAGGTGATGATTGTACAGCTCTAGCACTTTATGGTTACTATCCATAAGGACAGTGTTGCCAAGACCATCCACCATTACCTGAGGGTAAACAGCATCACCAGGCCAGTTCTCAGTGGAAGGAAATGGTGGGTGAATCTCTGCCAATGTCTGTGCAGTTCTGGCAAACCCTCCATAGCCAAGCAGACCCCCTTCTGCTAGATCATGACTCCAGGTGTATCTGGGGTGGTGTGAGCCACACTCGTCACAATCATCTTCTTCATCATAGACAAAAATGTCTAGTGGTTGTCCACCAATGTTGTATCCATCCAACTTGTAGCAAGGATGGTAATAGGCTGGTGCCCATAATCCTGTTTCATAATCAAGTGACCAGTAGAAAATCTGAAATTCTCAAGGTTTTCATTGTGCATCAGGAACTGTAACTCCTGGTTTTAACTGAAAAGCATGCACTTGGTCATGATAATCTTGATCAAATGGTTTATAGGTGGATGATTTGGGACACATGATGTCTTGTGGCAAGACTCGTCGTACAAGATAATACAGATCCTCATCACTCATTCCTTCAGATTCCTTTCCGATATACTCTGGAATAGGATCAAGGAGAGAGTAAGAGATAGTGTACGACAGCTTAGATGTGGAAGACTCACACATCGCCATAGGACCATCATCATAGTCATAATCCTCTGCAGTGAGAGGATTGACCGAGTTCTCATAAAGCTCTTCTGGGATATCAATCTCAGGAATTGTCTGAAATGGTTCCAAATGTCCCTGGTGGATGAGTTCTAACTCCTGATCCACCTGCTGGACAGTGAGTTTTGAGGAACTTGCAATAGGTTGCTCAGGATTCATTGCTTGATCCTGAAGTCCTAACTCCTCCTGTTGGAGGTATTCTGCCTGCATGTACGTGAAATCTTGTTCATCATACTGTGGAGCTTCTTCATAGGCCATAGATTTGTCATTTTGAATCATATTCTGTCTGGCCTTGCCCTTGCCTTTATTGGGACAAGGTCTCTGTCCCTGGCTTTGTGGGTTCTTTCCTCCTTTAGCACCTTGGCTGCCTTGCTTTCCTTGTCCTTTTCCCTTATTAGGGAACTACCTCTGTGGGGATACCAGAGGTGGACGAATGAGTTCTGGGACACAGCAAATCTGTTCCCTGCTGCCAGAATAGTATACTTTCTGGCTGCTAATGTGGCAGGTCTCTCCTGGATAATGGTTCTTCCTGCAAGGCCTGTTTCCACAACAAGGGTAAGCTCCTCTGGGAGTGTACTGTGTGTTTGTTGCGGGTTTGACATTGGAGAGTCGGTGAATGAGGGACTTATTCTGTGAATGGTGAGGCCCTTCATACTGCTCTTGGTCAATGGTGCTCCTTCCTTTTCCAGTAACTTGGCACTGATATTCTTTCTGAATATGTGGAATGATAGTTGACAGTTTGAAGTTCACATCCTCAACAGTAGTAGTGATGAGGGAGACAACATTCTCCCAGTCAGAGGGTAAGGCCATCAGAATGGCCATTGTGAGTATCTTCTCATTGACAGGAAAACCAGCTGCTGTAAGGTGTTTGGTGCATGCAATGAGCTTGTTTGCTTCATCTACAGGATTAACATTTCCCTTTATCCTGTGCTGAAAGAGTGATCTCATTTCTGACAGAGTGCCAATATTGCCAGGTTGCCCATAAGCAGTTTCTATATCTGCTAGAGTCAGCTTGGCTGTGGCTTTCATATGATGGTAAAAGGAAGGGGAAATTCAGAGCTTGATGACACCTCTAGCCTGGATGTCCTTGTCCACGAAGGCTTGGACTTGTTCAGCGGTTACTCCTGCACCAACAACAGGTGTGTCTTCAGTAAAAGCTTGATAGAATCCCATAGCCATGGCAAAGGCGTCAATGGAATCACACCATAATTTGTAGTTATTTCCAGTGAGAAGTGGGACAAAAGTGAGAACATCTTTTGCTGACATTTTTTAAACCTAGAACAGGCAGTTGAAAGCAAACCAGTTAGCAAACATGTTTTCCTCTTCCAAAAGAAAGGGAACAAAAGGCTTAGGTGGAATGGGCTTTGGTCTCGCTCTATGTTTTCCATTATGCATCCCTGGTTTCCTCCTAGGGGGCATATTTCCCATCATCCTCTGAAGTGCATTATCTGCTCTTCTATCCTTTCTTCGATCTATCACAATTTCTTGTTGCTTCTGCTTCTTTTCTCCTGTTTTTGACCTTTCCCAATATGCCAATCCCTTTCCTTTTAGTCCTGATCCTGCATTATTCTCTAAGACCTGGAAATTTAGAGCCAGAAAGTAGTGTGGATTGTCAACTTGATTGACCTTTTCTCCAGTCCCAAGGACTGAGTCAATGAATGATACACTTCTATCCAATTCCCAAGCCCTGACTGCACAGGATGGAAAGGGTGTTTTGAAAACAGAGGGATGGAATTCCTTATTAGCAATTTGACCATGGTAGTACACTGGGTGTGCAGTAAAAGGAATTTGGGAAATGAACAGGTCAAGTTTTTGTACAAAAATGAATGAAAAAAGCATATGTGTGAAGCATACATGGTTTTTATGTATACTTCTCTTCAAAGGTATACTGTGATAGTTCTCATCATCAAATGATGATGTGGAAAGGATATAGTTCAAGTCAGTGGCATATGGCTCATGAATGTAAGACAGCATAGGGTATGTCTGATGAGTTTGGTGCATTGAAGTAGTCTGATAAAGTCTCAGGCAGCACCAGTTCTCCATTGTCATCATAGCCCATTTTGAGGATAGGGTGCAATGCCTCAAGATCAAGGATCTTGACCTTGCCTCATGAGTCCAAAGGGATGATGACATAGTCCTGAATTCTGATAAGGAAGTGTGAGAACTCCTTCTGCATGACAGCGAAAGGATGTGAGTAGTAGGTGTGGAAGAAGGGATGGGTATCAAAGGCTCAACCCAGATTGACAAGTGAGAACTGATAGCAGTTCCTCATCACCACTAATCCAAAAGCCCTCATCCACAGGAGGTAAACATCATGGGTGATGAAGAATAGGGAGAAAATATCACCATAGCCCAGAGTGAAAATCTCTGCTGGGGTTGGTCTCTTCCCTACTACCATGACTCCATTTCCCGTTGGATACTGATGCCCATACTCCATCTGCCAGGGATGAAAATCCCTAACATGGGCAGCATCCCCTCTACTCCATATCATAATTCGGAGTATTGTTTATGCCGGAGAAGTCTTCTCTGTCCATTATTGGATGATTGATACATTCATGAATTTGCTGTTTTTCTTCTTTGTTCAACCAATCATTTGGGTCCTCATCTCTGTCTTCATTAAAGTTGAACTGCAAAAACTCTACCTCTTCTCCTTCTTCAGGTGGTTCTGGATAAACAAGGTCAGGAGTAACTTCTCCTTCCTCAAGAGGTGATTGTTTCTTTATGAAGACAGGGGTCATTGGGACACTTAAGTCCTCAAACTCTTCCTTGATCTCAATGTTCTGTGTTCCAGTAGTATGCACTCTGGACCAGTGAGGAGGTGAAAAGGGAGATGGAGTGTTGGGTCTAGTTGGCACTAAAGAGGGTGCTCAAGGCCGAAGAAGGTGACCCAGAGGGAGATATGCTGGCAAGGGTAAAGGCATCACCAGATGAGGAATTGGCATATGGACTTGTGTCAAGAGCCACACCAGATGCTCATCCTCACAATGATCATTGTAAAGCTGAAGGGATATTGGAGCCTGGGATGTATGGGATTGGGGTTGCATGAGAGTGGGTACTGGGTGAAGGAATTGGCAATGGGTTTGAATTGATTATGGGATTGTCTTGGAGATGAATTACCTCATAGGGGACTGGAATAGGATTACCATCAGCATCCATATATCCAATAAAAGTCCCACTACTGTGATTAGAAGATGGCAATGAGGCTGTCATGGCACTCATATTCTGTTCCCTAAGCCTTAAGAAGGTTGGCTGTACAGGGGTCAGGTCAAGACAACTCCTCATTCGACTTTCAGTCAAGCAAGCCCTTGTGGACTCTATGAGTCTTTGTTGTCTGACAGACTCTACAATTCTCTCAACAGCCTCAATGAATGCTCTATTGAGGTGCAAACATAAGTCTACCAGGGTAATTCCTGGATTTGCATCTACAAACCGCAACACCACTGACTCTTCAGTCAGTCAAGACTCATATCTCAGTGGTGGAGCAGACAGAGAATATGCAGGAGGATCTGTAAGATCTTCCAGCATTGGAGCATCCTCAGGAGGAGGACCAATGGTCTGATCCACCTGGATGCACCATGACCCAAATCAATCACTTGCCTCAGCTGCCACTCTATAAGTGCAATGATGAGCAGGTGTGTGCTGCATCTCAACACAGAGTGTGAAAAAGGCAATAGCTGAAATGGCAAAGAAAAATTCAGCTTGCCAAAATGGCAGTTGCAGATAAACCCATTGTACTCCTCAGAGAAACGAGAGGGTGTTGAGAAGACCCAACAAAATCCTCCAAGTGAACTGCGAGCCATCATTTGGTTGCATCCCTTGCTCAGCTGCTGCAAGGTTATAGACGTCAACCTAGGTGATGAGCTCGGGGCTCATAACCTAAAGTGAAGTAGCATAGTCAGGAGACTAAGTCTGGTATGTACTACCAGACTCTGATACAGCTTGGGGCTAAGCCTATCCTACTTCTACAACACAGTGGAAGTTCTTAGGTAAGGACCTAAAGACTTACTAAGTGTTCACTTGGGGTGATTTTCTGGTTGGATATTTGAATACTCGTCCTGAGTCTTCAGTACAATCTAACAGATGTTAAACTGTTACTATTTGTGGACCTGGGGGTCCAGTATATATATGCTTGGACATGGTCAGTGTGTGGTACATGGGTTTTTGTTCAACTTGTGGGTTGAACTACATATGGTAAGTACAATCTTCCATATAAGTGTCTCTCAGGTATCATACTGAGTAAGCATAGAATGCCATAGAACATAGTAGAAGGAATGATGTCATAAGCATGTCATCCTGATGTCATACTGCCTAGACCTTTCTCCATATTGGTAAAACACTGGTAATGTTCAACAGCCAGTCATAGAATCACATGCAGTGATAAACACATGCAAGTGTTGACTATGTCAGTGGCAATGCACATGATGAATCTCCTGTGAACAAATTATGAGTGTCTGTTACGTAATACCAGTGCTAATACTTCATTTGTTCAACAACCCTTAGGTCCACAAATAGTAACAGTTTTAACTCAACAGTTGACACAAGTGTTCAAACCTCTCAACTAGAGGATTACCCTGGGTAAACACTAAGTAAGTCTTAAGGTCCTTACCTTAGAACTTCCACTGTGTTGTAGCAGTAGTTTCAGACTCCAGCCTGAGTCTACCTGAGCTGAGTGTATAACACTCAGTTCAGTCCCTCTGACTACTGTACTTCACTTTACACAGTACATGAGTTTGCTTCAACCAGTGGGTTGAGCTACATATGGTAAGTATAAGTTGCCATATGTATAACTGTCTCTTCAGTATCATACTGAGTAAGCATAGAATGGAATAGAACATCATAGAACAGTGATGTTATACATATGTCATAATGATGTCATAAGTGTCTAGAACACTTCCATATAGGTAAAGTACTGGTGTTGTCCTACAGCCAGTTATAGAATCACATGCAGTGACATTGCACATAACAAATCTCCTAGAGCAGAACAGTGAGCATCTGTTATGTAAGACCAGTGCTAAACCTTATTTGCTCAACATGCCCCCAGATTTGGGATGTGCCAAATCAACAAGGAGGAAATCTGTGAAATCATGGAACTTGATGCATCCTAGATTCTGTTATGATCCTTTTCTCTTATCTAATCTCTTCCAGTCATGTGACTTCCCATGGTCATGTGCTTTCCTTCTTACATAATCCAACAGATGCTTTGTGGACATTTGTCCTGTATGAGTTTTCCCCTATCCAATGGATGCGCTCAGCAGACTTGGGCTACACTCACAACTACCATGTACATTTCCCCTCTTTTACTATATGCTACTATACCTGTGACACAACATGGTCTGTGCCCTTCACACTTTCTGGCATGTGACTTTCATGTGATTGTGACATGTTTACTCACATAGACTCATACCTATGGAATTTTGAGTTGTAGCAGCTCTGTTTCTTCTTTCCTATTGTTCTCTACTTATGGACTGCTCACTGTATGCCTCATATGGCATTTACCATTGTTCCCTATAACCAGTAGTTCATTGTTCTCATGTAGTATATAGTCCAGACAAAGATGCAGGATATTCCCCATCTTTTGTCTCCTTTGCAAATCCTATGAATCTACTGGCTTGCTCTCAAAACCCTTGTCAGTGTTACAATGCAGTGGTAACATGGCTTGTATTTTCCATTTCCTTACCTTTCATCCAACAGACACTTCATGGACATCTGTATGTTTCCTTTCCATTGTTTCCCCATTCTCCTTTATGATTACTGTGTATTACTTATGTGGGCTCATACCCTTCACCAATTTTCTGGTGTGAGCCCCTATGATGTGTGGCATGTGACCCAGTTGCATTGTATTGATTCATAGTGACTTGTACTTACTCATTGATGGATGCAGCTGACTGCAGACTCCACCTGCAGTACTATTACTTGGACTACCTGTACTATTAGCACAGCTAGGCTCTTTCTGCACTGTATCCTTGTATGTATATAACAGTAGGCAAAGATGGTGGTTTTCCTCATCTTTCATCTCCTTTGCAATTCACCTGAGCTTGCCAGCATTGTACCCACTGAGGACATGTTGACAAGAAACCACAGCTCTGAACCAAGAGCTCTGCCACAAGAGGAATGTCTATACTGACAGGACCCACAATTAGCACCAGGCACCATAGGGTTAGGGTTAGAGTTTGAGCACTGGTTCTGAAGGAACATTTTTGGCCCTTGGATGCTCAACACTTTAAGGCCTTAACAGAAGACAAAAGATCACCACCACCAGCATTGACATTTTCATATGCTGACACACCCCTGCCACCTCCATGCAACAGTCACCCATCATCTTCACCCCTATGCCTCACTGGTGTAGTCCCCCTGTCTGTATTAGGCAGTCTATTACTAATCAACCCCTAGCATGCTGCTCTATTTCAGGTAGCTCCCACTAGTCACCCTTTGGCCCATCATGGTCTGCAAGTATTATGTCAGGTTGAGCTCTAGTTCCAACACTAAGTTCTGACCCCCTGTTCCTAAGAGAGCAAGTCACCCCCAAATCCCTCATTTTGGTCTAGGAGCCACTGTCCCACTGCCACCTCTTTTGGTTACCCCAGAAGTCCCCAGCAATGACAACTCCAAATCCAAAGAACACATGCCTGGTGTCTTCACAGCTGGCACATCCACCCCTATTCAAGTCAATGTTGACCCATTAGAGGAAGATTCCAGCTTCTCAAAGTACCAAGAGCAGAAAGATCCAGATTTGAATAATGACTCCCTTGATACCCCACTAGCCAGTCCCCTTTTTGCTTCTGTCCTGTCAGAAAAGTCAGATTTGCCAACTACTATGTGACAAGAAGAAGCTATGGTGGACATCTTAGCAGAAGCTTTATCAGCAGCTTTGATTGTGGACCCTTTTGTGGGTCAACAGCCATCCCTGGCTGAAATTATACATTGGTACTGAACAAAGGTATCAACTGCCAAAAAGGGTAAAGGCTGTGCCCAAGGACCAATTGGAGTGAGTGGTTGCAACTCTACAGGCAATGGTAAGGCCAAGGGCAAAGAGCTTGGGCTCAACAAACCAGCCATATTTGATGGTGACCATCAACAGTACTCAGGATGGATCACTTCCATCAAAGTCTACCTAGGTATGAATCATCACATCTATGATACTGACGAAAAACAGATAGGTTTTATCCTGTTGTTCATGGACAAGGGCTTGGCCCTTAGTTTCAAGCAGTCTTATGTTGTGCAGTGCACCTTTGAAGGCACAGACAAAGAAGACAGAGGGGTTATCTTCTATAATAGCCTGAAGACCTTTGAGCACAAGCTCAAGAACTGTTTCCAAATTGGTGATGTAAAGGCCAATGCACTAATCACCTTGTCACAGATCCAACAAGGAAAACACTCATTAGACAAGTATATTACCAATTTTGAGAACCTACTAAATAAAGCAGGACTTCTCAAAGATGACATAGCAGCAGCCACCTTCTTCAGAAAAGGGCTGCACCCATCTCTTAGCTGAAGAATCCTAGGACTCAGATTGATCCCCAAGACAATCCCAAAGTGGAAGGAAGCAGCAACATGTGTCCAAGCATCCCTCACAACAATGAGGATGTATGAAGGCAAGGCCTCAGAAGCAGACAAAAATTTCCTATGGACAAACAAAGGGTATAGTGCCTCTAACAAAACTAACTACCCTCACAGAAAGAAGAGAGACCCCAATGCCATGGACATAGATGCTGCTGCCAAGGCAGACAAGGGGCAAGGTCCAAAGAAGTCCTGAAATGCTCAGGCATGCTTTAATTGTGACAAAGAAGGGCACTATGCAAAGGATTGCCCAGATCCACCCAGAATGAAGAAAGGTGGACAGCCCAAATCTAGAGAAGTGAGGATAGAGGAATTAAAGAAAGAAGTGGAGTGCCTCAAAAAGGAGGATGCACACCTTTCTGATTCTGGTGTGTCCTCCCAGGATTTTTAAAGGGGCAAGCTTCCACCACAGCTTGTGCCCTGGCTACTGAAAAATGTACTTTTAGACTAGGCTGTATGGAACAAAATGTTAACTCTGTTTATCAGTATGAACAAGAGCTGTGCATATCAGCTATCAATGGATCAGCCTACCTAATTGACCACAGTGATTCCCCTGTCAAAACCTTAATAGATTCAGGGGCAGAAACAAACATAGTGGATGAAAGAATGGTTGACTGAGAAGGACTGTCAACCTGAAAAATCCAAAACCCCTGAATGCTACAAAGCATAACAGGTAAAACTAATCAGGTGGTTGACAGAATTGCAACCTTTAGAGTTTGCATATGGGGCAAAAATATGTGCATTTGAGCCTATGTAATGAGAATGGGCAATGGAGAAGGTCTCCTACTTGGAATGCCCTGGCTCAAGGAACACCACCCCATAATAAATTGGTTCACCTGAAAACTAGTAAGTTGGGGAACTGAAAATGATGCTAACTGCAAAGTACAGTGTACATCAATATCTACACAACTAGAAGCAGAAGCAAAGAAAGCTGAAGTAATGCTTCCTGAAGAATACCAAGAATTCACAGAAGTATTCTTGGAAAAGGAAGTTCCACTACTGGAACACAGACCTTTCTTGGATCACAAAATCAAGCTAAAGGAAGACTTTGTCCCAAAAAAGGGTAAGATGTACAAGCTAACACCACCCCAGCTCAAAGAGTTGGATAAGTTCCTCAAAGAAAACCTAGCCTGTGGAAAAATCAGACCATCCAAGTCTCCACAAGCCACCCCAGTCTTCTTCATAGGAAAGAAAGACAGCAAACAATGCTTCATTCAAGACTACCAGTATCTCAACAAATACATGGTGCAAGATTCATACCCATTGCCAGATATAAAGGAACTACTTGATGAACTTGCAGGGTCTAAGTATTTCGCAAAGTTTGATATCTGGTGGGGGTTTACTAACATCAGAATAAAAGAGGGTGATGAATGGAAGGGTGCTTTCATCACACCTAGGGGGCTTTTTGAACCCCTGGTAATGTTTTTTGGACAGACTAACTCCCTGCCCACCTTCCAATGATATATGAACACAAAGTTTAGCACAATGATCCATGGAAGGTGAAGTGTCATCTTTATGGACAACATGACAATTCATGTGAAAACTAAAGAAGAACTTTGACAATGGGTTGTTGAGTTCTTATGTATTGCCCAAAAGGAAAACCTTTGGCTGAAAATCTCCAAGTGCATTTTCAAAACTGAAGAGCTTGATTTCCTTGGATATGTGATTAAAGAGGGTAGCTATGAACCTTCACCCATGAAAACTAAAGCCATTAATGAATGGGTCACCCAAAAACTTACAAGAGTTATGAAGCTTCTTAGGTTTCTGTAACTTCTACAGAATGTTCGTAAAGGGGTTCTCACAGGTCACACACCTCCTTCACAATCTGTCAAAGAAAGATGTGCCATATGTATGGGGCCCCATGCAAGAAGAAAGCTTCCAAGTGATCAAGAAGGCCCTCATCTCAGAACTGGTGCTCCAGCTGCCAGATTTCAAGAAACCATTCATGGTACACACAGATGCATCAAAACTGGGAACAGGTGCCATCCTAAGTCAAGAGGACAAGAACAAGGTGTTACATCTGTGTGCCTACCTTTCCCAATCTCTCACTGGGGCTGAACAAAACTACCAGGTCTATGACCTGGAGTTGTTGGCTGTAATATGTGCTCTCAAGGAGTGGTGGACATATTTACTGGTGCCTGTTGTGCCCACCCTGGTGTACACTGACCACCAGAATATGATGTACCTTAGAGAACTGCAAAAACTCATGCCACAGCAGTCAAGGTGGCAGGCCACACTGCAGTCCTTCCTGCTGCAGTTTGTCTATATCAAGGGGAAGAGCAATGTGCCTCTGGATGTCCTGTCCAGGATGGCAAATTTCACAGCTGAAGAAGTGTCCCCCAGCATGCTTCTTCCAGCATCTTTTTGGTTTCCAGCTCAGGGGGGGGTAGGATTCCCTGAAAATCCATCAATTTCTTTACATATCATGGGTTTTTTTCCTGAAACCATTGAAATTCCCAACACACCACAGGATCTGCTGACCACTGCAGCAGAAAGGTGCCCATCTGAGGAAATTCCAAAGACTGCTGCTAGCACAAAAGGTGTCTACAACCTATTCATGGACCTGCTCAACATCACTGTGCCATCTGTAGCAAGGGTGATGTGATTGACACTCATCACAGTCTGCTTCTCCATCATAGATGTAAACATCCAATGGTTCTCCCTCTGGATTATACCCATCAACATTATATCACAGGAAATAGTAGGCTGGAGCTCATGTACCTGTTTTATGGATTTAATCCCAGTAGAAGACCTGGTTTTTGTCTTATATCAGGTACCTCAACTCCCTGTGGGACATTTTTGAGATGATCACAGTAATTGAAATTCCATGGTTTATATCATTCTGATTTAGGACACATGATATCCTTGACATTTACTCATCATACAAGATAATATAAATCTTCCTCTTTCATGTCCTTTGATTTCCATCTGATATACTCTGGAATAGGATCAAGGAGAGAGTAAGATATTTTGTAGGACTTGGCAAATGTGAAAGACTCACACATGACCATAGGACTCTCATCATCATCAGTGAGCTGGGTGGTAGTTAGCCAATGCTCACAAGTGGTCATGAGTGATCTGGATGACTTATGGCTTTGCTGATGGTCACTGTAGTCATAATTCTTGCAAGTTGTGGAATTGACTGTGTCTTTGTACAAGACCTCAGGGGTGTCTATCTCAGGAACTATGGTAAAAGGTTCCAAATTTCCCTGACAAATGAGCTCCAACTCACTGTCCAACTGCTGGACAGTGAGCTTTGAGGAGCTGGTGATGGGTTGGTCCTGTTTCATGGCTTGTGCCATGTTGCATTCCTCAAGGAAGCTCATGAACTCCTGCATATCAACAGGGTTGTTTGCTCCTTGAAAATTGAGTTCATCTGTGGCATAGGTCACAAATGTGTTTGTGAAGTCCTCCTCAGTATAACTGGGGGCTTCTTCATAATCCTTGATATAGGCCATTGATTCATCATTGTAAATCATTTGGTTTTTGCCTTTATTGGGATGAGAACTCTGTCTCTGTGATTTCTTTCCTCCTCATCCTCAAGGGGCACCACTGTTACCTTGACCAGAAGGTTTTCCACACCCTTTGCCTTTGTTAGATGTACTTCTCTCCATTTTCACAGGATGAGCACAGAGTTGTGGGATGCAGTGAACCTGCTGCTTGCTGCCAGAATAGTATACTTTTTGCTCTTCAACTGAACAATACTCACCCAGTAAGTGATTTCTTCAACATGGTTTGAAGACACATTGGGGAAAATCTCCATGAACCAGATAAGATGTATTGATGGCTGGCTTTACATTGGAGAGTCAGGAAATGAGGAATTTATTTGATGTATGACAAGGTCCCTCATACTGTTCCTGGTCAATGATAGATCTGCCTTTAAATTATATTCAAGGGGGTAAAATTTGCATCCTCAATAGTGGTTGTGACCATAGAAATCACATTTTCCCAATCCTGTGATAATGTCATCAGGATAGCCATTGTAAGAATCTTGTTATCTAAAGGAAACCTTGCAGCTTTCAGGGTGGTCAGCACATTCAATGAGTTTATTTGCCTCATCAACTGGGTTGGCACCAGTTTTAATCCTGTGCTGAAATAGAGACCTCATCTCAGATAAAGCTCCAATCTTGCCTGGCTTTCCATAGGTAGTCTCTATATCTGTGAGGGTTTCTTTAGCTGTTGCTTTCATATGTATGATGATAAAAGGAGGGTGCAATGCACAGTTTAATTACTCCTCATGCCTGCATGTCCTTGGCTTTGAAAGCTTGAACCTGTTCAGCAGTAACTCCTGCTCCAGCAGCAGAGATGTCTTTGGTAAGGGCTCAGTAAAAACCCATGGCCATAGCAAACACCTCAAGGGAGTTGTGCCAAAGTTTGTAGTTGTTGCCATTGAGAAGGGGAACAAAGGTAAGAACATCTTTTGCTACTATTGTACCTAGAATAGGCAATTAAATGCAAACCACTCAGCAAATGTGTTTGACTCTTTAGATGATAAGAGAAAGGGTTGAAATGGAGCTTGAGGTATAAGCTTCCTTCCACCAATCCCATGTTTTCCTTTGTGTGTCCTAGGTTTCCTTTGTGGTCCCAATAGCCCCTGTAACCATGCCAAAGCCTGTTCCTGTCTCTTTGTCTTTTAACAATCTATCACCTCTGTCTTTCTGTTTATCTTCCTCCTCATGCTTTTGAACTCTACCCATGAGGTTGGCATCCCTGTTCCTTCATAGCTCAATCCAACATTGGCTTCAATAGTAGCAAAATGTAATGATGGGAAGTACATGCCTAGAAGGGTACAGGAGGTGATAAAAGCTAAGGGAGGATACACTACTTACTAATAATTGTCACTTTTACCATATAATAATATCAGCAACAAAAATATTGCAATGAGTGGGCCTTAGTATTTGGCTCATAGAATGGGACCCACTGCATCTCAGATCTTGACCCAGGGCTCAATAGAAAGCCAGGACCACACCCCACAAAGGTCCCCCCTAGCACAAGTGCATGGCCACACTCCATCCCATGTTATAAGGCACACAATGAAAATGTTGCAAACATTGCAATGTTTTTGTTGCTCACTGTAGTGCTTTTGGTAATAAGAGTTCACAGGGAACTTGCATAGGTTTGAGTGAACTAGTTTCAATGGTTTGGTGGCTCTTTTGTAGCTGATGGCAAAGGGTTTCTCAGCCATTTTGCCTAGAGCACAACCTGGATAGGGTTTGTTCTCCAATGAGGTCTCAAAGGAAGGATAAATGGTTGCTTTTGATAGATGCTGCACTGCTCCTTTGAAGCAGTGCCCCATGCAAGCATGCCATAAGTCTGAGTTTTCCATAGATCTAATGGTTTGAATCTGATCAGCTACAATGTGCAATGAAGCTTGAATGTAGTGAAGAGACCCTTTAGATGCTATCTTATCCAACTGCAAATAAAGGTCACCATTAGGTGCAAAGGTCTTGGTTCCTTACAGTCCCCACCACAGAAAATAGCCCTTGTTAGTGAGCTGGGTCATTGATATAACTTTCATGTGGAGTTGGGGACAGTACTCCATGCCAAATATTTGGTCATCCTTCCATTGTGTTTGAATAGAACTGTTCCAACACCTTATTTTCAACAATTGTGTTTCAATCCACTGTTTGAGACAATTTTGGGGTTTGATATGGTTGATATGAGATGAAATCACTGAGGTTGTTGGTGCAGTGCACAGAAGCTCCTGAGTCTAGTAAGATTAGTTCTCCTTCTCTGCTTGCTTTTTGAGTGCATTTCAAGCACATGGTTGTGTTATCATTGATAGGAGAATGACATAAGATGCACCTGTCTTATTCTGGCATTAAAGGCATGGTGAGATCATTTCTTGGTTGAGGAACAGCAGGCTTGATTGAAGCACATCAAATGGCTTCCTTTGCAAACTCTGGAAGGTCTGGATTGCTGGCAGTAAAGCCAATCAACTTTACATCTGGATGAAAATTGCCACAGCAATCACAGAGTTTATCTCCTGATGCAAAAATATCAGAGGGTGGTTCTTCTCCATCATGTGGATATCCATCAAACCACATTCTGGGGACATAGTAGAGTGGGATGAACCTGTCACTGTATTGTCTTCCTCATGAGAAGGGAATGATTTTGTCCTGTGCAAAATATTAAATAAGGTCTCACCTTCCCTGTCTATGGTGTGTGGTTGGATTATCCAAGTCATGATTTAGCTGCCATGAGTTATGAAGTGTGCTTTCAATACATTCATTGTCTGCTTTGTGAACAGGTCTTCACTATCTTCCACATACTCCTCCACACTCTCTAGAGTTTTCTCTAGGATAGGAGTAAGGGAATGAAGTGCAGTTGATGTGGAATGTAACTCACACATTTGAGATGGTTCATCACAGTCATAATCCTCATATGTAGAAGGATTGACTGTGTTCTTGTATAACTCATCAGGGAAATTCTCAAGGGGGCACATGGATGAGTGTGCCTCCTGAACATCCTAAGATATGAGGTCTAATTGTTCCTCTAACTCCTCTAGCATGACTTGCAAGGAGCTTGCAATGGGTACCTCCTGTGTAACAGGGGGTTTGGTGAACAATGGGATGTCAGGTACCCATATGGCTGTGGGCTCATTGTGAAAATCCTGATAATGTGTGGAGAGTGTCCACCTTCCCTTTTGTTCTTGTTCTACTTGGTTGGCCCAAGATAGATGTGTCTCTAATCTTGGTTCTGCAGACTTGGCATTTTGGACCATGTAGGTGAAATCCTCATTGCCATAGTCTTCTGGTGTTTGTTCACAGCTGATGTCTGATTCATAGTCTTGAATCATTTGAGTTTTCCAAGCAGGGCAACTATTCATCTGTCATCCCTGGGCTCTTCCTTGTCTGCATGACTTGCCATGTCCTCTACCTTGCCCACATTTTTGCTGGCCTCTATCCTGATGTGGCAAAGACAGTGTCCTTTTCTGTCCTTCAGATGGACCACTAGTCTTGACCTGTGGGGCACAGCAAACTTGCTGCCTGCTGCCAGTATAGTATACTTTCTGCTGGCTGATGCAACAAAACTTGCCAGGGTAGTGCTGCTTCCAGCAGCCCTCAAAGACACACCTCAGATAGGTGTTCCTTGGCTCATAAGAGGGGTTACTGGCTGGTTTAACATTTGATAGTCTGTTGAGAAGGGGTAGTGAGTGATTTGACCCTCCTACATGTTGTGGGCCCTCATAGTGAGGTAGATTGATTGTGGCCTTGCCTTTTCCTGTGACTCTTTGCTGGTGTTCATGCTGTAAGTATGGAATAATGTATGTGACTGTGAAGTTCACATCTTTCACATTTGTTAGGATCCAGGAGATGACTTGTTCCAAATCATGTAGGAGAGCCATGAGGATGGTGATGACAAGGATTTTCTCATCAAGGAGGAATCCTACATCTTTGAGTCATCTGGAACACTCTATGAGTTTTTTAACCTCATGAATGGGATTGTCCTGAGGATGAATCTTGTGCTGGGAGAGTGATCTCATCTCCATGAGTGCACCTATTTTTCCTGGTTCTTCATACTGGTTTTTGAGTTCCGTGAGGGTTTCCCTCACAGTGGCCTTGATGTAATGTTTGTAGGAATAATCAACACAGAGACCTATAACTCCATGGGCCCACATATCATATGCAATGAACTCATTAATATCCTGCATGTTTGTTCCAGTGGTGTTTAGAGCAGGTACATTTTCATTAAAAACACAGTAGAACTTCATAGCTATTGCAAATGAGTCAAGAGACTCTCGCCATAACTTGTAGTTTGTGTCATTGAACAGAGGGACAAAGGTGACTGAGTCTTTGGCTGCCATTTTCCTAGAACAATGAAACAAATGCAAACCAGTCAGCAAACATATTCTCTCCTTTGGTGCTTACAAAGAGAATGAAGGGAACAGGGGGAGCAATTGGTGCTGGAGGTGGAATGATTCTTGCAACTCTGCTTCCCATTATGAGTTCCAGGAGCCCTTCTAGGAGGTAGCAAGCCTTGAGCTCTTTTTAGCATATTTTGAGCTTTTAATAAGGACCTTCTTTCCCTGACATCTATTTGTCTTTCTCTCTTTCTCTTGCATGTTTTCAAATTGACAGAGTAGGAAGGGATGTTTCTCCCTTTATATCCAGATCCTGCTTTTCTCAGGATTGTTGAAAATCTCAGGTCTGGGAAATAGTGGGGATTAAGAAAGTAATCCTTCTTAGGCTTGATCCACAGAACTGAATCCAAAAGATTGGACTTTTTCTCAAGTTCTATTTCCCAGCTGACAATCCCACAGGATGGAAAGGGGGTTTTGAAAGTAGAGGGAGGGAACTTCCTATCTGCAATTCATCCATGAGTGTATATAGGACATGAGATGAAAGGAATATTTGATGTAGCCAAAGAGGTTTTCATGGGAAAGATAAAAGGTAAAGAATGGTTGATTGGTATGATGTTAGAGTGAAGTATGGGAGCAGATATCACTCAGGGATTGGCAATGTTAAAGTGCAGGTTAAAATTCTGCAGGATAGACCAGTCTCTGAGCTCATTGACATCCATGTGGAGGATAGAGCATAATGCCTCAAGATCAAGAATTGTAATTGCCTGAGTTTTGTTTTGAGATATGACAACATGGAAGCAAATACTGTTGATGAACTGTGAGAACATGTGTTGCAACATCAAGAATGAATAGAAATAATAAGTTGGTGCTCTATAATCCCATTGATTGTGCAAGTTTCCAGGGTTTACCCATTGAAAGGCAGTAGTGTTCCTTATGGCATTAAAGCCAATGGGATGTATCCAGGGGCAGTAGATGTCATTGGCGATGAAGAATAGTGAAGAGATGTCACCTAGACCACTAAGATGTTCTGGGAACAACTCTGCCAGAGTGGGTCTTGTGCTGATGAGAATGAACTGTTCTCCCTGGTTCTCTCTGAGGTATTTGTGTCTGATGAAGTACCTCCAGGGTGTTGGGTCACCTTGGTTGGGTATAGTCCCATTAGTGATGTACCAGTAATGAATATAGTTCCTGGAAGGAATTTCCTCTCTATCTAGGATAGGACATAACACCAGTGGCAAGACTGCTACTTCAAAAGTGTTGTACAGGTCAACAGCAAAGAGATCTTCAGTAACAGCCCTGCTAATGCTTTCTCTCAACTCTCTTACATACTTTTCTTGGGTTTGTTCATGATAATTCTCTGCTTCTGAGATATCTCCACTAGTGAGGAGTCCCATAGAGGAACAGCAGGAGGAATAGGGAGTTGTGACTTCATGATAGAGAGGTGAAAGTCTAGGAGATGGAGGAGAAATGGGGACAGCATCTCCATTCCAGAGTTGAGAATATACAGGGGATGGAGATCTAATGAGATGAGGATCTCTGTTGATGTTCTTGGTAATCCCCTTGATATTGTATGACATAGAAGTGTCAAGCTGGTGCATGATGGTTTCACTGAGTACTTGCTGATTTGACATCAGGTGATGAATTATCTGGTTCATCTGGTTCTGGGCTGAGAAAGCTGCATGTTCCAGGTTCATAGGTAGAGTTGGAAGGTGCAAGGGAAATGGGAGTTCATTCTAAAACAGGATTATTTTGAAGGTGAATTACCTGATAGGGAATTGGAATGGGATTTCCATTAGTGTTGGTGTATCTCATAAATGAGCCAGAACTATGGTTATAAGGAGGAAGAATCTCAGCTCCTGTACTAATACCATCAGTCACTGATATGAGCAACACTGAGATAGGGATCAACTCAAGATGAATCTCTAGCTGTCTATTGGCTAAACTACTGTGTGCAAAGGCTGCTACACAGTAGCATCTGATTGTCTCTATCAGACCCACTCAAACTTCTCAGGGGCCATCCAGCAGCATGGTGTGAATCTGGTCAACACTCAGCTATGGGTGCACAGCTCTTAGCTCTGAGAACCAGTCATTTTCCCAATAAGGAGGAGGTGGAATTGTAATAGCATGAGGATCATTAAGATCTGCCAACAAGCCACTATCCTCCATAGGAGGATGAACAACTTGATCAATCTGAACTCTCCAGTGTCTGTGACAATTCATCACCTCAGCTGCCACTTGATAAGAATGGTGAGCAGCAGGAGTGTGCTGCATTTCAATGCATAATGTGAAAAATGCAATGCCTGACACAGCAAAGAAAAACTCAGCTTTCCATAATGGAAGCTGCAGATAAACCCATTGAATCCCTCAAAGGAATGAGAGGGACTGTAAGATACTGAGCAGAATGCACTAGGTGAACCACAAGCTGTCATCCTGCACCATAACCTGGTGGCTGATTGAGTATAAAATGAGTACTAGAGGATGAGCTCAGGGCTTATAACCTCTAGAGAAGTAGCTATGCAGAGGAATGCATGGACCAGGGCTATTGGTCCTTCTACAACACAGTGGAAGTTCCAGGTAGAGTACCATGGAACTTACCTAGTGTTCACTTGACACTATTCAAAGATACTTGATGACTTGATAATCAATACTGTCTGGTGCTAAGCACTGGACAATATGAAAGGATAGAAAAATGCTGTTATAGAGATAGTTGGAAAGAACTATTCTGCTGTTACAGCCATGTATGAATGGTTTATATAGTAAATGGTGACCTGTCCTATAAAATAATTGCTTCAACTCATGGGTTGAGCTGCATATAGTAAGTGTGCTATTGCCATATAAGCATAGAAGATACAGTGGCTCAAAAAACTGTCTGCATGTTTGCATGTTTTACATTATCTATGACCAAACACAATAACCCCTAACCCTAGCCCTAGCCCATGAGTGTATGGAATACCATACTTACTCTTGGCTTTCTATTGGTCCAAGAATCAACTGATGTGGATAAGAACTGATAGAATAGCAGCCATTTGAAAATGACATGTCATGTGGACAGTTTTTTGACTTTACAAAAATCCAACTATCTAGTACTTGGTATGAGCTCCTTTGGCCTTGATAACTGCTTCAACCCTTCCAGGCATGCTTCCTATCCATTTTTGACACTCTTCCACAGAAATCTTCCCCCACTCCACTACCACCCTTTCCCACAATTGATGAACTCCTGTAAGAGCACTCTCATAACCTGAGAGAAATTTTTTGAGGTGATTCCAAGTGTGTTCAATTGGGTTGAGGTCTGGAGATTGTGCAGGCCAGTCTAGAAGTTTGATATCTTGCTCTTCAAACCATTTCTGAGCTCTTCTAGAGGTATGCTTGGGGTCATTATCTTGTTGAAAGATAATGTCATCTTCTGGAATTCCAGATTCCTCCATGCTTTGAAGCAACCCTTGCTCCAAAATGGCCACATACTGTTCAGCATCCATCCTTCCCTCAACCTCACTCAAGACCCCAACACCATTCCACCCTATACATCCCCAAACCATGAGTGAACCTCCTCCAAACTTGACTGTACCTTTGACCTCTCTGGAAATAAGCCCTTCACCCTTCTTTTTCCACACATACTCTTGTCCATCTGACCCAATCCTGTTGATTTTGGTCTCATCTGACCATATAACTCTTTTCCAGTCCTCCACAGTCCAATGCTGATACTTGAGAGCAAAGGCTAACCTTTTCTTCTTGTGACCAGTAGAAAGCAATGGCTTTTTTTTCTTCACCACAGCTTTCAATGAGGCTTCTTTGAGGGTATTCCTCACTGTCTGAGAAGAAACAGGACCATCAACAATAGAGTTGATGAAATGAGTGGCTTGAACAGCATTTTTGACCTTGCCAGTAAGGATTTGCTGGACAATGGCCCTTTTGTTGATGGAGGAAAGCTTGGAAGGGTGACCACCATGAAGCCTACGCCTCTCTGGTTGGATTTCCTGAAGAACCTGGGATACTGTAGACTTCCCTAGACCAGTCTGTGAGGCAATCTTTCTAGTAGACAGGCCAAGAGAGGCAAGAGAGATGATGTTTTGTCTTTGAGAGGTGGAAATGGATTTCATGATGATGATGAGAAAATGAGCAGAGGGTGGTGGGGTTTATATATGTTGGATGATACTCATTACATAAAGGTAACATAATAGAACCCTTGATGGATGTATGTAATGATATCACAGCATGCCAGGGTCAATATATATAATTAAAACTTTAAGTCAAACAACTGTCCACATGACATGTCATTTCCAAATGGCTGCTACTCTATCAATTCCTATCCAAATCACTTGATTCATGGACCAATAGAAAGCCAAGAGTAAGTATGCCATTCCATACACTCATGGGCTAGGGCTATGGTTAGGGGTTATCACATTTAGTCATAACTAATGTAAAACATGCAAACATGCAGATAGTTTTTTGAGCCACTGTAAGTATTGTTCTATTTATACAAAGATAAGAAGATAAAGAGATAAGAAATGAGTCATTTGCAGTTGTGCATCTTCTCATGACTCATGTATTGCATAATGGTTGGTCCTAGATTTGGTGATCTGGGCCTTGACCAGCATACCAGCTATACTGGTATTCCAGAGCCATTGTTATATGATGTGACTTTCACATGCTCTTTGGCATATGACAAATCTCTTTCTGTCACAAATGGTGAGCATCTGATTATGTGATCAGGGACTTTCACCTATTTGTTCAACAGAATGTTGTATTGGGATGGCCCATACATGCCTAGGGTGTTTGGGGTCCTTATTCAAACTTTTTCATCACCCCTCAGGCTACACAATAACCACTTTGAATAACTTGTAGTATATTATGTGCTTGACTTGTCATTGGATCTACAGCCCTCATTGGTGATGGAAAAACATGCAGATGGGGGACCAGGGAATCCTTCTGACTCTGCCATTATGCATTGATGATCAATACTTCATGTTTAAAAGTTCAGTTGCTGGACCACAAAAGACCAGCAACTGAACTGGATTGAACTGACAAACCAGTCTAGTTCACTGGCAGGTTGCCTACCTTTGAGGATAAAATGCTGCTAAAAGACCACTCTGATTGTGCTGGTTGCAACTGGTCAGCACTGGACTTTTAAACACTATCTTCAAATACCTAAATCAGTTTCTTTTTCTCTTAATGTGTTAGAATAAGAAAGATAAATAAGTAATCTTCTCAACTGACTCACTATTCATGGCTGATAACAAATTTTAAATTGTTTAAATGAGTTATCATATATTCAGTGTACATGCCTGCATTTTTAGCATCATTCCATTCAATCAATATAATAGTGATTCTTGTCAGCTCATTCAGGACATCTGCATTCTCAATCACATGGCTCCAGTTGCCATCAGTCTCATTGATTTATCAATGCATATTGTCAACCCATGCACTCCTATATCATTCTGATAGCCATCTGAACTCAATTTCATTAGTGTCTGTAAGTCATTGGTACTTGTATGAACTGTCTGTGCATCTTGACCCTGCTTTTCACCTCCAGCAATCTTTTCAACAGTTCATTTGGCTCTTCTTGTGGTTGCTATGGGTGTACTGGCTCTTTCAACTTCCTGAAAATTGTTTTGAATGCTTTTGCATAATGGCCTGGTTGTACCATCAAACACCATATTGCCAACTGTCTTCTTCATGCTAGACTTAGATTTCTTTGAATACATTGGTCAGAGGTGTGAGTGCTGACTAGACAAGCTTCAAGGATACTGGTTGGAAGATGAACAATGATCCATATGAGGACTGGGTGCACTTTGGATGTTGTAGGGCAGGTGCATACCAACAAACCAGAGAGCAGTGAGCTATCCTTTGTATTGGATTTTTTGCATCAATGAAAATATGAGTATGGGGTGCCAGAAATCTTGCAAGCAAGGTGACTTCATATTTGATGCTTTGCTATACAGTTGGGTTACAAAGGGATTCAAGGATGCTTTGTCTTCATCACCACACTGATGCTACCATGTACCTGTTGCAATGGAGTGGCCATAACCATGGTGATGGTTATGATCACCCTTACTGTGCTTTTATCATGACATTTATGGCTTAGTGACCACTACAAAAGCAGCTTCTTCAATGCCAACTGGACAGCCAGCTGCTTTAAACACCACCATCATATAGCTTGATCATCTCTTGTTCCTGGGCCTCCAGTACTTTCTGTCCTTACTAGCCCTCTGTTCTTCACAGTTCTTTCTCCTTTACCTATTGTTGAATTCTGGTCCTTGGGCCTTGTGCATCAAACCAGAAGGTATGTGTGTTTCTCAATCCTATTCCTTGTGAATTGCATGAGATTAATTACTTTGGTCCATGGTTTCAGCCTCTCACAATGTGTTGTGGATGATCATGCTCTTCCCTTAGGCAGGTCAGGTAGCCTAATCCTGAAGTGCTTAGTTTGTGACTCAGCCCATATCTTACCTTCTGTCAATCTTATTGTTTCTGTGTCTAATACACTCTCATTTTACATCATGTACAATATGTTGATAACTTATCTCTCTAGTATTGTCTCATGTGTTTTATTTTCACTTCCTCTACTTGAGTGTCTTGACCCAATAGGGCAGTGACTATCTTGTTGACTGAGCAACTGAACATTCTATGTACCACCAGTAGTTGAATGTTGACTGCACTACCTAAACTCTTGTTTGACTCAGAATCCTGAGTTAGACAGGGAATTGGCATCAAGTTCACATAAAATCATAATCATGGAGTACAACCACTCATCCTATTTGATGTTTTCCTTGAACTCTAGTGTGTCTAAGATCACCAAGGTTTGAAAGCTGTTCCACCTATATACTAAGAGAGTAATAGGATATGTTAGAGGCTATGAGGGAGGAACCCACCTATATAAAAAGAGAGAAATGAGATGTCTAAAAGGTGGTTTGAAGAATGACTCACCTATATAAAAGAGAGCAGTGGGATGTGTCATAGGGTATTATTGGACATCTCACCTATATACAGAAAGAGCAATAGGATGTTCCATATGAAATCTATGCATTATGGGACATTCCACCTATACATATATAAAAGAGCAATGAAATGTCCCATAGGAGATTTGGAGGCTATTTCACCTATATAAAAGAGAGCAATGGGATGTCCTGTGAGAGCTTTAAAGGCTATTATGGTACATCCCACCTACAGTGACTTCCAAAACCATTGCAATATTTAACCCTAATGCAGTGCATGAAGTGCACTGCAATCACCTATGGGAATTTCACTTAGCCTTGGTGAGAAGAAATAAACTACATGCCCTTGGCTATGATGCACTCCCTGGGGTCATGTGATTCCATCCAATAGCTGTGGAGATATACATATTTAAATACAGTAATACCATTGCAACAGTTTTGCACCTTTTGATATTCAAGGTATATTAGTACTTGGTATAGGCTCCTTTTGCCTTGAGGACAGCCTCAACCCTTCTAGGCATGCTCTCAATCAGCTTCTGACACTCCTCCATGGCTATCCTCTTTCAATCCTCTTGAATCCCATTAGGAGGGTGTTCATGATCTGCTAGCCTTCTTTTGAGGTAACCCCAGAGATGTTCAATGGGGTTTAAGTCAAGAGACTGTGTAGGCCACACCATAGTCCTAGAATCCTGCTCCTCCAGCCATGTCTTGACAATCCTACAAGTATACTTGGGGTCATTGTCCTGCTGAAAGATGATGTCAGAAGGATTAAGATCATAGAACTGCAAGGAATTCAACAGTTCATCCTTCAAAATCTAAAGGTAAAGATCTCCATCCATCCTACCATCAATCTTGGTAGCATAGCCAACTTCCTTCCAAGTTATACACCCTCAAATCATTACAGAACCTCCCCCAAACTTGACAGTCCCTTGCACCAACCTGTCATTCAACCTTTCACCTGGCTTTTTCCACACCCCTTTGCATCCATCTGACCCTAGGCAATTGATCTTGGTCTCATCAGACCATATAACCTTCTTCCAGTCTTCTACAGTCCAGTCCTTATGGGCATAAGCAAAGTCTAAGCAAGCCTTTCAATGCTTGGCTAAGAGAAGAGGGTGTTTGGACTTGACTACAGCTTTCATTCCAGTCTTCTTCAAGTGCCAGCACACTGTGGAGGTAGAGATGGGTTTATTGACAACATTTATAAGGGCTTTGGTCACTTGAACAGCATTGTCTGCCTTGCCAGAAGAGATATGTAAGATGAATAGCATGGCAAAAATTGGCAGAGGAAAGCTTGGTTGGACAACCTCCAGCAGACTTCTGAAGGGTAGAACACTCTTTGGAGCAAAGTCTGGATATGGTAGAGACATGAATGCCAGTAGATGAGGCAATAGAGTGTGCAGATTGTCCTGCATCCAGCATAGAAAGAATGGATGTCTTTTGAGTAGGTGAAAGGGATCACATAATGATGGTGGTTGCAAATAAAGAAGTGTGGGAACTTTTTTGAACTCAGACATATTGTTTAAGTGTGCATATTTGTTTATATCACCAAACAACATCAGATATCCTTTGATTTTATGTTTCAAATCAAAAGGTGCAAAACTATTGCAATGGCATTACTGTATTTAAATATGTATATCTCCACAGCTATTGGATGGAATCACATGACCCCAGGGAGTGAATCATAGCCAAGAGCATGTAGTTTATTTCCTCTCACCAAGGCTAAGCGAAATTCCCACAGGTGATTGCAGTGTGCTTCATGCACTGTGTTAGGGTTAAACATTGCAACAGTTTTGGAAGTCACTGTATATAAAAAGGGAGCAAAGAGATGTCCTATGGAAGCTTTGAAGGCTATTGTGGGACATCCCAACTACATCAAAAGAGAGAAATGGGATGTCTCATGAGAGCTTTGGAGGCTATTGTGGGGCATCCCACCTATATATGTAAGAAGAGAGCAATGGGATGTCCCATGGGAGCTTTGGAGGCTATTGTGAGACATCCTAACTATATAAAAAGAGAGCAATGAGATGTCCCATGAGAGCCTTGAAGGCTGTTATGGGACATCTCACCTACATAAAAAGAGAGCAATGGGATGTCCCATGGGAGCTTTGAAGGCTATTGTGGGACATCCCAACTATATAAAAAGAGAGAAATGGGATGTCCCATGAGAGCTTTGAAGGCTATTGTGAGACATCCCACCTATACAAAAAGAGAGCAGTGGATGTCTCATGGAAGATTTGGAGGCTAATGTGGGACATCCCACCTATATAAAATGAGAGCAGTGGGATGTCCCATGAGAGCTTTGAAGGCTACCATGGGACATCCCCACTATATAAAAAAAAGAGCAATAAGATGTTCCATGGGAGCTTTGAGGGCTATTATAGGACATCCAAGCCATATATTTAAAACCAATGGAATATCCTAAGGCAGGCCCTATATATACTTTCACCACTGGTTTTGTGAGGACTGAATTTGAGACACTGGATGAGAAATAACTTCTTGCCTAATACAATGTATAATTCAAATGGAAAATCCACAAACATGAGCTAATTTACAATAGTACACATAATAGACCTTCCTGGGCCATGATGGTTATAGGCAAAAGGTAGCAGTAGGAGGAATTATCATCACCAGGGAAGACAATGAACATGGTGATGGCAAGAGTCCTTGTCTTTGCTATCATGTTGAAGGAGATAAAGAACATTAACACAATATATGCATGAAATCTCACACACATTAATAACCTTACATGTTGTATGGGTGTTGTTTTTCATCATTACCATGGATGTGGTGAGTATTATGTACATGAGGATGGTATGGTTGTTGTCATTGATGGTAATATCATGTATGTAACATGTAATTATGTATACAAGTGTAGCTGACTGCTACAGTCTAATTGATAGATAATTTGAGTTCAAATCTTCAAATCTCCTTCATCAACTGTTCACTTGAGCCATATTGATTGTCTGACTGTGCTATTGTGGGCTGTGGAAAGCACACTAATACTATGGCTGACTCACAGTCATCACTGAGTGTGATGAAAATGAAATTATGTTGAATTATATCTAATTTCTCATTTAGCTCTCATACCAACAGCAACATGTGTGTGGAAATCTGGTCCCAAAGATGCTTTTGAGGCTATGATGGGACATCCCATCTATATGAAAAGAGAGCAATAGGATGTCCAAAATGTGCTTTGGAGGCTCTGATGGGACATCCCATACATATGAAAAGAGGGCAATGGGATGCTCCAAAGGTGCCTTTGAAGGTTATCATGGGACATCCCACCTATATAAAAAGACAGCAATGGGATGTCCCATAGAAGTTTCAGAGGCTACTATGGGACATCCCACATGTCTACAAAGAGAAATGGGATGTCTTGGTGGCTATTATGGGACACCCCACCTATATAAAAAAACAGAAATGGGATGTCCAATAGAAGCTTCAGAGGCTACTATGGGACATCCCACATGTATACAAAAAGAAATGGGATGTCTCACAAAAGCTTCAGAGGCAATTATGGGACATCTCACATATATACAGAGAGAAAATGGGATGTCCCAAAGGTGCTTTAGAGGCTATGATGGGACACCCTACTTATATAAAAAGAAGTAATGGGATGTCTCACAGGAGGCTTGGAAACTGCCATGGGACATTCCATATATATATATATATACATACAAGAGCACTGCAATGTCTCATGAGCTTTGAAGACTATTATAGGGTATTTCCTCTATATAAAAAGATATCTCATAGGTTGCCATGAAACATCCCATGTATATAGCAGAACTGATCAATTTTTTTTATTTATATAATGTAGCCCAAGACAGGATGACAAGTAGCAATACAGCCACAACAACTCCACACAAATTAAACTAGAACTACTAGCTGAACATAGTCAGCATAGCCATCAAGGCTGTATATTGCAAACATTTCAACTTCCCTGTATTGTCTAGGTCACTCACCAAGCTCTCCAAGAATATCTGTAGAGTTATAATACTCTAGCAGTAAATACATTTACACCAAAATATATTCTGTACAGAAAATGTGATTTGCTTGATCTAACACTATCAGATCATATCTTATCAATAAAATAAATACCAAAGCACAATCACACATAACTGTCAGAACTTGGGGTAGGAGGTGCAGGTTTACAAGATAGCAATAAACAAGGGTGGGTTAACAGGTACATAGCATGATAGTAATCAGCTAGGTGCAAGCAAGGCTGTGCAAGTTGAAGAGACTTTATCAAATGCCTGAAGAGCTGAAGCTATGGCTGTATGACAACAACTTACATTACTTAAGTTTCTATCTTGTTTGAGCCATCACCTTTCTCCTGTTCCTCTACTCTTTTGATTGCCATGCTTATAGTAGGTTGGCAAAGATCACAAATAGACATGAGCAGGTACTGATAATGAAACACAATCCATGAAGTATGATGAAGATGCTAGCACAGTACTGTCTGCTACACAGAAACTGACAACAATGTCCAAGCATACAGCATGCTACAATCTCATCATGGCCACAAAGTGACCTCCCATATGTAATAAATCAACTATAAGTGATAAGCACATTGCTTAATGTGCCAGCTTCACTGGCTGCACCATCATTGCACTTGTTAAAATAGACAAATCAATTGGTGATATATGAGAGCTAGATTATGCAGGTGCTAACTGACTGTGAGGGGGGCACCATCATGGTCATGGTAACAATGGTCAGCCAACAAGAATGCATGCTCTATGATAAATGGGGGTTGTGATTTGTATGATAATCAATTGATAACTAAAGCAAGTGTATGATGTGTAGCCTGGGGAGTGATGAAAAAGTTTGAATAAGGATCCCTGATACCCTAGGCATGTATGGGCCATCCCAACACAACATCCCATCTCAGGGATGGGATGACAATCAATACTAAACAGAATGGGAAATCCCAGATAAGAAGAAGACCATCCCTGGGATGACCATGGTCTCATGGGCTCTTTGGCTGAATTGCAATACCAAACTATTCAGCCAATTTGCCTATCAAAAATGGTTGCCTGAAGTGTTATAGACTTGGTAGTTCTGTTCTACCCCCATCAGGAACTGAGAGAGATGGGCACAGGGATGTAGGACTCCATTGGAGTTGTTCTGACTCAATACTGTGCCAGTGCCAAGTTTAGACATGTTAGTATGAATGACAAAGGGTCATTTCATATCTGGTAGTTTTAGAACAGGAGAAGAAGTCAAATGACTACATAACCTATCAATGCTTCTTGTTGCAGAGTTCCCCATGTGTAGGGAACATTCTTTTTAGATAGGTCATGGAGAGGTTGGGCCACCTGAAAGAACCCAGAGATGAACATCTGGTAGAAGTTGCAGAAGCCAAGGAAGCTTCACAAATTATGGAGGTTCTCTGGAACTGGCCACTTCCTAATTGTGTCAGTTTTAACTGGTGATGGCTCATACTGACCCTGTTTGATGATGTAGCTCAAAAATTCTAGTTCTTCTGTTTTGAAGGCACACTTTGAAATTTTGAGGCATAGTCCTTCCTTTTTAGTGATGGTAAGGAATTCATGGACATGTGACTTTAACTCTTCCCTGGTTTTGGCATAAATAGTGGCATCATCCATAAAGATAATGCTTTTCTTTCTGTGGATCATGTCAGCATACTTTGTGTTCATATATCTCTGGAAAGTTGGGGGTGAGTTAGTTTGTCCAAAAAACATTACCATGGGCTCAAAAAGCCCTCTCAGCATAATAAATGCTGCTTTTCATTCATCTCCCTCCTTGATGCATATGTTGGTGAACCCCAAGTGGATGTCACACTGGGCAAAGTACTTTGACTCAGCTAGTTCATGCAACAATGTTTTGACATCTGAGAGTGGGAATGAGTCAATGATGGTATACTTATTTAGATGGCAATAGTCTTGGACTAGACACTGTTTGCCATCCTTCTTTTCTATGAAGAATACTGGGGTGGCCTGGGGAGACTTGGATGATTATATTTTCCCACAAGTGAGGTTTTCTTCTAGAAACTCATCCAGCTGCTATAGTTGGTTGGGCATGATAATGCAGTTATAAGTCTCAGTGTACTTGTAAGTCACTGAGGTGTGCTACAGATGAGAATGGAAAATTTACTACTGTGCTTATGTAATACTACTGAATATGGAACACTTATCTAGTCAACACTCCCCCAGAAGTGGTACATAGGCCAAGAGTGGTGGCAAAGTGTTTTGCCTTGACACTAGGTAAAGCTTTAGTTAAAGTGTCAGCTATCATATCATTTGTAGGGCAGTAGATTAAAAGAAATGAACCATTGTCGACTATGAAACAAATAAAATGATACCATATGTCAATATGTTTTGTATGTGCATGAAAGCTTCCATCCTTGGTGAGTGTGATGGCTGCCTGGTTATCACAATACAAGACAGTTGGATTCACAAGTGGCTGGAAGACCTCTTCAACAAGTCTGCAGAGTCAGACACCTTCTTTCACAGCATGTGTGGCTGCAACATACTCAGCTTCAGCCATTGAGAGCATGACAAGCTCTTGTTTCTTCAACATCCAGCTAATGGCTCCACTGTCTAGAATGTATGTGTATCCAGGGATTGTGTGGCAGTGTTCCTGGCTGGCACCATCTGCATCAGTGTAGCCTTTAAGGCCTTTCTTTCTGGCTCCAAACATTAGTGCTAGGGTTTTTGTACCAGCTAGATACCTGTAAATATGCTTTACTGCTTCCCAATGGGCCATGCCAGGGTCATTAGAGAATTGCACAACTGTAGAAATTGTGAATGCAATGTCAGGTCAAGTTCCCACAGCTAGATGCATGAGAGATCCAACAGTGGCACAATATGGTATGTGTTTCATGTGTGCTGCTTCAGAAGGTGAGCTGGGGCCTTGGTTATGTGAGAGTTGGATATTCAGGTCCATTGGTATAGATAGCAGCTTGAGGTCTGAGAAATTGTACCTGATAAGAATTGCATCTGTATAGGTCATCTGTGAAAGAGAGATGGTGTGGGTGTTGTGATCACAGGTGACCTTCATTCCTAGTAGCCAACTAACAGGTCCTAGGTCAGAGATTTTGTACTGTGACTTAATCTCATCCTTGAACACTTTGATTAGGCTGGGTGAGCTACCTGTGAGGGTACAGTCATCAATGTGGCTAGCTAGAATTAATATGTTGTGATGGGTGTGTAAGTAGAAAACACCCCAATCAGATTTGGTGCAATTGAGTTTGAGACTGCAGAGTGTTCAGCACAGCTCCAGGTACAACTTGAGGGCACCTTGTTTTGATTTGTACAGTGCAACTAGTAGTTTACCAACTGGATGTTTGTAGTTACCATTGATTTTATAGCCCTGTGGAAGTTCCATATATATATCTTCTCCAGGATCGAGCTTGCCATTGAGGAATGCTAAGTGAAAGTTGAAGACTTCAATGTCCCAGTTGTTATGAGCAGTGACTGTAAGAATTGTGCATAGAGAGGCCAGCCAGGTGATGGGAGCATAGGTTTCATTGTAATCAACACCTTGGACTTGTGAGTAGCCTTTTGTGACTAGTCTTGCCTTATACTTATCAGTTTCACCAGCCACATTACATTTAATCTTGAACACCCATTTGCTGCCAACCATGTTGATGCTGTCAGGGCATTCAACCATGTTCCACATTCTTGCATCCTCAAGGCTCTTCAACTTGCTTTCCACAGCTATCTCCCACTTATCCCAATCCACTCTTGACCATGCTTCCTCAATTGTCAATGGATCAAGGGCTTCCACTTCTGCAACACCTGCTACCATTGCAAATACAATGTCATCATCATCTGGGCATTCACCAGCTCAGGTGATCTCTTCAAACAGCTCTTTGATTGCAGCTCTTGCTGTCTTCTTTGGGTGAGTTTGTTTTCCATCTGTTGTACCTTCACTGGCTCTCAACCATTTGTAGTACTCAGATTTGAAATGTTGGCATGTCAATCAGTGTAGCGCAGGTTCTGGCAGTGGTGGTTCAAAGTTGGGACTGAGATGATCAGGTGGGTTGTCTGTTGGCATGGTGTGCTGGCAAGTTTCATGACTGACAGGCTTGTCAGGTGAAGCACTAGCTCCATGGCTTTCAGTGCTGGAGTGAACATTCAAGTCTTCAGGTGAGTCAATTACCCTCTCTCCCACAGGCTGAACACTAGCTAACATAGGTGGAATCATCATCACATGTCTAGCAAAGATGACACTTTGTTCAACACTGATGGATCTGTGATCTGCAAAGTATATTTGGTGGCCATCCGATTTGGGATCCAAGCCCACCCAGTGGCTGTCTCTGGCCTGCAGATCAAGTTTTGAGCCTGATGTATCATGTACCTTTACTTGACAACCCCAGACAGGTAGTTCCTGTAGGTTAGGCTTTGTTTTATAGAGTACTTCATAGGGAGTTTTGTTACTGAGTCAGTGGGTTGAAGACCAATTCTTCAGCCAGGTCACATGCATGATAGCTTCTCCCCACAGTGTTTTCAGTAGGCCACTGGTGTGGAGCATTGCTCACACACATCCAGCTAATGTCTGATTGAGCCTTTCAGCTACTCCATTGTGTTTGGGGGTGTTGTGCACAGTTACATAGCATTCTGTACCTTTAGACTTTAGGTACTTTGTAAACTCTTTGCTCATATACTCTCCCCCATGGTCCAATCAAAGACATTTGATCTTTGTGTTGTGCTGTGTGGATAACCATGCCTCATAGGCTTGGTAAGAGTCAAAGGTATCCAATTTGAGCTTTAACAGGTAGAGTTTGGTGTACTGTGAGTAGTCATCAGTGAATGAGACATAGTATCGACTGTGCACACTTGTTTGCACCAGAGAGGGTCCCCAGAGATCTGTGTGAACTTCATCATTGAGATTTTCATGCCTGGGAGGATTGCAAAGCTTCCCAATTGGCTTCCATGTGGTCTTAGCATACTTGCATGAATCACATACACCCATTGTTGTGTGAGCTTCATCTAGTGTGATTCCAGTTACAGTGCTGTCCTTCAGCATTTTTCTGATTGCTTTGGGAGCAAGATGACCTAAGTGTGCATGAATTTCAGACATAGTGAGAGCTTCTGATGCCTTTGCAAGGCTGATGAAAGGTTTATGAGCTGATTTAAGACAGTACAGGCCTTTATTGCGTGGTATCTTGCTGAGCTTCTTCTTCTTGGCATCAAAAATTTGACACCTTTTGTCATGAAAGAGTGCTGCACAGCTGGCAATGTCAAGTTTGCTGATTGATACTAGGGTGATACCCATTTTTGGTGCATACAAGACATCTTGAAGTTGGATGCAGGAGAGAGACTTTCCATTTGGGAGGGAGATCATGAGATCACCCTTTCCAATAGCTTGGAATGTATGGTTGTCAGCTGCAGTGATGGATTTTGGAACAATTGCTTTGTAATCACTGAATTGGTCATGGTAGGAAGACATATGATGAGAGGCTCCAGAGTTAAAGAGTTCCATATGCTCTGTAGAGTTGAGATTCTCACCAGCAAGGAGTGCATGGCTGAAAGTCTTTGTGAATGTTTTCTCAGTATCATGGATGAGGTCAGAGATTTTGTCATCTGCTAACTCCACAAACCAGTCTTTGTTGTTGTCTACCTGTGCCAACCAAACACCATCAGGCTCATTGTCCTTCTGGGCAGCTACAGCAGCTTTCTCAGTGCCTTTGCCTTTACCCTTGGCTCAGTTCCACTGACTTTTTGGGCCTTGTCCAGCCTTTCCACCCCCTTCCACCCAGCAGTTCTCCTTCATATGGCCATTTTTATCACAGTTAGTGCAGTATAGATGTTTCTTCAATCCAGACTGTGCTGAATAAGCAGCATCATCATTTGTATTTGTGTTCAAAGACTTCCTAGACTTTGCTTGGCAAGTATCATAGTCATCAGTAGCAGTAGACTTGATGATTCATGGAGTGAGCATCAACTGGGACATCCTTGCTGTGGCACTGATGGAGGACATGACAGGATCATAGGTCAAGGGAAGTGAGCTGAGGAGGATTGCTGCATAGTCATCCTCTGTGATCGATTGTCCAAGTGAGGCAAGTTCTTCTTGCATTAAGTCTGTCTTGCCAAAGTGAGCATGGACATCTGCTTTGTCTCCACAACAGAGACCCTGTAGTTTCCTGCAGAGCTCTATGGCTACAACACAGGATCAATCTTTGAATTCAGATGAGAGAGTTTGCCAGACTTCATGTGCAGACTTCTGTTTATGGACCTTTAGGTAAAGTGTGTCTGGGAGTGAGACTGTGATGATATATTTGACTGTGGTGTTTTCCTTCAACCAAACAGGTTCTACCTTATCATACTCATTGATGAGCTTCTGTTTGTCCTTGGTAGGAGTCCAGGAGCTATTCTTTAGGATATGAGGATCTACAGGTAGTTGCTTTGTTCCAGTGAGGTAGCCAGTTAGTCTCTTCATCTCAACAGCTAGTTCAACTAGACTTTTGTAATTTATCCAGTTGCTTCTGTCCACTTTTAGTGTTGGGACCTTAATGGATTCTTCTTTGAGAACACTCATCATATTTGGTTGACTGGTAAAACTTTTGCCTTGGATTTAGAGCATGAGTGCAGGGCTCATAACCTAATGCAGTTATAAGTCTCAGTGTACTTGTAAGTCACTAAGAAGGTACCTAATGCAGTTATAAGTCTGCAGTAAGTGAGTAAGGGATAATGAATGGTTAGTGAAGGTTCTACTCACCTCAGTGTACTTGTAAGTCACTGAGGTGTGCTACAGACAAGAATGGAAAATTTACTACCATGCTTATGTAATACTACTGAATATGAAACACTTATCTAGTCAACACATGAGCTTGTAAGTTTTGCCTTTTTCTGGATGGAAATCTTCCTTTAGTTTGATCTTGTGGTCAAGGAAGGGTTGGTGTTTGGGAAGAGGTACTTTTGTTTCCAAGAAAACTTCTGCAAAGTCATGGTATTCTGGGGGAAGATCCACTTTCACTTTTTCTATGGCTGCTTTGAGTTTTGTAGATATTGTCATTCTGTTAACCTGAGGGAGCTTCCCCTGGCTACTCAGTTTTCTAATTGCCCAGTTAATAATCAGGTTGTGGTCTTGCAACCATGGCATGTCAAATATGAGTCATTTGCTGTTTCCCATGCAGGTAACATACAGTGGCTCAAAAAACTGTCTGCATGTTTGCATGTTTTACATTAGTTATGACTAAATGTGATAACCCCTAACCATAGCCCTAGCCCATGAGTGTATGGAATGGCATACTTACTCTTGGCTTTCTATTGGTCCATGAATCAAGTGATTTGGATAGGAATTGATAGAGTAGCAGCCATTTGGAAATGACATGTCATGTGGACAGTTGTTTGACTTAAAGTTTTAATTATATATATTGACCCTGGCATGCTGTGATATCATTACATACATCCATCAAGGGTTCTATTATGTTACCTTTATGTAATGAGTATCATCCAACATATATAAACCCCACCACCCTCTGCTCATTTTCTCATCATCATCATGAAATCCATTTCCACCTCTCAAAGACAAAACATCATCTCTCTTGCCTCTCTTGGCCTGTCTACTAGAAAGATTGCCTCACAGACTGGTCTAGGGAAGTCTACAGTATCCCAGGTTCTTCAGGAAATCCAACCAGAGAGGCGTAGGCTTCATGGTGGTCACCCTTCCAAGCTTTCCTCCATCAACAAAAGGGCCATTGTCCAGCAAATCCTTACTGGCAAGGTCAAAAATGCTGTTCAAGCCACTCATTTCATCAACTCTATTGTTGATGGTCCTGTTTCTTCTCAGACAGTGAGGAATACCCTCAAAGAAGCCTCATTGAAAGCTGTGGTGAAGAAAAAAAAGCCATTGCTTTCTACTGGTCACAAGAAGAAAAGGTTAGCCTTTGCTCTCAAGTATCAGCATTGGACTGTGGAGGACTGGAAAAGAGTTATATGGTCAGATGAGACCAAAATCAACAGGATTGGGTCAGATGGACAAGAGTGTGTGTGGAAAAAAAAAGGGTGAAGGGCTTATTTCTAGAGAGGTCAAAGGTACAGTCAATTTTGGAGGAGGTTCAGTCATGGTTTGGGGATGTATAGGGTGGAATGGTGTTGGGGTCTTGAGTGAGGTTGAGGGAAGGATGGATGCTGAACAGTATGTGGCCATTTTGGAGCAAGGGTTGCTTCAAAGCATGGAGGAATCTGGAATTCCAGAAGATGACATTATCTTTCAACAAGATAATGACCCCAAGCATACCTCTAGAAGAGCTCAGAAATGGTTTGAAGAGCAAGATATCAAACTTCTAGACTGGCCTGCACAATCTCCAGACCTCAACCCAATTGAACACACTTGGAATCACCTCAAAAAATTTCTCTCAGGTTATGAGAGTGCTCTTACAGGAGTTCATCAATTGTGGGAAAGGGTGGTAGTGGAGTGGTGGAAGATTTCTGTGGAAGAGTGTCAAAAATGGATAGGAAGCATGCCTGGAAGGGTTGAAGCAGTTATCAAGGCCAAAGGAGCTCATACCAAGTACTAGATAGTTGGATTTTTGTAAAGTCAAAAAACTGTCCACATGACATGTCATTTTCAAATGGCTGCTATTCTATCAGTTCTTATCCACATCAGTTGATTCTTGGACCAATAGAAAGCCAAGAGTAAGTATGGTATTCCATAAACTCATGGGTTAGGGCTAGGGTCAGGGGTTATTGTGTTTGGTCATAGATAATGTAAAACATGCAAACATGCAGACAGTTTTTTGAGCCACTGTAGGCTCTTACCCTTGTGATCCTACCTCATATTTTAGCATTAAAGGTTACTATTCAGTTGACCACTTAGTTGGTAGGCCTAGCTACTCCTCAAAGTATTCATGGGTCTTGTTAAGGCTTTGTTGAGGAGACAAGCCAAAATGCCTTCAGAACTGGTGCCTAAATCCTAACCCTAACCCTAAGGTCCCTGACCTTATACTATGGGTCTAGCAGTCTAGTGATTCCTCTGGTGACAGAACTCTTGGTCCAGACAGTGTCTTCTAAATCCTAAGTCCTCAGTTGGTATAGAGAATAGAGACATGGTGAATTGCAAAGGAGACAAAAGATGGGGATTCCACCTTTCACCTGCACATTATATAATAAAAGCAGCTGCATGTGCAGACAGCTGTGGCTGCAATAAAAGTACAGTAAGTATCAGTAATAGTACTGTGTGATAGTCTACAGACAGCTACATCTGTTGAATAACTAGAAATCATGAAAGATGAATCAACATGATATGAGAGTGTGTTGGTCACATCATATGTAAAGGTCAGGGGGTTTACTGGAAAATCAGTGAAGGGTAAATCTCATACATGAAGTAATCATAAAACAGAAAACAAAGGGGAAACATACTTGTATGTCCATGTAAGTGTCTGTTGGATACTTGAGAGAGAAACAAGTGAAAAACAAAAAGGTCACATGCATAAATGTTACCATTTGGGTATAACATCACCCCCCCTCTAAGACTGCTTTGCCTGAGTTGTCTGCTGACCATGTCATCCTATGAAAGACATTCCCAGTTCCCAGTATGGCCTACTTTCATCATGCTCCCACCTCCAGTGTCCAAGTCTGTTGCAGTCAAAACACTGGTATGGGTATAGTGGGTGGCTGACCAGTATGTCCATTTTGCTGGCTAAGTAATACTGGAGCTCTGGGGTGATTGGTAAAGGCATGAAAGCCTGGCTAGGGAGTAGGGCAACTGTTGTGACAGCATTGTAGAGATGTCAGTTGGGGCAGTTTGTTCTTATACCCATGAACAGCTTTGATCAGATGCTCTGGTCATTGTTGGTGAAGTGTTGTATGCAATTGACCAGTGAGGAGGTGGCCCAGATGTACTCCACTTCATGGAGTTGTTGGCCTGGAACAGGGGTGATATTGGCAAGTGGGGTTTGTTCACTGTGTATGCAGGTGAGCTCTGGGTCAGAGGCTCTGGCAGGGGAAATGTGAGTGGGGCATGATGTGGTGGGAACAGTTGGTGATCATACAGGAGAGAGGCACAAGGATCTGACTCAAGGGTCTGTAATATCCTCATTGTCTGTGGAGACATCCACCAGTACAGGTGGGCAATTTTGGCCCAAGTGGTCCCACTGTTTGCATACTAGGCATCATGCTCAGCAAGTTTTTGGAGTAGAAGGTCTCAGCAGTGTGGGAGTACCTCTGAGAATCACCATGGGACCTCCTCAGTATTGTTTGAGAAAGGAATCAAAGGTGATTAGCAATCCAGGGCCAAAAACTTCATGCACTATACTGATTACCCATCTCTGTATATCCATCACCTCTAAGATTTCCTTGCTGGTGATGATTCTTTCTCCAGACAGTAGTGGGGTATTGGTGAGGTCAGAGATGACAGCTATGCCAACTCTATTGGCTACATTCTCAGCATCTCAGAAGACCTTGGACAGCATCCAGAGACACTCATGTTGTATATGAGCTCTCCATCCAAGCATGTCCCATGATTCAAAATTATTAAGCACTCACACATAGCCAATGAACTGGCTGACATTCAAGGAGTCAGTAGGAGTGGAGGAGCTGGGGCAGTTGGGCTCATGGGAGGGCATCTGCCTGGTTGTGTCATGATTGTCTGGTGATGCTTCTTGGGGAGCTGTGATGATGATAAAAGGGGGGAGGGGAGAGGCAACCCATTGGCTACACTGCTCACTCTGCCTGGCCCCAGATAGGCAGGAGGTAGAGAGCAAGAGAGCTGTGCAGGTCATCAGAGATGTTCAGGGGTGGTGAACAAGTTGGCAGACCCAATTGTGGGAGGCCTGTACCCAGGGAAGAGGTGTGGGGAGATGAGGATCAGCAAGATCATCAAGGTTGGATAGTAAGGCCTGGTAGACATCTTTGTGGTGATTATCTGTTGTATCATATCCAGAAGACATTTACTGCTGAGAGACAGTGGAAGGGTATGTGAGGGGGAGTTTGTGAATGTGCTGATACTCTGTGAGGGCCTGGGGTGCATTTTTAAAGTGTTCAGTGGGTTCCCATGTATTCTCTGAATTAGGATATCCTTGCCACTTTACCAGAAACCTCCACTTATGGTGGACTGTCTTGTGCTTCAGCACCTTCTTGACCTTCCACTCATCATGACCATCAGTTTGTTTAGGGGGCTGTGGGATAGGGGTGTTCTTGTTGATCTCCATTATGATGTATTTGGTTAATTTGCTGACATGCAAGATGTTATGGATGTGCCACATTTGCAGGAGCTCCAATTGATAGTTCACCAGAAATACCTTCTCAGTAATCTCAAAGGGGCCATACTGCCTCAGGGCTAGCTTCTTTGATGGCACATCAAGGTGTAAATTAGTTGCTTCCAAACCTTATCACCAACTTTGAATTTCAAGTATCCACATTCTCCATGTTTTTTAGCATAGCCTCTTGTGCATTTTTGTGAGTGATGATCACCACATCACATGCTGCAGCAAGCTTTTCAGGGTGTTCTTCTGACAGGGGCACATGTTCCTGTGGATCCAAAGGATAGAGAATCAGTTTGTACCTGTACAGAAGGAAATAGGGTGTTTGCCCATGGGTGGAATGTATATCCAAGTTGTGGATGAACTCTGCATCTGTGAGGTAGTGGGACCAGTTGTCCAGGTCCTTGCTGGCATACATTTTTAGAAAGGTGCCAACTTCCTGATCGACTCATTCAGCTTCTCCATTTGACTGCAGGTGATAAGTGGTTGTTGCCTTCATTTCAATTCCAAGGGCTGCATATAAATCCCTCATGAAGGTGGAGATAAACTGGGGGCTTCAGTTGGAGATTACCACTTCTGGGATGCCAAACCTGGGGTAGACATGAGTATGGAAAAGGTTCATGATCCCTATAGAATCAACAGTTTTGTTTGTTGGCAGGAGGATGACTGCCTTGGTTAGCCCTTGATCAACTATTGTGAGGATAGAGTCATTTCCTCTTGAGTCTGGGAGATCCATAATCAGATCTATGGAGATCTGTTTAAATGGGAAGGGGGACTTGGAGACATCATGCAGAGTGATTGGGGGTGTGGTTGGGTGCATGTTAACTTTGTTTGCCTGGCATGTGATGCAACTGTGGATGTAACTTCTGATGTCAGTGTGCATTCTGGGCCAGTACACATGGTGGGACATCTTCATCATCATTGCCTTTACTCCAGGGTGCCCTGATGATTGCAAGTCATGATACTCCTTCAGTACTTCTTTTCTTCTTGATTCATTTATGTATATTTTTCCATTATTTGCCTTTTTGCTTTCTAGTTCTTTTATTCATAGGTGTTCTGTTTCCTTTAGTATACTACCCATCAAGTCAGGGGACAGGTTAAAGGTGGAGTTTTCTCCAGTGGCAGTCTTTGGTTGTTCCTCAGACAGGCATCTATCCACTGGGGCTGTCACCTGACTCTGTGTGTGGTTGGGATTTTTGGTGATTTCTGGTGAAAAACAGGTGATACAGCATGAGATATGTGGATTTTTGAGGATTCCTACCCCCCCCCCCCTCAGACAGAAACCAAAAAGAATCCAGGAGAAGGGTGGTCAGGGGCTGCTCTTTGGCTTCAAAATTTGCCATCCAGGACAATACATCCAGGGGAATATTGGTCTTCCCTTTGATGTACACAAGTTGCAGGGGAAACACCTGCAATGTGGCTTGCCATCAAGATTGCTGAGGGGTGAGCCACTGAGGCTCTTTGAAAAAGGTTATGTTTTGATGATCAGTGTAGACCATTGTCAGCATGACGAGCACCAGTAAGTATGTATGCCACTCCTTAAGAGCACATATGTATGACTGCTAGTAACTCCAAGTCATAGAATTGGTAGTTTTGTTCTGCCCCTGTCAGGGACTGCAAAAGAAAAGTGCATGGGTGAAGCATACCATCAGTCCCTTCTTGACTGAGGACCACCCTGGTACCTAAATGGGATGTGTTGGTGTGAATAACAAATGGCTTCTTGAAATCTGGTAGCTGTAGGACTAGTTCTGAAGTGAGCTTTCTTTTTAGGGTTTCAAAGGCTTCTTGTTGTGTGGGGCCCCACATGTATGGGACATCCTTCTTAGAAATGTCATGTAGTGGGCATGTGATTTGCAAGAAGCCTTGAACAAACATCCTGTAGAAGTTACAGAAACCTAAAAAGCTTCTTAGCTCTTTTAAATTCTGCAGCATTTTCCAATTCTTGATGACCACAGTTTTGACTAGTGAGGGTTCATAGGACACTTCCTGTTATGATCAGGTGGTAACATTTCTGTTGTGACATGCTTTCCCTTACACATCCAACAGACACTTTGTGGACTTTAGTTATTATGTGTACATTTCATTTGTCTTGTTTTCCTTCCCATTTTACCATTATGCATGTATTATTTATGTGGGCTGTCACCCTTCACTGATTTTCCAGTGAAAGCCCCTATACTTCACAATCATGTGACTAACATGTCATGTCTACTCATACTTACAATTTCTGAGTCATCCAATGGATGCAGCTGTCTGCAGACTTCATGCTATGGTCATGCAGCACTTATACTGATATTCTGTGTACTATTAGTGCAGCTGGGATGTTCCCACATAGTTTTGTATGTAGTACAGTGGCTCAAAAAACTGTCTGCATGTTTGCATGTTTTACATTAGTTATGACTCAACACAATAACCCCTAACTCTAGCCCTAGGCCATAAGGGTATGGAATGGCATACTTACCCTTGGCTTTCTGTTGGTCCAAGGATCAAGTGGTTTGGATAAGAATTGATAGAATAGCAGCCATTTGGAAATGACATGTCATGCAGACAGTTGTTTGACTTAAAGTTTTAATTATATATATTGACCCTGGCATGCTGTAATATCATTACATACATCCATCAAGGGTTCTATTATGTTACCTTTATGTAATGAGTATAATTCAACATGTATAAACCCCACCACCCTCTGCTCATTTTCTCATCATCACCATGAAATCCATTTCCACCTCTCAAAGATAAAACATCATCTCTCTTGCCTCTCTTGGCCTGTCTACTAGGAGTATTGCCTCACAGATTGGTCTAGGGAAGTCTATAGTATCCCAGGTTCTTCAGGAAATCCAACCAGAGAGGTGTAGGCTTCATGGTGGTCACCCTTCCAAGCTTTCCTCCACCAACAAGAGAGCTATTGTCTAGCAAATCCTTACTGGCAAGGTCAAAAATGCTGTTCAAGCCACTCATTTCATCAACTCTATTGTTGATGGTCCTGTTTCTTCTCAGACAGTGAGGAATACCCTCAAAGAAGCCTCATTGAAAGCTGTGGTGAAGAAAAAAAAGCCATTGCTTTTACTGGTCACAAGAAGAAGAGGTTAGCCTTTACTTTCAAGTATCAGCATTGGACTGTGGAGGACTGGAAGAGAGTTATATGGTCAGATGAGACCAAAATGCACAATATTGGGTCAGATGGACAAGAGTATGTGTGGAAAAAAAAAGGGTGAAAGGCTTATTTCCAGAGAGGTCAAAGGTACAGTCAAGTTTGGAGGAGGTTCACTCATGGTTTGGGGATGTATAGGGTGGAATGGTGTTGGGGTCTTGAGTGAGGTTGAGGGAAGGATGGATGCTGAACAGTGTGTGACCATTTTGGAGGAAAGATTGCTTCAAAGCATGGAGGAATCTGGAATTCCAGAAGATGACATTATCTTTCAACACAATAATAACCCCAAGCATACCCCTAGAAAAGCCCAGAAATGGTTTGAAGAGCAGGATATCAAGCTTCTAGACTGGCCTGCACAATCTCCAGACCTCAACCCAATTGAACACACTTGGAATCACCTCAAAAAATTTCTCTCAGGTTATGAGAGTGCTCTTACAGGATTTCATCAATTGTAGGAAAGGATGATAGTGGAGGAGGGGAAGATTTCTGTGAAAGAGTGCCAAAAATGGATAGGAAGCATGCCTAGAAGGGTTGAGGCAGTTATCAAGGCCAAAAGAACTCATACCAAGTATTAGATAGTTGGATTTTTGTAAAGTCAAACAACTGTCCGCATGACATGTCATTTTCAAATGGCTACTATTCTATCACTTCTTATCCAGATCACTTGATTCTTGGACCAATAGAAAGCCAAGGGTAAGTACATCATTTCATATACTCATGGTCTAGGGCTAGGGTTAGGGGTTATTGTGTTGAGTCATAACTAATGTAAAACATGCAAACATGCAGACAGTTTTTTGAGCTACTGTATATAGTGTAGACAAAGATGGTGGAGAATCCCCATCTTTTGTCTCCTTTGCAATTCACCCTTGCTTACTTGTATTATACCCACTGAGGACCTGCAGTTAAGAAACCAAGGCTCTGAACCAAGAGTTCTGTTGCAAGAGGAACCACTATCTGCAAGGACCTGCAATTAGCACTAGGAGTGCTGTAGGGTTAGGGTTAGGGTTTAAGTGCTGGTTCTGAAGGAACATTTTCAGCATTGAAGTGCTAATCACTCTTCAAAGCCTTAACAGAAGACAAAAGATCAGCCATCCCTTGTCAGCATTGCCACATGCCAACACTCTGTTGCTTCATGCAGCAGTCACCCACTTTTGCCTTCAACACTCTACACTACATTGGTGTAGTCCCCTGTCTATATTAGGCAGTCTATTACTTAATCAACTCACTCTAGTGTGCTGCTCTTTCTCAGGTAGCTCCTGCTAGTCCCTCTTCAGCCTGTCACAGTCTGCAAGTATTACATTAGGTTGAGCTCTAGTTCCAACACTAAGTTTTGACCCCCTGTTCCAAAGCAAGCAAGTCACCCCCAAATCCCCCATTTTGGACTAGGAGCCACCATCCTCTTACCACCTCTTTCAGTAACCCCAGAAGTGTCCTCAGACAACTCCAACTTTGAAGTTCACATGCCTGGTGTTTTTACTGCCAGCACATCTGCCCCTATTCAAGTTGATGTCAACCTGTCAGAGGAAGGTTCTGATTTCTCAAAATACTGAGAACAGAAGGATCCAGATTTGGATAATGACTCCCTTGATACATCACTAGCAGGTCCCCTATTGGCCTCATTCTTGTCAGAGAAGTCAGATCTCCCAATCCCAACAGCACAAGAAGAAGCAATGGTGGACACCCTTACAGAAGCTTTAGCAGGAGCTTTGATCACAGACCCATTCACAGGTTGCCAGCCATCACCAGTTGAAATCATCTACTGGTACTGAGCAAAGGTATCAAACACTGCCAAAAAGGGTAAAGGCCACACCCAAGGATCAATCAGAGTGAGAGGTCACAACTCTATGGGTGACAGTAAGGTCAAGGGTTGAGAGCTAGGGCTCAACAAACCAGCTGTATTCAACAGCAACCATCAACAATATGCAGGATGGATGACCTCTGTGAAGGTCTACCTTGGTATGAACTGACACATCTATGATACTGATGAGAAGCATATAGGCTTCATCCTATCATTCATGGACAAGGGCTTGGCCCTTAGTTTCAAACAATCATATGTCACACAGTACACCTTCGAGGGCACAGATGGTGAAGAAGGAGTAATGTTCTACAACACCCTCCAAGAGTTTGAATGTAAGCTTGAAGACTGTCTCCAGATTGGTGATGTTAAAGTGAATGCACTAATAACTTTATTGCAAATCCAACAGGGTAAACATTCCCTGGACAAGTATATCACAAACTTTGAGAGCCTCCTTAACAAGACAGGGTTGTTAGAAGATGACATAGCAGCAGCTACCTTCTTCAGGAAGGGGTTGCACCTGTTGCTCAGCCAAAGAATATTAGGTCTCAGCTTAATCCAAAGAACCATCTTTGAATGAAAGGAGGCAGCAACAAGAGTCCAAGCATCCCTCATGACAATGAGGATGTATGAAGGCAAGGCCTCTGAAGCAGACAAGAACTTCTTATGAAAGAATGAAGGGTATGACACTAACCCAAACCAAGCTAACCACTCTCACCAGAGAGAAAAAGACCTCAATGCCATGGACATTGATGTGACAGCCAAAGATGGCAGAAGTTGTGAGAAGTCCAGGAAAGCCTGTGCATGCTTTAACTGTGACAAGGAAGGACACTTCACCAAGGATTGCCCAGAATCACCAAAACCCAGAAAAGGCAGCTTACCAAAGAGCAGAGAGGCATGGATCAAGGAATTAAAGAAGGAAGTGGAGCATCTGGAAGCCAAGGATGCACCTTCTTCTTCAGGTGCATCCTCTCAGGATTTTGAAAGGGGTGAGCTTCCACCACAGCTTGTGCCCCCACTACTGAAAAATGTACTTTTAGACTAGGCTGTCTTGAACACAATGTGAACACCATTTACTAATATGAACAAGAACTTTGCATGTTGGCAATCAACAGATCAGCCTATCTAATTGATCATGGTGACTCTCCAGTCAAAATGCTAATTGACTCTGGAGCCAAAACAAATATTGTTGATGAAAGGACAGTGGACCAAGAAGGTCTCTCCACTAGGAAAATTCAAAACCCCTGGACACTATGGAGCATCACAGGAAAAACCAATCAAATTGTGGATAGGATCACAACCTTCCACATAAGGATATGGGGTAAGAATATGCAAGTCCATGCTTACATCACTAGGATGGGCAATGGAGAGAGACTCCTACTGGGCATGCCCTGGCTCAAGAAGCACAACCCCATCATCAATTGGTTTGCCCACAAACTCATAAGCTGGGGAACCAAAGATGACTCCAATGTCAAGGTACAAAGAACATTGATCTCAACACAACTGGAAGCTGAAGCAAAGAAGCAGGAAGTATCCCTTCCCAGAGAATATGCTAACTTTGCAGATGTCTTTTCAGAAAAAGAAGTGCCTCTGCTGGAGCACAGACCCTTTCTAGACCATGAAATCAAGCTTAAAGAGGATTTCATCCTGAAGAAAGGTAAAATATATAAACTAACACCACCACAGCTCAAGGAGCTGGATAAGTTCCTAGAAGAGAACTTGGTGTGCAGAAAAATTTGACCTTTAAAGTCACTGCAGGCAGTGCCAGTATTCTTTGTAGGAAAGAAGGATGGAAAGCAGCAGCTTATCCAGGACTACTGACACCTAAACAAGTACATGGTACAAGACTTGTATCTGCTACTGGATATTAAGGAACTACTTGACAAGCTCACAAGCTCAAAGTACTTCATGAAGTTTGACATCTGGTGGGGATTCACAAACATTTGCATCAAAGAAGGAAATGAGTGGAAAGGAGCATTCATAACCCCAAGAGGGCTCTTCAAACCATTGGTAATGTTCTTCAGACAAACTAACTCACCCCCAACTTTCCAGCAATATATGAATACTAAGTTTAGTAGCATGATTCATGGAAGAAGAAGTGTCATCTTTATGGACAATGCAACAATTCACACCAAAACAAAGGAAGAAATCCAGGCAAGAATAGTGGAGTTCCTGAAGATTGCACAGAAAGAAAATCTACACCTCAAGCTCTCAAAGTGCATTTTTGAGACAGAAGAGCTTGATTTCCTTGGGTATATTATTAAAGAGGGTAGCTATGAACCCTCACCAGTAAAAACACAGGCCATCAATGAGTGGCCCACACATAAAAACTTACAAGGGTTGAGAAGCTTCTTAGGCTTCTGCAACTTTTACAGGATGTTCATGAAGGGTTTCTTGCAAATTGTGCAACCCCTACATGACCTCTCAAAAAAAAGACACCCTGTATGTCTGGGGGTCCAGCCAAGAAGAGAGCTTCCATGCCCTCAAGAAAGCTCTTGTTTCAGAACTGGTGCTCCAACTACCAGACTTCAAGAAGCCATTCATCATACATATGGATGCCTCCCAGTTGGGAACCAGGGCAGTGTTAAGTCAAGAAGGAGAGGACAAGGTCTTACACCCATGCACCTTTTTCTCTCAATCACTTACTGGAGCAGAGCAAAACTACCAAGACTACAACTTGGAGTTACTAGCAGTTATACACACTCTTAAGGAGTGGTGTACATACTTGCTGGCACCTGTGGTGCCAACACTGGTGTATACTGATCACCAGAATATGATGTATTTCAGAGAACCCCAGAAGCTTATGCCACAGCAATCCCAGTAGCAGGCAACCCTACAGTCTTTTCCACTGCAGTTCATCTATATTAAGGGGAAAAGCAATGTGCCACCAGATGTATTATTGTGGATGGAAAATTTCAAGGCAGAAGATAAGCCCCCAACCACCCTGCTTCCAGAGTCTTTCTGGTTTCCAGCTCAGGAGGGGGTAGGATTCCCTCAAAATCTGTATATTTCTCTTAGAAACACAGGTTTTTTGTCTGAAACCATTGAAACTCCTGACACTCTGCAAAGCCTGTTGACACCCACAGCAGATAGGTGCCCATCTGAGGAAAAGTCAAAGACCACTGCTGGTGGAAAATGCATCTACAACCTGTCCACAGACTTGATGGATAGTATACTAAAAGAAACAGAACACCTCTGAATCAAAGAACTAGAGGAAAAGAAGCATAGCAATGGAAGAATCTATGTCAATCAGGAAAGAAGAAAAGAAGTATTAAAAGAATACCACAATCTATGTCCCTCAGGACACCCCAGAGTAAGAGCTATGACAAAGAAGATGGCTTGACATGTCTATTGGCCATGAATGCATGCAGATATTCAAGAGTACATCCACAAATGTGTCATCTGTCAGGTGAACAAAGTGAACATGCACTCAACCACACCTCCAATCACACTGCATGATGTATCAAAGTCCCCCTTCCCATTTAAGCAGATCTTGATAGATCTGATCACAGATCTCCCTGACTCATGAGGAAACAACTCTATCCTCATGATCATAGATCAGGGGTTGACTAAAACAGTAATCCTACTCCCCATGAACAAAACAGTCAATTTGGTAGGCATCATGAACTTGTTCCACAATCATGTCTACCCCAGGTTCAGAATTCCCAAAGCAGTCATCTCTGACTAAGGACCACAGTTTGTCTCTGCTTTCATGTGAGACCTGTATGCATTGCTTGGAATTGAGATGAAGGCCACAACTGCATACCAACTGCAGTCAAATGGAGAGGCTGAACAAGTCAACCAGGAAGTTGGCACTTTCCTCAAAATGTATGTGTCCAAGGACCCAGACAATTGGTTGTGGTATTTAGTGGACACAGAGTTTGTTCACAACTCCCAAATTCACTCAACTCATGGACAAACCCTGTATACCTCCTCTACAGTTATGAACCAACCCCCTATCCCATGGGCACAAGTCAAAACACCCCCCTGTCAGAGGAACACCTTGAGAAGCTAGCTGCAGCATGTGATGCAGTGATCATCATACACAAAAATGCACAAGAGGCTATGCTGAAGAGACACAGTGGACAGGGATACTTGGAATTTGAAGTTGGTGATAAGGTTTGGCTGGAAGCCACTAATCTCCATCTGGATGTCCCCTCAAAGAAGCTTGCCCCAAGAAGGTATGGCCCCTTTGAGGTTACCAAAAAGATCTCCCCAGTCAATTACTGATTGGACCTCCTGAGATCATGGCACATCCATGATGTCTTCCACACCAGCAAGCTAACATGGTACATCATCATGGAGATCAACAAGAACACCCCTATCCTGCAGCCCCCTGATCAGATAGATGGGCATGACAAGTGGGAAGTGGAAAAAGTTCTCAAGCACAAGTCATATTGCTGGAAACTGAAGTATCTGGTCAAGTGGCAAGGGTACCCCAATGTGGAAAACACCTGGGAACTGCCAGAACACTTTAAAAACATGCCCCAGGTTCTCACTGAGTATCAGCTCACCCACTTGCTTCCCCTCACATATCCATTCTCCCAAACCACACTGTAATGTCTTCTGGATATGTCACCCCCACCAACCTCCACAAAGACATTTACCAAGCCATGCTCTCCAACCTCAATGACTTCACAGAGGCCTATATCCCCACATCTATTCCCAGGGTACAGTCCTCCACAGCCAATCATGCTCAACCCCTTTGCCACTCCCAAACATCTCACTTGCCCCACACTGCTCCCACAGTCTCCACCACCCACCTTCCTAGATGCAGGCAGACTGTGCAGTGCAATCAATGAGGCACTACCACTATCCCCACTACTATCCCTGTCACCACTCCCCAGCAGAACCATAATCAAAACTCAACCATGTCTGTCCAGGCCAATGAGTATCTATGTACAACCATCACTGCCCCCACCAACCAAGCCACCCCAACAGTCAGCCAGTTCATCAGCTACATGCAGGTGCTTAATAACTTTGAATCATGAGACATGCTTGGATGGAGAGCACATGTACAGCACAAGTGTCTATAGGTGCTGTCCAAGGCTTTCAGGAATCCCAAGAACATAGCCAATCAGGTAGAAGTTGCAGTAATATCAGATCTAATGAACATGCCACTCCCCCATGGGGAAAAGGTGACCAGAGATGAAATTTTAGAAGTGATGAATACTCAAAGAGGAATTATTGGTATGGTGCACAAGATATTTGGACTGGCACTACTAATTACCTTTGATTCCTTTCTCAAGCAATGCTGAGGAATGGCAGTGGGGATTCCCAGAGGTACTCCCACACTGCCAAGACCTCCTACTCCAATGCCTTGCCAAGCACAATGTCCTGTATGCCAGGAATAGGCCCACTTGGGCTGAAGTTGCCCACCTGTTGTGGTGGACTTCACCTCTGACAACTCAGATTCTCCAGCACCTCAAATCTGGTCCACTGGCACTGCAGCCCTCACCTCCACTGACTCCCCAAGAAGAACCCCTGGTACTTGACATTCTTGAGTTTTCCCCACTAGTGCTGCTCAGCCAGAGCTCACCCAAGCTACTGTTGGGCAAGCCCCTCTCACTGACATCACCCCTATAGCTGTTAGCCAGTCTGCAGATGTGGACTATTTCTGAGCTGCCACTCATCTAGTCAACTGTTTTCATCAACTCAGCAGTAAGTCTAATGACAAATGGCCTGGGTTCTTTGCCATGGTCCAGACCAACATCCTAGACTGGACCCTCTATAATGCAGTAGCCACTATGGTCCCTATCCCAGATGAGGCCTTTGTCCCCATTCTGGTAGATGCTGACCTCCAGTACTACTTAGCCAGAAAGAAGCTGTTGCCAGTAGGCCACCCCCTGCACACCTACAGGTGCTTCAAGTGCAACCAACTGGGCCATTGGAGGTGGGAACATGACCTGGAGAGGCCATATTGGGAACCAGGCATGGCTTTCATAGGGTGGCAAGGACAAGGAACCCCTGCTCAGGATGATCAGGTGATAACATTTTTTTTGTGACATGCTTTCCCTTATGCATCCAACAGACACTTTGTGGACTTCAGCTATTATGCATATGTTTCATTTGTGTTGTTTTTCTTCCTGTTTTACCATTACACATGTATTACTTATGCAGGCTTTCACCCTTCACTGATTTTCCAGTGAAAGCCCCTATACTTCACAATCACATGACCAACACATTGTGTCTACTCATACTTATGATTTCTGAGTCATCCAATGGATGCAGCTGTCTGTGGACTTCACACTGCAGTCATGCAGCACTTATACTGATATTCTGTGTACTATTAGCACAGCCAGGATGTTCCCATGCAGTTTTGTATGTAGTATATAGTATAGATGAAGATGGTGGAGAATCCCCATCTTTCATCTCCTTTGCAATTCACCCTTGCTTACTTGTATTGTACCCACTGAGGACCTGTGGTTAAGAAACCAAGGCTCTGAACCAAGAGTTCTGTTGCAAGAGGAACCACTATCCACAAGGACCTGCAATTAGCACTAGGAGCACCATAGGGTTAGGGTTAGGGTGATCCAGCTAGGTTGTTGAGTAGTTCTTTAATATCCAGGAGTGGGTATGAATCCAATACTGTGTGCTTGTTTAGATACTGGTAATCTTGGATTAGTTGTTGCTTCCCATCCTTCTTTTCCATGAAGAACACTGGTGCAGCTTGTAGGGACTTTGAGGGTTGAATTTTTCTGCACTCCAGGTTCTCTGTGAGGATGTTGTCTAGCTCAGCTAGCTGTTGAGGGGTTAGTTTATATGTCTTCCCTTTTCTCAGTATGAATCCATCCTTCAGCTTGATTTTGTGATCCAGAAAAGGGCAATGTTCCAGTAATGGAACTTCCTTTTCTGAGAAGACTTTGGCAAAGTTAGCATACTCCTTTGAAAGCAATACTTCTGACTTCTTTGCTGTGGCTTCAAGCTCAGTGGAGATTGAGGTTCTCTGTACCTTGCTCTTAATGTCTTGTTCAGTTCCCCAACTGATTAGCTTCCAGATAAACCAGTTGATGATGGGGTTATGCTCTCTGAGCCATGGCATTCCAAGTAGAAGGCCTTCTCCATTGGCCATTCTGGTAACATAAGCTCTTAATCACATAGTCTTACTCCATATTTTTACTCTGAAAGTGGTGATTTGATCCACTCTCTGATTGGTTTTTCCTGTGATGCTTCTAAGCATCCATGGGTTTGAAATTTTCCATGTCAAAAGTTTTTCTTTCTCCACAGTTCTTTCATCAATGATATTTGTTTCTGCCCCAGAGTCAATAAGTGTTTTCACCAGGGAGTCACCACAGTCAATTAGGTAGGCAGAACCATTAATAGATGAGATACACATGTCTCATTCATATTGATAGACAGTGTTTACATTTCATTCCATATTTCCTAACCTAAAAGTACATTTTTCAATAGAGGGGGCACAAGCTGTGGTGGTCACCCACCCCTTCAAAAATCCTCAGAGGGTGCACCTGAAGAAGAAGGGTGTGCACCCTCTTGCTCAAGTCACATCACTTCCTTCTTTAATTCTTCTAGCCTTGCTTCTCTGCTTTTGGGTAGCCAGCTTTTCTTTGGCTCTGGGCACTCTTTGGAAAAATGCCCCTCCTTGTCACAATTGTAACAGGCATGAGCCTTCCTGGGTTTTTTGCAGTACTTGTTGTCTTTGACTGCCACATCCACATTGTTATAATATGACAGGTAACATTTTCTTTTCATTGTATTTCTCCCTAAATCCAACAGACACTTTGTGGACATATGTTTATCCCTCATACATTTCTCTTGTGTTGTTTTCTATTCACCTTTACCTTTACCATTGTATTACTTATGTGGGCTTTCACCCTTCACTGATTTTCCAGTGAGCCCCTGTCTTACACAATCATGTGACCTACACATTGCATCAACTCATACATATGAATGTACAACTTATCCAATGGACACAGCTGCCTGTGGACTATGCACTGTGATCACACAGTACTATTCCACTTATTCCATGTACTATTAACACAGCCAGGATGTGCCTGCACAGTTTTGTACTTAGTATATAGTGTAGACAAAGACAGGGATGTTCCCCATCTTTTGTCTCCTTTGCAATTCACCCTAGCTTTATTGTTTCATACCCATTGAGGACCAATGGTCAAGGAACCTAGGCTCTGAACCAAGAGTCTTGCTGCAAGAGGAATTGCTATCTGCTGAAAGCCTTGATAGAAGGTCTGGGACCTTCTAGGGTTAGGGTTAGGATTTGAGCACTGGTTCTGAAGGAATGTTTTCAGCTTGGAGGCTCAATGCTCTCATGCCTTAACACACATCCATAGTGTTGGGGTCTCTTTCTCTCCTATGGGACATGTGGTTAGTTTTGTTACTATTGTAACCCTCATTTTTCCAAAGGAAATTCTTATCAGATTCCAATTCCTTTCCTTCATACATCCTAAGCATAGCCATTAACACTCTGACTCTTGTGACTGCCTCCTTCCATTCAGAGACCATGTTTGGCATTATGCCAAGGCCTAATATTCTTCAACTAATAGAGGGGTGAAGCCCCTTTCTGAAGAACATAACTGCAGCTGCATCATCTCCTAGAAGTCCAGCCTGCATTAGCAAGTTCTTGAAATTAGTGATATACTCATTGAGTGAATGTTTGCCCTGCTGGATTGATAAAAATGTGATTAACACCATGGCCTTGACATTGCTGATCTGGAAACAGTCCTCAAGCTTCTTTTTGATTTGTTTTAAGGTGTCATAGAAGACAACCCCTTCTTCTTTGAAGGTACATTGAGTTACATACAACTGCTTGAAGTTAAGGGGCAAGCCCTTATCCATAAACAATAGGATGAAACCTATATGTTTCTTGTCAGTGTTGTAAATGTGTGCATTCATACCCAGATAGACTTTGACAGATGTAATCCATCCTGAGTACATTTGATAATCACTGTCAAATATGGCTGATTTGTTGAACCTGAGCTCTCTGCCTTTGGCCTTACCACCACCCATACAGTCATGACCACTTCCTCTGATTGGTCCTCAAGCATGGCCTTTACCCTTTTTGGCAGTACTTGATATTTTTGTTCAGTACCAGTAGACTATTTCTGCTGGTGATGGCTGGCATTTGGCAAATGGATCTTGAATCAAAGCACCAGCTAGTGCCTCTGCTAATTGATCAGCCATTGCTGCTTCTGTTATGCTCAGTAGCAGTAGATCAGACTTCTCCAAGAAGATGGAGTGTGATAGTAGATCTGTGAGTGGGGTTGTAAGTGAGTCATTATCTGAATCTGGATCCCTCTGTTCTCAGTACTTTGAGAAACTAGAGCCTTCCTCTGATAAGTCAATATCTACTTTAATAGGGGAAGAAGTTCTGGCAATAAAGACACCAGGAACACATAGTTTGGTTTCAGAAGACTGGGAGATATCTTCTGGGATGTTGGAGACAGGCAGCAGAGGGACTAATGCTCCTAAGCTGAAACCTGAGATGGGAGGGATTGTGAGGTGACTTGTCTGCTTGAAAACAGAGGGTTGGAACTTAGTGTTGAAACTAGAGCTCAACCTGATGTAATCCTTCCAGACCATGGTGGCTGGAAGAGGACTAGCAGGTACTACCCAATTGAGAGCAGTAGCACTAGGGGTTTGCTTAGTAATAGACTATCTGAGAATAGAGGACTACATTGTAAGGTATAGAGGTGACTGCTGCTTGTAGCAATAGAGTGTTGACATAGGATGACATCAACAGGGTTGATGAATATCTTTCATTTTCTGTTAAGGCTTTGTTGAGGAGACAAGCCAAAATGCCTTCAGAACTGGTGCCTAAATCCTAACCCTAACCCTAAGGTCCCTGACCTTATACTATGGGTCTAGCAGTCTAGCAATTCCTCTGGTGATAGAACTCTTGGTCCAGATAGTGTCTTCTAAATTCTACATAAGTCCTCAGTTGGTACAAAGAATAGAGACATAGTGAATTGCAAAGGAGATGAAAGATGGGGGTTCCACCTTTCACCTGCACATTATATAGTACTGCATGATAGTCCACAGACAGCTGCATCTGTTGGATGACTAGAAATCATGAAAGATGAATTGATGCAACACAAGAGTGCATCAGTCATGTGATATGTAAAGGTCAGGGGATTTACTGGAAAATCAGTGAAGGGTAAATCCCATACATGAAGTAATTGTAAAACAGAAAACAAAGGGAAAACATACTCATATGTCCACATAAGTATCTGTTGGATACTTGAGAGAGAAACAAGTGAAAAATGAAAAGGTTGCATGCATAAATGTTACCATCAGGGTGTAATAGGTCTCATATTTTTCTTGTAGAGAGCAACTGCCCTTTTGTTGATAATACTCTAGAGTCTATGAGAGTTCTCACTTGAGCATTGCTGCTGTCTGTTAGGTAGATGGATCCCTTGATAGAAGCAATGCACATATTGTTTTCATATTGATATTGAGGGAGTTCAGATACACTTTGTTCCATCATTCCTAACATAAAGGTACATTGTTCAATAGTGGGGGCATGAGCTGCAGCAAAAGCTCACCCCTTTAAAAATCCTTGGGAGATGCACCTGAAGTGGAAGGCTGTGCATCTCCCTTTGCCAGATGCTCCAACTTCTCACATAACTTCTCAATTTCTGCTTGTCTCATTTTAGGGGCATATCCCCTTGACTTCTTCAGCTTGGTACAGTCACATGTGAAGTGACTGTCTTCTTGGCAGTTGTAGCATACACACACTTTCTTGCTGGATTTAGTAGGCCATTGAGCAGCATCTACATCCATTGCAAAGGGTCACATTCTTGTTTATGAGACTGGTGTCCCTCTGTGTTCATAGTGGCCATGGCAGCATGCATGTGAATAGTGGCTTCCTTCCACTCCATTATTGTTTGGGGCATGAGCCCTAATCTGAGTACTCTTTGGCTTATTGCAGGGTCTAACCCCTTTCCAAAGAAGGTGACTGCAGTGGTGTTGTCTTCTAGAAGTCCAGTCTCATTTAGCAGGTTTTCAAAGTTTGTGATGTATTGATTGAGGGACTGCCTCTCTTGCTGAATAGAAGATAATGTTATTAGTGCCATAGCTTTTAGATTGCTGATTTGAAAACACTTCTTGAGTTTTCTTTCAAACTCCACAAAGGTGTTGGTGAACTGAATGCTGTAGGCTTCTGTGGTACTTTGGGTGATGTAGGACTGCTTGAAGCTGAGGGCAGATCCTTTGTCCATGAATGACAAGACAAACTGATGCATTGTCTGTCAGTTGAGTAAATGTGGCTGTTCATACCCAAATATGTTTTTACTGAGACCATCCAGCTGGCATAGGCTTGGTGGTCTCCATTGAATATGGCTGGCTTGTTAAGCCCTAACTCTCTGCTAGTGACCTTACCATCCTTGTTAGAGTTGTGGTCCTGTTCTACTTCTGCAGACTCTTGAGGATGGTCTTTACCCTTTTTAGCAGATGCTGATACCTGAGTTTGGTACCAGTAGACAATTTCAGCTGGGGATGGTGTTCTTCCAGCAAACATATCATTGATATTTGTTCTGTGCAAGGCTTCTGATAGGATATCAGTCATTGCATGTTCTTGTTCAGTGGAAATAGGCAAGTCAGACTTTTCTGAGTAAATTGAGTAGGATAAGAAGTTGACTGTCAGCATTATTAATGAGTTGCTGTCTGAATCTGGATCTTCCTTTTCTTGGTACATTGAGAACTTCAGAACTTCTTCTGACAGACCAATGTCTATTCTTATTGGAGATGAGGTCCCAGTGATGGTGATGGTAGTCATTGCAGGTAAGGATGGTGAAGATGATTCTGCTGGTTCAGAAATCAGAGGTAAAGGGGAAAGAATCTCTAATCTGAAATTGCTGGCAGGAGAAGCAGGGTTACTGGTTTGTTTTGGAATAGGGGGCCTGAACTTGCTGCTAGAAGAAGAAGCAGATCAGGACTTAAGGAACTTCTTAACCATGTTGGGCAAAAGATAAGACTAGCAGATACTATCTGGATAAGAGCAGTAGTGCTAGAGGGTAGTTGACTAGTGACAAGAAAACTATCTGAAAAGATAGGAGTACTACACCATGAGGCATAGAGGGTTGACAACTGAAGCTCAAAGCCCCAGAGTGTTGGTGTAGGATGATGTTGACAGTGAAGGTGAATTTTTTGCCTTCTGTTAAGGCTTCATGTTGATAGAGGTGAACCTTACACTATACCTTCAGCACCAGAGCTTAAACCCTAACCCTAGACCTGGTCAGTAGTTTCTGTTGCTGCAAATGCTCTTGACCCAATGGTGTTGGAATACTAGCACTCTCAGAGGTAGCACAGAGTAAAAATAAGATGGATTGCAAAGGAGATGAAAGATGGGGACCTTCCCATCCTCCATTCCACCTATATAATAGTGGTACAGGGATGTCTGTATAAAGAGAACAATAGTCATACAGTGAAGTCCAATAATCAAGAGAGAAAAACAATGGAGAGCCATTGTTTGATACAAGATGACTAGTCCAAGACATATAGAGATGCATTGTGTGTAAATCACATGAAGTTATGAGATAAGCTCTGAAAGAAAGGAAAGGGGCTGTCCCATTACATGCATAGGTAAAAGAGAAAGGAAACATACTCATCATACAGGTGTAGGTAGTCCATGAAGCATCTGTTGGATATGTATTAATGTCTGTTGAGCATAAGGAAACATACAGTCATAACACCCTCACCACCAACAACCCATTCATCACACCACCAATCCCCCTATCCACACAGCTCCCCTCTACTTCACCACCTGCCCACATGTGCCACTACCCTGGGGGATATCCTTCAGAGGCCATGCAAGGCACAGTGGAGCCAGCATGCAGTGTGCTTCTATGTTACCCATTCCTGCCATCCCCTCTCCTATTCAATTTGACACTCCACATTCTCAAGTCTCCAATAGTAGCTCAACCACAACAAGTACCTCCTCTGCCACATCCTCTCTCAGAGGAAACTCAGTCACACTCCCACTATCCCAGCCCACTGTCACCCAATTTATCAGCTACATGTGGGTGCTTACTAACTTTGAATTGTGGGACACTCTCAGATGGTAAACATTACCAAACCATGAAGGTCTATGGGTGCTGTCCCAAGTCTTCAGGAATGCAGAAAGAATCAGATAGAGGGTGAGCAAAAAAGTCATAGCAGACTTGACAGGACATATCATTAGCATGGACCAGCCACTGATGGGTCAGGAGATTATCAATGCCATGGAAGTAGAAATGGGCATCATCAGGCTTGTTCACCAAACCTTCAGCCCTAACCTACTAATCTCTTTCAACTCCTTTCTCATCACCCATCAAGGTTCCTTGGCAGTTCCTGGGGATAGTCCTGCTTGTCCTCCCACTCCTCCACTCATGACTCTCAACCCACAATGCCCACAATGCCACCTTTGGTGTCACATTAGCAGATGTTACTGAGCCCCATTGATGGACTCACCCAATGACAATGACAGCCTTGTTGGACCTCAAGTCCTGGCTGCTTTGTGAGGACCCAGAGTTCCAGGAACTCCTCTCCCCCACAGTGAACCCCTCTCTGCTCACACTAACATACCCACTCTTTCCCCTGCCACAAGGACTGACCTCATTGGTTCTACCACCAGTGACAATCCTTCCCAATGGCTTTGTTTCCTTATGCCCCTGAAGGAAGAGCACCATGACAAGAAGCTCTACAACACAATAGCCATGGTCACACCTATTTTGGAAATAGCCTTTACCCTGGTCCAGGTTACTCCACAGTTACACTATTACCTGTCTGGTGAGATGGATATCCTGGCAGATCACCCACTTTACAGATACTGCTGTTATGACTGTGTCTGCCTTGGACATTGGTCATGGGAACATCAAACCAAACTGGCCCTACTGGAAACCAGGAATGCATGGCCCACACCCACATGAAGATCCAGAGGCTTAGGGACTCATTGGGTCAATTGAGCCTTAGGGGGGGGGGGTGATGTTATGATTCTAACAATTGTTTCCCTTTTTACCAACTGCACTTATCCAACAGACACTTCATGGACTATGATACAAGTATGTTCCCCCTTTTTCTATCATTTTACTTATGCATGTAACAGGACCCCTCTTTCTACTCTATTCAGGGCACTACCTACTCCTTTGTCACATGACTTACACAACATGACAACTCATGTCTCTTTCCCTTTCTATTTATAGACTCTTATTGTTCCCCATTTATGTGCATATAGCTCACTACAATACTATCATACCCACTGTTTCCACTGTTCTCTTGACATGGACATTTGATGTACTACCAGTATATAGGTGGAATGGAGGATGGGCACTTCCCCATCTTTCATCTCCTTTGCAATCCACCTCATCTTTGCCTTGTGCTACCTCTGGGAGTGCCAGCATTTTGATAGGCTTAGGTCAAGAGTACTGTAGCAAGAGCAACTCCTCACTGAGTCAGGGAGTTCATCTCAAGGCATGACTTACATTCTACATCTGCCACTTCTCAAGCAAGGTCAGCTGCAGTTTTCTTCCTTGCAGATGCTGGCTTTGAAGACTTGGATGAGATCTTGATCTCCACTGGGGTATGAATTACAGATCCATCTGAGTCATCAACAGAAAATTTGTCAAGCTCAGGTGATCCTTGATGAAGATCACAAGTAGAGGAACTAGATCAAGGGATGGCATTCTAGGCCATGCAGGATGTTATAACCTTCCTTGTAGTCACTAAAATACACACCTTACTATCCTCACTCAAATCATCATGATCAAGACAACCATCAAGGATGGACAAGTCTGGGATAGAATTGCTGTTGGTCATGGCTGCACAGCTCACAATATGGCTAGTTCTCATGAGCACATGCATCCACTTGTACCACAGAAACTTGAATTTAATTATGTCTGGAGGGTTATCAGAATTGAGTGTTTGAGTCAACAAGTCACTGCTCACCATAGGCATTGGCAATTTCCAAGCCTTCCATGATATCAGCTTCCCTGTCTGACATGACAAGTCCATGGCCAGTTTCTCCAAGCTGGGCCCAATGGCTACTGTATGAGCTCTTTAGACTAATAGTAAAAGCTTAGAGTGCTTGAAGTATTGAAATTTAATGAGACTCACCTCAACACATGGTTCCTGACAACTGTTTGAAGATCCTTTAGGTTGTCATGCATCCACTTTGTATCAGGTTGGTCCATGATAAATAATGCAGCTGTGATGTCAGCACAATGCTCAATATAAGACTTTCCTTGGCTGCTTTAACAGACCCCTTGTCAAATCCAAGTGCAACTTTCCAGTAGATCTTGCTCTCAATGAGAGTTAGAAGTTGATCTATAAGAAAATGATTCCTGCACTTTGACCAACTGCAAATGGTGTATTAGGATTACCATAACATATTTGAGGTGACTTGTGATATAAAAATGTGTGGCTTCTTGTTGCTTGCTTTCAGAAGCCCCTTCTGTTCCATTTCAGTAGTTTTTCCACTCATCTTTTTGGTAGTTGAGATTTTAGAGTGGCTGGACTTGCATGGAATGCTTGAAGGTGAAGGAACAACTGTATTAGAACAAGATTTGGGTACTTTTGGCATAGTAGTATCATTTATTGTCAAGCTTGGTGATGTAGTAATGACAGTGTACTTGAATTTGGGTATCCAAAGTCCAACTACATGTGCTGAAAACCAAGGTGAAAACCAGTGCAAAAACCAATGACTGGTTTCTGATACAAATAAAATGAAAACCAGTGCCCAAAACTACCTCAAAAACCACCCTCAAAAACCTCCTTTGACTTCCCCTAATATGATAACAATATTGGTTTCAGTGAATACCAATGTTGCCTTCTCTGTGATAGGATGTCACAAATCAACCACCTCACTTCCCTACACTTTGGAACTAGTCCACATCCTCAAGACATTTTCAGCTGTCACCATATTGACCATACCAGCATCATTACTCTTGTCAGATACAACTACAGGAAATCATCTTTGGTTGGGACATCCTCATTTTTGCTACCAACATAGGTGTCATACTCCAGAATCCACACCCTGGAACCCATTGTGACATGGCATACTCAGCCCTTATGATATCTGCTAACTTCTCAGCAGCAGCAATGACTACTCCAGCCTATGAAAAAGCCATGTTAGTAATGATCCAGAACAAATGTCAGAGAAAAAGACTCACTGTGTGACCCAAAGATGGATGTATTGCAAACACATAAGCTGCTACCTGACTTTCATTTGTGAGTTGAGTACACTTCTTTCATTACCCTCCTATCCAATTGGGCAGGTGTCAAAGGGATGAAAGGTGGTTTCAATGCTGTCTCACATGGCCTGCCTTGTCCCAAGCAGTAGCTGTTGGTAAGTTTGGAGAACATGCTGATGTCACTGCTGTTCTCAAACTGGATGCCTGTGAGATAGTGGTTAGATCTTGGAGAAGACTCAACTCCAACTCATTCCAGTTCTGTCATTTGAGTCACCAAAATGCTTCAGCTCACATACACATACTTCAAGGCTCTGCAGGGCTGGTCAAGTTGAGTCTGTTCCTGAAGATACACACTCCAGTCAATGCTCAATACCCATGTTGACATCTTCAGGTCTTTGATTGAAATTGAAAAGATTAAGGTGAACAGTGTCAGGGTGTGTTGTATCATATCTGCTGTTCTATGCTCTCATGATACCCTGTGTAGGCCACTGGGTCATTGTTATTCATGACATACATGCAACTCTGTCTATCCCACCCTGTATATGGATCCCAGAACATGCCATGTTTGGTACTCAAGGAGACTTCATCACTAGTCCAGAAATCAGCCAAGTGTTTGGGGAGGTATTTTAGTCATATTCTATATCCAGCTTTTGGTTGGTGACAGACACACAGGACAGCTATTATCAGTATGGATGCTCAAACAATGGACGACCACAGCCCCTTCACTACCTTTCTGTATCATGAAGCTAAGACCTGGACAAGGAACCTTGATGGATGATATACTTTGGGTAATTGCATGACCTATCACCAGTGACTGACACCAATTTATGCATTTGCAGGTTTTCAACAGCTGTGATCAGGAGACATGTACATGATGTTCATTGCCCATGAACTTTTCAATGCACTGCCCATGCATGTCATACAGGTGTATTGGGTCAACTATCATGTCAAGGACCCCATTAGCTGACTAGAACACATAGAAAACATCTCAGGGATGGCATGATGTACTCACTGCACCCTCCAAGGACCAGAATATCAGATACACCATGGCTGATGCATGCTCTGCTGGCAGTGTCCTCCTTCCCACATCATCTACTGACACCACACTGAAACTTCACACAGTATCTTCTTGCTGGACACATGTCCTGTCTCCTACTCCCACCACCACATCTACCCTTCTTGGGAACATCTCTCCAAGATTTGTGAATCTTCCCATGGGGTCACATATAGAGGTATCCAGTGTGGGCATTAAGTCTGCACAATCCATCACAGACCTTATCAGGGGCAATGGTGGGAAAGAAAATGTATTGGGATGCACTCTTGTTGTAGACTATGTATGGCACAGAACATGCTGTTGGAAACTCACTGCAGGTGCATGTACAGTTGCAAACTTCAGATGGGAGGGGTGGCTAATGCTGCACAATGTAGGGGTTCAAGGACCACAAGATTGTGGACATATTCCATCACCCTGGGGAGAGCAATATCACTGCCAATGTTGACTTTGTACTGCTCAAAGAGTCACTTGGGTCCCAGGGTCCATCATACATTTACTTTGTGTCAAAGCTTTGTCACTGATGGTATGACAGTCACGCCACTGGGTACACTCCGACAAGAGGAGTTCCTTAACTGTCTGGGCATACAACTCCGTGCTGCTTCCCTCATCCGCTCTGCGATGAATGCTGAGCGAAGGAAGGTCATTGAGGGAGGCGTCAACAGGCTCGTAGACCCACTTGGGATGGGTAGCCAGTATGCGGTGCTGGGAATAACATCCAAGAAGGGTGGACCACGAGACCAGGGCGTGTGGCCGTTTGTGGATATTGAAGTGAATGGTAGTCAGTCAGACTTCAGGTATATACATCTTGGGATGGATTAGATCGGGGCGTCCATGACAGTTTGGGAACCTATATAACCAAAAACATTGACATAGGTACAGCAATATATTACGTTCCACTCTCAGCCCTGGTCCTGTGGTCTCTTTGCTCGTCTTACCTGACTCCCACTTCGAGACAGCAGTCGAAGCCACCTTGTTGTCCAACAGGTGTGATCTTTATCTGTTTTAATTCACCCTTTCCCTCACCTGTCATTACAGCCTAATATCTCATTGCACTGCATCGCAAATCCTGTATGCTCCATGTCTTCCTGTTAGACGCCATGTCCAATGCTGACCTGAATAACACATAAATGTAGTCCAAATTTCATAGTGCCTCTCACGAAGGAAGCCTTCGGTGAGCCCTATTTGGTTCCTCTCCCAAGCATTGCGCCTGAAGCCAAGACTCGTGACCTCCCCTAGAAGTCGACCGAACAATGTCTAACTTGGACAGGTACCTGAAACTTGGTGCAAATGCCGATCTTGATGAGGCGATTTCGTTGCATCGATCAGCATTGGCCTTGCGTCTGGAAGACCATCCCAGTCGGTCAAGGTCGCTTAACAATTTTATATTTTCTTTGACCAGTCGATTCGAGAAGCAGGGAGCAGCAGCAGACTTGGCTGAGCTCATCAGCCTCTATTGTAGTAAATTGGATCTGGATCACCCTGATCACGCTACGTCCATCGACAAACTTCTATTTCACATTCAAAAACGACTCCAGCAACTTCCTTCCACAGCTGTCCCGTTTGGGACAACTCCATCGGAACACCATGAACCCGAGAATACTGACCGTCATACACCCCTTCACCACCACTCCATGTCTGTCCACGATATCGTGATTTGTGTCAAAGATCTGGTGGATAAAGGAGATGAAGCAATAGACGTCGATGGAATTGTAAACCTCGCACGAGCTTCATTAAAGCTCTGTCCCCCAGATCATCCTGATCACATTACGTCTCTTATCATTCTTGCTGGTTCTCTTTGGCGCAGGTTTCAACAACGGGATGTTATCACTGATATGGATGAAGTCATTGACCTGTATCGAAGGGTACTAGATGCCTGTCCACCAGGCACTTCTTCCTGTGCACCACCTCTGCACGCACTTGCATGTTGGCTATCAAACAGGTTCGCCAAACTAGCGAGAATGTCTGACCTAGATGATGCCATCGAGTTCGAGGAAGCCGCATTAGAGCAACGTCTGCCAGGTCATCCTGATCATACCGAGTCTCTCAACAGTCTCACCTATTATCGACAACTGAGAATCAAGGGGCGAGGTGCAATTCCTCAATCTGCACGTGGCCAAACGACCAGCTCATGGGCCCAGCAACTAATCGGAGATGTTGTTTTCGATGTCATGAAGGACTTTCCTCCCCGCTTGCTCAACACTCATACTGGCATGCTATGTGACCGTGACTCCCAGATGTCATCCTTCGAGAAGAGCCAAGAATATGACATGCTACTGTCATCGGCCTCAGCACTCGACACTATCCCGCTAACGAGTCATGTGCGCAATATAGTGTCTACTTATTTCCGATATGTCACACTGTCGCATCGATGGGGAAGGTTCGAACCATTGTTACGGGACATCGAAGGGCGAGTTGTCTACAAATTGGCCCCTACGAATGGTCTCTTAAAACTGCAATCTTTCTGTCTTACCTCTTGCCAACATGGATACCTGTGGGCTTGGTCTGATACGTGTTGCATAGATAAAGAAAGCAGTGCGGAGGTCCAAGAGGCGATTGGGTCGATGTTTTCATGGTACAAGCAGTCGGCGCTTACTATGGTCCATCTTGCCGACATCTCAAATACAGGTGCTTTGGGCAGTAGCGTATGGTTCAAACGTGGCTGGACTCTTCAAGAGCTATTAGCGCCGGACAACATGTTATTCTTCAGACAAGACTGGTCGCTTTACAAGGATGGTATCTCAAATCACAAGCAAAATGACACTATGCATTAGCGAATTGGAACAAGCAACGGGAGTCGCATCGCGATATTTCACCCATTTCTGTCCAGGCGTGGATGACGCAAGATCGAGGCTCCAGTGGGCATCCACGCGTCGTACTACGCGGGGAGAGGATGTAGCATACTCGCTTCTTGGAATCTTCAATCTCCATATGCCTGTCCTATGCGGGGAATCTGCAGAGAATTCTATTGGGCGTTTGCTCGCAGAAGTGATCTCCAAGTCGGGCGACACATCAATTTTGGATTGGGCTGGGCAATCGTCGACGTTTCACAGCTGCTTTCCTGCCACCCTCATGCCATATCAAACACTTCCTCCGTCTCAAACATTGTCGGCGGACCCCGAACCGTGGACATATGCGCAATATATTTGGAACACTTTCATTCCCACATCCTCCTATCCAGCGCGCAGAATGCACCAGGCGCTTTCTGATCTGCCACGCACACAATTCACCAACTTCAGACTTGTTCTGCCATGTATCGTTCATCGAATCCAAGTCATTGCACTGACTCGAGTGGATACCAATACTGGGACTTACATCCACCGAATTCAGGCGGTGGGCCTAGAGCCCATCGAGATCGCACTGTCGGAGAGGCTGACATATACATCAAGAGGAGTGCCATATGTGCTGATACGCCTGTGGCACTCCAACTTACTTGATCCTGTCGTCGGGACTGACGATATTTCTGCTCGACGATGGATAGCAGGACTGGAACAGCCCTTCCGCGCACTTCTATTGTTGGCACTACCACACAACGAGTATCGGAGGGTTGCATCATATTGTAACATCACGGCTCGTCCGACTTCGGCAGGTGTATTGAAAGGTGAAGTTAGTACGCTGACAATAATATAGACCTATGATACATTTATGACGATACGGAGTTGATACGCACCATCATATGGTTCATCGACTCACTCTACGACTATGACCATGGTTCACACAGGGCTTCTAGTTCGGCTAAGAGACGTGGTATGCACAAAGTATGCACAGTCCACGAGTACCTTGGAGAGCTCCTTGGCAACGATGACGAAGGGCCATCAGCGGCCAACAGTCCATATCCATATGTATGGCCGTGTAAGTGGCCTTCTCTCCTAAACTTTACAGTGTTGTGCACACCGGTGCTGCTCATGGAGGTATTACCCAAGGTGGGTGTGGGATGCTGACACTACGGAGGCGGACTGGGGTTTTGACTAGAAGGCGGCCAATGTCATCCAGACGACTCGCAGGTCATAAAGGGTGGCGCTTGCTTGTAACAAGCTCAGCCATATAGATTGTCTTCCAAAGCCGTTGAAAACCTTGATTCGTTATGGGTCGTTCCTCCAAAACCCGTCACAGATAGCCTACGTAAGATCAATTGAACAAGGTGAAGCGATGTGAAAGCTGCAATACATAATTGGACTTTCGAGCAAATGGCAAATACAAATAGAAGCCTACACGCCCGAAATAAACTAGGACTGGACGCATCCTGGAACCTACTAGGATGTAGTATACTCTTCCTTTATGATATCCGCCAACTTCTCGGCAGCAGCGATGACTACTCCGGCCTATCAAAAAAGCCATGTTGGTATCCAGAACGAATGTCAGAGAGAGAAAAACTCACCGTGTGACCCGACACTAATTTGGGGAAGATGGATGCATCGCAAACGCGTAGGCCGCTGACGCCCCTGACTTTCATCTGTGAGTTGAGTACACTTCTTCCATCGCCCTCCTGTCCCATCGGACAGGTGCCGAAGGGATGAAAGGTGGTTTCGATTCTGTCTCGCACAGCCTGGCTTATCTCGTCATCGGTCAAGTTGCCAAAGTGGTGGTCGAGGCTTGGATGCTTGTTAGTGGTATCTGTAAGATCCGACATCGGGGCTGTATGGGCAATCTTGTATGCTAGGCGGACACCGCGCACCATCACGTCCATGTCGTGCCGGGTGGACAAGTAGCTGTTAAGGAAAACGAGGAAAGTCTTAGCACTGCATTGGATTGTAGTAAAATGGGATGGATACTTTGGGTCGATTAGTGGATTGTCCCATGGATCGGAAGATTGCAGTCTGATGGTGCCCACACTTGTAGGTCTGAAAAAACAGTTAATTCCAAGTCATGGAATATTCCTGGGAACGACAAACCTCAACAAGACTGGGACCAGCATATACCCGTTTCCTTTTCCTTCCAGACTTCTGTCCTGAGGGTGGACTACAGCAGGGATGACAATTAATTCGAGGTCAGGGGCACCTGGCCCGGAGGTGGTATCTTCGACATCCTGCTTATATTCTGAAGGGGGGAAGAGAGCAGGGTCATCTGAACGGCAGAATGCCGCAGCTTCTCCGAGCTATGAAGTTATTGATTAGTCTTGCTGCCATGACATACGTACAAGTTCCCGGACATACATTTGACGACAGTGGTCCAGTGCCCGTGAGCTTGTATCGCACAAAGTCCTTCAAGAACCTGAGCATGGTCCATATGTTCTCAGCTGCCAGGTAGTTAAGTGATATTCCCATCTTCTCGGCTAACCGTAAGTGGAATGCGGGGTGATCAGATAAATTAGAGCCGACGCCTTGCGCATCAAGGACGAGAGTAATGTCATGCTCGGCGAGGTGTAACGCAGGGCCAATGCCGGACAGCATAAGGAGTTGTGGGGTATGCACAGTCCCGCAGCTAACAATGCCGTGTGAATTGATGACTTCCTTCCGAATAGGTGACACAGGGGCCTACCATACAACGACCTCTTTGCTAGCCCTTGCTCTGAACTTTTTGTCCGCTTTCATTCGGTTGAATGCTGCAAACTCGACACCAGTGGCACGCGGGCTTCCGTCAGAACCTGGGGAACCAAACAGAATCCGAGTAACGCGAGCTTCGGTAACAACCTTAAGGTTAGGGCGGGCAAGAACAGAAGGAGTAAAATAGGCGGCTTCAGTTGATACTCGTACACCCTTGCTGTCGATGTATGTCACTGTAAATGTCGTAAATAGTTGCCAATGATCCAAGCGACCCCGACTTACTTGTCTGCAATGAAAGTTAATGTTTGTGATGATACTCAGAAGGGTGATCCTGACCTTGTTCACTCCCATTGTGCCCTTGCTTGTGTTAAAGTCAGGGCTGAACTTCACTCCAGCATTGATGCATGCTTGAATAAACATTTCACTACCCTTCCAGATGTGAGCATGGTACCCGATGGTCATAGGGCCAGATGACCCATGCTCCGAGACATTGACATCGGGGAACCTCGGGTGGGGAGAGTAGGACTCGAACTTGCGGAAGTACCTATTTGAAATCAGAGAGAGGGCGAAATGTCAAGGAGGGTAAACATACTTTTTGAGGTTCTCCCAGGACCAAGAATCATCACCGACTATTGTAGCGAGCTCATCGAAGTCGGAAGGCGAGCCATACTGTGCCCTGGGTGTAGGTTGAGTAGTGGAATGAGGTCAGATATTGAATACGAACATTTGTGCATTGATAGAAGAGCCTTGTTGGGATAATGAGTGGGATCAATGTGACAATAGTGAAGGGACAGCCTTACAACCACCCAGCAAACGGGCTTATGTGATGTTAGAAGAGAAGTTGGAACTGTGCAATGAAGTTCTCACCCCTTGGCCAATAAACTTTCTTGTTTTCAGCGTGGGGTTGTGGTACAGTCCATAAATTGTAGTCATGTGGGGTGCCAACTATCTTTTTGTAGGCAGCAGGGACCCTGCTTTCCAGCACTGCTGTTCCACTGCAAATGACACGTCATTAATCCAGCTTGAGCGCCGAGTCTGTGAGCGCAGCTTGCCTAGAACCAGCCTCAATCACCAAGACACGGCGCTTTGGATCCTCTGAAAGACGAGAGGCGAGGACACACCCTGCAGTGCCTGTACAAGGTCACGGAACAGGAGAGGAATTGAGTCAAGTGGATCATACCTCCACCTACAATAATGTAGTCATATTCATTAAGATCGCTCTCTTGGGAGCCGATTTCGCTCGCGACCTTTGAGTAGTCGGTGATGAATGTGATCTTACTAGAAGTACGGCCCCACATGAAAGTCAGCGCACCGAGGGCACCCAAGCACACTGTGGTAGAGTGTGTCGTGAGCCAAAGGAATAAGTCATCCATCGAGGGACTGTGTGGCTGTGCACCCTATGCGGGGTCAAGTCCGTCTACTACAACAGCCTTGCGACCAGCACGACACTGTTACCCAACATCTTTGTTGTTATATCCATGTCTTCCGACCATCCACCCCCGTCAAAGGCGTCGCTCCTTAAGTGGTGGTCCCAATTCACAACCGCACAGAAAACCAAAAAGGATCCCGAGCCCCACAAAGGTCGCCATTTCCTCATTCTTCTCGCCCTCTCGCCCTGACCGCTATCTTTGTCCGCAGTTCCCACCCAAGACGAACACCCCGTTTTCGGAAAGCCACTTAAGGAGAGCTTGAAACGTGCCAGCGTACAAATATCCACAGCCAATGCAAACGGCGACCTCTACGTCTGGGGGTATATCCCCGTCGTTGTAGCGAAATGGTGTGTCTACTTCCGCATGCTCCGACGGTCTCTCACTGCTCCCTCCCAGTGGCCTCTACCTCAAAGACAATGGTACATCACTTTAACACATTTGCCGTCCCGACACTGATCGCCGTCACAGCAACCGAAATAGAGGGTACATTCCGCGTAAATGGTTCCGCTAAGCGTATGAGAGATCTTCAAGCCGCCTTCGAGGCCCCACCGCGTGTATGTATTTCGGACTGCTTGGTTTACCTTGCGCAAATTTAGTTTGGATGCCAAAAATAGTATGGAAAAGGGTTGGACTGGAAGAGCGAACATTATACAACCCATGACGTTGCCAGCGTTTTTCGCAGATATTTGACGCAGATGCCTGTGGGTCCTCGATCGCATCATACAATCTAAAAAAACCAATAACATTCGAATTCAGGAACCGGTGATACCACACGACATGTACCATGATGTGAGTATCACCGCCTTTCTTCATCCTTTCCACTCATCCCATATGATCCGGTTTAGTTTCGTGATGCCTTGGGTCAGTCTTCTGGCACAAACGTGTACACTTGACTAACCCCCAAAGTAGCAAGGAAGCCGTATAGGGAAGATGAAATTATTGCCACTTATAAACATCTAATTCAACGGATGCCCCGAGCGAACCAATACCTCCTTCTTTATGTCTTGGATCTCTTATCAGTGTTTTCCAGGAAATCGGACAAGAACCTGATGACTGCTACCAGTGCGTATCTCTTCCTTATCTATCACCTCCTTTTGTTCCTTATGCGCTGGTATGCACTGACGATCTTCCCTTGCCATCAGACCTTGCGGTAATCTTCCGACCAGGACTTATATCCCACCCGAACCACGAGCTCTCGCCGAATGAGCACCACCTCAGTCAACAGGTGCTCGAGTTCCTTATCGAACACCAGGACTGGTTCCTCTTTGATATACCACCACCACCAAAGTCCGAACCTCCCCCATCCTGGCGACCCCCACGAACGCAGCATCTCACACTACCATCGCAGAATGACGAAGACCCTGATCTAGTGTTTGTTCCTAGTTCAGATGACGAACCGCCGAGCGCTGGCGGGTGGAAACTCGTTGGACAGCGACGGCGGATCACGCGGCGCCGTACGACACACGAACATCTCGGTGGGTTACCTTCCTCTGCGCCGGTGCGCAGTAGGTTAGGACGACGCTGAACATGCTTCTTCCTTCATTTTATCTCTTTTCTCCCTTACTCTTGCCACGTACTGGTGGCCCTTTGTTCTCTGAATGACCTTTTCCTTCTTGTATCCGCGACTTTCTCATGATGGTCTTGGCCAGATAGATCCACAAGAACGGTCATTTACCCCGACGCCTCAGGAGCTGTCGCCCGTTGCAGAACGCCCGACATCCATTGACTCGACTACTCTTGGAATCGCACGGAGTCGGACACTGCCTTCGCGAAGGGGTCACGGGGGAACCAATGCGGATGCAGTTGGCAATTTGGTAGACGATGAAGGACGGCGGGCAAAGGTGCTACGGAAGCAGAAACGTCTGTCGATGCACCCGAAGAAAGAAGGGACCGAGTGATGCACGAAATGAATCGCAGGAAGTTGGGAGTCGAGGAAGGCGACAATGAGGGTGAACATATACAACCTGAGCAAAATACCGAACGTTGTGATGCAGAGGCTATACGACTTCAAACTTGCGGAGAAACGAGGGTGTTGGCATATGTGCCCTTGCTAGTTCCGGTTATGTTCTTCGTCTTTCGCAGGGTGTCGTTTTCTTCATCGTTTGTCTGTGATGGTCACTTGGTATTTCGGATTTCTGGAGTTAGTTGGCAAGGGTCTGTTTTATGGACTATGTTACCTCTGTAAAGCAGTGTTCTATTTGGCGCTTGATTTGTATTTTCCGAAGAGGGTAGTTGATCGCAATGATCAGTTGCCTAGGCTATATATATAGACGGGGCCTAAACCCCGTTCGACAGGAGCCTGTATGAGATGATCGTCTGAACTAGCCAACTTGAGGTGAATGAGTTCGTGTGCTTGTAACGAGGGCAATCGACATACACCGGTACCGACGGACTCAGGGGACATTTCACTCCTTGGAGGGCTGTATCCTGGTCGTGACGGGTAGCAAGTGGAGCAGGCTGTTTGCAACCAGGTCCCATAAATAGGACAGGTGGACTTTGACCGCAGAAGAATTCAACGGGTGTCTCGAGGCATGACTGGGCGCAGAGAAGCCACAGTTGTCGAATTCATAACACTTTTAACGCTTTACGCCATCCGCAGCAGTCGGTTATAATTACCATCAGGTGTCAGGGTGTGGGATAAACTGAGTGGGTCTGCACGTGTCGAGTGAGGTTCCCCTCGTCGACCACCACACGAAGACTCTTGAAGATGCCCCAAGGCGACGAGGACTATCTCATGCAACAGGTTGGGCAGTACCGCGACGATCCCGACGTGAATCCATCCGGTCAGAATCGCTACTACGACGACCCTGTAAGTCAAAGTCCATGCCTTAGGTGGCATTATAAAATTTGTTAGGCTTTGGCACCACCCTTCTCTTTCTTCCCTGCGGTGTTTATTCCTTCGTGTACTTACCATCTCCTCCTCCTCAGCAATCTAACAGCCAACCAGGCGCCCACGCTCCTTCTCAATTCCACAACTCCACTGCCGACCAGAACATGCCTTCCAATCCAACTGATTACCAGAATCTCGAGACTCCTGCGACCAACAGTGCCTGGCTCGAAAAGAGCCAAACATCCAGCAAACGGTCAAAGTGGATCGTACGTTCCTTGGTTTTTGTTCGTCCCACCATAGCATCGACAGTCCTCACCACAGGTCATTGGCTCTCTTCTGACATTGGCCGTCCTCATTGCCGTTGGCGTATCAGTCGGTGTCGTGCTCTCCAAGAAGTCCAGCAGCGCCTCGACGTCGGGAAGCGGTGGTGGTGGCTCCGGTAGTACTCCACCCGGGACGAACCCCAACGACCCCAGCAACTTCCAGAAGAACCCTGCTCTCAAGCAGTCGTTCTACGGAATCGCATATACACCACTTGGCTCACAGCTCCCAGATTGCGGCAGCACTCTCGGTGAGTAGACCTCCCTCCAGGGCGTTCGTGTATTTGACATCCCGTTAGATCAGGTTATTGAGGATATTCAGCTACTTTCTCAGCTCACGACTGTTGGTATTCGTGGTCTTTTCTATTGGTACTTTACTCGCTCACGCGTAACCTGCAGAGGATCCGTCTCTATGGGGCTGACTGTAACCAGACATCCTTTGTGGTGTGTACCGCATACGAACATTTTCCACCCTTCTGTCTCACATTCGATTATAGCTTAATGCAATCCAGCAGACCAAAGTTAATATGTCTGTCTATGTTGGAAACTACCCGGTGGCTACGGACAACGGGACCGCCTATTACCGTCAAAAGGCCGAAATCCAATCTGCAATCCAGACGTATGGCTCTGCCAATGTGGCAGGCATCACAGTAGGGAATGAATTCGTCCTGAAGTCGGTGTGTCTGAGGCGTGGATAATACGGGTTCTGATCGCTGTCCACAGCTACGTGACGGACGCTGGTCAATCTGATCCCAATGGGTCTGCCGGTCAACAAGGTCGGTTTTTGTCACAATTTCTTAGCACACAAGTCACTAAGGAATGTATCAGCTGCTGCGATACTCATTCCGTGGATCCAAGACACTCGCTCGATGTTACAGAGCATGGGTCTAAGTAGCATTCCCGTGGGCACATCCGACGCTGGAAGCTACTTCAACAACCAGATTTTGCAAAATGTCGATTATGGAGTGCGCGGTTCTCACCTCATCTATCATATTCGTTGTCTCATGGACCTGTTCCACAGATGGCTAACGTACATCCGTGGTTCGCAAACGTATCTATCGCAGATGCTGCAACGTGGACCTATGAGTTCTTCCAAGAAAATGACGTTATACTCGATACTACACTCTCCAACAAGCCGAAGATGTACATTGCGGAGACTGGTTGGCCAACCGTACGTGATGATCACTTGAATTTGAACCTACTTCGCTCACGTTTTGTCCAGAACACATCGACATTCAACTATAACCCTAACGATGGTCCATCACTGGCGTCTGTCCCAAACCTTCAGGTATGTTTGCTTCCTAGTCGACAGTGGAACTACTGTTGATCAATTCTGTAGGAATTCATCGATACTTTCGTCTGCCAAGGCATGTCTCGAGTTGTGCTCCCATGCTACAGCCACTGATATTATCTGTCTCCTACAGCAAACCAGAATGGCACTGGATATTTCTTCTTCGAGGTGAGTCATGACGGCGGATGAAACCTGGGTTATCACTCACTATGACTCCAATAGTACTGCGACGAGCCATGGAAGGTGAGTATCTTGCATGTTATAAGCGCAGAGGAATAAGCATTAACACCTTACACAAATTAGGCTGTTACCTATGGTGGCGTTGAGGTATGTCAACATTCCAACCTTTTCTTTGATCTTTCTGAACTTGATTTGATAGGGTTACTGGGGCTTGTTCGATTCGAAGTATGTATTGTCATCTCACTCAGCTCTGAACATCTGCTGACAATCATGCAGCAAAAACTTCAAGAGCCTTACTGTCCCTACCTGTTAAGCGGACTTTGGGAACCACGCCTATCAGTCATGAACGTTTATTCTCCACATTCTGATTAACGCTGACATGGCCTCCTTGACATCCCTTCCTCGTACTGGTTCTGCAGTTTCTTGTTGTAATCGTTCCTTAATTTGTTACGTAGCACTACGAGATTGGTGAGAAGGTACCCCTGTCAGAGGACTGTCTGACTGGATCTGGGACTACACATGTCTAGCTTGGAAAGCTTCTTCTTCCACCCTGTTACGGACACTTGGATTCATTAGTATTTCTTGGACCAACACGTATTATAATTCTACCTTGTTCCTGACATTCGAGTGGAGAATGATCGAAACTATGGAACTCAAAGAGAGCACTAGTAGAGTCGGCGAGGAAAAAAAGAAATGCATCAGCCGGGAGTCGAACCCGGGGCTAGGCCATGGGAAGACCCAATGTTACCGTTACACCACTAATGCTTCTTACAAAGGGTAGTAACAGATCGCTCATCGATTTACTGTGAAGGAATAGACTACCAAATAGACACAAGGAATAAATTCAGAGAATGTAAAGTTTTGCCACAACATGTAGCATGCAATTGACAATTCATCACCCATTGCAGAAACGTCTGTTATCAAGCGGAACATGCCTCTTGTCAAAGATGTGCAGACATCTAGAGGAGTTTCAGTACAAGGACAAGGCCAGAGTATGAAGTCTAACTAAAACTCCGAAGCATGGATCGTACCTCAACGGACTATCGTGGACCGCCTGATGTGACGGAAAGCAGATGGAGTCTGCGGTGAAATGCATCCCTGGTGAGGCCCCGAGATCAGAAGGGCAAACTGGTGTTCTATCCTTTTCAGCCGACGCCATGAACTGCCCGGCTGAGACGGGACTGTCGACCCGGTAAAAGAGGATCAGCTGTAGTGGATTTTAGGCAGTACATACTTGAAGCATGATTCATATCGATTGACCAATCCTCACATGAACGCCTATGCCCAGTTATGGAATAGAACCAAATAATAATTGTGGTGGTCGTGATGGTCAATATATCAGACAAGAAAGAGAAAAGGGGGGGGGGCATGTGCTGATTGCTGATTGCAAGTCGACGATGGTTGGCTGGAGATAGTCAGCAGCATGTACACCAAAACGAGCGACCATGAGATTACTCACTTGTACTGCCTGAGCCATCCATCAAGTCCCCAGAGCATCCGTATGACACTGTTCGACATCGACATCATTCACATTTGTAGCTAAAGCTACTGGGGAGCCTCTACCACTAGTCAGCTACACAAATCATCGCCAGTCGCTGCAGCAGCACTCACTGCTCAGTGTCATCGTCGTCATTCCTGTATGAACTGCTGGCTAATAACAGACAATACAATATACGTCTTTGTCATCGTGGTCACTCAGTGATGCCCGCAATGGGTATGCCCTAAAAGGGAACTCTACGTCAATGGTAGTACTGTGTATCATCATAGCCGGGTGGGACCCGTCATCGTTGTGCCTTTCGGAGCTCGGGAAAGGCGTCGCCGTCGCTTAGGGAAAGCATTTCCGCCGCCGCCGCCGCGATGCCTTGCAGGTAGACGTCTTCGTCGTTCCGCCTCTCTGATGTCGGGGAAGGCGTTGTCATCGTGTGTCTATCGTCATCGTCCCATGCAGAGTGGAACATCACAATCGTTGCGCCTCTCCGAGCTTGGGGAAGATATCAGTGTCATAGATGAGCACTTGAGCCATGGCGGCAGTGGTCGTGCGTGGCTGTTGTTGTTGTCGTGCCTTCTAGAGTAGATGTCGTCATCGTCCCGCCTCTCCGAGCTCGAGGAAGGTGTTGTCGTGTCTTGCAGGGGATGGATATTGCTTAGGAAAGGTGTTGTCATGCCTCGCAGGGGTAGATATCATCATCGTTCCGCCTCTCCGAGCTAAAGGCATTGTTGGCGTCGTGTCTTGCAGGGGGGTGGACATGCTTAGGAAAGGTATCGTCGTGCCTCAGTGGTAAATGTCGACATCGTTGCTTAGGAAAGGTGTCGTCGTTATCTCTCGCAGGGGTGGACAGCGTCATCGTTCCGCCCCTCCGAGTTTGGGGAAGGCATAGTCGTCATCGTGCCTTGCAGGGGATGGACGTGTCAACTCACGAAAGGTGTCGTCATCGTCGATGAATCATGGTGGCTGTGGTTGTGCATGGCCGTCGTGTATCGCCGCGGCAGGGGGTACAAGACATCATCATTAATTGTTGCACCCCTTCAAGCTCGGGGGAAGTGTCTCGTCATCGATGAGCGCTAGCCATGGTGGATCACTTAGATGAGGCTGAAAATGTTGTTGTTTTGCACTTTGACCTGGAATAATAACATTGGTTTGCTTTTTTTTTTCTTTCGTCCCTCCGCTTGTTGGACCTGAAACATGCTAGCCATACCCAAGGTTGTACTGGGAAATGTACGGTTAGAAATAAGAAGTGAACAAAAACGCACCGTGGGATGCACCTACAAGCATGACTGAGTCCAATATTGCTAGTGAATGACAGGTGAGGCGAAGGTTTCGAAGGTGCACCGGAACAGTAAGAGTTCCCAATGTGATCCACCAATCTATTCTTAGCACGGGTGATGCTGCCCATCTGATATCTGATATGATAGGTGGAGTCCAGTGGCATTCACTTTTAAGGGTTAGCTTTTTGGTAAGCCTTGTCTCCGTCCAATCAGAGTGCTTCCTCAGTATTGACGATCTCAGCAAGTGCACAGCGTAATTCGACGCTTTTGCTGATGGCCCTGGCATGCATGGTGTTAGATCTTGGATTAATGTTTATGTTACAAAAACTGCCGAAAAGTGCTGCCTAAGATGATATTGCTGATGCAGGACAACGGTGCATGTAGTGCATGGTGCATCCACCCCTGGAACCCTGCATATGCATGCACACATTCAGACTCTCATCAGACTCACGTGGGTAGTTCCTTGCCGTCTTTTTTTACTAATACGCACATACTGTAGCACATTTACCCACCCTGTTCCCGAGCTTACTGAGACCAACAATGGGCATGAACACTGATGGGTGTCTAGACTTCCTTTCATACTAGGTTACATACAGGTGTGCTGCTTTCGTGTCCTGGGATGTCCCAGGAAGTACTACATTACATATAGGTGTGCTTTCATGTCCCGGGAGTACCGTAATTTCGATTAAGGCTGCACCACGTTCTTTTTTCATATCAGTGGTTTCGCTTCTGTGCATAGTAGTGTGGCGCGCCCATCTCCAAAACAGACCATACAATCACTGTTCAACAGCTCTTTCGGACCTTATTAGTTACTAGCGATCTGGGACGGTGACCTACAGCATGACCTACATTATTTTACTTCCAAACGGAGGTTGACATCTATCCATATCAAGAATTTTGCATTGCTTTCCGCCTTCATAGATTACATCCGTTCCCTTCGCATTGAACTACCTGTGCCATGCTTGCTTCACCGTTCGGTGCCAAGGTGACTTTCTGGCTCTTCCTACGACCTGCTACAGCCAGTCTTAAATACGCAGATCAAAATGCTCTGTGGAACATATCCCACCCATCCAATTACTACCTCACGAGAGGTCCATGGATCACCAAAACGTCCCTATTAACCCGTGAGTCATATTTCTTGCATATGCCGCTTTTCAAAGCCCACATCACGATGCAGTCCTTCCTGTTCCCTCCTAGGCGCTGTGGGGGACACCTATACCAACCCTCAGGTATCTAATTTGCTCCGGCCTTTTCCCATGTAGTACCGTGTCCATTATTAATTTCCAACTAGAATCACATCTGCAGCTTTTGTAGGCCATGTCGATACCCCAGCTCCCATGGGGAACTCTGCGGAGAGATAATCAACTGTAATACCGTGGCCACTCACTTTGGCGAGTGGCATGGTATTGTAGATCTGCCACGCAATGTTCGCATCATCTGTCAATGGTGCGGGTGCTTGAAGCAGATCTCGAGGCATAATTTTGTGCGCCATGTGCGGGAAAAGCACCTTTGCCACCAAAGGTCATAGTGCTACACTGCTCAACCCCTCACTGATACAAGCCCCTTGTCTCTATTCAATGCTTACTCTCATCTGGCATATTCTACATATCTTCGGTGTCCAGAACACAATTTGTTTGTTGTACACGTTTTGGTTTTGGTTTTTGTTGCTTTCGGTTTTTGTCAGGCGGCCCTCCGGCTGTTACAGAAATCGGTATGTACATACGTAGTTTTGCTGGTCAACTGTAATTTATGTGCTCTGCTGTCCGTCAAGATCTCTTCGTTCAATTGACGTCGGCCTCGCGAGGGTGCTTAACCATTTCTAGATTAAGGCATGCCTGATACTCAGGGGTCATTATGAATTATTCAATTATCGCACCCAATCAAGTACATAAAAATGAACATAGGCCATTGAAAGTTTGTCTCTTGTGTGAATGTTGCTCGCAATAATCTCCAGTCAAGTCGATGCCAGTCCCCCTTCAGTCCTTTCTTTTTCCACCTCCCATATTTCCCGTACACCTTCCCTAAACCATACAACATTCCATTCCACGAGGCCTCTCCGCATCTCATACACAGTCGTTGGCAGTAGGGCCAATAGAGCAAGGTGTGGAGTGACGAGGTGGTAAGTGAGAGTAGTTCCGGGATGTGAAGGTGTGAGCGATGCAGACGCAGATGGGAATATCAAGGGTTTGCGGGGGGTTGATGAAGCTGTAGCTGTCCTGTCAACCTGGGTGGAGGAACTATCCGTAGAGGCAACATTGATTGATGTGGCGTTTTCAGCATGGCAGGGAGGAGAGAAAGCAGCGGCTCGAGGGTCAGGACCTGCGTTAGTCCTAATTGACGCAGATCGTCAGTTGGAGTAATGTCAGAAATGTTCACAGCCATACTTGTATAGAGGGCCGAACGAGTTAAGCATCTGTAGGTAATCACAGCACAGATTATGCGTTGCTTGATCCACAGGCGAAGCATCCGTTGCAACGTATAGTTTACTATTGATATCAAACAGAAACGCCTTAGGGCATGATGTATTCTTGATGGAACATATTGATGGGTTAGAGACGCAATAGTCACAAAAGTGCACTCACAGAGCAGAAGACGTTCAGGAGGCCTTCCAGGTACGGCAATGAATCAATGAGTTTGTGGACAACGCGAGAAAAGGCATCTTGCAGACTGTGGTCATAGACAGATGTCAGATGAAAATCAAGAGGTATTTGTTCAAGTTCTGGTGGCTCGTCGGCAAGACGATCCAGGACGCGTTCATGTATTTGGCGGAAGTTCTCTATTTGGAGAATGGAATGAGATGACCCCAAAGATAATGCAAACGTCATACCGTACTTATGATCTTCTTGGAGGTCCTCTGATTTATGTACGAAGACCTGGAAGTCGATGTTCGGGTGCACTTGGAAAGCTGCTGCGACGAACTCGACTAGCTTGGCCACTGGTTGCTGATAGAGGTCCTGGGAACACGTCAGCGTGCGCATTGCTACGACCATGTGCATACCCTTATATCGATCACGAAGATAATAGTGGAGAAGTCGGAGAGAGGAGCTCCTAGGGTGTCGATAGTGATATTTCCGGGACAGTCCCAGATTTCGAGAGGAATGATGGTACTGGTTACAATACATCAGGGTATGCGCACTAGACTGAAGTGGATGTTCCGACTCGAATGTATGCTTGGTGACGCGCATAGTTGGGTCCAAATAGAATGTTTGCTTTGGCGACAGCTCATTGAACAGGACTTGCAGTATGGATGTCTTTCCGCTCCTGTTGGATGAGATCAGCGGTTGCGAGTGTCCGAAGGTAAACGAGAGCACCTTCTCGTTCCCAATAGGAGTATTTTAGTTCTGTTGACTGGGTCATCTCGTTGTGGTCTGGCAATGCTCGCGTTCATGATGTTGCATCCCAAAATGAAAGGCGAGCACCGCCACAGAGCGTCGCGGAGGAGTGGTTTGATCGTATTTGGTAATTAACCGGGCCGTGATGTTCTGATTAGGGTCAATTATTCGGAGTTTGAATTTTTGTCTTTCAAAATTCGATCAACAACAACATGAAGTTTGGAAGGAAGATAACCGTCTGTCATGTATGTCGTGTTTTCACTACAACATCTGACTCGCTTTGTAGGCCGACTTGTACAACGAATGGCGTCCATACTACATCGACTATAACTTATTGAAAAGGGAACTCAAGGTGCCAGCTACACCGCCCGTACTGGTTGGTAGCTGACAAGGTATCCCACCAGAAACGCACAACAGCCCGTACATGGAATGACAACGATGAACGCGAGTTCACTGCGATGCTCAAGAAGGAACTGGACAAGATTCACGACTTCCAGAAACAAAAGGTATCGTCGTCGCTATCATAATGGTTCACGTTATTCATTTGTCTCTGTAGACCACGGAACTCTCTGATCGTATTCGAGAGGCAGAGAAGAACGTGAAACGTCTGGTTGCGCAGGAGGAGGCTTCGAAACAATCTTCCGAACCGTCCCTAGTCGACCCTGAATCACACCACCCACGCCCAGGGGATTACGGCCCTGACGAGGGCTCTGACGACGATGGGGATTTGGAGGAAATGGATTCCTTTGAGGAACTCGAAGACTTATTCCACGGTCTAGAGGAAGAGGTAGCAACCCTCGTCGCTGACGTCCACGACCTCGCATTATACACCAAACTCAACATCACTGGTTTCCTCAAAATTCTCAAGGTAGGCACCCACACACGTGCATCGGTCACAACGGCTTTCTCACATCGTGACAGAAACATGATGTTGGTTGCAGTATCGATGATTGGTTCAGCGGCTTATCTTTGTAAACAGAAACAAACCAACTTCGGTCTGAAGTCCACGTTCGTCCAGGAATATCTTGAAGACCGTCCCTTTTACAAATACAACTGGGACGCTATTATCGTGAAGCTCTCCAAGCTCTACGACCTTGTTCGTACCCGCGGACATCCTGTCCAGGGTGACTCTTCTGCTGGAGGTAACCAAAGTGCATTCGTTAGACAAACTACGAAGTACTGGGTTAGTCGCTGGCGATACCTGTTCATATTTCTGGTCACCAACGACTCTCACACAGGTACACCCCGACAACTTGGTGCCCCTCAAATTAGCTATATTGAAACACTTGCCTGTTCTCGGTGGGTGGTGAACGCTCACACTCCCCCAGCATTCACCAACTTCTTTTAGTCTTCAACCCTGACAAAGAATTCGAAACCAAGGATTCAGGTTTGTCTTAATCCGTCTGCCTGATACCAATACATTAAATCCTAGCAGCTATAACTTCAATTTACTTTGATAATGAAGATCTTGACTTATATCTCGGCCGCCTGGAGAAGACGGAGGGAGCAGAGGCTATCCGTCTACGGTGGTATGGTGATACCAACGTGAAAACGGTAAGCATTTTATTTCATTAGCGTATTTTCGTCTGAAGACATGTTGCACACAGATTTTCGTTGAACGCAAGACGCATAGAGAAGATTGGACTGGCGAGAAGTCCGTGAAAGCGCGTTTCCCGATCAAAGAGCACTTGGTCAATGCGTTTTTGCGTGGAGAGCATACCACAGATGCAGAGATGCAGGCTCTGGCAGATAGGGGAAAGAAGACCCAGGCTGAAGTTGATTCTATGATACAACTAGCAAGTGAAGTTCAGTATCGAATATTAACCCGGAAGCTTGTTCCTGGTGAGTGGGGTCTGTTATATTATGCGCGCTTTGCTCAACCCGTCCTTCTCAGTTATGAGGACTTTCTATAATCGAACAGCTTTCCAGCTGCCTGGTGATGCCCGCGTGCGCATTTCGTTGGATACCGAACTTAGCATGGTTAGGGAGGATAACTGGGATGGACGTATACGATCTGGTGATAATTGGCGTCGGACAGACATTTGCATCGATTGGCCTTTCTCCCAACTACCAAAGGACGACAAGGAACTGTTCAAGTACATGCGTTTCTCCCCTTTTTTTCCAATGATCCTCTCACAGTGTTCACAGGTATGGTGTATTGGAGGTCAAACTTCAGACGCACTTTGGCCAAGAACCACCCAAGTGGGTGACTGATCTAGTCCAGTCACATTTGGTGGAAGCAGTCCCCAAGTTCAGGTATCCCCTCCAGAGTATTGAAACTATCGTTGAAACTGATACCGCTGTGTAGTAAATTCATCCATGGTTGTTCAACTCTGCTTCCCAATCGCACCGACCTCGTACCATACTGGCTTCCACAAAGTGAGTGATCCGGGCAGTGAGACCATGGCATTATTTAGGCGAATGGTTGCACAGTGGACATTGATATTCTCAAACCAAGCACCGGCTATTTATCTGTTGAACGTCCTGCTGCCTCCTCGTCGAAAGGGACTCCGGAGCAGCAGTCATCAGGCGTCATTACCCCGTCCCAGGCTTATGCTGAGCCCGTCTCAGAAGGAGAGGATGACGAAGCTATGGACTTGGTGCCTGCCAAGGACGAGGGTGGGCGTACTGGTCTTCCACAGCAGGATGTCGCTGCTGCAATCGCATTCCGGGAAAAGTCACTGAAAGAGCGCGATGATTCTGACTGGCAAGGTGTTGGATCACCAACGCGAAATGGAGCCGAGCAGGGTGCGGTCGCTGAGGACGAGAACGAGGAAATCGATGAACGTACCCCGTTCTTGCAGGCTCCGCGGGGACTTGGGACGCTTTCACCACAGCCACAACCACGATACAAGGCCTTGTCCATTAATCCACTTGCGCCGTCCTCCGAATTCGACAAAACCCTACGTGAACGCCTTCAAGGAGCAGGGGCCACTGGTAACACAGAACCAGGAGCAGGTCCAAGAGAAGCTACAGGGATAGTTCAGGATGAAATACAAGAAAGCGACAGACTACTTGTGCGCGACTGGATTGCACCCTCTGGTAAGAAGATCGCAGTCCCCGTCCGCATTGAACCGAAGGTGTATTTTGCAAATGAACGCACGTTCTTGGTGCGTATTCCCCATTTTCAGGCGTTGGTTTGATACTAAATCGGTTTGTTAGAAATGGCTTCATTTCGCGATACTCATAGGAACCATTGCGACTACATTACTCAACTTCGTTCCTCCAGAAGACACAAGGGGACTTATCAGTGCGGCACTGTTCACGCTCGCAGCTCTGCTTGCTATCGCCTATGCAGCTATTGTCTTCTTGTATCGTGCAACTCGCCTCCGCGCCCGAAGTGCGGAGGGCCTATACTATGACAAGTATGGCCCCACAATCCTGTGTCTGGTCCTTTTCATGGCCATGGCGACAAACATTGGGATGCGAATGGCGGAATGGGGGAGCGCTTAGTGGAGCACCCTAGCGTAGATTCTGACACGGTTGTTTATTGCTTCATATTTGGACAGCCTACTCCAACACTAGATATGGACATTCATTTCATCGGGCACACGTGAATGCGAGTCTATTCTCTCCATTAGTTAGAACTGGTGCAGTGGCAAGAATAACACATCAGAGATAATAAGGAACCTGCGTTGGAGGTCCATTGGGATATGAGGTAGAACTTGGGGTACAGCGACATAGCTAAGCAATATACCAACGAGAGATGCTGCCCCATGCTTCGAACTGTGGATGGTGCCGGCACATTATGCGCAGGGTAAAAGATAAACATAACAAGCCGAGCAAAGTCGGTTGGGAAATGTGGGTATCAGCGCTTGAGCATTCGTTTATCTTAAGTCCAGCCACAGACCATACGATGACCATTAGCAAACCCGAACACTCCCCTATCCGGGATGCCCCAAGGCTATTGGCTGTATCCATAGGGGGCATGAGGACCAGGTGATCTGGTTCCGCCTAACGCGGCAGGGTTGGGACTCCTCACTCGTTCGTCCATCCCACCGTAGCCATAGCCCGCCTGCGGAGCTGGGGACGCACGACCCTGCATATCGTATGCAGCTTGAGGTCCAGGACTCCTGGTCCTGGCCATCTGAGTCATGGGAATGGCTTCAATCCCGTGGCCGTGATCAGACATTACATCTCCAAAGGTGTTGGGCACAGGACCTCGATATGGATCGTAGTATCCCGCTTGGTTGTACGCGCCTGGGTCATCGTGATATGGTTGGCTGGGATTAAGGTGGGGAAGTGGCGGAACCGCGTATGGATCAGGCCCCGCACCAATAGAAGAAGCGCCCACGGACTGGGCATAAGCGCCTCCTGGACTCGGTGCCCGTGCCAAATTAAGCTCGGATTCATTTTCAGCACCGAAGCCAGCACGCCCAGTAGAATTTGTCGGCAGAGCATGACCTTCACCACCGTGACTATTAAGTTCCGGCCACTTAATGGCTTCGCCTGTCAATCCAGATCATTTAGATGCCAATTGCAGGAATGAATATGATGATGTTGCTTACCATCATCGAAGTCCGAGAACCGCTTTCGGGTGACCTTCCAGATGAAAAAGGATATTATCGCAATAAGAGCCACGCCACCCGCTACGGACAATCCGATAATGGTGCCACTGCCAACACTAGAATCCGAACCGGAACCCGATTGTGTCGGGGCTGCACTAGATGAACTAGGTTGGGAGACAGTGACAATGCTAGTGACAATTTGTCCATCTGCGTTGGTTGCAGTTGTGCCTACTACGGTCTTTGAAGCGGAACTTGCTGGCGGTGCACTAGTTATGGGAGGCGCGGAAGTAGTCGAAGCGGCTTGGGCGGTGGAGGTGGTTTGAGTCGACGTTGGCTGGGTGGAAGGCGCGGCAGTGCTGGTGGTTGGAGCAGTGGAACTGTGGTCTGCTGTCGTTTGTGTCGGGGGACCGGCAGTTGAAGACCCGGCGGCTGAGGTATCCCCAGGACTGAGTAAGTCACGAAGCTGATGGTCGCGTGGCCTGTGGATGTCCAACAGACCAGGCTCCGATGCGAGGGCAGAGGATACAAAATATGAGACTACGAAGAGTAGTAGGGAGGACTTGAACACTTGTCGCATGCTGAACACTGTTTGCTAGTGGGTGGCAAGCAGCAGGAATGCGTGTTGGTCCCCGGTAGGTAACGAGTGGTGTCTAACGAATATGCGTGGTAGCGGAGCGTCGCCGTCGTCGCAGGATGCCACTGTGACAACGGCAGGCTGTACGCTGATGTATCTGTAGAGCAAGGTCTCTGAGTAGAACGAGACTCCCTGCTGAACGAATATTTGTGAGCTTAAAGAACGGCGAGAAAAACGAGACACCAGTGATGACGGATGGCGGTGTAAGTAGATAGTAGTCACGTGGTCATACATGATGGTAACGACCGCCTCAATAGATGAGCATGCATAGGTTTGACACGTCGCAGTACACTAAAGCCACCTAGTCCAACGACTTCCTCTCTAACAGTTTCTCTATCTCCCGGTGCTCGCGGAGCCATGTCGAAAAAGGCATTTCCTGTCCTTTCCCAGACAGCTGTCGCACTTCCAGGAGGTAATTGGCAAACACAACAAGGGTCCCATAGCGGTACCTGTGTGAAACTAGTAAGCACAAGTAGTATTTTGGTGGGTGGATGACTGACAAGTATTTCACGGCTACGTTCATCAACTTGCGGTGTTTAACGCTGCCTCTCTCACAAGCATCTATCTTGAGTTTATAGCTGTAGAGTAGATCGTTATCGACCGATGGCACAGTCGATACAATTGTACTCACTCATAGATTGCCTTCCGGAGATTCTGAACGTCTTGCATAAGATCAATGGCACGGTCAGTCAGACGTTTTGCCAGTTTCCCATGGGAAAGCACGCCCACAACCTGAAGGATAGTCTTGTACTCCCCTTCGCATCGATTTTGTCAGTAGCTTCGGGGAAAATAATAATATGCGGTCGTACCCTGAAGGTAAGCCTCTTCTTCCGAGGGGCCATCCATTGAGTCGTAGTAGTTGGCAACTTCCACTTCTTCGGGTGAATCAACCCCGTCGCCCCCCTCCCAGTTGATGATGGTCGAGATAAGACAAGCAGTGACCATTCCCGTGGTCGTGCGACCTCTGCCCATTTGGCAGTTGAAGATAAAATCACCTGCCTGAGGATAGCCTAGCCGCACGCGGTCCAATAGCTGGGAGAGCGCATCCGGGAGTGGTGCTTGCTCGTCGGTCTGTACACAAAATATAAGTGGTGGGTACCTCCCAGGTATACGGATTACATACAATAGCGATACGGTCGTAGTTCACCTGGTGACAAAAATGTCAAGATATGTCCATCAAGAAGTGACAATGAACCAACCTTGTAACCCTCTTTCACCATCAGATTAAATACATCTCTAGGTGTCATGATGTCTTCTTCTGAAACCGTCTCCCATATCGGTATGATAGCAAATACACCTGGGCGCTCCTCGACTTCGTCGTGAAGGAGGATACATCCATCTCCTTGTCTAACTTCGCGGAGGATATCAAATTTGAACCGTTCCTCCATGCTCTCTACCATGCTCGTCGTTACACCAGTTGCCCTAGAAGGAAAAAAAGTATTACGATGACTAGTATCAAAGCAGATGAAACCTACTCCACATTCTCTAGGGGTTTGTCGACGAGTCGCAGGACGTGCGGTCGACCTGCGATATAAATGACAGGTTCCTAGGCGGATATGAGTGCATCAACGTAGCAAATGAGGTGGAGGCCGACCTCTCTCAAAGAGGTCCAAAACACCATGTTGCTACCCTGCTGTCCGGCATCGACCCTGACTAGTGCCCGACGAAGTCTATGGAAAGATATTGAACTAGCGGTCTGAGGCTTTGCAATGTTACTAACCCCTGAACGGTAGGCATGCCACTAAATGACGAATCACTACGTGCCAATAACAGCACTGAGAACAGCGTACCTTCCACAAACCATTTTACCATCCGTTGTATTTCTCGCAGAAAATTCGGGATCATCATGGGAGGATAAAGCTAGTGGGAGCGTCAATGGTAAACGACGGAAATTGGGTGAACCTTCGATCCGTCTGCTTAGCCAGCGGGATCATCCAGCTGTTAGCACGCTCTCTCTTGAGGAGAAGACTATCACGTACTCTGGTAATGTCATCTTTTGCAAGTTGACGAAGAAGTCGCTCTTAAGGATTGTAGATGCAGACAAGATGCTTCCAGAGCGATTGGCGACAACTGCCTTAACTTCATCGGGGTGGGCGACCCCATTATCGACATCTGTGCGCTCTAAAGGCTTCAGTGCGTGTAGGCCCTCCAGGAGAAGTTCCTTCTCGAATGTCTTTATAACTAGCATGTCGTCAACACCTCGAAACACGTAGAAGTAGTTATCACACCTGGTCGATTCTTAATAAACTTCTCGAAACTTTCGACTGACTTAATTGTGTCAGGTTTGGTGGATTGCAAGTATGCTTGGAAAGTTATGAGTTCAAAGTATCGCCGCAGGTTATGTAGACCTGGCAGACGTTCAGACTGTGGAACAACATGCCTTTTCTTCACCTACCCTTCGAAGCATGGATACGCTTATCCTTCTCATCCGTAGTTTGCTCTGCCTTCAGACGGTGTTCTTCTATCTGATCCCGCAAGTTAAACACTACCGCACATCGATCAATTGCTTCGTCAACTGCGTTCTTGACAGCTGGTCCTTTGCGAATAATGCGCAACAGGTCTTGATGACTTGTTAGTGTCTGAAAAAGTTCACGAATGAGTTCTTACTGTTGATGACTTGATATGAAGGACGCTTGTTCACGGGTTCTTCTCCAAAGATGTCTGTACCTGGTGCCGAAACAATAGACATAGACCGCGAGAGTTTTCCGGGAGATGTCTGTTGAAGCTGCCTGCCTTCTTTGAGCCATTGCTGAATCAAGTGAATTATGACCTGCCAACCGTCAGCGGAGAATGGAGCAGGATGTCAGATGTCTTACCGAAGTTAAAGTGCTTCTTCCGCGGCCAAGTTGACAGTTTACAACGATGGCGCTGTCCCTGGACTCAGTGCGAACAACAAGCTCCATCAGCTCACTGATATCTGCGAAGTCCGGGGGACGCTCCGATGTCATGGGGATACGAGCATATTGAACCTCAACACCGACGTCCGATTGGCGGGATGCCATGATATCCTTGAGAACTACAACACTTTCTGGTCGCACATCCTCCCATATAGGAATGACGGAGCCATCAGCCGTTTCAGTGTGCAGTAGAATTCTTTGCTCCATGGTCAGTAATACCAAATGTTACCCAGGTGACGACATTACCTTCCCCCAAATGTTTCAAGTTCAGCGACCACATCGTCTCTGAGCCGTTCTTCCAGCACTTCTAGTCGGGACGCAGAGATGCCACCATAGTCTGCAACGAATATGACCACAATTACGAAGTACATGTGGAAAGTAGAACTAACCTTTCATGTTTCGAAGACTGAAACGTTCCCGCCTTAAACAGTACGGGGCGCCATTGATGTAAACGATAGGTTCTTCTCTCAGCGTCACCCACACCACCTTGTTAACGTTTGGGTGTTCCTCTTTGACAAGACGAACGACCTCGTCTATTGCTGCTTCGGTTGGCTGACCACTGGCATAGATATTGGTGTCTGGGATGTTCCTGAAGTTAATGACTCCTCGAACAGAGTGTAAGACACGCTGAGATTTTGACAACCACTGATCAGATTTCAGCAGCGTTCTGGTCCTCGATCAATAAAAAAAGGTCAAGCAGAACATGGGACTCAACATACCCTTCTCGTAAAATGATCCCACTACGATTCTGTTGAACAATGCTCTAGTTAAATTCTCGTAACTTATTGGTGTCGATGCCCCAACCTTTACGACGTGATCACTGTACTCGTCCCCAAGGAGTTGCCCACCAGTCATTTCCACGTCGTTCTTCTGGCCTGCTACCAATGATTTGTCGACCGTCCCTGACCGAGATAAGTGCGAGAGGTCGTTGATAGGCGCAAACACATTTAGCCGCGACCCCTGGGATTTCCGAAGGAACTTTACTTGGCTAGGAGACGGCGTCAAAACCTTCACAAGCTAATCCTTGTAAGCAACTTACTTCCAAATTTCTGATCTAGCCTGTAAGTCTGTTAGAAGATAATACGAACATAGACAAGTTGAATGACCTTTAACCACTGCGAGAATGTCTGATGGAAGTCTGGAACGGAGTCTACGTAGTTTGCAAATGCAATCATGAAGAAGCTTGCAAAGAATTTTAGTCCTCAAAACTTGAATTTGTTTTCAGCTCACGCACTATTGCTCAAGGGCCCTGCTAGCTTTGTTTAACAATGCCTCTCTCATATCTTCATCTTGATCCGCAGTAGTGAGAGAATAGCGAATTCTGTGGGTTAAAATGTCTTCCCGGAGATTGATTACATGGTCACCTATTATCGGAAATCACCAAGTTAATGCCGAGTACGAAAAGGGAATAATGCGCACAGGTGTCGATAACCCGATCAACGAGCTTTTTCGATTGCAATCCATGATCTAGACAACCAAGCAAACTAAGGACGACACTATAGTTGCCTTGGTGAGCCTTGCGCAAGTTCTCCAACAACGAAGGCTGTGTCATGAGCAGAGAAATGGCCGACTGAGAATTTAAGTCTGTGATTGACTTCAAGGACTATTAGCTGGCTGATGGGAGAAGATACGTACATTGCTGCAGTACATATGTCAGCCGAAGCAGTGATTTGTTGGAATCTTGTTGTGCACTAGCAAGATCCAGTGCCTGTGCAACCTTTATGTCCGTGGAGAGCTGGAAAGGAGACACTGATCGTCTCAAGTAGTTTCTCATAATGTTGCACTTACCTGGTTAGTGGGCTGCAAGCGATGGTTAGTAGTCTGGGCCAGTTTTCAACATGAAATTCACTCACGGTATTATAGCCTGAAGTACCATTACTTGCATTGGAATGAATCAAGCTGAGGAACGACTTGTTTGCATATGGATCATCGAAGCCACGACGAATTATCATGTTTCTTCTAACGATCAGGGCTGCAACCATGGCAAACGTGGTCCGTACTGCGCCCATGCCGCAGGAAAACACCAAAGCACTGCGCAAAGGGTCCGTGTTTTTGATGACATGCAGGTATGCATCAAGGTAGTTGTCCTAGATACCATTCGTCACATATCCCACCGAAGAAACAGGATTGAGTGTCACCTCTATCGGGCGGTAAGGAGTAATAGGAATTCTGCGTAATTCAGTACTTCTTCAGGACAAATCTCAGACAGGTAAGAACAAAGGAATCTACCGGTGATACTAGAAATTATTGATGAATAGCTGAGGATAGATGAAATGTCCAACATAAAGACAACGTTACCTCTACATTCCATCCGTCCAAACGCATATTCTCCCATAGCTCACGAGGTGTTCTCACATTTGACTTGTCTACATGAGTCCATGTCGGTAAGATGGCACCTTCCCCTGATTCGGCAGCTTTATTTCCAAGAATGTTTCAGTTACCTTGTTCGATATAACTCCGTGCACAAAACATACGAAGTTCGTTGTGGGTCAGAATCAAGCCACCATACCTGCGATCGGGGAATAAGTATGTTTCAAGTGTCGTCCTATGTATATCATAGTGGCCTTACTTGGCTGCTTCTTGGAGAATATCGTTCTGCATGCGAGTTTCGATTGCCTCTAGGTTCTCAGCACGATCAGACAAGGCAAGCGTCTTTCGAGGCTCCGACGCATCACGTAATACAAAAGGACGCCCTGAAATATAAACTAGCAAAGATATTCAGTTTGATTGGCCCAATCAGTTTTAACGCCGGCTCAGTGAGCTGTCAGTTCCTGTGGTCGACTTACCGACTGGCTCTTCTCGAGTGGAAAACCACACGACATGGGAAGGATCGGTAGTTTCCGGGCGACACCTGAGTACAGATAGAATGGCCCGAAGGCCTTGCGTGCGGGGCTGGGCTACTCCGAACACGTTTAGATTACCTTGGCGGGGCGCCCTAAAATTTGGGGCACCATGAACATTCAGATCAATATCAAGAGCACGTCCTGCACGGCAGTACGTGATGAATCTCTGGACAGCCTTGCAGGGAGTTGGAAGAAACGAACCAGAGGGATGGTAGTCTGTCTTGAGGATGAAACCCCTGGAGAGTACACTACCAGTTCTTGTCTTGACCACCGACGCTTCTGACCGTTTCAGATTTACCATCAAGTCTAGAGGTTGTACGATTTCGTTGGTAGGTGGGGTAAGCTTTGTTTCGCTCGCTGGATGAGGACTGCTGCTATCGAGAGGGTTAAGACAGCCAGCCAGAGGCTTCTGAGCAGACACTGCGCCAGCGTCAAAGCGGAGTTCTGCCATTGCTTAGTGGGGTGTCTGTTAGTGTCACAGATAGAGGAGATCCACGACAACAAGGTAAATGAGTAGCTTCGTACTAGACCGGAGGCAAGAAGCTGCGACCTCGAGGTCAATTGGCTATGACTTGATCTCCGCCCGGTCACGTGTGCGTCCATTCCAGCCGGTTAGCTTTCCCAGATTCAAGTTCAATAGAGCAAAATGTGCATGCGCGGATAATGTTTGACCAATCTTATCCCTGATATCTGCTGGGATGTGATGCTTGTGGCTGTGTCCAACGCCAGGGTGTACACATTCAAAATAAAAAAGGTAACTGATTGCGGACACTCGAGTATGCCATGCCAGTGTACGACTGAAAAGGATGGCTCTGTATTCCGATTTGACCCAGGAAAGTAGTTTGAACTGACTCAAGTACTTTAAGGGAGCCGTTTCGTTTGAGACTTGGCTATTACCATTTGGGGGTGGCTAGGAGCGATGGTGTCGCCAAGTTTGCGCCAAGTTCCGTGAAATCCCCACAGGTAGTAAAAACGGCTCTTCCATCGTGACTACCAGCATCCACCCCAAGAGTTCTCATGCCGTCTCCACCACCGTCTCAGCCAGTCAACATCGGGAGCCCGCGGGGTAGAGAAAACTTCCGCTCGGGAACACCGACACCCACGGGCTCACCTGATATTCGGGCTCTACGCGCTCAATTTGCTGGAACTCCTCCAGTCCCAAATATTCCTGCCAGGTATACACCTCTGAGTGCTTCATGCTCAAGCCGTGAGGCACCCTTGGGGACTAGCTTTCCAACAAATGAGTTAGCTGCTCGCCCGCCATTTGCAATCGTTAGTGGACGGCGACCAGCTACATCGGATTCCCCTCGTAGTGGATGTGACCTCGGTGTAGCTGATTTAGATGGTCTATCTGATGAGGGGAAAGCCAAAGTTCTCAGAAGACACCTTGTCCTTCGCGATGAAAGGCAGAACAAAGCTGAAACAAACTCTTTGAGTGGATCTGATCGTGAGGAGGGTCCCTCCAGCTCTCTCACACCAGTTCGCATGCCGCAGACTAGAGAGAGTTCTGAGGCCTTCCCTATCCCATATGAAGCACATGGTGCAGACATCACGTCAGTCACTATCATTTCCTCATGTTCCGTCTTACTAGACCCTTTCTGTCTTGCAGTCATGATATCTATAAGTGGCACACGGATCAAAGACGCCAAGCTGCACGACCCCGCGCAGCATCCTTCGCGGGTTCGGTTGGTCCATCAAACCCTGCATTTGAGCACATTCATGAGCCTGGAGGCTTTCGGCGCAACTATGTCCTTTTACAGTCTAACGGGCAAGGTCTGGAAGAAAGACGTACAACAAACAATTTCATTGAATTCTTGTACATATTCGGACAGTTTGTGAGTATAATGAATCATCGAATGACTTTCGTAGTAACAGGCTCTAGGCTGGAGAAGACCTTGAGGAGGACGAAGATAGAATTGACGAGGAGGAAGTCTCTGAGCAACCCGAACCGAGCGAAGTGACTGCTGTTGCTGAAGAGTCACAACCCCTCCTTAAGCAGGTGGAATATACCAGGTCTCGGTCGCGGCGAAGGGCTGCATCCGTCGGTGCTCGTGGTGATGCGACTGTTGCGCAAGCAGTCCTTATGGTACAGTCCTGACGATCGTACGAGAGCAGTTTGCTTATGGTGCATATAGCTTCTCAAATCGTTCGTGGGCACCGGGGTGCTCTTTCTGGGGAAAGCGTATGAACTTTCTCTTCTTCAATTCTGCCAGGTGCTAATAGTTCAGGCAGATTCTCGAATGGAGGTTTACTGTTTTCTGCCATTGGCATTTCTTTAGTTGCTCTGATATCCTTGTATTCGTTCTTACTCCTCGTGGAAGCCAAGTTTGTTGTCTCGGGCTCTTTTGGAGGTTAGTCATTCGTTACTCGTTGGTCTTGAAGATATCCATATGCAGCATAGATATCGGTGGAGCATTGTATGGTCCATGGATGCGTTACATGATCTTGTCCTCCATTACAATCTCCCAGTTGGGTTTCGTTGCTGCTTACTCCATTTTCGTTGCGGAGAATCTCAAGGTTTGCTCTCCCTACAACTATCAACACCAGACATCTAATGCAACTTAGGCTGTCGTGGCAGCTGTCACTAATTGCGCGACGTCATTCTCTGTGTTGTTCTTCATCCTCGTACAACTGGTAATTTTCCTCCCGTTGGCATTAGTTCGGAATCTTGCAAAGCTTAGCACTACTGCCCTTATCGCGGACGTTTTCATTTTTGTCGGTCTCTTTTACATATTCGGCAGTGAGATCTCCACCATCAGCAAGCAAGGTTTTGCGGAGATCCAGATGTTCAACGCAAGAGATTTCCCGTTATTCATTGGGTATGTACAAGTTCAGGCAAGTATCTTCACAGCGCCTTATGCTCCACTAGGACAGCTGTCTTCTCATTTGAGGGTGTGGGTCTGGTGGGTCCGGCTTTCATGTTCATTCCTATCAGGCCTATTAAGCTACATCTGACAAGGTCATCCCAATTACCGATGCCATGCGTGAACCTCGCAAGTTCCCGAAAGCCATTACTGGGGTGATGATCGGATCGCTATGTACGTGTCTTCTTGTATGTCCGTTATGTTGCTAATCGAATCTTCTAGTCCTCTTCGGTGGCGCAGGTGCACTTGCCTATTTGACCTTTGGATCGGAAGTGAATGCCGTGGTGCTCGTCAATCTTGACCAAACCAACAAATTTACACAAGTGGTGAGTGGTCTTGACTTGGGTTCGTTACATATCTTGACGCCCTTTGTTAGGTTCAATTGTTGTACTCTATGGCCATACTTCTTTCAATTCCCCTCCAGTTCTTCCCTGCTGTCCGTATTCTAGAGAATGCACTGTTTGTGAGGAGTGGAAAGCGAAACCCTCGCGTCAAGTGGACGAAGAACCTGTTCCGCTTTGCTCTGGTGATGTTCTGTACTGTGGTCGCCTGGCTTGGCGCTGCCGACCTGGACAAATTCGTGGCGCTGATCGGAAGCTTCGCATGGTAAGCTTTTTCCCTAGTTCGGATGAATGGGCTAGTCGATTAATGAATGCGATCAGTGTACCCTTGTGCTTTGTCTATCCTGCAATGCTGCACTACAAGGCGGTAGCAAAAACGCGGGTGCAGAAATTGTGCGATATTTTGTTGGGTTCGTTTGGTATGGGTGCAATGGTGTTCACCACCTTGCAGACCATCAAGGTACGTTTCATGTTGTTCACTCTCTAGAATCTCACCCTGACCCTGCGAATAGCTTATGGCTGCACCTGAGGCTGCTCCACCACCGCCCGGCACGTGTTGAGCTTCTGAATTTTGTTTGGCAGCTCCGTACACACACATGCGGCCGAAGTGATATCCGACATATCGTACCAACATCGTCTTTTCTAACCCTCTAGTGCTTGCATCGTATATCTGCACATACCTTTGCCCAGAATATGGACTCGTGGACAGTTGACATAGGATCTATTCCCTCTACATACAGTACCGTAACAACGAGCCGAGCCATTAGAAGGAGGGTGTTGTCAGAAGAATCTACGGAAATGAAGTAGGAACTACCAGTATGAGCTGTAGTCAGTTAGTCAGCGAGTATGACACGGCAGCGTGTCACTCTCAATGCATCCTCGTGTCTTCGTTCTGCCACGCAACGGCCCTTAATTTTCATTGAAGTGATCTATTATACTTTTTGCTGTGGTTCAACTTCGAGAGGTCTGCTAGGGATCTTTCCTCGGTGGGCCAAGGTGTGGAGCCAGTGACGTGTCGTCGTCTTTCGTCGAATTCCGCCTTAGCCCTCTTAAAGACTATAAGGAAGGAGTGCTTCATAGGTGATAAGGAGGCGCAAGCGACGGGAAATCAGAATGACTTCGTCCGCGAGGCAGCACGCCTATTATGGGGCATCTCGCATTTTAAACGCGCTCCTCACCGAAGCCACGATGGATCCCTACATATATGTGTGCCCGATGAAAACCCCGTTTAGTTGTTTCCCGCCAAACTCCCTTCGTCCTGGTGTCGCAGGTCCAAGACGATTCACCAAGCGAGCTTTTCTGTATTATGTCTGTATTAACTAATGTCCTGCCTACCCCCCAGCCTCGCATTCGAAGGAAGCCTGCTCCAAGCCTAGAGCTTGATGCACGCTATCCGAGACCCGACCCCGACGACCCATTCGCGCCTCTCTCTGTGCTTCGCAGTAGAACAGCGAGCACACTCGGTGCGATCAGTCCCCCTCCTCTCACTTTCCGGGGCACGTCCACATCACACCTCCCTACTCTCTCATATACCGGGGGCAGGTACCCACCGGATATTTATCAAGCGTATCTTAATCCCCAACCAAGTGCTGTAGCGACCGCGAATTTCGAGCTTTCATCAGATAAGCTGTCCGGGGTGACCAAGTGGCTGTCCCCGGCATCGCCAGTAGATCCTCATCCCTCCTTACGCTTCTCGCCTCAGCGAAGACGTTCTCAGTCAGCCATGTCCAGAAAGGAAGCTCGAGCGACATCTGCTGCTAGGACTTCATCTAGCTTCCATTCATACGTTCTCGTTGGTGCACGGTCTTCTACGCCTACGTTGGTCCCAGCATTTACTACCGAACCGCTGAGCATGTCTCCAGAGTCGTCAGCCGGTGACAGGAGCGAGAGCAGCCATGGTAACGCGTCGCGGCACACCGTGAGGGTTGGTGGGATGACGTCCATGCCGTCTTCTCAGGTTCATCTGCCATCCTCCTTGGAGGACGCGACACTATCATCGAAGAAAGGGAGAAAGCTCGCCCGGTTTCTTCCCAAGAGAGCAGTAGGTCGACTAAGTCTGGGACACAAATCAACAGATACGCTTGCACTTCCTCCGCCTGGCCCTTCCGCGCCGTTTCCACAGCGCGCTGGTGGGAGGCTGACAAGGGGAAAGCAGATGTCGGAAGAGAACACGTTCCATGCTCGACGGAAGTCGACGGCATTGTTCCCCGCTGCTGTGGCCGCGAGCTTGCATATGATCGATGTTTCCAGTCCTGTGAACGTGACTAGTGGAACATTGATCTGCGAACTACTCACTGATGCCGACCTTGGGTATCTGTCTGACTCTGCTGCTCCTCCCTCGCGTCCCCGCATATCTCCCGAGCCTCCCGCAAGAGTTGCCCATTTCCGATCACAGACTATGGATGGTCATCTGCGCAGCATTCCAAAGTATTTGCAGGACCGCAGCGAGTCATTGCAACCTCTTACAGCGCCGGTACCGCCGTACTCTGCGTTTGATGAGCATGCTATGCCAACCTCGAAGCAACTGATGGATGCGGCATCTTGTGTCGTGATTGCAGAGAACGGCATACGCGTCCCGTTTAGTGATATACTTAAAGACAAAAAGACGATCGTCATTTTTATTAGACATTTCTGGTGAGTGGGATAACTGGATATATGGCGACTTTGGAAACTGATTTCGGGATCCAGGTGTGCGATGTGTCAAGATTATATGTTTTCCCTCTCAAGTACGGTTGATCCGAAGTTGTTGAAGCAAGCAAATACGAATCTGGTTGTTATCGGTAATGGTTCGTTCAATATGATCAAGTCATATCGACGTACGTGTTTTCGTGTTATCGACCTGCATCCTGTGCCTGATGATATGCTGCAGAGATATTCCACACACCTTTCGCTATCTATACTGATCCTTCGATGCGCCTTTACAGTGCCCTTGGCATGATGAATCCTGGAAAGACGAGTGCCAAGTCACAGATAAAGCGTGGCAGCTATGTTCGCCATGGTAACATGAGTGGTCTTGCCATGGTTGTTGCAAATGCTGTTCGTGTTGGTATGCCAATCTGGGAGAAAGGGGGCGACCCCGCTCAGCTGGGTGGCGAGTTTGTGTTTGGGCCTGGGTAATTCTTTTCATTATACCCTCATGGATGGCGCTAATAGCTATTCTAGGATGACTGTGTCATTTGCCCACCGGATGCCGAATGCTGGTTGTCATGCTCCTATTCAACGTGTGCTGGCTGCGGCTGGCGTAGGCTTGAGCTGCGAGAAGCCCCTACCAATTCCGGGGCCTGTTCGACAGACAAGTGCCTATGAACGAAATGACGAGCAATGGATGGAGGAGCGTCGGATGAGCCTTGCTAGGATCAGAGAGCGAAAGATTGCGCGACGCAAGGGCGTGACATTCCCAGCAAGACCCGAGCCTAATTCTGTCGAGTGCAGGTCACCTTTGCTGACAGACGGTCCGCCGGCTCCGTCCAACAGTCCGAATGTAGATGAAAAGCAAGCGGGATCAGATGCAGAAACAGCGAGTCCAACAGATACATCGAACAGCCGTTCTCGATACAGCGATGACCATGCTGTATCTGTCGAGGATACGGACGTAGAGACGGTCTCGATGGGATCGCGGACGTTAACTGAATCTGATAGTGCTTCGGAGCGCACAAGAACCGAGGAGGCTGAGCCTCGTAATCTGCAGGACAAGGCGGCGTTACTTGATCTCGATGATCTAGACACGCAGCCGGCCAGCATGACTGTGTCATCTTGAGCCCAGTTCTGTACATCTCGGCATATTATGTGTGGGTACTACTTATGTCAATTTATTCCGGATAGAAGCTATCTGTTGCCTGCGTGTAGTATCTTACAATTGTACTCTTACGATGTCTTGTCGCGGCTGTGTTGATACGTAGGGGATGCACAGGACAACACTGCGCGTCTTTTTGAAACTTGGATGCCCCTCGACCTGGGTTAAGACGTAACTGATGGATTGATTGTATCAACCTTGAGGTGGACACAAGGCCAGATTATGTGTACGTGTATCAGATGGTGAGGCTCATCGATGCGGTGCCGTAGTGTAGACAAGGAATCGGAATGGTTCAGGTTGACGGGTTTGATTCCGAAACACATACCCTTGTATGTAATGTCACGTGATGACGTGTTTCTTTGGGGGTGTGCATGCGAAACAAAAATTTGGGAATGGGGGCGGAAATTGAGTCCTAAGCATATAAACCTTGCCCGTCCGTGTCTCATCCCTCCATCTGCCCTCGACATGTCTCTCCAAAACGGAGACGCCATCCCCGATCGTGGCAAAATTGCTACACGTCCCCTCATCATCACCGTTGCATCTACCAGAGTGCGCATATAGCCTGCTCTTCCTTCTCCTTGCTGACAATTTGCAGGTCTCCATCCCCGTGTCCACTCAGGACGATGAATGGATCGCTGCAGAAGTCCTTAGAGATGATTTCATTGCTCGCTCCGATACCTTAGATGGTCTAGAAAATGCAGAAGCTGTTCTCTTTGCACGCTTCCTCTCCTTTGTCGCACAGAGATTACTCGACGATGTGCAGTATACAAGGGCATCTACATCCTTACTCTCTGCCGCATTCACACACTTTGTCTCCACTTACCTCGGCGACACGGATCTCTATTCCTTTGTCAACGCATTCGATGTGGACATACGGAGTACCGTCTTGGCAGCCTTCTTTGCCGCACGCGCTGCTCTCGAACAGCAGGGTGTGCCTGTCATCTCTCTCCAGACACCGGCCCTCCTCGCTGCTGCAGACGAGCGCGAGGCCTCCATATATGCCCTGTTCGGTGGTCAAGGGACTAACGAAGTATACTTTGACGAACTGCAGACACTTTACGACTCGTATAAGCCTTATGTCTCTCCTCTAATTACTGCCATCACCAACGAGATCCTCATTCCCCTTTCTACTGCACATGCAGCCTCGGGCTACTACAACTATGGTATGGACGTCGCGTCTTGGTTGTCGCAATCTGTCGCGAGGCCGTCCACCACTTACCTTGCGTCCATTCCGATGTCGCTCCCGCTCATTGGTTTGACTCAGCTCATTCAGTATTTGGTTGTTTGCAGGGTGTCGGGTCAGACACCCGGCGAGCTCCGTGACCGACTTGATGGTACCACCGGTCACTCGCAAGGTGTCGTTTCCGCTGTCGCAATCTCCGCTTCCAGCACCTATGAGTCCTTCGATGTCAACGTCAAGAAGGCCCTTCGGTGGCTCTTTTTCTGTGGCATGCGTGGCCAAGAGGCTTTCCCCGTATTGGCTCTTGAGCCTAGTCTTGTCAGCGATTCAGTGGAAGGCGGCGAGGGTCACCCCACTCCTATGCTTTCCATCAATGGCCTCGAATTACCTGCCCTACAGCCTCATATTGACGCGACTAACAAACATCTTCCTTCCCATTCTCAGCTCTCAGTGTCTCTTTACAACGGCCCACGGAATTTTGTTGTCACTGGGCCACCACGTTCCCTGTACGGTCTCGTCACCAACCTCAGAAAAATTCGTGCCGCCAACGGCCTCGACCAAAGCAAAGTCGCATATTCTCAGAGAAAATCTGTGTTTGGCGTACGTTTCTTGGTTGTCAATGCACCGTACCACAGTTCCTACATGAGCGGAGCAACCGATAAGCTCTGCAATGAAGATCTCAAAGGGGAGGAACTCTGGACTGCTGATGAGTTAGGGATTCCCGTGTTCAACACAGAAGACGGTAAAGTAGCTCATTTTTACGCCGGGTTTGTGTAAACTTAAATATGTTGCAGGTTCCGACATGCGTGAACTCTCTTCTTCCATCACCCGGTCGCTTTGTAACCAAATTTTCACCTCCCCCATCCACTGGGACATTGCAACTGGCTTCCCGGAGACCGCGACTCACATTATCGATTTCGGGCCTGGCGGCGTGAATGGTATTGGCCCCCTCACTGCTCGCAATTTGGAGGGACGCGGTGTCCGTGTCATCATCCTTGGCGATAAGGGCCGTGGTGAGGCCGAGCTATTTGATATCGATGATGTTCAGTACGAGCAATGGTGGAGCAAGAAATATGCGCCAAAATTGGTCAAAACAAGGTATGTGCCCATCACGGGAGTCTTTGGCACTTATTGTAACATCTACTTGCAGTGACGGGACAGTTCACCTTGACACGCGTTTCTCGCGACTCCTTGGCAAACCACCGATCATGGTCGCTGGCATGACGCCTACTACCGTTAAAGCTGGCTTCGTTTCAGCCGTCCTATCCGCTGGTTACCACATCGAACTTGCTGGTGGTGGTCACTACAACGCCTCGGCTCTCCGAAGCAAGATGGCGGAGATCCAGTCGAAAATCCCAGAGGGCGTTGGCATCACACTCAACTCCCTTTACATCAATCCAAAGCAGTTTGGCTTCCAATTCCCCCTTTGGCAAGAACTCCGTTGCGAAGGTTTACCCGTTGAAGGCTTTTGTGTCGCTGCTGGCATTCCCAGCACCGAGAAGGCGGCCGAAATTATTGGTGGATTACGCAATGCTGGTATTAAGCACGTCTCCTTCAAACCTGGTTCCGTGGATGGTATTCGTCAGGTCGTCAACATTGCAGCGGCCAACCCCGATTTCCCCATCATCCTTCAGTGGACTGGTGGCCGGGCCGGTGGTCATCATTCTTACGAGGACTTCCACATGCCCATCCTCAAGACCTATGCCGCCATTCGCCAGCACGATAATATCTGCCTCGTTGGAGGGTCTGGTTTCGGTGGAGCGGACGATCTTTGGCCGTATCTCACTGGTGACTGGTCGAAGGACAAATACAACACTCATCCTATGCCCTTTGATGGGTTCCTATTCGCTAGTCGTGTCATGGTCGCAAAGGAAGCGCATACGAGCTCTTCCGTCAAGGATCTCATTGTCGCTGCTCCCGGTGTCGATGACAAAGATTGGGAGAACACTTACGTGAAGCCGACGGGTGGTATTCTTACGGTGCGCTCGGAACTCGGGGAACCCATCCACAAGGTCGCCAATCGTGCCGTCAAATTGTGGAAGGAGTTCGATGATACGGTATTCAAGATGCCAAAGGACAAACGCGCTGCTTGGCTTGCTGAGCGGAAAGCGGAGATAATCGAGAAGCTCAACAAAAACTTCGCAAAGCCGTGGTTCGGGTGGAAGAAGGATGGGAGTGTTGCACTTGATCTTGGAGACATGACCTACGAGGAGGTCACACTTCGCATGGTCCGCCTCATGTATGTTGCTCATCAGGATCGCTGGATCGATGTCAGTCTGCGTAATTTGACTGGAGACTGGCTGAGGCGTATTGAAGAACGCTTCGCTGGTGTCAATGGTGGCTTGAAACCAAGTATCTTGCAGAGCTTCAACCAGCTCGACGACCCTACCACATTCGTCTCCGAATTCTTCGCCAAGTATTCCGCTGCTACAGAACAGCTCCTCGCTGCTGAAGACCGTGCCTATTTCCTCACGATTTCTCAGCGACCTGGTCAGAAGCCTGCACCGTTTATTCCTATCTTGGACGCCAACTTTGAAGTTTGGTTCAAGAAGGTTCGTACGATGGCATTTTTCATGTATTTCTATTCACAACGTTGATAGGACTCGCTTTGGGCTGCGGAAGACATCGACGCTGTTTTCGACCAAGATCCCCAGCGCGTCTGTATCTTGCAGGGCCCCGTTGCTGTCAAGTACTCCAAGGTCAAGGACGAGCCCATCAAGGACCTCCTGGGCAATATTACTTCGCAACTTGTTGAGCGACTCTTGGAGCATTCGTATGAGGGGGATGTAGATCGGATCCCCACGGTCGATTACCTCGCTCCTGAGCCTGAAGCAATTGATGTGCCCGATGACGTCGAAGTGAAGGAATCCTCTGATAGCATCACCTACAAGATCGGCAGTGTACTTCCCGATGTCTCCGAGTGGCTTGAAGCCTTGGCTGGATCTGAGTTGAACTGGCTAAGGGCGCTATTGGCCTCGCCAACGATCGTCCAAGGACGTGCATACATCGACAACCCCCTTCGCCGCGCTCTTCGTCCTCGCAATGGCCAACGTGTCGTTATCGAACTGGAGGATGACTCTCCTGTTTCTCTCACAATCTATGGTGCTGCTCGCTCGTTCGGCCCTCACAACCCTGACTTTAAAGCTGTCGAAATCAAGTACTCTGCATCATCACAGTTAATTGACGTCACTCTTTCTGAAGATCGCCGTAATGTTTCCGTCCCGCTATTCCTCCAATTCAAGTATGTCCCTAGCATGGGTTCAACTCCGATCCATGAAGTTTCTGAAGGTCGTAACCATCGCATAAAAGAATTTTATTGGAAATTGTGGTTTGGCGATGATGAGCCTCTGTCAGAGATTGATGTCCGCGAGACTTTCATCGGACCCGAAGTCACAATCTCTGGTCAAGACGTGGAGACGTTCTGTGGTGTTATTGGCAACCAGAACGAGGCATACAAGCTTGCCCGTACCAGTGTCGTCAAGGCCCCAATGGATTTCGCAATTGTCACTGGTTGGCAGGAAAGTAGTGTTGTCGTGAAGTTTTTGCGTTAATAACAGTATTTACAGGCTATTATGAGGGCCATCTTCCCTCCCGCTATCGATGGTGATCTTCTCAAACTTGTCCACCTGTCGAACGGCTTCCGACTTCTCCCTGGTGCCGAGTCTCTTGAGGCCGGTGATGCTTGTATCGCCGATGCTCGCATATCCTCTGTGAAAAATACAGATACTGGAAAAGCTGTTCAGGTCAAGGGTCGTGTTTTCCGTGACGGTGAACCCATTATCGAAGTGACATCGTCGTTCCTTTACCGTGGCCGTTTCACCGACTTCGAAAACACGTTCGAGACTGTCGACGAGCCTGATTACGTAGTCGAGCTCTCAGATGACGCCGCCGTCGGTGTTGTCCAATCGAAGGAATGGTTGGCTTGGGAGGACGAGTCTCAGCCCATCAAGGCCGGTGTAACGCTTGTTTTCCGCGTACGCTCCCAGGTTACTTTCAAGGATAAGACGTCCTATCGCGACGTCTGTGTCACCGGAGATGTATTCCTTCGCGACCAACTCAAGCGTCTCAAGAAAGTTGGCTCCGTGGACTTCAACCAGGAGGGGTGTCAAGGTAATCCCGTTTTGATGTATCTTCAACGACATGGTGTTCCAGAAGGGCGTCTCACGCCGCTCGCAAACGAAGGCTACACGCTATCTAAGAATGTACCTGCTACCTTCACCGCCCCCCTTACGAATGAGCCCTACTCTGTCGTCTCCGGCGACTTCAACCCCATCCATGTCAACCCTTACTTCTCGGACTACGCTTCACTTCCAGGCACTATTACACATGGCATGTGGTCCAGTGCTGCGACAAGGAAGTACGTGGAGAATGTCGTAGCTGAAGGCAATCCCGCCCGTGTTATCGCGTATGTTTTTTTCTTTCTTTCTATGGTGTTTGTCCTTCCTAACTATCCCATAGATACGATGTTGCCTTTGTTGGAATGGTGCTACCCGGAGATGAATTGACGGTCAAGATTCGCCACATTGGCATGCGCGACGGTAATATGGTTGTCAAAGTGGAGACTTTCAACGAACGCGATGAGAAGGTCATCGAAGGCACCGCCGAGGTTGCCCAACCAACGACAGTCTATGTCTTCACTGGGCAAGGATCGCAAGAGCCTGGTATGGGTATGGATCTTTATAACTCGTCTCCCGCTGCTCGTGCCGTCTGGGATGGTGCTGATGCTCACTTGCGCGCCGTTTACGGTTTCTCCATCATCGAGATCGTCAAGGATAACCCGAAAGACAAAACTATTCACTTTGGTGGTATCAAGGGCCAGGCCATTCGTCAGCGCTACATGGATATGACCTACGACACAATGGACAAGGACGGTAATGTCAAGACTCTCCCACTATTTGCAGATATCGATGTCCGTACGCCGAAGTACACTTTCTCTCATCCCAGTGGCTTGTTGTTTGCCACCCAATTTGCTCAGATCGCTCTTGTTGTCACCGAGAAGGCTGCCTTCGAGGACATGCGTGCCAAGGGCTTTGTTCAAAAGGACTGCGCCTTTGCTGGTCACTCGCTTGGAGAATATTCTGCTCTCGCATCTATTGCTGACGTCCTCCACATCTCTGCTCTCGTCGATGTTGTGTTCTACCGTGGAATTACTATGCAACGCGCTGTCGAACGCGATGCGCACAATCGCTCCAACTATGCCATGTGCGCTGTCAACCCGAGCCGCATCTCGAAGACGTTCAATGAAACGGCCTTGCGTGAAGTTGTGGACACCATCGCGACCCAAACTAGCACTCTCTTGGAAATTGTGAACTACAATGTCGAGGTATGTGGAGTTCATGGATTAAGATGCTCGCTCACGCACTTTAAGGGACAACAATATGTCTGTGCCGGAGAACTCGTTGCTCTTCAGACTTTGACAAATGTCCTAAACTACCTCAAATTGCAAAAGATTGACATTGCGAAGGTGAGTTAGTTGTGGCTTCTGAAAACTCGGGGATTTAGTCTGCACTCGCACAGTTAACGGAGAAATTCACGGTCGACAAAGTCAAGGAAATGCTTTGCGATATTGTGACAGAATCCTTCGATCGCGCCAAAGATCTTCAGAAATCTGAGGGCTACATCAAGCTCGAACGTGGATTTGCAACAATTCCTCTTCCTGGGATTGATGTCCCCTTCCACTCGCGTTACTTATGGGCAGGTGTGATGCCCTTCCGAGCATGTATGTATCACTACAGATAGACCTCTACGCAAATCTAATAATTTGTACAGATCTCTCCAAGAAGATCAACCCCACGCTTCTCAACCCTTACATGCTCATCGGCAAGTACATCCCCAACTTGGTCGCCAAACCGTTCGACATCACGAAGGATTATGCCCAATTGATCTATGACCAGACCTCGTCACCTCGTCTCGACAAGGTTCTGAAAAGATGGGAACAAGAAAACTGGGAGTCACCCGAGCAGGCCCAGAAGCTCGCATATATCATCCTCGTCGAGCTCCTCTCATATCAATTCGCGTCACCAGTGCGTTGGATCGAAACGCAGGACCTCCTCTTCACCGAATATCGCTTTGACCGTCTCATCGAACTTGGTCCTTCTCCTGTCCTCACTGGCATGGCGACGAGGACCCTCAAGGCGAAATACGAGGCCGAAGACGATGCCGTGAGCCGCAAGAGGGCGATCCTTTGCCACGCAAAAAACGCCCGCGAGATTTATTATCTTTTCGAGGATGAGGCTGATGCCCCAGCTGCAGAATCTGTAGAAGCGCCCTCCCCTGTGCCTTCTGCTGCTGCCCCCGCGCCTGTCGCCGCACATGTTGCTACGCCTACACCGTCCACTGCTCCCGCTGCTGCTATTGAAGACGTGCCTCTTAAGGCCGGTGACATTCTGTCGTCGATCATTGCCCAAAAGCTGAAGAAGAAGATCGAAGAAGTTCCGCTCTCTAAGTCCATCAAAGACCTCGTTGGTGGCAAAAGTACCTTGCAGAATGAGATTCTGGGCGACTTGCAGCTCGAGTTCACATCTGCTCCAGAGAAGGGCGAAGAACTCTCCCTCGAGGAGCTTGGTTCAGCTCTTGGTGTTGGGCACCCTGGCACCCTTGGCAAATATACTTCCGGCTTGATCTCGCGTATGATTGGTGGCAAGATGCCCGGTGGTTTCAATGTTTCTGCTATCAAGGCGCATTTGTCGAAAAGCTGGGGACTTGGTCCCTCTCGCGCAGACGGGGTTCTTCTACTAGGCACAACCATGGAACCTGCAAAACGACTGTCCTCTGAAGGCGAGGCGAAGGTGTGGTTGGATGGTGTCGTAGCTGCATATGCTCAGCGGTCTGGTATCTCCCTTAGTAGCGGAGGTGCTGGCGGTGGCGGCGGTGGCGGAAGTGGTGGTGCCGTCATTAACAGCGAGGAGTTCTTGAAATTCCGATCGGAGCAAGACAAATTTGTTGGTCAACAAGTCGAACTCTACATGCGCTACCTTGGTCGCGACTCTCGTGCTGGTGAAATTGCTTACGACAACGAAAAGGCCACAACTGCTCAACTTCAATCTCGTTTGGATGCGATTGCGCGGGAGCACGGTGACACCTATATCGATGGCATTCAGCCTACCTTCGATCCTCTGAAAGCCCGTCACTTCGACTCGTCCTGGAACTGGGTCCGTCAAGACGCTCTCCTCATGTACTATGACATCATCCACGGACGCCTGACAACCCTTGACCGAGAGCTCACCGCTCGCTGCATTAACCTTCTTAACCGTGCCGATCCTGAGCTCTTGACTTATATGCAGTATCACATTGACCGTTGCGACCCTAGCAAGGGCGATACGTATGTGCTTGCGAAACAATTCGGCCAGCAGCTTATCGACAATACGAGAGAGGTCATCGGACAGCCACCTGTGTACAAAGATGGTATGTCGCTGTTTCCTCTCATTATTTATTTATTTTGCCTAATTGGTTGTTTAGTGACATTCCCCACTGCTCCCCGTACTGAGGTCACGGCTAAAGGTGACATTGTTTATACTGAAGTCATGCGCGAGAACGTCCGCAAACTCGAAGCATATGTCGAGGAGATGGCCAGTGGTGACACGATTTCAACCGTCAACATCCAGAAAGTCCAAGACGACGTACTCAAGCTCTGGACTGTCGTCAAGTCTCAACCGGGTATCAGCCAGGACCAGAAGAATCGTATCAAAGCACTGTACGAAGGTGTCGTCCGTTCACTCCGCAAAGGGCCCGAATCTCGTCACCGTCCACGCACCCGCCGTTCCTCTTCGCAGTTCCTCCGACCTCAAATATCTGCCGTTACTCATGTGTCTGCTGACAAGGTGCCGCTCTTGCACCTCAAGCGCAAAGTCGGGAGCAACTGGGAGTACTCCAGTAACCTCACCGGTGTATACCTTGATATCCTCCACGAGATCGCCACGTCCGGTACTACATTCAAAGACAAGAATGCTCTCCTCACTGGTGTTGGCAAAGGTTCTATTGGTGTCGAAATTTTGAAGGGCTTACTCTCTGGGGGTGCACACGTTGTTATAACCACCTCCCGCTACAGTCGCGCCACTGTTGAATACTACCAATCCATCTACCAAAGCTTCGGTGCCCGCGGTTCTGCCCTTACTGTCGTACCATTCAATCAAGGGTCCAAGCAAGATGTTGAAGCTCTCATTGACTATATTTATGCCACTCTCGGTATGGACCTCGACTACATTCTTCCTTTTGCCGCCGTGCCAGAGAATGGGCGCGAGATTGATGGCCTCGATGACAAGTCCGAGCTTGCTCACCGTATCATGCTGGTCAATTTATTACGCATACTTGGTGCTGTCAAGACGAAGAAAGCATCTCGCCAGTTTGTTACTCGGCCTACTCAAGTCATTCTGCCACTATCTCCAAACCACGGTCTCTTCGGCAACGATGGACTCTATTCGGAGTCGAAGATTTCACTCGAAACGCTCTTCAACCGCTGGAACTCTGAGAGCTGGGGCGAATACTTATGCTTGGCCGGTGCAGTCATCGGGTGAGTCATTACTGTCTATTGCAAACTATGCGCAGACTCAGATGCTTTTCAGGTGGACTCGCGGCACTGGTTTGATGAGTGCCACGAATATGGTTGCTCAGGAACTCGAGACATATGGTGTCCGCACATTCTCCGCGAAAGAAATGGCCTTCAACGTTCTTGGTTTGATGCACCCTCTTCTCTTCAGCATTACGCAGGTAGAGCCCATCTGGGCAGACCTTAATGGTGGAATGGATCGTCCTGACCTTGCCGATGTCATAACTCGCATCCGACTGGACTTGAACAAGAAGGGTGACCTTCGTCGTGCCATTGCTCGTGATAATGCTCTCGATTTCAAGGTTATCAATGGTGCTGAGGGCGAACGTGTCCTTCAGACAGTTAACGTTGTACCACGCGCAAACTTCAAGTTCGACTTCCCCACACTTGAACCCGCCTCCTCGCTCGACCAACTGAGCAAACTGAGAGGTCTCATTGATTTGGAGAAAGTCGTTGTCATCACCGGCTTCGCTGAAGTTGGTCCCTGGGGCAGTTCGCGAACACGATGGGAAATGGAGGCTCGCGGTGAATTTACGATCGAAGGTTGCATCGAGATGGCGTGGATCATGGGCTTCATTAAACACTTCGACGGCCGCCTCAAGGACGGTACTCTACACGTTGGTTGGGTGGATTCCAAAACTGGTGAGCCTGTTGACGACAAGGATGTGAGAAGCCGTTACGAGAAGGAAATCCTCGCGCATGCTGGTGTTCGCATGATTGGTAGGTATATTCTTATGAGAATCCGATTAGCGCTAAACAATGGCACAGAACCTGAATTATTCCGAGGCTATGACCCCAAGAAGAAGGTATTTAACCAGGAGGTCGAGCTTATCCATGACTTGGAGCCCATCGAGGTCGCCAAGTCTGAAGCTGAGAAGTTCAAGTACGAACATGCCGAAAAGTGCGACATTTGGGCTAGTGAAGGAGACCAGTGGTTCGTCAAGTTCAAGAAGGGTGCACGTATCCTCGTCCCCAAGGCATTCCGCTTCAGTCGCCTTGTTGCAGGACAGATCCCTACTGGTTGGCATGCGGGAAGGTATGGCATACCCGATGACATCATCGCTCAGACAGATCGCGCTGCACTTTGGGCCCTTGTCTGTACTGCTGAGGCCCTCAATCTGTCCGGTATCACCGATCCGTACGAGTTGTACAAGTATATGCATCCCTCAGAAGTTGGCACGTGCGTTGGAAGTGGTATGGGAGGTACCGAATCGTTGGCCAAGATGTTCAAGGATCGTCGTGAGGAGAAAGATGTGCAAAATGATATCCTTCAGGAAACGTAGGTCCTTTGATAATCGGATGAGCAGTTTCTCTAAGCGTGACTTCCAGGTTCATCAACACCACGGCCGGATGGATCAACTTGTTGCTCATGTCTTCCAGTGGGCCAGTCAAGATCCCCGTTGGTGCCTGGTGAGTATCAGACACCCGCTATTATTTCATATACACGAGACTGAATACGGCACAGTGCAACCGCCTTGCAATCTCTTGAAATCGCTTGTGACACTATTCTCTCCAATAAGGCCAAAGTCATGATCGCGGGTGGTTTCGATGATATCAGTGAAGAGGGTTCTTACGAGTTCGCAAACATGAAGGCCACTAGCAATGCCGAGACCGAGTTTGCTATGGGTCGCGAGCCCACCGAAATGTCTCGTCCCGCTACTACTACGCGTGCCGGGGTAGGTGGTGGACACAACCAAAAATTTTCATCGCTGATTTTCCCTATACGTAGTTTATGGAATCCCAAGGCACTGGCATTCATATTGTCATGAGTGCTAAGACAGCCCTTGAACTCGGTGCCCCCATCCGCGGTATACTTGCATTCACCTCAACCTCAACGTGCGTAACAGCCCAAAGTACTTGACATATGACTGATTGCCATCCAGCGATAAGGCGGGACGTTCGATCCCTGCTCCTGGCCGTGGAGCTCTCTCCGTTGCCAGAGAGTTGCCTTCGAACTATCCATTACCGTCCCTTAGCCTTGACTACCGTGCCCGACAGATTTCATTCAGACGCCAGCAGATCTCGCAATGGCTCAGTCACGAACACGCCCAGCTACGGGACGAAATGGAGGCTCTCAAAGCAGAAAATAACACTATTGACGATGATTACTTTGCCTCCCGTGTTGCTGATATCGAAGAGGAAGCTTGTCGTCAGGAGAGAGAAGCCCTTGCAACGTATGGCATGCTTCAAGGCACTGACCCACGCGTCGCTCCTATGCGCCGCGCACTGGCCGTGTGGGGCTTGACAGCAGATGATGTCGGCGTCCTCTCCATCCACGGAACCAGCACTGGCGCCAATGAGAAGAACGAAACCGAAATATGGCACAATATCCTCCGTACGATGGGTCGCACCCATGGCAATGCGGTCCCTGTAATGGCACAGAAGAGTTTACTTGGACACTCGAAAGGTGGCTCAGCTGCGTGGCAGATGGCTGGCCTTCTACAAACTGTTATCACCGGTATTATTCCTGGCAACCGCAACAGCGACAACGTTGATGCCAGATTCGAGGCCCACCACAACCTCATGTTCCCATCGCGATCTATCCACACTGATGGAATCCGTGCCAGTGTCATGGTAAAGCGTTCAAGCTATTTTCGATTGTCAACAAGGCTTATAATCTGTTTAGTCATCCTTCGGGTTCGGTCAAGTCGGTGGTACTGCCGTTATCGTGCACCCTCGTTATCTTTTCGCTACGTTAGAGCTCTCTGACTATGAGTCCTACCGAATCCGCAACCGTGCTCGTGCCCAAGAAGCGTACAAGGTTATGTCCGAGATGATGACTAGCAACTCCTTGGTCAGAATCAAGGATGGCCCACCGTACAGCCCTGAGCTGGAATTTGCTGTCCTCATGAACCCCATGGCTCGTGCCACCTTCGACCCCAAGACGCGCAGTTATTCCTACACTCCCAAACTTGACACCATCGTGCCCTTCGACACTGCAAATGCCAAGACCGCAGCCAATGCCTTTGCATCCACAACTCCTGCCATCGGTGTTGGTGTTGACCAAGGTAAAAACTTTTTGTTAACTGATTGGTGAAATGGCTTATTGTTTCTACAGAATTAATCTCTGCCGTCCCCTCCGGAAACCCAACATTTGTGCAGCGCAACTTCACCGAGGCTGAAATAGCTTACTGTCGCTCACAACCTTCATCGCAAGCCTCATTCGCAGGACGCTGGGTTGGCAAGGAGGCTGTTTTCAAATCGCTCGGAGTGTCATCAAAGGGTGCCGCTGCTGCGATGAAAGATATTGAAATTCTCCCTAATGATTCTGGTGTCCCCACTGTCATCCTCCATGGTGATGCAAAGGCAGCCGCGGATAACAAAGGGATCCACCAGGTGTTGGTTTCGCTGAGTCACTCTGAGGTAGGACGGCTCTATCTACCTCTTCATCCTTCCACTGATGCTTTTTGCAGACTGTTGCTATCGCTTTCGCTCAAGCCTCGTAATGACTTTTCATGCTACTGTTTCAATACCCCGTAGATCTATTATTTTATCATGCGTTCATGTACTCTAGATGCATTATGATGATGTCCCAATGATATGTCTCGTGTCTCTTCACATGGATTGAGTGTCAGATACATAGAGCTGATTCTCGACGAGATAATCAGCAACGAAGTTAGTGACTAGGTGTCTCCAATCATTATTACCAGCTACGATCTTAGTCCTCACTTCACTGGAACTGAAAGTTTGCTCGTCCTCGCCAATGTCGATCAAATAGATTCGTTCGCCCCTGATGAACTCCTTTGTAATATCCAGCATGTTGTTTTCTGTGGCATCCTCAAAGGTACGAGTGTTAGGCGGACTTGTTCGGTGAGCACAGACTACACGACAGTCCTCAGCGCCAGGAGACAGGAAGTTGCGAAGTAGTCGCATTGCCTCGTGCTCAGAAGCGTAATATCGTGCCGAAAAAACGCGAACGAGTGTATCATAGCCCATCAGAAAGATCAATTTTGGATGTGGAATGGTAGGTATGTCATTCGTCGCCGTGATCAATGGGCGACGCAACGAAGCCAGTCTCGTGCGGAGAAAAGGAAGTAATACGGCTGATTTGCTGACGAAGGTGGGCGCATTAATGACTGCTATTGCAGTGTTGCTGCTTAAGTGTGACTCTGACGGCGATGATGGGCTGTGATTGGCAGAGACATTGAGCGACAGGAGATACATCATCTGCAGTCGCTGGATGTAACTCGCGTCTGCTGGCTTTAGGGTCTTATCTGGATTGCTGACGGACAACAAAAGAAGCCTTGCGTCATAATCCGTGTCAGAAGCGGTGGCTTGGTCAGATGGACCATCAGAGGGACGAGAATTAATCAGTGCGAGGTGTGCCAAAGTTGGGGGATTGAACGACGAATCCAAGATGGATATGCGGATCGCTGGATTCAGGTGGTGTGCGAGACCAGGTCGATACGGCCAGAACTCATGAGGCGTGTGGACGAGCGACAGTCCTTGGTAGACTTTCTGTATCGAACAGAGAGCATTGCTCGTGAATCCTGCTGGTAACCGCGACATGGACGAGATAAGATGACTCGGCGATCGGCACCTGCCGTGATTGGCAAGTTACATTTTACCACTGAACACTCCCCTTACCTGGCATCATGGAGAAAGACGCAGACGGCTTCTACACGCCCAAAGCTGATGGTATGCTCACAGATGTGTGCTGTGACAATGTCAACTGATCATGCATAGGCACGGAGGAAGTAAAGGAGGAAGTGAAACCGATAGCTGAGCCTCCTCCCGAGTCTGGTACGCAGAGATCCATGTCGACATCACACTCTTCATGTCCTTATGCCTGCGCACAGCCAGCACAGATCTCCTTTCCTCGACTTTCGAAGTCACGGTATGTTAACTGGCAATTTTTTCCAAGCAACGGTCTTACACCCTGATCAGGTTACGTTAGCCGACCAACAAGCCGACCCCAACTCCCCTCTCTATAGCGCAAAGTCTTTCGAGGAACTAGGCCTGTGAGTTGCCTCGTTATACCTCGTGCCACGCATTCCACAATGATATATCATACAGCAACCCCGATTTATTGAAAGGCATCTATGCCCTTGGATTCTCCAAACCCTCCAAGATCCAAGAACGCGCTTTACCACTACTTCTCGCCAATCCGTGAGACATCGCACTATATTACCCACGCAATGATTCACTGCCGCTTACTGCATTGCTAGTCCGCAGAACATGATTGGTCAATCACAGTCTGGGACAGGGAAGACCGCTGCCTTCGTCCTTACCATGCTAAGTAGAGTCGACTTTTCGAAAAACAAGACACAAGTACGTCACGATGTTGACATACGCTGAGCGTCCATTCATACCCCTCAGGCTATCTGTCTCGCTCCCTCACGAGAACTTGCCCGACAAATAATGTCGGTCGTTGTGGCGATGGGTAAATTCACCCCTGTACAAACGGAATATGCTATCAAGGACAATCTCCCAAAGGATGTAACACGTGTAACGGCGCATATTGTCGTCGGAACGCCGGGTACTATGACGGATCTCTTGCGGAGAAAAGTCATAGACTCTTCAGAAATTAAGGTCTTTGTGCTGGATGAAGCCGATAACATGCTCGATCAGGGTGGACTGGGTGAACAAACGTTGCGGGTGAAGAAGTGAGTGATATCCTGTTATAAGATCACGCTCCTCGCTCATGCTTGCCGTCCGTAGCATGCTGCCTCGCAATCCAGCACCCCAGACCATCCTTTTCTCCGCCACATTCCCTGATCACGTTCGTACCTTTGCCAACAAGTTTGCTCCTAATGCGAACAAGATCGAGCTTCAAAAAGAGGAGTTATCTGTCGAGGGTATTCGGCAATTCTACATGGACTGCCGAAATGAAGATCACAAATACGATATTCTGGTCTCTCTCTATCAGCTCTTGACGATCGGCCAGAGTATTATCTTCTGCGAGGTACGTGTCGTCGGCTGCTTCTGAAGTCGACTGCTGACATACCATCCAGCACCGACACACTGCAGACAGAATCGCACAGCGAATGACTGCAGAGGGTCACAAAGTAGCTTCACTACACGGTGCTAAGAATGCTGCAGAGCGTGATGCTATCATCGACAGCTTCCGCGAAGGCCGCGAGAAGGTTCTCATCACGACGAACGTCATCGCACGTGGGATCGATATCTTGCAAGTGAACATGGTGGTCAACTACGATCTCCCCCTGATGAATGAACGTGGGAATCAGCATTCTAATGATTCCCGACCTGACATCGAGACGTACATCCACCGCATCGGTACGTCTGGCTGAAATAATAATGTCTAGTCGATACTGACGGTGTCGCATAAGGTCGTACTGGTCGTTTTGGGCGGAAAGGTATCTCAATCAATTTCGTTCACGATCGAAGAACGTGGCAGCAGATGGAGGAGATAGAGAAAGTACTCGGGAAAAAGATTATTCGTATAGAGACGAACGACTTGGATGAAATGGAGGAGGTTCGTTCTTCCTTTACCCATCCTTGGCATTGACCCTGAGCATTCTCCTTCATAGAAAATGAAGAAGGCACTGAAGTAGGATATCAACCGCGTCGAGATGGGGCGCGAGGGCGATCGCATTCTAACTTGTACTTGACGGATTTTATCTTTGCAACTCTGCACTTATCTAGCATCTGGCCGTCAGTGGTCAGACAGGCACCAAGGATTTTACATTGACATTATTATCAACATGCAACTGGAAGAGATATAAATTTTCATCACACCATCCAGAAATGGAAGCGATGCAAGGACGGAACACCATCAAGGGTTCCGAACTTCATGTCCATCAGATTCCAGAAGCAGCTATCAGAATGTGTGACTGTTAGTGCTGTCAAAGCAACGCGTCATTCGTTGGCAGACTTGCTGTAGTCAAGTCACCGTCTTTGAACTTGCGATAGTTGCAGATATAGAGTGCAAGCATACATGTATACATGTCCTAGCTCTGCCTCCTTTTCCTCGCCGCATATACACCAATGAAAGTTGTATAACTGTGTCATTGTCAGGGAAGTTAGTCCATTTACGTCAGAGTAACAGATGCAGTGCCGGGGAAGAAAAGTGACATGCCCGGAATTGGCACTTTTTGCTGGCGTCTGTGGAAGGATTAATGAAAGCTGATAAAGTGGTCTGCATTGGACATACAGATCCCGAACTGGTGGGCAGAGCCATACGTCATTATATATGCAACAGGTTCGGATCATGAAACGCACCACGAATAATGAAGTTTGCCAAAACTGCAAAGAAAAGAAGTGCACTGACAACCACAGGACCGACGATATCATCTGTCACGCGTGAGAACAGGAGGGATTTTTCAACACACCCTGCCACGCACCATAATGTCCAGGATCGCGCTTGCGGATCATGTTAATACGAGATTGGTAAAGTGTGGAGCCATATATCTACACCGATCGTGAAGTCAGGAGTCCTGCAGCAAGAAGATGACGAGTTACCACAACGCCGATGCTGATAGCAGCATAGGTATATGCAAAGTTGCGTGCGATGGGTTCCTTTGATGCGTTGAACAGGGCAAGGGCCAACGTTGCGAGAAGAATTGCAACGTTAAGCCAGGATATCCAGGCTATACGGAACGTCAATCGGGGTCGTGAGAAGAGATAGTAGATCATGCTCACTGCGTTCGTTTGCGAACCAGACCTTTGCTTCTACCTTGAGGGATGTTGCGACCTTCTTGGGGATGTGTATCTGGGGGGGCGCAGTATTGATGGCATGGTAATCGCGGACGGTGGGTCTGTTGCCATCGTCGTCCTGGAGTGCCTCTGGTATATCGTCCTGTCTTGTATAGCGCAGTGGCCGCTGAGAACGTGTGGGCAAGGATGCCAGAGCAGTCGAGGAGAACGGAAAGAATGTCGCCCAGGAGAGCTTTGGACGCGCAGTCGTGTTTTGGGAGTCTGCCATTGGAACTCGGATGTGTGCAAGAACGAATGCGATCGGAGGACATGACCGATGATTCCGCGAATAGAAGAGTGTTCCCACGCCGTTGCTCGCGTGACGTCAGACGAGTCGTTCTGGGATGTTCTGGGGAAGTCGTGATATGAACAGGTCCTTTATATTCTGCAACAGCGTCTTCTCTCTTCCTACTCTAACATGGGTGCAGACTACTACAAGATACTGGGCGTCCCCAGAAGCGCAACAGAAGATGACATCAAGAAAGCCTACAAGAAAATGGTATGCTCCATCCCACTAGCATGGCCCTCACTCATCGCTGCTTGCTCTACCAGGCATTGAAATGGCATCCTGACCGGAACAAAGGGTCAGAGGAAGCATCACAAAAGTTCAAGGAGGTGGGTCGGAATGGATCGTTCTCTGTGTTTGGCTACCTCACAACCACCCACTTCAGATCTCCGAAGCATTCGAGGTCCTGAGCGATAAGAACAAGCGCGCTATATATGATCAAGTTGGAGAGGAAGGTCTCAAGGGCAATGGGGGACCACCACCTGGAGCTGGTTTCTCTGGTTTTTCGGGCTTCCCACAAGGTGCTACCTTCACTTTCACGGGCCCTGGTGGAGGTGCTGGCGGTGGTTTTTCTCCTAGTGACCCTCAACGAATATTTGAGTGAGTACCTTATGTGCCGGGTTAACAACATGAGTCGCTCAATTTTACGTCAAGGCAAATATTCTCAGGGGGATTCCCAGGTTTTGGGAGCATGGGAGGCATGGGCGGTATGGGAGGCATGAGATCGATGTTTGATGAAGATAATGATATGGGCGGTGGTGCTTCATTCTTCACCAGCATGCCCGGCGGCATGCCTCATCGCCCGTCCCATCGCGCAACCTCTACACCGGCATCCCAACAACCATCCGAAATCACGCGACCATTCAAGGTATCGCTCGAAGAACTATACAATGGCGCTACGAAACACCTCAAAGTCGGTCGCAAGTTGCTCGATGGCACAACAGAAGATAAGGTGCTCGAAATCTATGTTGTTCCTGGGTGGAAAAGTGGCACCAAGGTCCGATTTCCCCGCGCCGGAAACGAACAATTTGATGGCGAGGGCCAGGACCTTGTATTCGTTGTGGAGGAGAAACCACATCCCGTCTTCACACGAGACGGGGACGACCTCAGATGCACCCTGAAGATACCCTTAGTGGAGGCCCTCACCGCCGACCACATCAAAAGAACAGTGGAGCAACTGGACGGGCGCAAGCTTCAGGTCACGGCTTCACATGGTATTCTCAAACCAGGGACAGAAACAAGAGTGCCCAATGAAGGGATGCCGATCCGCAAGCAAGGCAGTACGAGGAGGAAGGGAGATTTGATTGTACGATGGGACGTCGTATTCCCTGATCGGTTGACATCTGCGCAGAAGGAGGGTATACGCAAGATTCTGGGGCCATCAGGTTGATGGTGACGCTTGAGGACTTTCCATGTTAGATCGACTTGGTGTATGACAGCATTGTACTTTTATTTAATGGCATCTTCATTATCCTTGCACAATGTAACAGGAGTCCTTTCGCATGACACCATATGGGTTAGCAGATACACGAGCAGGAGTACGAGCGGGACATGCTGAGGGTGAGGGTAGCCACCTTCACAAGCCGCCGTTGGTGACCTGGGACTTGATTCGATGGTCTTCTCATAACTAGTAGGCGTGATGCCTTGTCACTTTGTTGAGGCGGACCAATCGATAGGCCTAAACTATGCTAACCACACCATTTCTGGTAGGTAGCTGGTACACCGGCAGGGGACTGGCATGGGACCATCAACATTCAACATACGTCGGTCATCCACTCTCCAAAGTGAGTGGGGAAGTACTGGAATAATTTGAACTCACCAAATCAAAAACACGACGAAGGGTCGAGCACCCCGACCTGAATACTGAGGACCTGCAGCTACTGCAACTACTGCTGTGGGCTGCGTTTTAGGGTCAATGTTGGTCTTCACTGTCCTCACTTTCGTCGAAAGGGAAGAGAGGGAAAACCAACATTTAAGAATACACGTGACTGGTCGATTGAGACTGTCTTGCGTTGTGTCTGTGCCAGCTAGGTTCCTTCTGGACCTGAGTCCTGTGTTAGCGTAGTCGCAGCCACTATTTCTATTCATTCTCGAAAGTCACTGATGTACCAGATGTGCTCTTTCGCATCTACGAATTCGACTGCGAAGGCTCAACCCGTGTTCCCACTGAGTTCCTTCAACACGATGAGTCTCCACCCCCTTGTCGCCCTCCTTTGAATGCCGGGCCGCTGGGCCTGATCGTGAGCCCGAGCAGTCTTGTCTCGTGTCAGTCATTGCACCCCTTCTTGCAAGGATGGATGCCATCGTCAACACCCCTGCACCAAGGTGTGTCCTTCCGCTCAGGCTAATGAATACAGATCGCGTTCTAGTCCAGTGCCTTTGCACTTTCCTTGCGAGCGTACTGCTCCTATCAGTGCCCTTGCGCACGCATGACTTTCTCACTCGACCTGAGGAAACCCCCGTCGTAGCCGACGTGGTAAGAATCGGCCATCCCGGATACTCAATCACCCCCCTCGAAATCAACCCCCTTACACTCGCTCTCAGCATCTCAACCTCTCACTCATTACCCTCGTAGCACTATTAATACTACTCCCGCTATGTCGAGGGGGTCTGTATTTGTGCCAGCTTGAGGGTGGAGACCTCCAGGTAAAGGGAACCTAGCGGTGAGGTGAACAGTCACCACATGTATCTCCTCTCACACAAGTCCGCGCTTGCCTCAACTATGATCGCGAAATCCGAAGCCACAGGAGGAGTGACATCCCAGGAGGATATGCTGAGACTCGCGCACTCAAATTCGGGATCTCGGTGCGTTTATATGAACCAGCCGAGTGGCCCATACTTATCATGTCGTACACCTGGTGTGAATGACAACGACCTTTGTCTTGCTGCCTGTGCTCCAGTTTTCACATCTTACACCTCTAGGGACAAAAAAATTTGCTTGTGTTCGCAAGTATAGTCTAGTACTGTAAGTACAGAGGTGACGGCTGAAGCAGAGTCGATAGAAGAAGGATCCAAGATGCGACGATGTCATCGATGCACCTCTGCGCTGCAGCATGGGCGTGCCTTGGTATCGTTGTTGACACACCAGCTGCGTGGGTGCCCCGTCGTCGATGCACCTTGTACTAGCTACACAGGGTCGTGGTCGGTCGTTCATTGCTATAGCTGCCCAAGTGGTCCGTCGTTTTGACTCGTCATCATTGTCGAGGTGTCGCGATAGAAGTGGTCAAGCATGGGCCTCGTTGTCGCCGTGCCATGGTGGCGGTGGTTGATCACGCATGCCCTTCATCATCGTTGGAGTCGATATGCCAGGCATATGGGTGAGCATGGGTGGTACTCACCGACGGTGGGCGTGTGCGTGGATCATCATTGTAGTCGTAGTCGTCCTCTCACCATCACCGTGGTCAGGCTGATCGCCGATGCTCGTGTCCGGGTCAGCATGGTCATTATCGTAACCCTGCTTGCCCTTGCACTCGTTGCGGTAACGCTGACACATCATCGTTGTGGTTTCCTTGTTATCTTTGCGTCCATCCTTGCGGTATGTACGTGCGAGGTGTCTTTGTAGAACAATCACTTTGCGCATCTAGGTCAGCAGTGAGAACTGTGTTGGTTGGAGTTTAGTACTACCGTAAATAAGGACATACACCTTGGAGAGGATCCGAGATACGTCGTCGTTATCGTCGATGCACCCGGATGATGATGCAAGCATGTGGGGTCGGTAATAGTTAGGATGAGGGTAAGATCTATAGCACTTTGTACAAGTGGAGTCAGAAGAGTCGGGGTTCAGGAAGGAGGGAGGGGAGGAATGGCGGTGGTTGTTCAGTGAGGTGAGCGGCGGTGTTGTTAGCGAGTGTCCGCGATGCTGTTTTGTGGGTTGTCACTATCATCGTCTGCAGCAATATCCTGTGCCGTGTGTTGTAACCTGTGTCTCATAATTGGTCAGTGAGTGCCTCGTCATGTCTTGTTTTGACGAATCTCCCCGTGACAGATGCTGTAATCCATCGACTCCTCTACTGTCTCTTTGTCGGACAGAAGGCTCGATGTTGAGGTGCAATGGCTGCGCGCCCAACTTTGTTGCGGAGGATCTGCAACGAAACGACCTGATCGTGAGTGTCGTCCCTCGTCATCCCGATTCTCTACCTTTCCTACTTTAGTTTCTCTATTTGACCTTTGACGTATGTTTACCTTTGTTCCATCCCACATATATACTTTCCGCTACCGTTGCGATATGCTCGTAGTAGTGTTTGAAGTGCCACTGGCTGTAGCCGTCTGTACACCACTGGCGCTTCAATCACTGGCTTATGGTCAACTTACAGTACTGCTGTTGCTCCAATCAGGTTGTCGTTGCATAAGCCATCGGTAAAAACAAGTGTCCAGTCTCTCAGTTGGTTAAAGTCTTCTGGGGCTTCTTTTCCGTCTGCAGACCCTCTTGGACAACTCACCAGCACACTTAGTTTCAATGATGTTATTACCCATCCTCTATGACATACCATCCACCGTTGAAGGGAGCCACTGGTCCCACAGTTCCACCAGGTCGAGGCAAATACACCCTGGCGATTGATTGACTTGCCCAAGGGTCGGTATTGAAGTCAGGAACAGAGGGATGGTTGCGGACGGACGCACAACGGTCTTTGCTCGCGTCGGTGAGTTCCTAGCGTGTGAATTGGCTTGTGCAATGGTGATCGAGTCTTTTCACGTCTTTCTTGCTTATCTGTTTCATCCGGTTGTGGATGGGAGGGCTGAGAGGTGCAACGCTGATCCGTGCAGGATTTTCTGGAAGAACAGAGGGATGAGCATCAGCATCGAGTCAGTTGGTGGGAGAGGTTCTCATCGCACCCGTGATCGCTAGCGCTGCCGTCCGTTATGCTGAGGCTAACTTGTTGGCCTTTCGATCCTCATAGGAAGTGTCCGGCTTCGACAAGTACGTCGGTTATAGCTGCGTGTAGAGCGCTGGGAATCGCTGCTGCTTGATATAGACCCGAAGTTCAAGTTCTCACAAGTGTACTGCTTTATGCATTTTATGGTTTCAATCCGTGTCCAGTACTTGACTGCATATGTGCTATTACCAAAGATGTCTTATCCCTCAGAGCTAGTTCAGGAAGAAAGTCCCGCAATAAACCTACCTAAAAAACCCGCAAAAAAAATCCACGGCGCTCCTGACATAAGCGGACCCGTTCCAGCGGAGTTGTAATTACAGTACCGTAGCTTCGATAATCGGAACAAATCGTTGACAGAGATCCATGGCTGAGCACTCGGAAACCGATATCGATGCAGATTTTATCAAGTGGGATATGGTGGATATGATGTCGGACTGTGAGGAAGACTGCGAAGGAGAAGTTGAGGAGACAGATGATGATGAGATGAAGGAATTCGAGGACAGCCATCATATGGCCAACATTTGTGCCTGATTCAAGCATCAATTTGAGGCTTTGTATGCTGTATCCATGACTGTCATTGAGGCAGTCACCCTAGCACTTCAAAGGGCTGAACCTATCCCATACCACACTTCCATCCTCTCTGGTGCGGGATGGATTTTAGAACTCATGAACAGCCACCCTGAAAGGATCTGCACTGATCTTGGGGTTCATAAGCATGTTTTCAAGGTGCTATTGAACAAACTCCAGCAACACAGATACATGCATTCAAAGTATGTCACTCTTGAGGAGCAGCTGGGTATATTTCTCTACATGGCTGTTACTGGCCTGATGATCAGGCATGTTGGAGAGTGTTTCCAGCAATCCAATGGTATGATTTCTAAGTAAGTACTTACTTTACATGTTTATGTACTACTGATCACAATTGATAGATACTTCAAGCTGATGCTCTTTGCATTCTCTTCTCCTGGCATTTACACCAAGTACATGCAACTACCCCATAGCAATGCTCCCATCCATTCTTCCATTTGTGACAACCCCAAGTTCTACCCCTTCTTCAAGGACATGATTGGTGCAATTGATGGGATGCACATCACATACACCCCACCTCCTGACAGAAGGGATGCATCACAAAATTGCAAGGGGTTCATGTCTCAAAATTGTCTTGTCTGCTGCAATTTTGACATGCACTTCATGTATGTGCTCAGTGGCTGGGAGGGTTCAATGGCAGATGCATCCATTTACCATGACACACAGTTAACCAATCTTGTCATTCCTGATGACAAATATTATCTCGCTGATGCAGGCTTTCCAAACTGTCACCAGTTACTAGTTCCTTACTGCAGGCAACAGTATCACTTAGCAGAGTGGGGCCATGCACAAAGCTGGTGAGTATCTTCAATGATTCTTTAACTTATAATGATTGACACTACATCTAGGCCTGTTAACCCACAGGAATTGTATAACCTCCACCACGCTCAGCTCTGCAATGTTGTTGAATGCATCATTGGTGTACTGAAGCATTGCTTCTGAATCCTTGTCATGCCCCCCAAATATGGCATGGACATTCAAGCCCACATCCCAGTCATTTTAACTTGCATCCACAACATTATCTGCACATGGGACCCAGTCAAGTTGGAAGATATTGAGGGCACTGGAGCCACTTTGTGACCACACAAATCCACAGACATGTCTGGCTCAATTGCTGACAGCATCCCCACCAATGCAGATTGGGAGTGGATGTCTACAAAGCAGGACAGAATTGCACAAGAGATGTGGACTAGTTACCTTGTAGAATGAGTGCAGAGGGGTGATCCTGTTGTACTTTGACTCAATACTTGCATGTACTCACTCTCACAATTTATACATCACATTCAAATAGAATTGGTAGTTACATGCACAAAGAGGCATGGAAAGTACAGTGCAGGTGTGATATAAAACTAATTTTCCATCCCTCTGAGTTCCTGGAGCCACAACTTGATCCATGCCTTTCAACTGGCAGCAAAATGGTCAGGATCCTTTGTAAGTGATAGGTATGTATCAGCAAAGATGACATTGTTCATGAGAAGATCTAAAATACACACCAACTCATGAGGTGAAACAAGGGCAATATTGAGCTCCAGAAACTTTTCCCTCACCTTCCAGGATAACAGATGAGTTGGAATTTGCACCATGGTTGAGGAGTTGCCAGATGCAGATGCTTCTGAGGTAGTAGTCCTTTCACTCTTCCATGTCTCCCTGAATTCATTGTGCATATCTTCCAGCCAGTGCTCTAGATGCTTGATCACCTCATTATTCCCTGCACATTGCTTTCGAGCTGATGAGGTGGAAGTCTTTGATGCTGACAGAGAACTTGAGACAACTGAAGAGTCCTCACCATCCACCTTCCACTTCCTTGAGTGCTCAATGCAAGCAGAAACACTGGATGATGGCTTGACAGAGCTGATGGCTGAACCACTAAATGAAGAGGGGGCAGTAGGAGGAGTGAAGTTGGTCAGTGTAGTAGGAGGGCCAGCAGATTGGTCTGATTGCCAATTGAAGATTGCTTGTGTGTGAGCTGAAGCAGTGGATGGTGGCCCAGAAGAACTGGCATATGATGTGGTATAAGGAGTGATGGGGGGGAAACTTGCTGGTACATGAAAAGTGCCAGCAGGTTCAGCTACAGATGGAATAAATGGCTCTATGGGAGGGTAGGACATCTCTATGTCATTAGTACCAGCGCATAGAGTACTCTGACTATTGTTAGAGCACTCCACCACAGTGCTAGTACTTCCCTCACCATGCTCACTCTTGCTGGTGGAAGTGCTCAACCTATTGCCACCAGTAGAATGCAATTTGCCAAAGCTTAATGCAGAAAAGCAATTCAAACCCTTGCCCTTAGAGGGCATGAGCTGCTTCATTTTTTCATAGTGTAACCAGCCCTTGTTGTGGAAAGGGCTCACATCCTTGTATTTCTGTTGACATCACCATTAGCCCAGGATAGTGCTGTTTTATTAGGACATACCTTGGTGAATTCATTCCACACAGCCTTATTTTCAAGACTGATATTAGCCCCTGACTGAAGCGAATACACAAATCCAGATGTATTTGTGATGCAATCAATGACATCAAACATCTTTCTCAGCTGTAGGCAATATCAGCTGGCTATTCTGTTATTTAGGCCAACAACTTACTTACCCTTTTCCATTTCTCCTTACACACTTTGGCAGTCTTGGGTCCTCCTTTGGTGGGGTTGGCAAGAGTAGTAGAAACTGTGTTCCAAAAAACAGCCTTAAAATTCATGCCCTCACCAGCCAATGCCTTGTGAGCAATCACTAGATCTAAAAGGGTGCCAATATCCCCATCCATCCATGATGCCTGTGGTGTGGCTGCATGGTGCAAAGTGGATGTACCCTTGGTGGGTGAATGTGATGACTTCTGGGGGGCCATGACAGAAAGAAAGTGAGTGATGTGTATGCCATACTGTGCAGTGTTGATGCTAACCCTGCCTCTGCCACAGCATCTCAGCCTGAGCCTTACCTAGTTGAACTCCACTGGAATATCTGAGCTTATGTCAGGAGTGCCATGGATTTTTTTTGCAGGTTTTCTAGGTAGGTTTATCACAGGACTTTCTTCCTGAACTAGCTCTTATGGTGTTTGCATCATGTGAGTAATACATTTAGGGGTCTCTCGACTCGTTGCAATTTTTCACTCTTCTCTCATATCTATTGGTACCCTGGTTTCAAGACTATTGATTGAATCTTCAAATCCCAGTTGCCAGTGCACACAGGTCACACATCAACTTGAAGCCTCTTTTGGTCAATTGCTTTTCAAGGAGTTCCCAAATAACAACTAGATTATCTGTGAACAGGATATGATGGATATGGTTACAACACAAAGACAGACTGTTTGAGTTATTGTTGTCAGGGTGAGTCTCTCCCTGGTTTAGAGGATTAGCAGACAGCAGCCTCTGACTTGTCTTGGTCATAGTGCAAGACAGCACACTTCCAAACATGCATACATTGTCCCCATCAACCAGTGCAGCTGTGTTCCAATATCACCTTGTCATCAATGATATCAAGCAATGTGGACAGCATCAAATGTGGAAAGCACAGTAATGACCAAGTAAAGGATCACAACAAGGAACATGCTCAGGAAGTGAAGAAAGTCAAAGCAAAGATGGACAACCTGCTCACATTCATCCCTGGAAATGTACATGGTCACCAGTACCTTGGTATACCATTTGCCTCAGATTTGATCAAAGGTAGAGGAACCAGTGTGTATAATGTTGTCAAGATGAAGAACAAGAATATGATCCTTGCATTGAAGACATCTCAGCATGATGCTATCACCCATGCAGAAGCCCAAAATAAGATGCTGTGGTACTTTCCCCCATCTCATTGTACCATCAAGGTATGTCTTCTCTACCACTGTTTTCCTTAATTCCTTTACATTTGGTGGAGCAGTAAAGCAGATCACTCAATGCTTGGTTTAGCCAGATTGTTCCTTGAGTCTGAAACAAATGGCATTCCTGTGGAGGACTGCAATTTAATGACCACTTTGTCCAAATTTAGGCACCCTGTGAAGTACTTCTGGGGCATCCATGATTTTGTTAGGGGAATCTGTGGAGTATTGTTGGGTAAGCTTCTGTTGTGCAACATGACCTATTCATTGAAATTGAATTTCAAAGGGCATGAATACCTTTGTCAGATAGGTGGTAATCGTGTCGTCCGTCTGCATCTATGGTGGAGTATGATTGTGTGGAATTACTGCATCATGAACCTATCCAGAATGATGTGCATACCAGACAGGCATTGTCATACAAATGCCATGCATCTGCCCATGACGAAAGTGCTGGAGATTTTGCTGTACCTGGGCTTGTACTACCAGGTGGGGATATAGAGTGCTTGAAACTTGGTGAATTGACAGGAGCCTGACAGCATGTGCTTGGACACTCGGTCCCCCCGGTGTCGAGTTGCAGAATTCGGCCGAACTCGTTCTACTGTAGGGACTTGGGTTGAGTGTTAGTACACCTGATGGATTAACATACTCACAAGCCTGACACCGCTCATGTTCGCAGCGGTGGCCAGATTAACGAGGAAGACCAAAAGTGAGAAATACAAGGCATGCAGAAGGGGGAAACTGACGTGGATAATGATAGCAAGATGCTGGATGCCTGGGGTGTAGAGGGGGCGGAGCTGGGGGGATCAAGGACACAGATCGAACTCATGGTTACCGTCTTCACGGGAGCACGATCGTGATCATCGCCATATGGTTGTGGTGGTAGCCGTCGTCATCGCACCGTTGGCTGCACGATAATGGTAGTGATGGCCGTCGTCATCGACATCGACGTTAGTAGTGGAAGTGGCCATTGTGGCCATCGATGTTGTCATTGGTGGTGGAAGGGCCAGTCGACGTCGACGTTGGTGATGGAAGTGGTGGTGACCGTCGTCATTGTGTTGGTGGTGGAAGTGATGGCTGTCATCATTGTTGTCGTTGTTGCGCCGCTTACTACATGTTGGTCATGGTCGTTGTGGTCGTTGTCGCGCTGCTTACTGCATGATGGTGGGGGTGGGGGTCCTCGTCGTGCTGCTGGTGGAAGTGGTTGTGATACTAATGGACCTAAGTGTAACTTACCTGGGGATCATTCGGCCGGTACTCATCGCCGTCATGAAAATGGGATGGGACGGGCGCATTGTGATTAGGCCATCAGCATGTTTGTTGAACCTCGAGTCACTCTGCAACATTGCACAAACCATCAGACACATCGTTAGCCTGTTCGGTGGAACTTCCCCACCGATATAGCATACGTGGACCATCAGGAAATTGGGGAGAGAAAGACTATATTGGCCCAAGGGGGTTAAATAATGGATGATAATCCCAGACCAACCATTGCCTGTCGTTATCTAACCCTTTGGCCAATATAATGGATTATCTTTCTCTTCCCGATGTCCTGATGCACTGATATCCAGTTTTCAAGATCCAACAGTAGAGTAATTGTCAATTTAAAACTTGAAGGCAACAAGTTATCATCCTCACTCGTGACTGGCCTCCTGATCTAATCAACTTGTATCCAGACCGTATCCACTCGCAACTGAGCAAATTAGACACTGTATTACGCGAAACAACCTACCGATGTCTTCCGTGGGACCCGGACAGTCTAATGTCAGGTAGGTTCGTGTGATGCGCGCCCGCGTGCCCAAACATTACATTCCCCGTCTCTCCGACATTGACGATCATAGGTTTGTAAACTACTAGTCCGTAATGGACAGCCTCAAAGATATCAAGATTATGTCTCAATGCCTTAAGAGCCGCCATTTTGATTCTATTTTTGCAACTATCCTTTCTCTTATTCTCATTCTCTGCTGCTGATGGTCGCTCAACTGTGGGTATCCACAGTTCTTTCCATACGCAAACCGACTTGCAAGAAGTAGTGATATTTCTGCAACCATGAATGTTTCATCATGCAATGAGCATCTCAGCAGTTCAACAACTGTGGTTGGCTCAACTTCACATTCCTAACAGCGTGATTCATGTATGACTATATACTCACCTTTGCAGAAGAGATAGACTGGTCCTGGACAAAACCCGAATTGAGTTGGTCATTTGCATTTGTCATTATCAACCGCTACGTCATGTTATCGGGGCGCATACCAGTTTTTATGGAAGACTTTGATCAGGTGAACGATGGACCGTACAGCCTTGTGCATGCACAACCATTGGACATTCGTATATGCCACTGAGATACCTCTAGTTGTTCATCATGCCACGAACTCCTTCCATAAGCACGCTGACATCATAGTCTAGATGCAGAGCCTTGTCTCTGACAGACGGGTGCGCGGTAGTAATCGGTCAGCTTGCAGGTTACAGTGAGTATGCAAAGCTCTCCACGATGTCATGCCTTCTGAACTCGTATAAGTCGTGATGACGATCCGTGTCTACGCAATACACGGTAGAGACCGAAGGATACTGTACCCCTCCGTGTCAGTTTTGGTCATTCCAGTAGCATTTTCCCTTGTGCGTCAACATCTGAGGCTCTATTCCGACGTTGGTCGTAGTTCTCATACACAACCAGTATGTTCTTGTTAAGTGTCCCAAATCCCCGCAGATCGTTCCAGTACTGCCGCAGTGTTTTCGTTCTATATCACAACAAGAGTGCATTGATTTTGGTTTTTCTCATAGTACTGGTCTCTCATTTCAGACTTCTGTAGGGTTCTTCGTAAGTATAGTATTTGGCAAGCATGGTGTAAGTTGACATGGTGTCTTGCATAGATTTTGAGCTAGCTTGGGGTGGACAACTCATTTTCGATGCTAAGGTGTTCACACTTACGGTGTGGAAACTGTTTGACGTAGAATCGTTGATCAGCCGCCCATCAGTGGACGTTCTATTACATGATGGTGGTAAACAAATGGGTATTCCAAACACATCAGATGTTGACCATTGCATCGTGTAGGCGTTATGTACTTTGCATGTGTGCCTCTTGATTGGATCCTTGATTGGATCCTTTTACAGAGCGCGTGCATCTGACGTCCCCGACATGGCAGAGTGATGAAAGTCATGCACATCGCAAACCTTATCATCCTGCTAGTAAGACCCTCTAGCCCAACTTTACCCGTTCTCTTTTTTTTGATGATTTAATCCTAGGTGGCTGATGTGGGTACACGAGATATTTTGTGGTGAACCGCGGATTCACGTTGTTGTAGCCAAGCACGAAACTAATCTTTACCAACCTCACAAAGGTGAAGACCTTATGACACTTCTCTCCTCTACCCAGCTAATTTGGATTTCTGGTATACAATGTTTGCTCGATAATGATCTCTCGGCTGATGATGAATATCTGAAGTTTATCAAATGAAAGTAGGTGATCCTCCATAATTAAATGTATGCATTATCGTTTATTGTGACCATAGATCCATATATGCGCAACATGGACTCGAGTGCATTATCCTTCAGAGTAGTGGAAAGAACTTGCAATATTGCTAAGACCTTGCCGAGCTAGAACTTGTCCACGTTATGTCATTGCACGGGAACCCTAGAATCTTTACTTGCGCCTGGGCCATTTGTTTACTTGCTCCTAACTGACGCACTATTTTGATCACGACATGGAAATACATGTATGTGCTTCGTGTCCCACTTATGGAATCATTGGTTACTGTTGATCATGAATTACATACCATTTCTCGGTCTGTACTTACCTGTTATCCAGTTTAAACCAAACCATTGAGTCGCAGCGCCACCTACAGACCCTCATTTTCCTACAGAAGGTATCTAGCAAGGAGAGTAAGACCGCATGTGTGTTATCGAGGATGGGAGCTTTACCCGGCGGTCAAGAGGTAATTGATTAATCCACCCCCCAGCTGCAAATTACTAACTTGCAATTTTGTGATTCTGCCTTCCAGTAACTCTGTTGGTAACCCTGTGTCTGATGATTTATACGCTCTCATATTTAAGCCTCCTAGTCGTTTTCTGGAACTTGTGAGCCTAATAGATGTGCTGGCTTTCGAAATCAGTTTGGCGCGTCTATCTTCATTTGTCCATCAACACAAGGGCGCTCATCCATCGATTCATCTTCCGCGGATCACAAGAATCCATGAAGTTTTCTGTACCTCTGTTGGATCAAACTTCCTGATCAGTCAAATTGATGCCATTGCATTTCTTGTTTCATAACCCCTAATCGCACCAATCCAACACACGCCTAACGTCGCCTTCAGTAAGCCAGAAAGGTCCGAAATAATATGTGCCCTCTGGCACTCACCAAAAGGAACGTAGACTTCTGTCCTTGTCCATGCTATCTTACGTATCAATGTATTCTGCGACACCCTTTGGCTTCAAGTACAATCGGTGGCACACCACTGAATCTGCAACATAACACCGATTGTACTCAAACGTCCCTGAAGGTTCGCAATGAGTTCATTTCCTGCCCACCATGTCTCCGCCTGTTGTATGGGGCGACAATGTAACGGAGACGGTCCACAGAGGTGCGAGAACCGACAGCACTATGGAAGAGCCAGATAAAGACGAAGGGACATGAGAGGACAAATGGAGAAGTGCATAGGCCGCATATGTTACTTCACATCAAAACCTCGTTGTCTTCAACTTGTACGGCACATTCAAGGCGAATGAGGTAGATGAGATAGTGGGGTGGGCAACGGCAGTGACGACTACCTTGTCCTGCTCCTTCTCTCCTTTTCAGAGTCCGTCGTAGACATGGAGATAGTAGGTATATGCACAGGCCACTCGTCCTAGGCTGGGATCGACAATGGCGGCAACGTAATACTCCGTAGCGTCTTTACAGACACTTTATACGCCACAAGCGATTCTTTGTACAGGTTGTAAACATACTGTGCGGTGGGACACGCAGTGCACTATAGAGTTAGCATTCACAACTTAATGGGGACTGGCCCACCGTCATCTTGGCGCAGGCTCCTTTGGCATAGCTGATCTTTGCGACATTTATGATCTATACAAGTGTGAATAGCTAGGTAATATAGTCAGTATGAAAGTATAGTGCGAACAGTAAAATTTGTGCCACCTCAGTCGCGCGCTTACAGTGACAAACGTCTGAGGTGAGGGTCTTACAGTGCGAGACCAAATATGAATAGGTAAAATAAATAAAAAACTGAGACATGTTACAAGGCACGGATGTTGAATCCGATCGTATCGTATGTGAAATACTGTGTGGCGACAGCTCAAGACGTATCCTAAAGATGTGGTAAGGGGAAAACTAAGAGAAGGAAATGACAGCGGCCCGGGCTGTCATGTATTCGTACTTTGTTTATCTATTGTCCTGCGAGTAGTAAGCATTTCTCACGGTCAAGGTGAGCGCGTCAATTGGCAAGTTCTACTACGAGCGACTTGCCAATTCCAACACAGACCTTTACAAAGGAGGGCGTACTTTAGAGTGTTCGATATCTGTCGGATTTTATCCTGTGTTAAACCGCGGAAGCGCATTTGTGGATGCGAACCTGATGATCTGAAGTGGGCAAGGATGGTTGAGTGATCTCGATTGACCTTGTCTAATGAATATTACAGTTAGTCAGCTCAGCCACGGCCTATGTATTCCAGTACATGTGAAAGAACACATGGTAGAGACGGCCGGATGAACGAAAACCACCAAGTTAACAGTGTCCTAACTTTCATCAATCTCAGATCCCATTGATCCGCCCTGACTCCCTCACCGACGGAGGATCAGTGTGCTCATTCCGATGCCAGACAAGTGGCTTTGCAATGGTGCACAAAGGCTCTGTGGTACTGAAGCTATTAGTGTCCCATTTGGGATCTAGTACAATAATCAGACATCGAAGACAAGACGTGAAGTAGTTGGGTGCACAGGGGCTCACATTTATATGGGCCAGCAGGGTAGCTCGATTGCCTGGGTCTTTTAGGTGCCTGTTTAGTAGCACATTGTATCACCCTTGTGATGAGATATCTATTGATAAGTTGAGTAGAGAAGAGAGTCAACAATCTGTTGAAGTAGTCGTTGCGTGGAAGCGATAAGCTGAGCAATGGCTTGTGTAGAAAGCCTTTGTTCTCGATAAAACCTGTCGGGTTGTACTGTATGTTGGAAGTAAATTCTAGGACAGGAACAGGGAAATTAAAGTCAGAAAAGATATTGCCTTCACGGTGGAAGTCCTTGGAGTCTGTAAAATGACCATAATCTCCCAGCTGCTCTTGTAAGCCTCAAACAGAATCTGAAGGGTATGCGTCCTCACCTTTACCCCATCGGGAGCTAACGAGAATTCCATGAGGACCCCATCTACAAGTAGTTCATACTGATTCAGCCCGCTCGCAATCATGAGACCCCGCATGTCGCGATTGGGACCATTGGTTCCCTATTAAGTAGTAACATCAATGTCAGTGAGATAATGTACATTTACACTTGTAGGACAACTCACCTCGACATTGAAGCCTATCCATTCATCTGGTACATTACAGGAAACAGGACACTGAAATGCCTCAATCCTAACACCACATTTCCGGGAGCTCTCCCACATGAAGCAGGAAGTCTGCACAGTCCAGGTTGAGCCAAGAATATGGGTTTGCATGATGCAGACACGATCATAGCGTTCACCTCGAGAACGCGCCTTAGCCATGGATCGGGCATGCTCTGGCCCCCTTGCCAGCATTTTATTGTATTCTTCTTTGGCATAGTCCTCCCATGAACATTTGCCGAATATTATATTGGAAGGTTTCTTGTAAGTAAAGTGTATCCAATCCTGTCCAAAGCATTGTCCAAAGCCCACTGCAAAGTGGCAGTTAACTTGACTATCAGAATAGACTTTGACACAAAGTGGATTGGTGGCGTTTAGTGTGACTGTATTTCCTCTGGTTTCTGGGTATGTGCCACAATAGGTGATACCATTCTTGGTGATCGCACTGTCATCGATTTCGAATGTGGTTTCATGATGCAGCATGTCTTGATATCTGAGATAGAGCTGACGGAATTGTAGGGTTCGGTCTCCAGAAACTTTGAGCCACAGCGAAGTAGCATATCTATAGTAGTTGGATTTCCATGAAGCCAACTTGATTGACACTGGAGGTGAAAATGGGCGATAGCGGCATGGCAGCCAGGCTTCGAAGACAGAGCGAAACTCAACATAGGGACGAAGGAGCATCCAAATTTGAATGCCGCGATTGGTGACAGGGAATATGCCAAACCGATCTTCTTCGACCGAGTGCAGTGCTTCTTCCGAGATGTGATTTTTGAGAGAGTCGATGAATTCGTCGGGATCCATCAGTTCCATTGTATCACAGTGCCGGAAGAAGCTTGGGTCGTCAGCAAGGATACTGCCAGTCCACCCATTTCTTCCAATGGAATCCCACGCAAAGATGCTTTGGTCGTTTGACATGCGGATGATTTCTAGTTGAAGGCGATGAAATGCCTTTTTCCCCTCCCCATACAGCATCGGCATATTTACATCCAGTAGACCCAACAGGGAATAAGCTCTGTCCTCGACCCGACTCGTCATCCGACCAGCAGCCCATGACATGATTTGTGCAACGCAAGGACGGTTTCCGGAAAGTCCATTCGTCAATACATGCTGTGGAACTCGAGTAATGGATGACAAGATGGCTGCAAGAGTTTTTTTGTCGCCGATGTGGTGCCAATCCTTGTTGAAGAACCGGACATCATTCGGTGCTATCATCTCCTGTAGGGTCCACCCACGCGAGAACCACTCCGGCCAACCGTTGGAATTGGGATACGTCCTCTTGTCACTCTCGACGGGAAATGCTGTGCCAGGAACGTCGTGGAGGTACGTATAACATACCCTCGAGTTTTCATACCACCGGTACATGGAATTGATCGCCTCGGATAGCTCTGCGCTGCTTCGCTTGTCTATACAACAAGTGTCGATCCACAACCACCCGTACCCGTCCCCTTTAGCCTGCTTACAACAACCGAGGATCTTCTGGTAGCCGAGGCGTCGGCGAACTTCATCCTGCTCATCCATTTTCATTTTTGCTAGCTCGGTCATCTCATCATAGTGGACTTCTTGCTCGCTCCACCGATGCGATAAGATCGCGTAGGGGGTGGTTTCATCGTCACGGAACTCGAGGATCCGGATTCGACGGTCCACTTGCTTTCTCTCTCTAATCAATTCCTCCCTCCTCAGAAAGGCTTCAACGTTGATCAGGTGCATCCTGCACAAGTCCATGCGTGTCAATCTTAGGCCATGATCGACGATCGTGGAATGAGTTCCATACCTCCTCCAAATGAATCAGTCAGACACAGATTCCCGAATAAATATGTAGGGCACGCAGTTGTGGTAATGCGACTGCGTTGGTTCTATTTGATTGGTCGGTGTCTTATATGCGTCTAGAGGCCAGATAATGGCACGGGTGTTTCTTGACTAAGAGGTTCAAGTGTTGATAAAGCCTCGCATGACGAGTCGAAATTTGCAAGCCTGGGAAGAAATTGGCTGATCTGGCAGTGCTGCAGCAGCCACTGGTCCTTGCTAAGGCTCGCAACTGGGCGAGGTGTGTATGAAAGTGCGAGCGTGTCCAAGAGCTGGCAGGGCAAGGCCCGACAAACCGACCTTGTGGGCCCCATAGAAGTCTGAGCAAGAACCTGTTGCATCTATGCTAGTTCTCGCACTAAGTCTTGCAAGGACATGTCAGAAGTTAGAACAAAATTCCGTGCAGGCATGCATTTATATAAGTTGGCTAGTCTACTATGTCCCTCACATTCGAAGAAGCATGGACGGCTATAAATACACCGCCCTCCGGACTCCCCTGGACGCTATTTACACATGAAAACAGTTTATTTTTCCAAGCGCAAAGTCACCGACGCTAGGGCTCCGAGTACAAGCAGCAATAAGTACACGTCAAGTAGAACAGGACAGAAGCAGTGACTGCGAACTACAACCCCATTGAATCTTTCAAACCCCAAACAGGTGAATGGAAAACGGCCCGAGTCATTCAGGGAAACCCGGTCCGCACGAACTGAGTCGACAAAGTGCTTTATAAAACCTGGAACGCTTACAGCGTCCAGGTAATATTCAACAGTCTCTTGCACGTGAACGAACGCAGATCTTGGTTCACTGGAATCCTTCTACGAGCTCAAAAGGTAACTTCAGTTCTTTACTGGTAAAAATGAGCATGCACGGCGCTGGCATACCTGTGGGAATTTCGTGACATCACGTTGCGCTTCATAATGCATAGGGGCAAAGGACATCAAATTCGCAGAGGATGGTTGAAAAGTTGGTATTTTAGTAAATTATGATCACGACACTTTTGTTCAGACTGAATCCTTGATCTGATCCACGGCCAGACAAGTCGGCTCATGAGAGACGGCACACAGCGGAACCAAGGTCTGACACCATCCCGGGACACAGAATGCCGCTCCATGTCATATTTTGAGGCGTAATCTGACTATAGACAAATTATGAACTCGAAATGCCATCTGCGCCAGCAAAACCCTTGCTTGCGGATTTGCACAGGCACAGACGACCAACCACTGATAAGGTCCAACTTCCAACGGTCTTACTAGCACGTCTACATTTGAGATGCACACAGCACAACTTTAGCACACAAAGGGCATCAATGCCAACGACCCCAGCTGTCCCAGTCACGTCAGGATTACAGCCCACGTTCGCCCTTCATCGCCGCCTTGGTGCAAGAAATGATACGACATTTGTCAGATACTCTTGTTCTTCACTCGTTTACCAACAATCATACGCTACCGAATAAGGCAAATTTTTCCGTCGTTACACGAAATATCGATTTCCCGAACCCTTGACAAGCAAGGGAATTGAGCATGCATGTATAAGGAACTCACCGCGTCGAGATTACTGTTAGATGAAAGAGAGCCAAGTAAAACGAGGAATAGAAGGCATCGAAGGACACAACTACGTCTTCTGGTGGCTAACTGAGCAGAAGACATCTGAAACGTGGTCGCCAGACTCGGCCATAATAAACTCTGTGGCCAAACGTTACGGTCAGCGAGTTAGATATACGGTGATTAGGAGGTAAAGATAACACATATTCAAGCTTAATTTTCACCGTCAACACGGTGTTTGCAAAGTCCAATGCGACACGATAAGTTAACTTTCATGATGCACAGCAGTTAGGATATTATGAAATCCATGAGGAGATTGATGATACTATGCCCACCCACGGTCAAAAGTCGGTCAGTAAACCCAATACAGGAAGTGTTAGATATAGGGAGAAACTGGTAGAATTTCCGAGGCCATCGTAAACGACCTGAGGAATTGAAGGTTAGTGCGATGCTACAATGGCACCTTCCTTACCAACGAACGGGTGCCAACTCGTTTCCAGTTAAAGGTTCGCCGACTATGCCACAAGGTCGTGGATGACGAGGCGGATCGATAAACGTACTTGAAAGCCACACCTGGCAAGCGTGCACGAACCCCAAGAGAAATGTTACGCCCGCCGATGACATCGATGACAAGTCGTCTGATCATGGGCAGTACATCGGAACCAAACCTGATATACGGATATGAAAACGAACTGTAACAGAAACTCGTTATCCTGCCCATTCCGCAATTGCAGAGGCCGATTTGAGTCCACATGTCCAAAAACAGAAAGGCCATTCGTGTCCTGCCATGATGGCGAGCATGGCATGCTGGCTTCCAACAGACAAATACTTTGCGGTTAAACGCAGTACCGTCGGCAAGCGGAACGTGCAGACCACGAGGTGGTCTCCACATAGTTGATGCTGGGGATCAATGTGGTTCCTTCCGCAAGGCTGGGTCTCTGTTTATATATCTACGGAGGTGAAGCAAACATCCTAATCTCCTTCTCCACCCTCTGGTTCAATTGTAGCCCAACTACCTCACCCTCGACGCGATTCGCGAAAAAAAAAAACACTCCTTTCTTCACCACCATGCCTTCCAAAAAGCCAGACTACTATGTCATCCTTGGTCTCGTCAGAAACGCCAGCGACGACGAGATCAGAGCTGCGTACAAAAAGCTCGTATGTCCTGTGTATACTCCTCGCTCTATCCATTCATATCTGACGCGTTACTACCCAAGGCTTTGCAGTGGCACCCTGACCGTCACTTATCAGGGAAGGAACACGCGGCGCAGAAGTTTATCGAAGTCAGGGAGCCATGCATTCGTCTTGATCGATCTTTGACATCCTCGCCCTGTAGGTGAATACTGCATATCATGCATTGATGGACGGCAAAGAAAGTACCCATTCCGCCTCTGCCGAGGGATCATCTGCTGCTAGCGTACCAACTAGCAAGTCGAACACAGCCAGCGCGAGTACAACCAAATCCGACGCCAGAGGTACTTCGGAGCCCTCCAGTCGTCCATCTTCGTCAAGTTCAAAGACGAGCAAGCGTACAACTCCACCACAGAATGCACCCTCTTCTACACCTTCAGAGAGTCAAGGATCTGGCACCGCAAAGTCCAACTCGGGCTCGAAAGCTACCTCATCGCCGCATTCCACTGATGGCCCCAATGACTCGCGTGCACGCTCAGATGAGAATAAAGCGGGCGGGAAACGTGCTACTTCTGATCACATGAAGAGACCCCGTAACGCCTCCAAATCACACGACCACCTCCGAGCACCGCCCACGTCCAGCGGTCGGAAGAACCCTTCCCCCTCCGCTTTCACGTCCGCGGCACGCACGAATCATTCCGATGAATCCAGCCGGTCCAGGCCGTCCAAACAGGATGCTCGTCCTGGCCATCGACCAAATGAAGGCGTTTCACGGACCAATAAGCCAGTCATACCTCCATCCTCGAGTCGTTTACACAAGGCATCCAGGTTAGGACTTGCCGAGTAAGCACGCTATTAACCGTAAAACCAACCATATTTCTCATGCCGATAGCTAGTGATTTCATTCAAAAACTCTCCAAAGGATCGATGGGAAAGAAGGACCGTCAAGAACATATGCCTCATTCTGACGACATTCCACCATTCAGTTCACCACTGCGTGCAATGAGATCTCCTCGGGATGCTTCCAAAGAATGGCTTTTCCCGCTCCAATTATCTCTCGAAGAGATCTTTGGCGGATCACACCATCGTTTCTTGGTAAAGAGGGTGCTACTTTCTTGCCGAATTGAGGAAGTGGAAATTCACGTACATGTACCCGCTGGTACACGAACCGGTACAAGAATCGTGTGTCCACGTGCAGGCCATCAGCGGAAGGATGGAACATTCCATGACGTAGTTTTCCTGGTTGAGGATGAACCCGACCAACGATTCTCTCGGGTAAAGGACGACTTACATTTGGATATATGTGTACCCTGGGAGGATACCCTCGTCGATGGAGGGGGAGAAATCTACATAGAGGGTATCGATGGCAAAGAGGTTTCCTTCATCCTTCCCTATCCAATATATGATCATGCTACGGAGGGCCAGGTCGTCATCAGAGGGGCTGGCATGCCAATACGTCATGGACATAAGACAGTGGGCCGTGGTGATATGATTATCAGGTGTGAATCACAGCTCGCGTCTTCGATGTATCCATTGACATTTCTTAGATGGCAGGTTGTATTCTCTATGCCGTCCAAGTGGCAGACCTTCAAAAGGGCCTTTCGTATGAAAGCCTGATATGTCTATCAGGATACCTACATTATGACAGATGGGGTTCTATGGTGACTGACAGCATTTTTTCTCGTGGGTTATATGTGGACAAGCGCGATTGTAGGTTAAGTGGTCGTCTAAGCTCACCTTCCTTTATGTCCAGTTTGCACTGTACACTATTCAAATGCACGTTTTCTTGGAAACAAGAGAATACCCTTTCTTGAGCAAGCAATATACCAGCCTGGCCGTCGGTTGGACCTCACCACTGATGGCATACGGAATGACGGAACTTCCTCCCCGGCCACGAGGATACACCGTGCGCGTTGGCGCGCTATTGATGTTGCTTCCCGGCACTAAATGAAGTCACATTCACTCCTTTATCTGCCATAGGGTTGAGTTATCACTACTCCACAAGCTGTGGCCACCGTTTTTGCTCCAAGGTGAGCCACAGATTCTTTTGCATAACTAGTGATCTATTTCACCATCTCGACCTTCCATCTCCAGTGCTGAGGAAGTTCAATACACGTTCCTTAGGCATTGCCTGTACACGATGCATTTAGGCGCTGGCTACTCCCATTAGCCCACCTTGGAACGTTCACGTGAGCATTGATACATGCGCTTGAAACGCGATGTGCACGCGCACACCACCATCGCCTTACTAGGAGGTACATAAAGAATAGAATTCCCGTTGACCTCTCTTCTGACCCCCAAGACCTGACACACACCGCTCAAACACCGAAAGATTTGACTCTGTACCATCATGCGTCTGTTTGGTGGAGACAACAATAGCTGGTCGAACCATCTGCTTCTCAAGGTAAATCCCTCGCTCTCAGAAAGAGGGAACAAGGCTGACGTTTCTTCAGCTTGCCAATATCGTTGGCGCCATGTTTGTGATGGGTGGCAATGTGTATACTGTCATATCTCCTTGGGACGTTTATTACTCTGGCAAGGAAACGTATTTCACTCCTGCCCCGTGGTCTTTCTTTGTGTGGTATGTCCCAAGCGTAACAAGAAAAAGGATGGAACTCAGCTCTTTCATAGGCCACTCATCCACATGCTCATTCTTGGAACCTGCATATACCAGTTTTCCGGAAGAGGCAAGGAAGTCATCATCGAGCGTATTGGTTGGAAACTCCCGCTCCTCGACTTCCTCAACGGAATGTATATCTACTCCTGGACCATCCAGGAATACAGATACGGTGCGTACCAGAATGGTTGGTTGGTTTTGGTTCCTTGATTTGATTTGGTCCACAGGTCTTGTGTTCATGATCTTCGCGGTGTCGGTTGTCGCGGTTAGTTCTTTCTCCTCACGTCTCCCATTACCATCAATCTGAAGTTGGGTGCTGAATAGCAAATATACAATGACGTCAAGGATGTACAGCTGCGAAACTTCTGCGATGAGGTCTTGTTGCACCTCCCCTTCTCCCTTTACCACGGATGGACAATCTGTCTTGTGTTCTTGTCCGCGTTCGAAGCTTTCGGTGTGAATGCTGTCACCACATCTGCTGATCCCTGGACAAAAGCCGGTGTCTTTATCTCTCTGTACGTTCTGACCCACCCAGTCATGGGATCTGTACTAACGTGATTCTCGTCAAGTGTTTTGCTTGAGGTTGTATCCTGCGTATATGCTTACTCGGCGATCGAGGGTGACCTCCCTGCTTGTCTCGCTATCACGTGGTACCTGTTCGCCCTCGTCGTCCAACAAACACCTGAGCGCACTGGCTTCATCCACTACAGTGCCCTTGGTGCTGCCATTTTATCACTTTGCTGGGTCATGAGATGCCTTATCGGTTTGGAACTGAAGTACAGGGGTAGGCACAACAGGTTCGGCTTTGGCAGTGAGACCACGCATTTACTGGGTGGGCACTAAGCACACTGCACCGAGCAGTGCCGGATATTGTGAATGACTTATGCATGCATGTTCTCGATACGACTCATTGCGCTGCCTGTTCTGTGTACATACGCTAATATGATGATTAATCTCATTTCGAGGCTGTTGCTCGCCCACTGTACAACAAGCAATGCATTTCTTAGTCTACAAGCTCGCTCGACGGACTGCGATCAAGGACACCACTAGCAGATCAAATACATGAACAAAACAAGCGAGGCACTGCCCCTAGGACAAATTCCTTATCAGTCGAACTTGATTGGCTCCACCTTCTTTGGGCAAGGCAGTCCAACGAAACTACCAGAAACCTGAGCTGTGCCACCGCGTTTCGTCGGTGAGCTATGTGGGCTCTGACCATCCCGATTTGACTTTGGAGTTCTGGAATTAGCTTTGCATAGCACCGATGGAGGGGGACCGATCAGTCTGGAGATCGTCCAGGGGAGCTCATATCTTGCCAGGCCAGCCCACCGAATGTAACGCGCGAGTTCGAGATGCAGGGTCGGGTAATACGTCGTCGAAGCCTTGCGCGATATCTGAAAAGGTTGTGCAACAATCGACGCATCATCATCGCGAAGTAACATACCAAGATGATCCGTTCCAAGCCAGACGCGAAGAGATCTGCATGGAACCGATGGGCAGACATCTCGTGGTCCTTCTCCATACCCAACTCATGCACACTCTTGGAAATGGCATTTAGGAGTCTGAAGTGTGTGGTCTGTGGAGAACTTCGTGTCAAGCTAGTTTGGTGAGACTTCTATACTTACGAAGTAACTCATAGCCTCAAATTCTACGCCTCCCGTCATGCCTCCAGGAGCCTTGGGCTTTTCGACTTTACCTTCGTCCACCTCAACAAGGTTCCAGACCGTATTGTTCGGGTGGCAAAAGACCCAGAAATAATCTCTACATACATCAGAGAGCTCTTGCAGATACGTCTTGTAAATCCGTGGAAGGCGTAAAGATTCGATGAAGGCATGGGGAGCAACAGGGACTGCGGGACACTCCGCCGGTGGAGGTGCTGGAGTCAACAGTAATGCCCGAATGAGTGAGAAAAAGTTCTTGTGAGGAGTAGGGAGAGTGATAACGTTGGTGAGTGAGTTAGACTCCCATGCTTCCCGACGAAGGCGGCTGAGTCCTATTGATGGAAGGGAGGACGACGGGTAGATGTCAAATAAGATCAGGAGTAGCTCCACGATCAGTTGCCGAGTAGCGACATCGCCAGGCTTCTTGTCAGAATATAACAGGGACATTAATTGAACATATGGGGTTGGACACGAACTTCGCAGGGCGAAGCATCCTATTGATGATGTTGATAGAGCTTTAAAACAGCGCAAAAGTTCGTGCAACATTTGATCATCATGTTGCTCCTCACTTTTAGTGATCATCTTAGCACTTGGAAGGAGAGCACCGAGAGAGGAGTACGAACCGCCACTCCACTTCCAAGATCTCATTAAGTCTCGTTAACAAAGCACTATAACCTCCTGATCGGAGAAATTCCTCTGTCCAACTGAAGCAAAGTTGAAGTTTATTTCGATGAGATATTGAAACCACTCACGCCGCTGCTTCGTTGCGCAGCATAAGTCTGAGCTTCTTTACCACGTCAATATCAAGTGACATGCTCGAAGACGAAAACAAGGTGCTGCAGAACTTGACTGGGGTGATCGTCTTTCCAAATGCCTTGTCCTTCGACTTGTTTGTCATCAGATCACCGGGAATGACAGCAGGTGTTTGAGAGCGGGAAAGGGACCTGGACGTGTCAAATGACATTCCCCGTCCGTGGGTTTTATCTGGGAAGTCGGGTGTGTGCAAGTCGGCGGTACTCTTGCCAGCAAGGGGGTTTCCCCACAATCCACGTCGTGGCGGACCATCTTGGCCAAGTCCAGAGATGGGTGTGTGAGAGATGATTGATTCGATACTCCGAGCTTTTCGGACGGTACGAGGGGTGGATGGCTGTGCGGCGGTTGTAGCGCTCACAGGGGGGTTAGTCGTTAGGACGCGAGATGATTTGAGCATAGCTGCCTTCACGGTCGCGTCCATGTTTACAAGCTTAGGCCGCAGGGTGGAGGGAATCTGCAGTTCATCCTATACACCATCTAACTGAGAATCTTTACAAGTGACAGACAAGGGCGATGGCTCACCAACAGCTGATCAAAAGCTTGGTTCATAGCCTGGGGTTCAGCCGGCGCATCTTGGGATACCTTGGCCGACTTCGACTTTTCGTGTTTACCCTTAGTCTGCGGCACTTTTGACGGTTTATTCACCTGAACCGTATTGGCAGAGTCTGCGGGGAGGTTCTCCTTGCCGTTGGAGATGTCTCCAAGACTAGTGACCATGGTAAATTCCGACGAGGATATCCTCTTGGAAGGTAAAATTCCTTTAAACATTTTTAAGTTGTCTTTTCTTTCGTTCGTGAGTTGGATCGTGAAGGGTTTATACAGAGAATAAAAAGCCAAAACACGTTGCAAGGGTCCGTCGCGGTTCGCCTTGCTGGACGCGTCGGTCACGTGATTGATTTTCTTAGGGCCGGAATGCCGCTCCTCACTCCAACTCAACTTGTAACTTGCAGGGTAACCCTGAACCATGTTGCACTTTTAGTGTCTTACTCGTGGGCTGAGCCGTTCTCCGTCTTTATCGTGTAGGCCTTCCTCGTGCGGGGCATCTTAGCAACCATGAAATCCTGCTGAAGCGCCATTGCCGAGGTCTCGTAAATTAGACTATTCGAGTTCTCCATCAGAACGAGTTCAAGACATCTGTACGAACTATGGAAAAGTGTTATGTGGATATGCCTTGTTTATAGATGAGCTGGATGTACTAATGAAACAATGCAGGAGACACAGATGCGCTGTATACTGTACTGGTACCCGCCCAGAATTCATTCCACGGAGCGGTTGCAAAATACTATCAGTGATTAGTGTATTACCAAACGCTCGCGAAGCAAAACTGTAAAGAAAGGAGTACACGTATGTTCCATGGCGCGGGTAACCTCTTCAGACTAGGAGGAGTCGGTGTCTCCCCTGAACGTGCAATAGGTCCCGCCATTCGACTACACCACCTCTATTATCTCTCCGATGCCACACGGTTTCGAGCACCCTCACCGTCTGGTGGATGTTCCCGAAGCCGTCCTGCATGTTGAGCAACCTCGTTTTGAGCACTTCGCGTTGGACTGGGTTGTCTGTCATGCATCCCGCCAAATAAATCGGGAATATCAGCACTCGGTCCACGATCGACACAGGGAGCTGACGGAGAAAGATTATGATGATCTCTACTGATCGCATGATTTCTGGGACTCCTATAGGCATATCAGCATTCGAACGGGAATCTTGCAGAGAAATTGCGTACCAGGATTCGCACCACTCAGTACTATGTGCAGATACATAATGGCCGCTTCTCGGAATATGCTGGCTACGACCTGCCGTGTAACATCTACCTGGGATGTTGCTCCTGAATGCCTCGTAGTGCTAGTGTCGCTCATCGCCGATTCAGGGTGCAACCTCGTCTGGTCCACGTCCTGAGAATATCCTGATTGATTATCAGCTCGAAGATGCCGCTCGAGGACATCCCCACGCCGGATTAGTTCCTTCATACTGAGCGTGCCATTCCTGAACTCTTGTGATTTCCAGCACTCGAGCGACGATATCTCAGCGATTCCCAACAATGCTTCATCCGGACACCCCGTCAAGCTTTCTACTCGCGTGTCGAGTTCTTCAACGGCATTCCGTCCGGATGCCGCCCAAAAGCCCCCGCCCCCACGGTACAAGCGACGGTAAAAATGGAGGTGCTTTGGCACCACACATAGTGTGACTGTTGACATGACGTCTAGCCACTAACGGATGGTGAGTATTTTCAATTTAACGAAAGGTTCAAGCTTACCATCGTTGTCCTGAGGGCTAATCGAGCACCAGGACTCATGTTTATGATCGCCAACTTTGGGTTCTCGTGCGACGTAATCCCTGTATGCATGACCCATTCATTTGCGATATCGAGCATCGGTTGCCAATCCGTCACCCCCCCGGAAAATGTTGAAAAACTTAACAGATGCAATGCAGCATTCGCGTCTGCCTCAGACAAGGTGCTCTGTCTGCCTTGGTGTAGTTGTGCGCATGCGTTATCGTAAAACACGAGCGCTTGCGAGTTCTCGAGCATGTTCGGTACTAGTTCTTTGCTGGTTCGGAGGCACACATCATGTAGGCTAGCGAGGGCGCAGAGGGCGTTCGTTAATGAACCTTGTGGATATTGTAATACAAGCTAGAAGCAAACAACGTGAGTCTTCTTTATATTAACTCAGATAAACGAACGTACTGAATACGTTATATCTTCGACGGAGGTATTTGGCAAAGCGAACTGCAAACCACAGACCCGACTGAAATAATACAGTACGTGTTCGGTTTGTATATTGTGCCCAGAAAGGGCTGTTATAGTGGTTTCCCCATTGAACGTGACAGGGGATGGGGTGAAGTTATCAAAAGTAGGAGTGAATTGTGCGAGGTCATGCGGAGAAGGGTGCGAGGGGGGGATCGTTATGGACGGCGTGTAAGGAGAATGGGTGTTGATTTGTGAAAAATTGGTATCGTATTGCGGCTGAAAATCGAAAGGCGAGTTGACAGATCCCGATGAACCTGGATATTGTCAGCCAATGACCGCTCACTTATATCCGATAGGCTCCCCACCAAATGCTGACAATATCGATGAACCCTCGCCAAGATTTTGTCCGTGTGACGGATCGCTGAAGATGAGACTAGGTGTTGGTCCTGGTTCATTTGCTATAGGTAGCACGGTTGAAGAGGGACCCTGGTACTGGTGCGTGGTGAACACCGATGAAGACCCTGTCGTTGCTTGTAGTATCGAAGATCTTGGCTGGCCGCGAATTAAGCCAGCCCTTGTAAGCTGCGCCTTGATGTCCGCCTTGTAAGTTTCTACAGCTTGTTTGTCCTGTATAAGGCAGCTGGTAAGCATATGCTGATCGATTGTTCCCAGGAATACGCACTCGCATCCAGTCAGGACGTTTTGGCCCCCAACCGAGACACTTGATTTTCAGACGATTGCACGTGTGACATGAGTCACCTTCGCGCTGTTCGTCGCATTTCTGTTCAGGGATGGTTTGTAAGAACAGGTGTATGAAACATGTTCTGCTGGTGCTTACCTTTCTCCGCAGCCGGCAAGTCCTGGCGTCCGTGGCAAATGGCCGTCAAGGCGCGTGAGGAGGGCAAGATGACACCTACCAACAACCACCTTTGCCTGTCGACGCAGGACGAGGTAGATCTATGGGTATTCTACTGGGTGTGTCATGTAAGCGAGGTGTCTGTTCGTCGGTGTCATCAGAGGGCCTTGAGGTGAGTGCTGTGATTAGCTGTGCGGGGGAGGTGTTACTTGACGCGACGTCCGACGAGGGGGAATCGCTCGATTGATGAGACATGCTTGCGCAAGCTACTTGGGGTGAAATAGATATGTGTCAGGTGGAAGTATGATACAAGGTAATATATGGCGGGGTGTTCGGGGAATGTGATGTAATGTAAGATCAGGAGGGATTAGTAGCTGTGCCGGAGGTGCAGAGATGGCGCGTCCGCTGGCTAAAAGGTGGCGAGGGGTTGACTCGAAGACCTAGTGGTGATGAGAGAAGGAATAGGAAGGGTTGCTGAGTCAAATGAGCATGCAAGGAGATGTCGGACACTAAGGGTAAACTAAGGGGGGAAGAAGGTCCAGTGGCAGGGACTAGGCCATGTTGCTGGGCCATGAAGTAATTGAGTGTTCGAACACAGACACCGCATCCCCGGAGGCTATGGACATCATCAGCGTCTGGTCGGTGATGCATAAGCTGCGATCCACGGAGGATTCGACAAGCCGTATCAAATTCGGACCCTCAAAAATAGCGCGACCGAGTCCTCACACAAGTTGTGGTAACACAATACAGCACACATTTTTCATTGATCGCTTTCGACTCGCGGGGACATAAGCATCAGAAAGGACGTCGGATTAGGTAAAGCTCCGAGGGCAATGGCCTTAACGATGGGCGAGGCATGGGAACAAGAGAAACGCAACCCTGCAAATCGTGACATTGAACACGACCTATGGCCACAGGAAGACAAATTTCTTTGTTGTCCTATTCGCCTCTTGTTATCCACACAATAAGCAGGAAGTGTCACCAAATGGCAGTGGCAAATATCAATGGCATTGCCACCACCACCACCACCACCACCAGATGATTCAAGAGCTGTGTCTAACGTGAACTGAGGACAGTGGGGCTAGCTACTCAGGGGGGAAGGGGATGAACCCTGCTGAGGAGTGCCTTGACTTTCTATCAATGCACCCTGACTTAATATATACCTCGCTATCTTGCTCTCGCCCTTGCAATCGATCTTGGAGCAGAACTGCGAAGTAGGGGGAAAGCATTTTCCGAGCCTCACAAAGGCATATCATTATCATTTCTCGGGGGCTCGATGGGGAAGTGGCGCACAATCGCATTGCCCCGCAAGCCCCGTGACAAGTGACAGACGAGTTGAAGATCACAGTGCAAGTCTACCTCGGATGGTCGAAGCGCCGTGTGTGTCGATCTATGACATTTTTCATAATGATACGAGAGTGCTATGCAGTTGCGGGCAACGACGGTCGATAGAGACAACAGAATGAGATATGGTGGAGGTTGTCGGCCTATGATACCGGACGCAAGAGAAGTCCGATTCGATGAGAACGTACTAAACTTGCTGTTGACGGCCCGTGTCTATGATCGTATACATGCGGCTTCCACTCGTAGATATCAGACCACGGACAAGGAAACAATGTTAAGGTTCTTCCACACGGAGAGCAGAAAAAGGAGATGGAATGGCCAACTACGTCGCACCATGTGTGGATTCATTTCACTAGTGTAGTGACCGGAACTCGGTTGTATCAAGACGGCGATGTCAGTGCGGAAGTATCTTGAAACACCGGACTAGATGTTTGACGTGAACTTTCGGTTGATTGCGAGGCACGAGAAAAAGAACAGGAAATATTATCCAGAATGGGCCATTTTGCGTCCTAAACGCGTAGTCTGGACCATCGGGAGTACGTACGTGCCCACACTCGCCGAGAGTGCCTGTCAAGCAGAAAAAAGCCTTTGTTATTTTGGCTCCTGTTCTCACTATTATTAAGGGCGTTCAGCCAAGGAGTACGAACACGAGTTGGACAAGTATGACGACCTAGGTCTGGACGCTCGGTGTATCTGCCCCTTGAATCTACCTGCGGAACTATTCCCCCTTTCTGTGGGGCATGATGGCATCAGACGCTCCAACACCAGAAAACAGCCATCTCTCCCTTTCCTTTTGTCGACCTATGAACTTCAGCCTCGTTGCAGAGCCACTCGTTCAGGATGCATCAAATAGATTGCTATTTCCAGTGGATCTTCGCCGTAACATGCCACACCGGCATGGTACACGTTAAGGTGACTGCTGTTTGTAACTTATCTCTATCACTGCCAGGCTATGGCAAGGATATGATCCGAATCACCATGTCGATAAGTGAACAGGTAAGGGGAGATAACCACGTTCATCACAAGACGTTACGCCGCCTTGGTAAGTACGCAGACGAAGAACACGCGCAATAGAAGAGTATCAGTCCTGTTGTATTGTCTAGGCGACGGTTAATACTGGTGGAGGACCCGCTTGGTTGCGACAAAGTGTGAAAAAAATCTCTGGCTAACCACCTTCTTTGTGTGTCCTCTGACTCTACTTACCTTGATTTGTCGTGCTCATGGACCCGAAAAGAACTTTTTCTGCATGATTATGATCATCAACCGTCGTGATCTCGGCATTCACTCTGATCATGCATCAAACCTTTTCCTTCTAGGATGAAATAGTCCGTGATTTCTTCCCTTGAAAGTAGTAGCTATTGTGCCGTATGTGAGATCATGTTGTAATGTTTTACAAAGCGTGATGGGGAACGTATCGCATGCAGATGAAACGTGAGGGGAGAGTACTACAACTACTATATAGGGCCAACAAACTGCGCAGCAGGTGCGGGATGCATGAGTGTAGATTATTGCGTGGGGATGATGTTGATATGATCTCTTTGTTGGAGTAATGAGCACGAAAAAGAGAACAAGAAAAAAAAATGGTAGGAAAAATTTGGAGTAGAAAAGAATCTAGCCATCTAGACGAGAAGCATTTCTGCATCTCTCAATACCTGGCGCCAGTCGACCTCTTCCGTGCCTCGGCGACGCCAAACTTCATCAATCAAGTACTCCACTTGGGAGCAGTTCCCAAGTCCACTTGGTCTCTGCTCCTTTAGACGTTCAATGAGGTAGTGTTTATGCTCCACCTTATTGGTGAGACACCCAGCTATGCAGATGCTGAACACGACGCTGCGCACGACAGAGCGACCCGTCGATCCACTCCCGGCAGCTTTGAGACATGTGACGGTATCATCAACAGCCTCGATAATTTCGGGACACTGGGGAAAGTCGCCCGAAATGACTGAATGGAGGTACACGTGCGCAGAGGCGCGGAACACCTCGGATGTGAGTCTCCGCTGGCGTGCGCGGTCCGACTGATCATGGCGATCGTTATTCGCCAAGGTGCGCTCGCGCTCGTCTGAACTGCGTTTTTTGAGGATCTCCCCGATACGTTCGCCACGTTTCACCAGCTCAGGCACGCTCAGTCTGTTCTCTGCACGGTGTTCCTCCTTCCACGCGGCAAGTGCGGCAATTTCAGCGAGTGCAAGTACGATGTGGTTGTCGCAGCCCATGACGGCCATCATCGAGTACTCCTCACACGGTAAGATAGGGACGTCATCGAATGATGCTTCGGAGTATGCGGAAGAAAAGAGGTCGCGGACGACATCCAACATGATTGGCGTGCGGACGAGTGTGGTAGATGCGAGTACGTCGAACCAGATCGAGGTCTTGATGATGAACCGAAGAGATTCCGAGCACGTCAGTAGTACCCGACGGGGGCCACCGTATGTTTTCAAAATGCCAAGGGAGAAATAGCAAGCAGCATCCAGGAAGGCTTGCCACTGGCCTTTTCCGCCAGAGAGTAGGAAGTAAGACACCACGCATAGCCCAGCAAAGGCCTCATCTTCATTCAGGACTGAATTAGTGGGGAGAAGGCGGTGAAGCCCAACCATGTCGGCGGGGATAAGTACGCCAGGTCTACCATATTCACGGGTCTTTCGGTGGAGTTCTGACAAGAGACAGGCAGCTTCGCGTGCTGACTCACTCGAGTGAATGAGATTCCAGACAATGGCATCAAGGGAACCATCCGCGTGGAGGTATTGCATACGAAGGACATTGTCCATGTAATAGTTCAAGGCATTATTCTGGCGAGTGTCCAAGCTGAAGTTCCAAGGACGGGATGGAACAGATGGTAACAATAGATACGCAGACGACACATCACTAGCCTGGTCGTCATCAATAGGCCCAGGGACAGTATGAGAATACCATCTCGAAAAGTCACTTGTATGAGGTCTTGGAAGATGAAGAGCATGGTGATGATGATGATGAGAGAGAGTAGAATGATGAGAAGTCCCTGCCAACAAAGGAGGGCGATTGAGCACTATAATACATACATATTCTTAGTAACGATACGGGGTCTTACATGATTGATCTAAGCTAACAGAAGGCGAGGTGAATGGATGAGGGAGGATGACTGAATCGTATCCAGGAGAGTCAGGGTTCTCTTGCATTACGGGTAAGCCTGAAGCGAATTGAGCTCAAAAGTAGCACCTTGAGCTGTTTGCGAATATATCTTACGGTCAGTGTCAAAAGGAGCACGAATGCCCGGTGGGTATGTTGAAGGGATGCGCTCGTCATGGCTAGAAGTGATGGAAAGGGTAGGTGTCTGGGGACTAGTGCTCGGAGAAACATAGTCGTTGGATAGGTGCAAGATTTGAGGTTCCTGCTCAGAAGAGCGAGGGCCGGAGCCGGAATGTCCTTTGATCATGCCCTGAGAGGCAAGGAATGACTTGATCTTCTCTCTGAGATCAGTTACATTACGACTCTCCTGAAAGGGAGAGAGGGGGGGGGGGAAGAAGATGGGTGAGTGACAGCGAGTGGAGAGATGATGGAGTGGATAGGTACCCGCAGCCAGTCTGGACGCTTGGCCCCGAAGCCGAGGCACTGAAGACGGAGACGGACGCAGGTCTCGCAGCTGCCCTCGGTATTCATCCGTTCATCGCATTTCTGTGGGGTATACGCCACACACATAAAGAGATGAGGAGAGGGAAGAGATAAGGACGGAGGAAGGGACAGCGGACCTTGCGACGGATCCTACAAGTGTAGCAACCCGACTTAGCGCGGACCGCGCCTTTGGCCTTGGGCGCTCCGGGTCTTTTTGTCTGGGGTGACTTGGGTGACGGAGGCATGTGTGGGAGAGTAGGAGGGTGGGGAGGGTATGAGGGTATTGTGAAGGGGAAGATACAGAAAGTAGATGTACAAGAAAGCGAAGCGATGAGTTAGATATCTCGAGGGATGAGGAGGAACGGAGACGAGGGACGTGTATTTGCCATCCAAGCGAGGTATAAGTAACTCTTACGACGAGAACGACCAACGAGGGACTCTTCTCAAAAGGGTAAAATCAAAACAGACAGGACCCTCGGGGTCTTTGTTTTCTCTTGTTTGTGTTCGCTCTTCCTTGATTTGCTTCCGTTTGTTTACCAATGTCGCACTCAGAGGATCTCACATCACGTGCGGATGAGACGTCGCTGAGATCGGAGTCGGTCGGAGATACAATTCCGGCCTTTTACAAGCACACCGCAGGACCCCAGATGAATCTGTCATTAATCTCGAATTGGTTCCGTGGGTTGATTTATCCTCCGAGCTTGTCGCGCATTAGCGCACGCCACTGATCTAACCATCGCATCTCCCGTAGACACAATGTTCCTCCCCCAAATTCGGTAACCGAATACCACTAATTCACATATAGCTTCACCATACGCAGTAGGAATTTATCAGTTCATTTCATCAAGGGGGACATACACATCCTTCAGTCAGTCCGAAAAGGACAGAAAATATAGTGAGGTGTTAATGATGTGAGAGAAGATGCGTGACCACTATTATTACAAAATTACACTGGAGTAAGACCTCAATTTGAATGCCGTTATCTCCTCACTTATCCTCCGGCCCACCCCCGCTCGCTCCACTGATACTCAGGTTCCTCACCTTGTGTCTTAGTCCCCCCTGTCCTCCCTCTCCCCGTTCTCCTGTACTCCCTGGTACCACACCCGCTCCCGTCCGCCGAGCAATAAGCGCACGAATCGCACTCAGCCACTTGATTTCCTCCTCCTCGCTCGGAGCACACAGAAGAATCGTCCGTTTCGTCGTGACTATCTTGAACGTGTGTGGCGCCTCACCCAGATTTTGTCTATCGGCGCTCGTCGTCGACAGCACGGGTGAGCCCGCTGGTGGTGGCACACCCGCACTATGTTTGTGTGACCGAATATCAAATTCGAGTGCATCCAAGATATCCGAAACAAAAAACTGTCGATGAGGCTTCGTGTCCTGTAGATTTCAAACAAATACATCAGAACTCAATCATGACTGTATTGACTTCTTCCACCCGGCCAAGATTCAGACAAATGGGAATGGTAACATTCATGGTTTGATCGGGCGTACCCTTGGCCGTGGCACGATCATCAAGAACAGTGCAGCACTTACCATGTGACTTCCGGAATAGACCAACTTGTCACTGGACAGCGTAAACCATCGTTTGCGCCAATTATGTCGCTTCGATCCGCATTTCATTAAGTAGCCGGATAAGACAACCTTGGAGCCCCCATCCTTGAGTCCCTGACCTCGACTGGGTGAAAATGAGGGATTCCCCGTGGTCGTCGTAGCATTGTACCTCTGAGGTGAGGAAGACAGGACGCGCTGTGCATGCAGTGAACCATCTTCCGACTCTGACGACGTGACATTATAGGCATGCGTCGGACGTGGAGGCGAGGGGGTCAGCATAGCCTGGCGATCAGAGACAATGGGTGCATGGGGTATAGGAATCGGGGCAGCGGTGAGTGATGACTGAGTCGAGCTCATCATAAGAGCATCTCGTGCGTCCTGAATGGCCTTGACCCACCCTTGTACCTCCTCAGGGCTCTGCGCCTGGAGATAGTATGTTCTGACGGTGGAGACGACGCCAAACGTGTACGTGTGCTTCTTGAGCACGACAGGGGTACAGGAATGTACGTCGGAAAGGTCTAGTAGACGAAGGGGCTTGTATTCTGCCGACGTTTTGTAATATGCGAGATGCGCAGATCGGAGGACAAACCACCGTTTCTTCCAGTTCTGTAGCGAACATGGCCACTGAACACCAGTCTGCATGATTCAAATCGGACGAACCTTGCGTCTTTCGCCCTTCTTCCACAGATACCCCGACTTGATGACACTCTCCTCCATCGAGGTCAGCACATTTCCGGACCTATCCACAGATGGCCACCCCTCCTCATCTTCATCGTCCTCTTCAGATTCCTCTCCGCCACTCCCGGATCGACGTTCCGCGATCGAGGAGAGGGGTGGCTGAAGTGTACCCGACAAGAACGCCCCACTGGATGCCAAGGAGTGTGAGGTGGTCGACACTAAATCTGGGGATAGAACGGAATCGGAATCTGACTCTGTGCCAGATACATGTGCCTGTGACAAGATAGGTGTGGTTGGTGGTGGTGTGGCCTGCTGCTGTATGTGATTTGGTCGTCAGAGTGCAGTTCGAAAGGAGGAGATCGGAGAGGACACACTTTCTTGGGTCTGGCAGCAGAGTGCACGGAAAGCTTCCTCTGTATCTCCTGCGGCGATGGCGGAAGTGCTGCCGAAGGAGACATTCAACGAAAGAGTGAAAAAATAGGGTTGTCTAGAGAAACGTGGTGAAGGTCGCTGCTTGGCAATCTCCCCTTGCTTTGCTTTCTTGTCACAACACACCATTTATGGTAATTCCTGTCACACTCTTATCCATGTCACTGCACAGCTGACTTGGTGGATATGATGCAGAATGTATGTATGTAGGTGGGTGTGGGACCAAGCTGTTCCATTTCAGAGGCACGTTATTCTACACGACGAGGCCACAAGCCTCCGTTTTCACCGTATGCACATGTATTAAACCGATCACTGCTCGACTTCGTCCCTGCTCCAACGGATACGCTCAGCTAGGTTAATCTTGATAGGAGACACCTGCTGGTGGGACCGTCCTGTGTTTCCTGCGCAACAATTTCCGTGCTATGGGATGCGGCCGGACTGTGACATTTAGGCGCACAATTTATTGAACCGGTGGTGACCATCGCGGACTGATAAGATACCAAATCCGACCACTGTCCGACACCTCCATATCCCGACGGTTTCACATTCATCTAAATCACCCCGACACAAAGCTCTACTCGTCCTTCATTCTTGTCTTCGAACACCCACCATGCCACTCTCCCTGCAAGAGAAATTCGATAAAGCCGTTGCCTTCGTCCAAAGCCTGCCTAAAGATGGCCCAGTGCAGCTAGAAGATACGCAGAAGCTCACTGTGAGACATCAGCCTCATGATTTCCACCGATCGCTGAGAATGTCTTTAATGATACCAGTTTTACAAGTATTACAAGCAAGGTAATGACGCTGGTCGTCACTGATGTGGACGTGATCCATTGATCTTACCCCACACTTCAGTGATAGAGGGAGATGTAAATACCCCTCGCCCAGGCTTGTTTGACTTCGTTGGGAAGGCGAAATGGTTTGTTCTGATCCGACGTCTAATTTGCACCTTGACCCACATATGTAAACCAGGGACGCATGGAAGAGTGTTGAAGGGGTGTCCAAGGAAGAAGCCCAGAGGGCATACGTCAAGGCTCTCATCGAGGTCAGACGGTGACATGTTCCGACAATATTTAGTGACTAACAGCTCTCGTGTTCTTCCTCCTGACATCGCAGATACTCGACCGCAAAACTCATGTCGACTTAATTGCTGAGCTGGAAGTGGAATAGGCGAAGGGCCGATCCATCGGAGTCGGATACACATGTATCATATGTAGCCACAACGGCTGTCTGGTCGTTGACTGAGGTGCAACAGGGTAACGTGGACAGGTGGAGATACTATGAATCACAATTGTCAATGGACCACAGCAACGTCCACAGCAACTGAGACCTGCGGGACCTCACTAAACCAAAGTGAGATGGCCCAGGGTGGAAACGGTGGCTATACCTGCCCCTACACGAGGCTGATAGCGCCCACTTCCTAATAGAACAAAGGGCAGCTCAACTTGGCCACTAGGGTGCAACGGCGTCTGTACCAATCTGTCGGCGCTTGAAAGCCATAATGTCACTCGCTGGACGAGGTACTTCCCATTGAAGAATGTCCAAACAAGACCAGGAAGAGGTAACCGGGGTCCTCCCACCATGTCCCTCGCGTCCGTCTCCGGCCCCCGCGGCCACTAATCCCAACAGATTACTGGGTCACTTACCTTCAAAGCATGTACTCGATGGCAGGCTTGTCATCAAAGACCGTGGAGACATTGGCTAGGACGTAGAACTTCAACGATAAATAGCCCACCTTAGTAGTTCGTTCCCTGAACCTTGCTACTCAATCGCGCAGCCCACGACGGAATGCAAAGTTAGGTTGATAAGCGCCTCGTGTCGCGGGGCCAGGTCCAAGTCTCCGATAGTTTCGTTCTCGTCACCTACTACTCAATCTGGGCGATTCAGCGTCAAGTAGCGTGAATATACAAGGGAGGCAGTGCCCGATCGGACAACGTCAATGGTACCCCAACTATTCACACTTAGCCTTGCGGCAGAGCCTTGTCAACCAAGTTTTCTCAAGAAAGGGTGCCGACAGGGGCGCACCTTCGAAAAGGATATATTGTGCGGCCGTCCCTCTTTCCCAGAGTAGTAAATGTCATAGATCCAACTCTACAGCTGCGTGATCGAAATTTACTGAGAAATCCCCAAGTTTATTCGGAGTTCGCGCCATTTTGACCACCGCTTGACCACCGCGAATGGTCCCTCCGCGGCTCCCGTGAACATGTTTTTCTTTCTAACTCTGTGAGCAGAAGTGGCCGAGGTATGGCCGAGGCGAATAATCAATGCCATTGGTGATATATGCAATTCTCTTACGGTACGTGCCTCCCTGTTTAGCTGCGGAATAAATATTTAATCCCCCATTCCTCCAATACTAGTTGATGAAATCCAGGATTTCAACATACAAATGGGTACACACCAATCAAACGTTCTGATGAATTGATGGCCCGGAAGGACCTAATGGCCAAGCCATGGTCCTTCTACACAGCTCGTTTCTCAAAGGCCCCCCAGATCTCACCACTCACAATACAGCCTATTTGGTTCTCTTCTCGTGTCAATAATCCAGTAAGTACACCAAACTTATCAGTACATTGCGTAAGTTGGACATGTACATATGTCCTAGTGATCATTCATGGACCGACTGTTTTTCAAATTGGTCAACGGCATATGGTAGATAGAACACAAAAGGGCATCATCACGCTGTGTGACTGGCAGGCCACTTGTCTTCCTGCCTTCACCAGGTTCTCACAGACCGCAGCCACCGTCATGTATGTAAGTCTCTCTTTGTAATAATTAATATTCGACTGTCCTGCCACCGATGACCCAATACTGTTTCATAGGTCTTATCTTGTCCTCGTCCAGATATCGGAGCTTGAGCGCTCTTTTCGCCCCAGTCCACAGCCACCCTTCACGATGCTTATCTAAGGACCTTCTTTCGGCCTGGTGTGCATCGTGTACACTTGAAACCATCTGAATGGCGAATTCGTCCTGAAAACGTGATTAGGTATGCAAGAGATATCTCCGTTCTGATCTCCTGTGGTCATTGTCATCCACAGCATGGTTGATACAGCATTAATAACGTTCTGCTTTCCTTTGAACTTGCTGTGATTGGCACCATATATCGGACATAAACTCACTTTTCTCCGTTATCTACTTCCTAATGATGGCCTCACAGATCAATCTCTGTGGCGATTCCCCTTCAGAAGACGACCAATGTCATGTTTAGCAGTCAAAATCCGTGCGTACGGTTTTTCTGATTTACTCAAGTTCTACGGCCACTCGCAATATATCCAAGAAGTTCGGCCCGTGTGGTTCTCGGCGACTTGTTAATTTTCTGCTTGCCCTCTGATGCCAGCTCTGGAATCATCTTCCTTGTCATGCCCAAATGCCTTCCCGTTGCAACCTTCCGTACTTCTTGTTCACCGATAAGAGAATGTTATAGTCGTTCCCATTGTTTGGTCATACGACTTTCCCGGGAACCGAGAGTCGTCAATCATACGATGTCATCGTCGATCACCTGGCCCTTCGTGCTGCAGTGCCACCTCGTAGCACATAATACGTACACCTTCCTAACCAAGGTACACTCAAATTCCCGCTCAGCGTCTACGCACTTCATTTGTGGACATACCCCAATTTTGGACATTCTGATCCCGACCAAGAAGCGCTACGGTGGATGTCGTATTCCTCCCGTGCCGAGACTCTGCGCTGCTTCATAATTCGTACATCAATATTGCCACATCGACGACTTCGAATTCGCAGTCTTTCCTATGGTATCTGGCTGTTGTTCTGTTCGCATTTTCTGTTATTTCTTTCCTTGTTCCGATCAAATGGGACCCCCTTGCCAAAATTTGCGTGCTTCGTCAGGTTTATTAATGTGGCAAATTGGCTATCTTGTCCTTCGCGGAGACACTGCGGTATTTGTGGTTGCCCAGCGATGATGGAAGCGAGCATGACAACTGCAGTGATGAAGGTGGTGGTGCGCTAACCCTGGTCATGAGATGTGGCGGCCGAAGAACGGGTGCATGTATTGAAGTGGATGGTCGTTTGCTACTGGTATGGTGCGTAAGATCATTATTACCAAAATAATGATTGATAGATGTGCACTTCTGCTCCTCAGTTCTGGTTTTCGGCGGTCAACATATCAGCCACTGTTGCAAAATGGGTTGAAAGGAATCTTCGAATTAGGCCAATAGCTCCATATTCCTCGGCGAGCATCAATTGGAACGTTAAGTATGTATTGTGCCCGACTGTAATCTTATATCGATGGTCGTGCCTAATTACTAATGGACATGGTTCTGCCGCGTTAATTCTCTTTGTAGGCTATTGGGTCAGGTCATTTGACGTACGGTATCGGGGTTGCTGAATATACCGGTCCTCTATACGGATACTTGAGCCCTGGAAGTATCCATTTACCGAGCGCCAAACCTTGGTTCGGGTGATCATCGATCAATACGACGAATTATGTCACCAGAAATTATAAACCATGGGATTCATCGTCACCGCCGGTCATCTCGAGGAAGATCATCTGACTGGCATCGGTCCGGGTTTAACCATGTGCTTCAAACATCAAAGACAACAAAGAAGGGCACAAACAGACTTAAGTTCATAGAGGTTGTAATTAAAGGTAAAAATCCATTTGTTCTGATTTTTAAGACTTCTAACATTGAACCCCTGGGATGCGGGGCTTGCGGTAACTTGTCGAGCGATCGATATGAAGGCGTTAAGCAAAGCGGAGTTGTCGAATTGTCGATATGATATCATGATTCTGGGGCGGCCACCGCAAAGTATCAGACATATTCGTCACCTTGGACAGCTGGCACTCTGGGGGGAACATCAACAGGAAAAATCCCTCAACTACTTTGGTGGACTTCGTGCGATGATGGCGCATCAGCATCTAGGCAATGGGTCGATCTTGCATCAGAACATCAAACGCCGATCAGTATAGACACTCCACTATCTTCCTTCTTGACCAGTTTTTACGATTGTCAATAACAAAAGGAGTTCACCAAAATAAAATGGACCGAAACACGAAGTGGTTCGACATCACAGCAGCCCAGGAAGTCCAACGGTGTGCATGCATGAATGGGTTTGTATCATTGAGTCGTGAAGTTACACATGAGTGAAAAAGAAAGGAACAGCGACAGCACAACAGCCAACAATATACAGACTCGAGGACAAAGGGGGGGTAGGGCACAGGGTACAAGGAGAAACAACACTTGGATGAATAGAAGAACGGAGTGCGATTCTATGAGCACGAAAGTAAAGCATCTTTCATAGAACACCTTCAGAAGACAGGTCCGGATTGGCGATGTAAAGCGAAGCACGAGGGGCAAGTCCATACTTGATCGTCGGTCGGCTCCGCGACGGTACTTCTTCGTATTTACGGGTATTCCTTGGTGGAGATGGGAGCTGTGATTCCAGGTCTTGTGAAAGTCGCCTCTCATAGACACGGACTTTGTTCGCTACCATTGAGCCTTCCTTCACCATTGGGAGAGATGAGAGAGCTTGCTCCTGGATTGCAGGGGAAGTCATTGTTGCTAATGGTGACTGTGATCTCGTATTTACTGCCGTCGTCGATGTTTTAGGCGAATCGGTCGAGACCAACGTCTGGGAAGGGAAGGACAGCAGCGAGTGTTCGACTGAGGAGCTACAGCTCAGAATGGACTCCTCCCCAGTCGCAATGCTCAGGCGATTGACCGCCAGCAACTTTTTAGAGCGCCTTATATCACTGGTGTCCTGTGTCTCGACAATGCTTGACGCGAGGGTGTGTCGCGACAGGGTCGCCTCTGAGAGAACGCGTTGTACGACATCGTAACTTCCCCCGAGCCGTTCCACAGATTCGGTATCGGCAGTGCGCATGCTGTGCGCAGACGAGATCGAGCGGGTATGTTTCCTATCTATGGGAATATCACCATGCACGTCAGCTTTGAATGTGGGTTCCGTTGGTGATGTCTTGCGGATGGAGTTCTCTTCTATGATTGATAGCGGTGGCGCGGGAGCAGGATCTCTGAAGTCGAGAAGCTTGTTGCTAATGGAAGAAGCAGTACCCCGCCTGTCAAGGAGGGGCGTTTTAGCGAAGCGAGCCCACCAGCTGTCAGAACGGCGTATAGGCTGCGAAGGTGGTGAATATAGAATTGAAAGCGACGAGCGGTGGGGAGCTTCTAGAGATGGGATGTACGGTGTGTGGGCAGCTGTCGGGCTAGTGGACGACATTGGATCGGATGGAGATACAGCTATCTTGTCTTGAAAAATATCAAGCAATGAATGGGGAGGACTGGGAAGGTTGGAAGATGAGGTGTGGGTAATTTCTTTGAGGGGACTAAGCGTGCGGAGCGGGAAGGTAATCGGCGAGGTCGTCGTCAAAGGCGGAGCAAAGGTCAAATCATAATCATCTAGTGGCATGTCATGTGAGATGGGACGATCATATTCATCGTCTCGCTCCAGTGCACCCTGGCGTAGATCAAGCCCAGGGTAGTCGTCCTCCGGAGGTGGATCAGCAAATGGATCGACATACATCCATCCGCTATCGCGCCGCCCAGGCCCCTGCGACCGACGCTTCGTATTAACCATCAACTCTTGTCGGTCTCCCTCACCAATACGAGTCAGCCGATTTTCTCGGTTGCTGCCCGTACCAGAGGCACTCGGCTCGCGGGACATTACGCTACGAACTATGGCACCCATGGAACGGAGCGACCATGCACTGGTCACATCGCTGCCTTCCCTTCGTGATACGCCGAGTGGACTGCCCCAGGTAAAAGAGCGCACATCTTCGTCCGCAAACATATCTCTGCGAGGCTGGCGATGGTCCCTACGAGAGGAACGGATGCCAAGAAAGGTAAGCACGCCAGCCAAGGAACCAGCCCCTAACCAGTCCATCCTCCTGACTGCGTAGTGGCTTCCTGTGACGGGAATGGCCGATCCACCATCCCCTGTCTTGTCCTCAAGTTCTCCACCAAGGAGAACAAATTTGCCTGAAACCTTTTGGTCGTGTGCGCGTTTCGCATAGTAAACTATCATAGTTCCTGTGAGGACGCCCAAAAATCCAAAGGTTGTCCCAAGCGCAATCGCGAGAGTAGTGGAATTGCTGGTATCGGAATTTGGCCCTGAGGGGTCTGAAGGGGGATCTATTCCGGAAGGTGCATTGCCAGACATAGTCCCGGTGCTACCAGAGTTTGATGTGGAGCCGGAGTCTCCCGTCTGTGTAGAACCAGGGAGAACCGCAGTTGAGGAGGGCGAAGGAGCGGTATACGATGAGACCATGTCCAAAGTGGTTGGATCAAATATAAGCATAAAAGCCGAGGCGGGTGCTGAAGCACCGTATCCTGTCAAAGAAGTCAGTCTGAATACCCTAATATTGGTGATGGCGGACCAAAGCAAAACAGTACGAGTCCCCCTGCTTGGATTGCAGCGTGGTCCTTCCTTTTCCCAACTTGAGAAAGGGTCTCGATGCTCTGCCATGTCATAGGGGTCGCGCTTGTGTCCAAGATCCAGCCGTCACTATATGTTTCCTGTAGGTCCGCATCTCCACCTCCGTGGATAAGGATGTTTCCATTTGGAAGGACAACAGACGCAAAGTTTCGACGAGGAGCTGGTAATGAGCTACTGGACACAGGTAAGAGTTCCCAGTCGGGGACATTCTTGATGGTGTTGGCAACCCAGACTGAGGACAGCGGTACGAGTTCCGCGCATGATGCGCAGTACCCGCCAAGTACCACGAGCCTCTCGTCGGGCAGCACAAGAGAAGCGTGACCATAAATGTCGGGTGGGGAATAATAACCCAATGACAGGGGAATAAATTCTGTGCTAGAAGGATTGAATATATAATGCTCAGAAAAGGCATTCCCTGATCCATCCGCCTTTTCACCACCAATGATCCATACTTTTCCATCGCTGGATGATGCGGCATGGCGCATTCTGCGCATAGGCTCACGCGCCCAGTTCTGTGCTTCAATAGTGAAAGTAGGGTCTGTGCGATTGGACACTTCTAGTAATATGGCCGAGTCATTGAGAGTGGACAAGACTGTTTGAGAATTCGGCCCGGGCTGACCACCAAAGAGTAATATGTGGGTTGTATTGAGCGCAGAAAGTGTATGCCACGCTAGTCCAGGAGAGAATGTCGCAGAAAGGAGGTTCCATGGGGGTGCTGATGCGTCAAAAGATGTGGCAAGGTCGAGTGACAAGACGTCTGGTGTGGTGGGTGCAGATGTATATGAGTAGGAGTTGTAAGGATCGGATAGTCCGCCATGTACGTATAGTAAGCTGTCCATAAGAACAGTTGCCTGACCCCATCTGTTCACAAAGATGTGCAAATTAGATTCGACGCGCAGAGATTCAAAGCACATACCTCGGCGTTGGGGAGTACTGAGCAAAGACGAGAGGTATCAACCAGAGACAAGATAACCATACATTCCAGAGCATTTCTTGGGAAAAGAAGGTGGTGGTAGATCTGCGTGGTATAAGTTAGAATAAACTGTCGTGAAAGTCGTCAACTGCGTGTATGAAGGCGAGCCATGCAATAGGGTCACTTCGTCGATTTCCTAATCTGGAAATTTCGAACTGTTTTGCCACAGCGTCAACGGATGTCTCGGAAGATGACATCACATCAGTCACCGATGGGGTACTCCATCCACGGCTCACTCCTCTCTAGATAAATACCTCTGTTCTGTCGCTCTCATAATCGCACGAATACCTCGCGTAGCAGGATCGCCACCCGTGTATTACTCAGCTTAGTACACATTCTAACGGTAAGTGGAATAACAGCTACAGGGATATTGTGGTTGAAGCCAATAAGTAGAGTGTATGTAAACTATCATATGCCTGCTCCTCGTGATACTGATAATATAAAAATAAGCGTTAATAACTTTCCTGAAGGGGATGATGGGGATACAGTAGCTCGAATGTCCAAGAGCACATTTACCAAGATTAAGATAATGCTGCGCTGCAGTCACCGCAATAAATAAGCGTCATCACTGTTGACAATAGTATGGCGTTCCTGATACTAGCTCTCGCCTGGGAGTCTGAAAGGTTGGTGACTCTCGCAGAATTGTGAATAGGTGCGTATGAGCGCTACCTCATACTTGAAGTTCATCCGAAATAACGACTGATAATAACCTCTCTGATATTGAAGATTCATGCATCGCTACTTTATGGGAGTGAGCTCGATGGTTGCGGTGCACGATATCTATTCCACTTACGTTCTGCGGATCGTGGCTTCTCCTGCACCGCTTCATGTGCGTGGATCTTCCATATCTCCCCGTTTGGTGTTCTTTTCTCGACACCGAGCGCAACTAATTGGTTAAGTGTTAGTTCGGACACTTGTTGTACAACGCGCTATGCCTACTCACTTTCGGTAGATGGGACCTCTCTTTGGACTTTCTCGTGGACAGCATCTCTCCAAATTTCTCCCTTAGGGGATCTCCGCTGCATGCTAACTTCGACCGGTGCTGGGGTGGCAACAGGAGCAGCCGTTGCAGATGATACGAAGTTGGACAGAATGATGCAAATAGACAGTGCTGTGAAGCGCATGATGGTAAGGGTACAGTTGTGTTCGAGTATGGAGCAATTAACAGCCGTATAGGAGGGGTGAGGAAAACACGTTTTGATGCCTGCCTGACTCCTCGAGTTCGTTTTTATACCTTTCATCTCATACCAGTCAGAATTTTGCGGCGACAGAGGCGATAGCCTTCACGACTCATATGTTACTGGGATTTGTAATGCCCGGCTTGCTACCGTGCAAAGTACCAGTGTTGTGAACGTTGCAATCCACGGCCCATGACCACCGCCGCCTCGAAGACAACCGTGGTCAAAACACTGACCATGTCATCGATATCAAACTAGACAAGCTGTGCCTTTGCATCGCCCAATTAGATGAGTCGGTTAGCACGTAAGCAATTCTCGGACCCTCCTTCCTCGAGTCATCCTTGGGGCAATACGTCAGCAAGCTAATTCGTTGTTGTCTCGTGGGACCTTCATTAATTCAGATCGACCAGACGGCCTTCCTCTGACCAGGATATAAAAATGCTGTGCTGACATATGCAAAAGTGGATACATATAGGTAGAGGTTGATGACTCCGTAGTATCTCCATTAGTCGTCTTGATCAGGCATGCCATTGCCTCCCATGGCATTGACATGGACAGCTTCTGCCATCTCAATTCTCCCAGCCAGGAACTTACGCCACGAGCAGAATAAGGGCCTGGACGTATGTCGGTGAGGCACAGGTTTGAATCACGGGCTCTCTTGGCGGGGACCTTCCTTTGCCACTACAGCCAGGAGACAATGTCTCTTCCGTGAAACCCGAGTTATCTGGGGAATGAGCATGGCCGTGGGCTGTGCCATATCACTTATTATGAAACTCACAGTAGCCGGCTGTCCACGTATGTGCACGTAGCTCCCGACGAATCAAGTACACGCTACAAAAGGCCATTGTAACGACACCCCGCAAGTAACTTACTAGGGGTCAGTTGCAGAGATTCTCAGGTTCATCCCGCATGCCGAGAACATCCTTGTATAATGCACCAAGGGGCAAATTTCCCACAACGTACTGCCATTAGCTCTCCTTCTGTCTCCGTGACCACCGGTTACAAAAAGATACCTCGGCCATTATCAGCCACAGGGCAAGAGAACTGACCAAGGTCAGAAACGAAAAGAGACGAGTCACGCTGCCATGCTGTTACAAAGGCATTTTCAGTGATGTGTCCAGAGATATGATCCATATGTACCAGGGGATAATGTCCTAGTTTAATGTATCATGTGCCATCGACTGCAGCTAAGGAACATATTAAATGCACATGTATTTGACGTAGCTGTCTTACTCCTGACACAAACTATGTATTAGGTCCAAGGTGTCGTACTTACATACGTTGCATGCAGTGGGCCCAGACCTAGTAGCGTCTTAAGGAACACACTTCCTCGCACTTACCGTTATCCACTTCCTAGCTCAGCGTTAAATTGGGGACTACACAACCACCTAATCCGTCTGTTCAAAATCGTCGCTACCAGTCTAATAGGTTGGGCCCCACTTTCGTTTTGGAACACCTGATAACTCCGGAACTGGAACTTGAAGTCCACGTATCTACCTTAATGAACCAATTGAATTCTGCTGTGAATGCTATTGAGCGTCACCATCGAGCCTATTCGTCCCCTCGGGAGTGCATGTAGGTGATATATCTTCTACTATTCTGGTGGAGGTTCTGATCTAATTATTGGCTACGGAACATCATTTTGATCTTAACCAAGCTGAACCACTGCTAAATCCTGCATTGCAGTACTAGGCGGATAATATGGCCTAAGTTTACAGTATTAATGCCATGATACAACATGGCGGTAACAGTACTTGCTCCCAGTGAAGAAGGAACGACTATGTATCTTCTATGGTCTGCCTAGGAGAGAGTAAGTATTTACTTAGCACGATGGACCGCCGAGTATACTGTCACCTCATTCTCGCGTTGCTCTGTTGCTCTTTGGTAAGTTTAGATGAGGTACTTATTCGCTTATCTATACCTACTTCCAGTGTCTCAGGATTGCGATTGAATTGGATTAGATCGATGCACCAGTCGGGACTGTGCATAAGTACCTCACACCAAGTCTGACGTCAATTCTCTGCATTTAATTTATTCTTAGAAGCATACGTTGATCGTCAAAGGCGATCATCCGATTTCGAATTGAGTTGAGACGGACACCAATGTTCGAGATAAAAAGGAATTAGAAACCAAATTTGCTTGAGATTCACTCGTCACTGTCATCATGTTGCTGCCCCCCAAGCTACCACCGAAATTTCAATTATTATTACTAGCTACATCGAGCTGAATACAAGCTGATGATAACAAGCTAATGCCGAGTAGATATCTGGTCCCTAGCTCAAACTGACCCCAATACATAAACTACAGGTGATTAGGTTGGATGTACAACAATGGAGTCCAGTCTAATGACATGTGCCCATTCTTGAGGAATTACAAACCTTTACACAGTGGTATGGTAACGTCGTGTCTATCGCAGTAAGGTCATGGAAATATCGCACATTAACGTCATGCATTAATTGCAAGTTTGGTTAGGATGAAGGCCCCATCGATTTATTTCGTCAAGCAGGCTTGGTAGACCTTGAACAAAAGACAGCGTGTCAATCTCATGGGCTCAGCTCGCGGACGTAACGAATAATACCTGAGGCCAGAGGGTTGTCCGTATGCACCGTTTACAAGGAAATTGGAGATGATTCTGGTATTGGTGTCAGCTCCGAAACAGCTAGTCATTAACTACTTGTCTTACTTTCGTCAGATCTTGCCTTCCGGACTTCTTCGTGAACGTTATCCTTCCATATGTTTCCTGATGGTGATCTTCGCTGGATAATGACCTCAGCTGGCGCCAGTCCAGTAACAGGCACGGCAGTCACAAACGATGCGAGAACAGGCAGAACAACAGACAGAGAAAGAATAGAAATTTGCATGACGATACTTGATTCGGGGTGAAAGTGCTTCCGTATCACTGAAAGAGAACTGGGAAGGCGGACTGTTATGGGAGGGTCAAACACACGTCTTGATGTTTTGCTTCGGTTCTGGAGCTTGCTTTAATGTACGCTCTTCTTACGTATAGCTTACTCTCCAGTCCTCTCATGTCGGTACACTGCCAGTGCAGTAAGCGAGCGAGGCAGTACTAACGGGTCCGCGGTATTAGTTCCTTTGTGCACAGGATCATGATATGATAATGTTCGGAACCAAATCACGTTGCCAATGAAAAAGGCAGCGCACAATGTGTAGGTTTCGAAACCCATCAAGTCGGGAGAGCCAACCTGGCCAGGGTCGCGCCTGTGAAGATATTTCTGATTAGTAAGCACATTCCTCTCGTCCGCGTCATCAAACTGTGGGAGTAAAGCATGATGGGGCCATTAGGCGCATGGCTGATGGCACCAACCAGCGCCACACTGGTACTGATGGCCTGTTATATATCCCACTGACGACGCGTCTTGCGCACTGCCATTATGATGGCCCTCTGACCAAAAGGCTTAATGGCATGCGATGAACCTGTCCTCTGCGACTCTATAGGATCATCAGTAACGGGTCCCCAGGTTCCTGTTTCATTTCTAGGATGGCAGTAGTGTTGCCTGATCTATTGTGTAACGGGTCAATTCATGGGGATAGGGTTGCCACAGGTGAGTGTCGATGTCGATGCTCTGAAGTCGCGTCAACCAACTTTTTGTTTGCAACTGGGCATCTTTCCCTCTAAGTTAGACTCCGAGTATCAGGAAGGGAAACACAGCTCTCTCAAGTCCGAGGAGATGTGGGCGAATGCCATGTCAACAGATAGATGACCAGGCTGAACCATGTATCACGTCCTACTACCGTGTGCTACATACGTCGACGATAGTATGTGGCTATATAACACCATGACCAGCCCCAGGGCCCTTCGCTCAAGTACTGTATGGTGTATTTTAACTTGCAAGGAATAGGAGATGAGATGTCATCGCGCTCTCGGGCCAATTTGGACAGTTCTTGACGTACTGCGGCTGTGCCAAGCGCGAAAAGAGGTGATCGACGCCATGAGCGCTGCACTCAGCGAGGATTACATTATAACCATGCGCCATGCACTTCTCATTTAGTCGCGTGCGCGGGGACAACGCATACGCAGCTGTGATACGGTCCAAGTCAAAGACTTATGCGAAGGTCGGCACATCTGGACGATCAAGGTTGAAGTTGGGTTCTACCGCCCAGGTAAGCGTTTGCAGACTCAAGTGCTAACTCTCAATGCCAACAGTCCATAAACGTTAAACCATCGACCGTACGTGATTACAAGGAATTATATTGTCCAAGCGTTAACTTGACAGTATCAGCTACCACCAGAGTGGGGGATAAATAATCATACAGACAGAATGGAGGTCTAATATATTATTATAGTAGGTAGGGACGGGAGCCGAAAGAGAAGAATGTAGGCCAGCCTGCCGGCCTGAATGGTGAGTAGTGTCCTCGTCGAGTATGGAGGCTATGTAACGATCACAACGCTAGATAGGAAAAAAAGTTTATACACCATGGATCATCCTCGGGGGTGCTCGGTTTCCTTATACATATAAACGGACAGTGGTGGTTTTTTTACTTCTCTACTGAGGTGCCGACTTTAATCGTCTTCGATATCATATCAGATGCAGCGATGCACATGATCTGGAAAGATTAACCGACCTCTCGTTTTGTTAGCTTCCTCGTGCACGTTGTTCCTCCAGATTGCGGCCTTTACTCCTTTTTCCGCACCTCTCCGTGCCTTCTGGTAATCAGCTTAGGAAGAAGTTAACGAGCCTCCCAGTGCCTTTGAAATCACTTCACGCACATGTCCCAGGATTCACTTCTCGCCGGTGATAATTTGCTTCCTCGTGTTCGAAGCGTTGCGAAATGACACTATTGAGTGGGGTTGGCACAGGAGCCCGGCGTTTGTTGGCCGCATTTGTGCTAGCTTTACGGCGCACTTTCTCTTGCGTGTCCTCATGTTCATTGCCTTGCCACACTGCACCATTGGTACGAGCTACCCTGTGCACTTCCATGCCTTCGTCACGGACTGCAGGGGCGGGGGCATGTTGTGGTGCCTCCACCTCTTCTTCGCGGGTATGTTGGTAGGCGCGGCCTATCCAAATGGCGCCAGTTTTACGAGTATCCACAGCACTTCTCCGCAACGGCATATTCAATTCCTCTGCAGACTAGGTGAGCAAGAGGCGGATGACCAATGAATTGGTGTACCGGTGTCCCGAGTCTGAAAGTTCGGTTTGCCTATCGCTGCGCCGAGCGTTGTTGGCATCATAAAGAAGAAGGCACAGATGATTAACGTTGCTCTCGCGAACATCATGACGAAGGCGGACTGGGTATAAAGGAGGGAAACGAGAAGGGAGTTGTTCTTGGTCGCGATCTTGGTACATGATGGTATTATATACCATTGACTGCAGGTCAGTGGCTCCGTCCTCGTGCCCATATGGGCATTACGTCAAAATTAGCAAATTAAGATCTTTCGAGAGTTGATACCAGTTCTGGATCCGTAGGGCAACGATTCAGACCATTCTAAAACAGACGATGAGGGATGCGATGCCTACATACGTACTGCAGCACAGCAGTATTGCCTTTCCTTTGGTACCGAGTGTGGACGACCGGCTCGTACCGCCCTTCTCTGTCATGATGATTTCTTATGACTCGGCGCTCACACAGGATATATGGTCTTCGTGGTTCGCAACCATGATATGAGTGGTTGCGGCGAGCTACGAAGATGCTTTTTCATTGTAACTAACACCGATATGGAAGAATATACCTAGGGTATGGGTATCCATAGAGTGAAACTCAAAGTAGCGATAAAATGGTCCCAGACCAGCTCCTAGATACATCGCTGTGCCACAAGGTGCGTCCGCGAAAATAGGAATAATGAAATCCCTTCTATCACCCATATCATTCGTCTCAGAGTCCATCATATTGGTCTGGGCGAGGCAAATCGCGGGCATCGAAGAACGGGGCTCGCCCATCCAAGAATGGTTTCAGGATGTGTGCGGCTAGAGAGAGCTGCCGCATCGTTGCGAAGAGGCAGAGGGCGTTGATGGCGAGGAGAATGATCAATGCAATACAGATGTATCGTGATGAAAAAATGGAGCTGTGCACTGAACCGTTGCTTGGGTGCTCGTCTCCGTTTCTTGTGGGTGAAGAAGTGCCGGTGTCTGAGTGGGCCTCCTTTTCGACTGAATTGTCGTCGTCGGCTCTCTGGCTGAGAGATGTATATCCACTATAGTTCATCTACGGATGTGATGAGTCTGTGAGGTCGTTGTCATGGGTGTGTGGCGACTAACCTTGGCTGTAGGCTATCTTGTGCAACTGGTAAGAGTGCAAGCAGGGGCAAGGCATCATATGAAGGTGTTTCGTGACTGGGGCGGTGCTCTACGCCCGCGGGAGTACAATTACGTAATCCTATATCAAAGTCTGATTCATTCCACAGCCTCTCCTCCTCACTGGTATGTACAGACAACGAGCCAAGACGAGAGACCCATTCTCGACGATGCCAGGACCCTCGAGCAACAACAGGCTTGCGCTCATCTGTCTTGGCGTTCTCTCGGTCGTCACCTTCCTCAATGTCATCTTCACGTTGTACAATATGTCCGTCATTAACGCCATCCTTCCTCCGGCTACTCGCGAGTACAGTAAGCCCTTCCCTCTTCATTCCAATGGTCCTCTACTAACATCGAACGATAGCCTGGGTCGGAGATGACCACCCCTCGCAGCTTCCACTAGACTTGCCCGAAGTGGGTCTCGCCCTGCAGGACGGGTATCCCTACTTTGACCTGTGGAACGACGACGAATGGGGCACGCTCTTCCCTTCAAACGGATTCGCCCGCGTAGGTCCACACAACCGCACGTTCGTCATCTCCCTCTATCACCAATTCCACTGCCTGGACATCATCCGCGTCGGGTACCTCGTCAACCGCACGCATGCTGCACAGCACATCCAACACTGTCTACGATATCTCAGACAGATAATACTATGCCATGCCGATACCACGCTCGAGCCGGACATTCCGCAGATGGGACCAGATGGGACTTGGCATCATACAGCCAATGGGGTCGGCTCGGTCCATCGGTGTAGGGATTGGACAAAGCTGAGGAAGTTTATGTTGGAAAATCCAAGTTTACCATTCGAAGACGGGTATGATGGGGATGTGACTGAAACGAGTCGGTGATGTGATTGCCTGCATTCTGTTGATGCCCTGTTCCTGCAAATCTAAGTTATTGCGGTTAGTAGAGGAGGGGGGACGCCGCTGTGATCTATCACACCGCATCAATGCCACGGGCGCTATGGTACTGATGCGTTGAGTACTAGTGTATTTCACAGGATCAGTGTCACGCTCTGGGCGCCGAGAGTGACGCCAATACGATTATCCATATTTCTACCTGTGCTTCCTCTCGGGTCATAATTAATAATAGGACTAGATATAGTTGGAGACCATGCGGGTCGTGCATAGCAGCCTGATGATTGAAAATTATTCAGTTCCAACGGGATCGCTTATTTCGATTGGAGCCGACAAGGCTATTTGTGATTTTGTGGTGTAGCAAACCTAATCGCACTGCTGGGTATCATGTAGACATATACACACGTGGCGGAGAATGCACCCTGGCATAGAGTAGGCAGACAGAAAGCGTAGATCGTTATCGTCACTGTACCATCAGCCACATGACTATGTGGCCCGAAGCATTCATCATCGTGCGCCGTGTTTCAGCACCCTCATTCCCGTTATTAAGCCGGTGAATAGCTCCTGTACTCGCTGGCTGGGCTGTCTGACACGGAGAGCTGCACGGCCTGCTGGTCCTTCATTTCGATGGTAGTGGGTAGACTTGCGGTGGCCTTGAATATGGGGTCTTTCGAGTGAGAGCCGTCTTCGATGTCTGTCTCTCCACCAAAACCGTCAGTGTAGCGTGTACCAGTGCCAGTTCCCCCAGATGCATCGGCGCGCCTGGCGACCCATTTTATGCGGGTGGAGACCATCGTGTTGGAGCCGTGTTCTGATGAGATGCCAAGTCCAACACGGATGAGGATAAGGGTTGGTGCGATGCCCTGTTCGTGCAGGTAGCATTCCAATATCAGTAGGGGTGAGGTATACCGGTGGATCATACGTACGTAAATTTGAACGGCCATGACGCCAGCAATAGCCTGTCCGGGGTGCTCCATCGCAAACAGGATGACATAGACGAGCTGGATAAGAAGGTATATGAAACCACTCTCGATGATGAGCATCATGGCACGGCGGGATGCCCCCTGTGCGACGAACTGCGGTGAGTTGGGGAGGGTGGAAGAGGTGTACCAGATGCGGTAGACAATGAGGGCCGTGACGAGGATGTTGGTGCAGAGAGGTAACGAGTAGCCTGCAAGGCCAAGCGGGACGATGGCATGTGGTGGAGCGGGGGAAGTGGGCGTCACCGAAATAACGAAGTGAGCGACACCAGCGATGCAGGCTGCACAAGGAAGCGTAAGATGCGAATGGAACACAAGGAAACGAGATGGTTACCAAGACCAGCAAGTGCAGCGAGGAACGGAACGACGACGACGATGGGGTTCTTTCCGTACAACATCCAGCAACGGTAGATGAGGACCAGGTCACCAAGGAAGTCGGTGACAGATATGAGAATGTCCGCGCCAAAGAGTGGCTTCGTCTCGTTTGCATAACCATTGACACCGATGCTTCCCTATCGCAACGAGTCAGTAAAGTAGAGGAAATGGACAAGGGTTGGGATATACCAGGGTGGTGTAGAAATGGTTGAACTCGATGGCAAAGTGTGTGGTGCAACATAGGAAGATGAGACAGTTGAGGAGAACGACAGGGTGAGAGAGGCTAGTCTGGTGTCGCTTCTGGGTAATAATGGCGATGGAGACAAAAAAGAGAATGACATTGGCACCTGTTGGGTGCGGTGAGCTGGGAACATTGGATAGAGGGGAGAGTTACCATAGAGGGTAGCCTCGCACGCAAAACCGATGAGGGAGGCGAGGTCGTTTGAGAGAGGCATCGCAGAGGAAGAAGAGGCGCGGGGAGGCGAGGCGAATGCGGGCCATGGGTCATATACTGGGCTTAGCTGTGTTGATTTAGCAAGCGAGACCCGGCACGCGAGGAATTGATTCCGCGGTGTCTAACGGAGGAAGACTGCTCCCACCCAACCCATCATGGTCTCCCTCCTCAGATCCAGCCTCGTTGCATTCGTCGTTTGGCAACTCATCAGACGCATTCGACGCAGGTCCACATCGCTCGCCAACATCCCTGGTCCTCGCAAGGAGCACTGGCTCAAAGGTACGCCTCCAATTAATCTCTATCCCCCCTCTTTCCACGGCGGTCCTAATAATTCCTTAGGCAACTATCACAGAATATTCCAGGATGGTCTCAAGTACAACCTCGACCTCGCAGACACATACGGCGGTGCCGTCAGGATTCATGCTGTCCTAGGGGTAACCATCCAGCTGCTTATCATCCCTGTTGATGCCAATGCCTCGTTAGGCAGAACAGTTGTACATATCTGATCCTCTCGCATTGCAACACATCGTGATCAAGGAACAAGATATGTACGAAGAAACGGATATGTTCATCCTGTGAGCGTCCTTCCCCGCAAACCTTCTAATAGTGTCCTTTTGCCCCTGGTGCCGCCGTACTTCGTCCGCTTCGTCCATATGGTATTAAACTATGTAACTTTCTGACAGCGGAAATGGCCTCATCTTCGGACAAGGCCTGATCTCCACTCTAGGTAAGCCATTCATTCGTCTCTGGCTGTTACAGCGCCCCGAATGTTGCAAGGCGAACAACACAGGAGACAACGCAAAATGCTTAACCCGGTGTTCTCGATCACTAACATGCGGACACTATCATCTTTGATTCAGCCAATCGCAGATCAGCTGTGTATGATCCTCCTTTCACAGCTTCAGGTGGACGGCTGTAAGTGATGCTCCTGGGATTCCCGAGTCACACTGATCGACTATCTGCCAAATCATGGATTGATAGCTGAGACGGAGATCAATCTTCTCCCTTGGGTCTCTCGTTCCGCCTTGGAATATGTTTGCCAGGGGGGCCTGGGACACTCCTTTGATGCACTTAATCCCCACAATGAGAGCGAATACATTCATGCGATCCGCATGCTTGGGTATGACGGTTCCTTGCGCGTGGTTCTTCTTCGGTGCTCAAATGAACACAGAACAACGACCCTCCGATTACTCTTCTTGCGTCCCTTTATCCCCTTCTTTGTGCGTAACTTTTCGTCGTATTGGCGAAACAAGATGGTGGATTGGGCGCCAATCCAAGCCCTCAAAGATCTCCGCCGCACAGTGCAGGTCATGGATGACGCGAGCAGAGAAATATTTTCCGCGAAGAAGGCCGCACTTGCAGAGATGCATACTGATGAGGAACCGATCTCAGACACTCCGGCAGTAAAGACACACGGCCAAGACATCATGAGCATTATGTGTATGTGTCTTTGCTTGAGAGATGTCAACCAACTCATCGATGTCGCGCTAGTGGGTGCAAACACCTCGTCGTTCGAAACAGACAGACTCAGCGACGACGAGCTCGTGGGTCAAATGAAGTACGCGACCTCATTCACCCCACTTATACCCGCACTCTAATATGACATTCTTCAGCACTATGATCTTTGCTGGTCTTGAAACGGTTACATCCGCGATATGCCGTATTCTTTGGATCCTCGCTTGCAAACCCTCGGCGCAAGCACGTCTCCGTTCTGAGATCCGTGACGCGAAATATGCGAGTGGCCACAGTTCCAGCTGGGAAAACGTCTGCTTGCCCTACGATATCTTGAACAAACTTCCATATCTGGACGCTGTCGTAAAGGAGACACTGCGACTCCATCCACCCACTTCCCTACTTAGTCGGACGTACGTCCTTACTCTCTCTTGCTGATACTTCCTTCTTGATGTTGATAGTATCAGCGTTCGTCAAGACACCGTTTTACCCCTGCATCGTCCCATTCGGTCGAGGTCTGGCGAGGTCCTAGAGAGGATACCCATTCCGAAAGACACGACGCTGATCATATCTATTCTTAATGCGAACTTGGATAGAGATGTGTGGGGCGAGGACGCGAGAGAGTGGCGGCCTGATCGATGGCTCGGAATTGAAGCTTACGGCAGGGATGAAAACGAAGATGTTTTTGATGATAACCAAAATGGTGAACATGGACACAGCAAGATGCCGGGGGCCAAGACCGAGATGAGGTATCCTGGGGTGTACGCTAACATGTAGGCCATTGATCAAGGGAAGGTGCACATACTAACATCTTGATTTTGCAGGATGACTTTCCTAGGCGGAGGCCGTGCTTGCATGTATGTGTTGCAGCTGTAGTGTTATATACCTGCTTCATTACTAACACATACTAACAGTGGCTTCAAATTTGCGGAAATGGAAATCAGTGAGTGTTTCGCTTCCTCATCATTTGTTTCGTCACCAACTGCTTCTGCCAGAGCAAGTTATCGTTACGCTCCTTTCCCGTCTCCATTTTTCCCTCCCGAGTGTTCCGGATGAACACGGACAGGTAAAAGAGATCTACTGGAAGATCAGCGCGCTGCAGGTACCTGTTGTGCATCCGCCACTTGGGGACGGTATAACGCCCCAGATTCCACTTGGTGTGAGGGTAGTGAGGGATGGCGATTTCGAACTCTCGTGAGTCGCGTACAGTTTATATAATTTATACTGTTTGTGTAAGTGCTGGGGAGTCTAGAAGGTAATAAACGTTGTGTTTTCACTTCTGAGTCTAATTATGAACGTGGCGCACAAGACTGGTGCGAAAGCGAGGGAGGAGTGATACTCATTCAGAGCAAAGCTAATGTGCCCCGAGTTTATCGCTGGCTGCCAGAATCGTGAATTACCGAATATGGTAATGTCGTTTACTCTTGGTTTGCGCCAAACGTTCATGAAACCAACCATGATATTCGCCAGAGATCCGTACTGGTACTACTTTGTGACGATCAACTTCAACACATCAATGAAATTCGCTTCCGTTCCACGCCGTCACTGGTTGTGACCGTCATTCTCCGGTTATCGTGATCGCGGTGAGCACTCCGTCGGAACGTTCCTATATCGAATTCTGTGTATGGTTCTTAGGCTTCCATGTAATGGGGCTCGGTGACTAGACGGGCACCGACGCAGTTGTCCAATGCACTGAGGTGATAGTCTACGTTAGTCCTCCTTCGGCGAATTGTTCGCGTCAGTGGTGCGAGTCCCGGCATCCATGGACATTCTGGGTGAGCGCTATACATGACGGATTCTTGTCGGTATTTGAATGAAGACCGTTGATGGCGACAGATATATCCAGTATGATGACCTGCAATGCGCAGTCGGTTGCATCTATAATAGTTGGGTAAGCAGGACTTGAACAGCTTCGCCGCGGGGCCGTCGCATGCGATCTGAATGCGTCGGTCACAAAGATAGTGACCAACTCTCTCTCCTCCAGCAAAGCAGTGTTGTTGGTGTGGTACAGTCACCGCTCTTCTTATCATCGATGCTGATCGTTTGGGCATTACAGCTCCTTCGAACTATTTACATCAAAGACACCGGTGAGTATACTCAGCCGACATCCTCGTGCGTGGACGGCAGCTATGACTGCTAGAGGGTGTTTATTTTAACTTGACATCGAACTGTGCATATCATTCCTTAGGCATATAGGCGCCGCAGCGTGGTAATGGCGGCCATTAATAATATCCAGGGATCCTTTGTCTTTCTTTACAGACCTGAACTGACAGAAAGCTTTTCGCCATTTGTAACTTATCTGAGCCGCAGTTCCCCCGCAGACAAGGGATGGGCTCATTTTCCCGGCCACAACCTGGATTTCCACAGGTTGAGTCAGCGCGGCAGTGTCGGCGTTGATGAGTATGCCGTGTTGCGCCATGGTATAAATGGACTGGGTTGACAGATTATCTACCCCCATTTCCTTGCATCATATAGTATCTGTTTTGTCACCATGTCGACAGCTATCGTCCTCCCTACACTCTCCGCATGGGGAGCTTCCCATCTGACCGCTATTCTCGAGAGCAAGACTGAGTCTGCATTCGTTGCTGCTTTTGAGGCTACGTTTGCAGCGAACCTTGATGCGATCGTCAATGGAAAGCATCTTTCCCGTGATCAGTACAAGCAGCTGTTACTCGAGCAAAGCGGCGCTGCACCATTGGAGGCGGATGCAAGTGTGCAAATTGAGGGGCAGACGGAGGTATTGGGAAATCAGGGACAATTGGTGAGTTGACTTCGAGCCCAGGTTTTTCAATACTGATCGGGGACATTCATAGTCGGGCTTCGTCGGTCTGTTCTATACTTCCCTCAACGACTCAAAGTACCTTGTCCTTGGTGCACCTGTTGAGAGCAGGACCTCCTCTTCTATCAACATGACGTATGTTTCTTCTGAGTACTCGTGAACCCGTTCCTTAACGCCACTGCACAGCATCGAACCGACGGAGAAAAACCCTCAGCCCCCTACCGTTCACATTCGCGGTTACTTCGACCCTCGACGTGTCACAGCCGTCAATCAGATCTTCTCTGAGAACACGCTCCACGTCACCATCCCGGCGTCATCCATTCCCAAGGATAAGGCGGCCTCGACTGGAAACGTCGAACTCGGTCCAGATCCGCTCAATGTCCCTCCCAGACAGCGGAGGGCCGGTTCCGGGCCGGGAGTCGTACATATTCCAACTGGCGAGACTGGTGCGACTCCTGAGACTTTGCCTGGATTTGGGGCGTTTGGGGCCGGTCCAGTTATTATCCCTGGAGAGACGATCGGGGATGCGGTTCAGAGGGGTGCTTAAGGGGAGACGCTTGCTTCAATTCTGAAGAGCAGTGTACACTTTCTTGTGGACTATATTTTGTATCGGTGTAACATTTGTGACAATATACTCGTGAGATAAACGAAATGTATTATAACGCGTTTTATAAGGAATGTGTTGGACATCTGACCAATTCTACATGTACTGGATGACTTCCTGTGGGCTAAAATATTCCAGAATATAATAAATTTGAATAGGTTTTTCTCCTGAAGGTATGTGTGCTGCGATGCCGAACTGCATTTTACGGCAGATTAAAGCAGAGCACCCTCCACGTAATGTATCTAGGTTGTCCCTTATATTATGAAGAGATGAAGCTGACAATGTGCTATGTGATATGGGCCAGCTGAGGTCGGGCCCAAATATGCAGTGTCACATTAATATATGATTACTTAGTTGGGCCCAAGTATGGGGTGTCACCATAACAGATGATATAGCCCAGATATTCAGTGTCACCATACATTTAGTTGGGCCCAAGTATGGGGTGTCACCATACTAGATGCTGTAGCCCAGATATTCATGGGCTGTGTTATAAGGCTAGCTATGGTCCTCACATGGGCTTAGTAGTATGGCTTGATGGACCTAGTAGTACAATCTAGTGGATATAGCAGTAGTCTGGGAATGGACCTAGTAAAGTGAAGTATGGTAGGCAGAGGACAGAACAAGTGTTCTGTTAGGCCAAGGGCTAGCCTAAGGCTACTTCTACTATGCAGTGGAAGTTTCTTAGGTAAGATTGTAGATACTTACTAAGGTGTTCACTTGGGGAGATCTTCTGTGTTGGAAGTAAACTGTTCAAAGGAACTGTTACTCTTTGAGACCATAAGGGTCTCATATATATATGCCACAGACATGGTCTGTGTACAGATACATGTGTTTGCCTCAACTAGTGGGTTGGGCTACATATAGTAAGTATGGCCTTCCATATGAAGGAGACTCAAGTATTGTACTGAGTAAGCATGGAACATAATGAAACATGAGAGAACAATGATATCATACTGATGTCATACTGATGTCATACTGATGTCATATACATCTGGACTGTTCCATATAAGTACATATTCTTAGAACATGTGAGAAGGTGTGAGAATGACACTGGTAATGTTCCATAGCCAGTCATAGAATCATATGCAGTGTGAAACACATGCAAGTGTATCTTTGTCAGTGACATTTTTTGGTATCACAGAGACAGTACCAGGCATCCTGAGAAGGTAAAAGAATAGTATAGACTATTCTAGTAAAGTAGTTACAACAAGTATATATGTAAGCCTGGTAGATAAGGGTGCTAAGTACAATTAATATATTATCTTTTATCTCTTACTTTGCCCTCAAGTGAGCTCCTAGCCAACAGGTTATGAGCCCTGCCTTTGCACTGTAACCAAGAAGAGTTCACTATCTATATCTACTTACTATCAAAAGAATTAACCTTGCCATCCCACAACTACATACAATGTATTCTATGAGGAAATAGATGAGTGTGTTGAATTTTACATGTGGGTGGCTGACTCCAGAAGTACAGTACACCTAGCAAATGATAAGAAACTGTTTAGGGATATGACCCCTATACAGAAGTCAATTTGAGGAATAGGGGACCACACCATAATAGCATATGGCACCAGCACTGTTGAGTTACAGGCATGTGTTAGTAATAAGACTTCTGTCATTACCCTATGTATGTGATGTACTATATACTCCAAGCACCATACATAATCTAATCTCACTAACACACCTAGATAGAGATGACAGCTTCTCTTTTTCAGGGGGAGGATAGGTGAAATTATATGACAAAAATAAAAATCTATTTGCTATAGCTAATCTACATGATGGGATATATACATTACACCTGCACAGGCACATACATATGTACCTGTAGAGTGCATGTACCAGGCATGAACCTGGGAAGACTGGCATCAGTGCTTTGGACACATTAGAGTTAAAGGACTCCAACACCTCCAATGTGATAAGTTAGTTGAAGGACTTACCATAGTGCTGTCTCTGATCATAGATTGTTCTGTGTGTATTGAAGCTAAGCAATCTAGAACACCATTTTCATTAACATCAGAAAAAAGAAATACACATCCAGGGTAAATGGTACATACCAATGTGTGGGGATCCACAAGGATGGAAGCCTTGACCAGGCATGCACATTGGTATATTTCCTTTATTGATGATGCAACTCAGTACTGTGAAATCTGGTTCATGGTTAGTAAGGGGGATCTGGAGAAGTAGCCATGCAGAGGAGCACACAGACCAGGGCTATGGGTCCTTACTTCTACAATGCAGTAGAAGTTCCAGGTAAAGGTACCACAGAACTTACCTAGTGTTCACTTGATGCTAATTCTTAGATACTTGAAACTTGATGTGAGCTTTGTTGACAAGTGAGGATGAACACTGAAGTAGAGATAGTGGTGAAAACTATTCTACTGTTACAGCCATATGTAAGTGGTTTATATAGTAAAAGTGACCTTGTCCTATAAAGGAACTGGTCTGTGCATAATTGCTTCAACTTGTGGGTTGAGCTGCATATGGTAAGAGTCTGTTGCCATATAAACATAAAAGATAAGTATTGTTCTATTCATAGAGAGATAAGAAGATAAAGAGATAAGGAATGAGTCATTCACAGTCATGTGTCTTCTCATGACTCATGTATTGCATAATGGTTGGTCCTAGTTCCAGGGATCTAGACCTTGACCAGTATAATGGCTATATTAGTGAACCTGAGCCATTGTCATGTGATAGTGACTTTCACATGCTCTTTGGCATATGACAAATCTCTTTCTACAAATGGTGAGCATCTGATTATCTAATCAGGGGCTTTCACCTATTTGTTCAACACTCCTCCTGATTTGGAATGTGCCAAATCTTGTATGAGGAATTCAGTGAAACCTGTGAACTTGATCCTTGCAAGGTTCTTGGTGAAAATGTCTGCAAGTTGTTTGTCCATGCTGATATGATGGAGTTCTAGACTCTTCTGTTGTTTGACACATTCATGGATGAAGTGATAATGGATGTTGATATGTTTTGTTTGTTTCTCTTGCACTGGGTTTTGCACAAGGAATATTGACCCCATGTTATCTCCATATAGAACAATTGGTTTTGGATTAAATCCCAACTCTGTGAGCATAGAGTGGATCCAAACAGCTTGTTGTGATGTGTCTGAGATGGACATGTACTCAGCTTCTGTTGCTGATAATGCCACTATCTTTTGCTTGTGAGACAACCAAGTTATTGGTGAACCATTTGCTAAAATGACCATGCCAGTTGTGGATTTTTGGTCATTTTTGTCTGAAGCCCAATTGGTGTCCAAATATACCTCTATCTTCAACTCTGTCTTTCAACAATAAATGATTCCTTTGTTTCAAGTGGCTCAAAGGTATTGGAAGATGTGCATGGCATGATTTAGGTGATCTTTGGTAGGATTTGTGGAGAACTGTGACATTTTGATGACTGCAAATGCAATGTTGGGTCTTGTTCCTAGCATGAGGTAGAGTAGTGATCCTATGACTGATTGATGTTTTGACCTCAATCTGAGATTAGACTCTCCAGTTGATTTTACAGGTTCATAAGATGCAGGTAATGGGGTGTGTGCCAGGTTGCACACCTGCATGTTGACTCTCTTGAGAATCTTGTCCAAATATGTGACCTGATCAATGATCAAAAGACCTGATGAACAATCCATTTGGAGTCACATTCCAAGGTATTTGTTGGCTTGTCCAAGGTCTCTGCATTTCAAGACCTTCATAAACTTATTTTTTGTTTCTTGTAAAAGTTTCTGATTGTTCCTGGTAAACAGTATGTCATCCATGTATATGAGGAGGATTATGATAAATCTCTCTCCTCCTTTTTGTTGTTTGTAAATATATATGTACACCTGCATCTGAGTGGATGTGAGTGAAGCCAAGTGCTTTGAGGGATTTATCAAGTTCAATGTTCCAGGTGAGTGCAGCTTGCTTGAGCCCATACAGTGCCTGTAATAGTCTGTAGACCATGCATTTCTTTCCCTTTTGCACAAAGCCTTCTGGCTGTTCCATGTATATCTCTTCATCCAATTTTCCATACAGGAAAGCAGTTTTGATGTCCAGCACCTCAATGTCCCAGTTGTATTGGGCAGCCAGGGATAGAATGATTCAAACAGACTCAAATTGAGCTACTGGGGAGAAAACATCCTCAAAGTCAACTCTGTATTCCTGAGAAAAACCCTTTGCAACAAGATGTGCTCATTTGCAGCCATCTGATTTTACCACATAGAGCCATTGACATTTGACTGGGTTATGATGTTGAGGTAGAGGGACAAATTTCCATACATCTCTCTTTCCTAACACAGATATCTCTTCTTGCATTGCATTTCTCCAAGCCTTCTGTTCTTCAGCTGGTAACTTCAGTGTATCCTTGTACTGAACAAGGACTTGGGACTTCAATTTGACTTTCTGCATAAGCAAATAGTTCAAGAAATCTGAACTGTGCTCTGCACTCAGCTTGTGCAAGTTGTGTAGAGCTTTCTCTTGCTCATCTTCTAACTCCTTCATCTTGTTACTCCTGGAAGTGTTTTTCTCAGCTTCAATGGGATGAGTCCTTTCTCCATATACATTGTCAAGTCAGAGAGGAACTATTCTCTCTCTTCTGGAGCATTGAATGTTTGAAGGATTAGGATATGGAGTGAAGCATGTTTCAGCCTGCTTAATGGGAATCCTCATAGGCTGTTTGATTGAAGTTCCTGTTTGTGATCCTTCAGGTTCTTCTCAACTATGAACTTGTGCTGGTTGTTCATGTGATTGCTGAGGATCATCACTAGGATGAGTGACAGGTAACACTGGTATCACCTCCATTGGGGGAGCAACCTCCAAGGGAGATTCCTCTTCATTGTTGGTTTTCTTAATTTCTGTGTTTTGAATTGTATCTTTCTTTGCACATCTAGGGAAAACTCTTTCATCAAAAATCACATTTGTGGAGATGATGACTCTGTCTGTTTCATCTAGGAATTGATAAGCCTTTGTTCCTGGTTTGTATCCCAGAAATATCATTGGAGAGCTTTTGGGCTGAAGCTTTGATTGATGTTCCTTTTTGGTGAATATGTAGGCCAAACAACCAAAGATTCAGAAGTATGAAACATCTGGTTTCTTTCCTCTCCATAGCTCAACTGGGGTTTTCCATAGCACTCTCCTGAATGGTTGTTGATTATATACATGCACTGAGGTCTTGAGTGTGTGCTGCCATAGGTTGAAGGGTAGACAAGCTGAGTGTCTCATAGCTTCTTCCTTTTCAACCATGGTACAGTTAAAAAATTCAGCTCAACCATTCTGTTAGGGGGTGTCCAGAGTGGTGAGGTGGTACTCAATGCCACAGGAATGTAAAAACTCAGCAAAGTCATGAGACCTAAACTCTCCTTGATCCAAATGGAATCACCTTAAGGTCCCAGAGACACTTTTTTCAGCCCAGGTCAAGCCAAGAATGAAAGGCTGAGAATGTGTTTGATTTGGATGACAGCAGGACAATGGAGGCATATCCAGAGTAGTTGTCTATGAAGGTGATGACATAGCACTTTTGGTAATAGGAGTTTATGAGGAATTCACAAAGATCCAAGTGAATAAGTTCCAGTGGCTGGGTTGTCTGTTTATAGCTAGTGGTGAATGGTTTCTTGGCCATTTTGCCTAGGGCACAACCTGAAAAAGGTTGGTTTTCCAATGAGTTCTTGAAGAGAGGACCAATGGTTGCTTTGGTAAATGCTGCACTGCTGCTTTTGAGCAATGTCCCGTGTGAGCATGCCATAAGTCTGAGTTCTCAATAGATCTAATGGCTTGAATCTGATTAGCTACAATGTGCAATGAAGCTTGAATGTAGTGAAGAGACCCTTTAGATGCTATCTTATCCAACTGCAAATAAAGATCACCATTAGGTGCAAAGATCTTGGTTCCTTGCAGTCCTGACCATAGCATATAGCCCTTGTTAGTGAGCTGGGTTGTTGATATAACTCTCATGTGGAGTTGAGGACAATACTCCACACCAAATAACTTGGTAATTCTTCCATTGTGTTTGAACATAACCATTCCTATTCTGTGTTTCCTGACAACCATGTTTCAATCCACTGTTTGTAATAGTTTTGGTGTTGAATAAGGGTGTTATGAGACAAAATCACTGAGGTTGTTCATACAGTGTATGAAAGCTCCTGAGTCTAGTAAGATTAGTTCTCCTTGCTTGTTTGCTTTTCAGGTGCATGTTAAGCACATGGTTGTGCCATCATTGGTAGGAAAATGACATAATGCACCCATCCTGTTGGCATGGTGAGGTCAACATTTGACTGATGCACAATGGGTTTAATTGATGCCTGTGTAATGGCCTCTTTTGCAAACTTGAGAAGGTCTGGATTATTAGTGGTGAAGCCAACTAGAGTAACATCAGGATGCATATTACCACAATAATCACACACATAATCTTCTTCTGATGCAAAGATATTGGAGGGTGGTCCTTCTTCATTGGGTGGATATCTGTTGAGCCACATTCTAGGGATATAGTAGAGTGGGATGAACCTTCCACTGTACTGTCATCCCCAGGAGAATGGTACTATTTTCTCCTGTCCAAAATATCAGATGAGGTCTTGATGTCCTCTTCTGTGATGAGTTGTTGGATTATCCAGGTCATGATTTACATGCTATGAGTCTTAAAATGTGCTTTCAGTGCATTCAATGTCTGTTAGATGAACATGTCTTCACAAGTACACAAGATCCTCCATGTACTCTCCTTTACTCTCTAGAGTTTCCTCTAGGATGGGAGTAAGGGGATGTTGTGCATCAGATGTGGATGGTAACTCACACATCTGCAATGGTTCATCATAGTCATAATCATCATATGTAGAGGGATTGGCTGTATTCTCATATAGCTCATCAGGGAAATTCTCAAGGGGGCACACAGATGAGTGTGCCTCCTGAACATCCTAAGAAATGAGGTCTAATTCTTGATCCAATTCTTCTAGCATTATGCAAGAAGAAGTTGCAATGAGTTCAAGGTGATCACTTTTTTGATACATGATTAGCTGGGTGAATAGCAGGGACTTTCCTCTGGTCCATGTTAGAGTGGGTTCACTGTGGTAGTCTTTGTGTTCTGTGGAGTATATCCACTTTCCACTATTTTCCTGTTCTACTTGATTGGCCCAAGACAGATGTGTCTCTAGTCTTGGTTCTGTGGACTCAGTGTTTTGAACCATGTATGTGAAGTCTTCTTCACCATATTCCTGTGGTTCTTGTTCATAGCTGATATCTGGTTCATAGTCTTGAATCATTTGAGTTTTCCCAGCAGGACAATTAGTTGTCTGTTGTCCTTTGTTAAGGCTTTGTTGGTGAGACAAGCTTTGAATGCCTTTGAAACTGATGCTTGCTAACCCTAACCTTAGAGCTGCTTAGTAAGCACTCTACAGGCCTCCAAGGGTCCCAACACAATGCTAATATGGCTGCTTAGTAAGCAAGCCCCTGAAGCCTTACAAGTTGTTGCATGGAGCAGCAAGAATCCTTCCTACATATGAGAAGAGCCTGAGGACAGACTGCTAAGAAAGCCAAAGAGGGGTAGTATTCTGTGGGTAGTGCAAAGGAGACAAAAGATGGGGAATATCCTGCATCTTTGTCTACACTATATACTACATGGAACAATGGTGTTCTAGCTATGGAGAACAATAGTACAGTGCCATATGAGGTGTACAATGGTAAGTCCATAAAGGTAGAACAATGTGCATGAAGAAACAGAGTCAATCTGACTCCTGGATGCATAGGTAGGAGTCTGTATGAGTCAACACATTGCAATCACATGACAGTCACATGATGTGAAAGTTAAGGGTTCACACTGGAAAATGGTGAAGGGCATGAACTGCATATCATACAGGTATAGTAAAAATACAGAGAAGGGGAAAACATACTAGTAATTGCAGGGGAAACCTGAGTCTGCTGAGCATGTCCATGGATAGAGGACATGTCCTGTAAGTAAGTGAAAGGTGTTTGCAAAGTGTCTGTTGGATTGGAGATAAGGGACATGTGGCCATGGGAAGGTCATGTGATGGAAAAGATAAGATAAGAAAATGTTGGCATAACATCCTTGGGCTCTTCCTCATCTGCATGAATTGCCACATCCTCTACCTCATCCATGTTTCTGTTGTCCTCTACCCTGATGTGGTGAAGGCAATGTCCTCTTGTGTCCTCCTTGAGGACCACTAGCCTTGACCTGTGGGGCATAGCAAACTTGCTGCCTGCTGCCAGTATAGTATACTTTCTGCTGGCTGATGTGACAAAATTCACCAGGGTAATGTTGTTTACAGTGTCCTTCAAACACACACTTTGGATATGTGCCACATGGTTCATAGGAAGGATTGTGGGCCAGTTTAATGTTGGAAAGTCTATTAAGGAGGGGTAATGAGTGGTTTAACCCTCCTGTGTGTTGTGGACTCTCATAGTGAGGTAGATTAATTGTGGCCTTGCCTTTTCCTGTGACTCTGCACTGGTGTTCACATTGCAGGTATGGAATGATGTAGGTGACTGTAAAGTTGGTGTCTTCTGCATTGGTTAAGATCCAGGATATGACTTATTCCCAATCATGTGAGAGAGCCATGAGTATGGTGACAACTAGGATTTTTTCATCTAGGGGGAATCCTGCATCTTTGAGTCATCTGGAGCACTTCATGAGTTTGTTAACTTTGTGAATAGGATTGTCCTGTGGATGAATCCTGTGTTGAAAGAGTGATCTCATTTTCACAAGTGCTCTTATTTTTCCTGGTTTTCCATATTGCATCTCAAGTTCCATGAGGGTTTCCCTTGTGGTGGCCTTAATATGATGCTTGTAAGAGTGATCAATCCTGAGACCTATAGCACCACAAGCCTACATATCATATGCATTGAACTCATTGACATCCTGTGTGTTCATTCCAGTAGCATTTAGAACAGGTGCATTTTCATTGAAAATGCAGTAGAACTTCATAGCCATTGCAAATGAATCAAGGGATTCTCACCATAGCTTGTAGTTTGTGCCATCAAACAAAGGGACAAAGGTGACTGAATCTTTTGCTGCCATTTTCCTAGAACAATGAAACAAAGGCAAACCAATCAGCAAACATGTTCTCTCCTTTGATGCTTACAAAGGGAATAAAAGGAATATTAGGGGGAACTGGAGGAACCAGAGCTGATAGAACTGGAGTTGGAGTGGAAGTGATGTTCTTGACTCAATGTTTTCCATTATAAGATCCAGAAGCTCTTCAGGGTGCCAGTAACCCTTGAGTGCATTTCAATATGTTTTGAGCTTTCTGCAAGGACCTCCTTTCTCTGACAGCTATTCTCCTTTCCCTTTTTCTCTCTCATATATCTTTGAGTTGATAGAGTAGGTTGACAGATTTTTCCCTTCATATCCCAATCCTGTTTTTCCTAGGATTGTTGAAAACCTCAGGTCTGGGAAATAATGAGGGTTTGTGACTCAATCCTTTTTAGGTTTGATCTACAGAACTGAATCCAAGAGATTGGACTTTTTCTTGAGTTCTATTTCCCAGCCAACAATCCCACAGGATGGAAAGGGGGTTTTGAAGGTGGAAAGATGGAATTCTTTATCTGCAACTTGTCCATGAGCATAGACTGAAGATGATACAAAAGGGATATTCAACATAGCCAAAGAAGTTTTCATAGGGAAGATGAAAGGTAAAGTGTGGTCCATTGCTACAGGTCTCATATTTTCTTTGTTGTAAGTAATGAGACTGAAAATAAAGCAAAGCTCATCTGCATATGATGTCAGAGTGAAGTATGGGAGTGGATATTGATCTGGGATTGGCAATGTTAAAGTGGAGGTTAAAACTTTGTGGGATAGATTGATCTCCAAGTTCATCAACATCCATACAGAGGATAGGGTGCAGTGCCTCAAGATCAAGGATTGTAATCACCTGTGTCTTGTTGTGAGGAATGACAACATGGAAGTGAATGCTATCAATGAACTGTGAGAAATTGCACTACAAAATGAGGAATGGATAAAAGTAGTAAGTAGGTCCTCTGTAATCCCATTGTTTGTGCAAGTATCTGGGGTTAACCCATTAGAAGGCAGTTATGTTCCTCATGGTATTGTAGTCAAGGGGATGCATTCATGGGCAGTAGATGTCATTGGTGATGAAGAATAATGAAAAGATATTGCCTAGACCATTAAGATGCTCCAGGAAAAGTCAGTCTTTTGTCAATGAGAATGAATCATTCTCCCTGCTGTTCCCTAGGATACTTGTGTCCTATGAAATATCTCCATGGAGTCAGGTTTCCTTGTTCAGGAATCCTTCTGTCAATGATGTACCAATAGTGAATAAAGTTCCTGGAGGGGAGTTCCTCTCTCTCCAGGATCAGGCATAGGACCAACAGCAAGACAAAAGCCTCATAAGTATCATATGGGTTGACCAGGAAGAGGTCCTTGGTGATGGCCATGCTAATTGTCTCTCTCAGCTCTCTAATATACTCCTCTTGAGTTCTCTTACAATAATTTTCAGCATCTGAGATGTCTCTGCTTGTCAAAAGTCCCATTGAGGAGCAGCAGGATGAATAAGGAGTTGTCACCTGTCTAAAGAGTGGTGACAACATGGGAGATGGAGGTGGAATGGGAATAGTGTCTCCATTCCAGAGCTGAGAACATATGGAGGATGGAGCCCTGACAAGTCTAGGAACTCCTTCAATGTTTTTGATAATCCCCTTGGTGTTGTACAACATAGAGGTGTTGAGTTGGTGTCTAGCCTCTTCACTGACCACTTGCTGATTTGCCATCAGATGATAATATGTACATCTGGTTCTGAACTGCTGAGAAAGCTGTGCATTCTGGATTCATCATTTGGAATAGTAGAGTTGGAAGAATGTGGGGAAATGGGTGTTTCTTCTAAAACCAGATTGTTTTGAATATGAATTACCTGATACAGGACTGGAATGGGATTTCTGTTAGTGTTGGTATATCCCATGAAAGAGCCAGAACTATGATTGTAAGGAGAAAGAAGCTTGGCTCCCATATTAATACCATTAGTTACTGAGAGAAGCAGTATCCTGATAGGAATCAACTCAAGGTGAGTCTCAAGCTGTCTGGCAGCTGAACTACTGTTTGCAAAAGCAGTGATACAGTAGTGCCTGGTTGTCTCTATCAGACCCACTCAAACATCTCAGGGGCCATCTAATAGTATAGTGTGAATTTTGTCAACACTTAGCTGTGGGTGAACCACTCTCAGCTCAGAACCAGTTGTTCTCCTGATAAGGGGGAGGTGGCACTGTAATAGCATGAGGATTGTTAAGATCTGCCAACAGGCCACAATCCTCCACAGGAGGATGAATGACTCAATCAATCTGGACTCTCCAGTGTCTGTAATGATCTGTCACCTCAGCTGCCACTCAATAAGAGCAGTGAGCAGCAGGAGTGTGTTGCATCTCAACACATAATGTAAAAAATGTGATGGCTGACATGGCAAAGAAAAACTCAGCTTGCCATAGTGGAAGCTGCATATAAACCCACTGTACCCCTCAGAGGAATGAGAGGGATTGTAAGATATTGAACAGAATGTACCAGGTGAACTGCAAGCTGTCATCCTGTACCATCACCCAGTGGCCAATTGAGCTGTAAGATGAGTACTAGAGGACAAGCTCAGGGCTCATAACCTCTGGAGAAGTAGCTATGCAGAGGAGTGCATGGGCCAGGGCTATGGGTCCTTACTTCTACAATGCAGTAGAAGTTCCAGGTAAAGGTACCACAGAACTTACCTAGTGTTCACTTGATGCTAATTCTTAGATACTTGAAACTTGATGTGAGCTTTGTTGACAAGTGAGGATGAACACTGAAGTAGAGATAGTGGTGAAAACTATTCTACTGTTACAGCCATATGTAAGTGGTTTATATAGTAAAAGTGACCTTGTCCTATAAAGGAACTGGTCTGTGCATAATTGCTTCAACTTGTGGGTTGAGCTGCATATGGTAAGAGTCTGTTGCCATATAAACATAAAAGATAAGTATTGTTCTATTCATAGAGAGATAAGAAGATAAAGAGATAAGGAATGAGTCATTTGCAGTCATGCATCTTCTCATGACTCATGTATTGCATAATGGTTGGTCCTAGTTCCAGGGATCTAGACCTTGACCAGTATAATGGCTATATTGGTGAACCTGAGCTGTTGTCACATGATAGTGACTTTCACATGCTCTTTGGCATATGACAAATCTCTTTCTACAAATGGTGAGCATCTGATTATCTAATCAGGGGCATTCACCTATTTGTTCAACAGGGGAAGCATCAAATAAATTAAAAGGATATCTTACCTATCTTGAGTGCCAGCTAGGGTGCAAGACAAAGGTTGTGCAGGCTGACAATAGGAAGGAATATGTTAATAATGAAATGTTAGCCTGGTGCAGAGAAACTGGGATTGACTTACACATCACTGCCTCATACTCTCCAGCATAAAATGGCATTTCTAAATGCTTCAACCAAACCTTAGGAGAGTTAGCCCATGCAATGAGGACCATAAACAACTTACCTGATGTCCTGTGGCCAGAGGCTGTTGCCCATGCCACATATGTATGCAACTGGTCACACACCTGCACTTTTGATGATGTGACTCCCTATGAACAGTGGACCAGACACTGGCCCAATGTCTCTCACCTAGAAGAGTTTGGCTGTCCTGTTTGGATAATGAAAGAGGGTGTTAGTATTAACAAATTAGATGCTAAATTAGAGAAACTTACCTTTGTAGGGTTCTTGGATGGACTGTGCACCATCAGGTTCTATGACATGTGTATGAGGTCTATTAAAACCTCACATAATTTCTGTTTCCTGAAAAACATGGTTAGTACAACAGAACACATGGGAGACTTACTGGACAGTATGCTGCATGAGTGGGAGTTGAGGCCTAGTGATGTGCCAGATACTGAAGAATCTAATGAAAATAGGATCAGCATCAATAAATGAAAATGAACAAATGAAGATGACACTTACCAGCCAAGGAAAAGCAGCAGACCCAGGAACAGACAACTATTCTACTCAAGTGGTAAGTGAATCCTGCATGTCTTATTGTTTATCTGAACCACAACTTGAATCAGGAAGAATTGAAACACTGCTGGATCAAGTGTTTCTACTCATGGACCAACAAGATTGGTTTCATGCATGCAATCACCAAGTATCAGCAATGCAAATGTCTACTCCATAGAATCCATGAGGAGAATAGTGCCATGGCCAAGACAGTTGAAGAATGTACAGGACACCCCTCCCTACATTTCATCAACCAGGAGCCACTCCTGAATTGTGCACCTGAGGCCCACCACCAGGTATCACAAAGTAAGAAATATTATTGGAACCTCAGTGCCTAGTTGGCACACAACAAGCATGACAAAGCACTAGAGGTGTGTTTACATAGTTTCAAAGATCCAGAATTCATGCTTTTACAGGGCTCCTTCCCAAAATTAAAGGACCACATCCTGGGGCACCTGATATCAGGTAGCAAGACTGATGACAGCAATGAGGAGTTTACACTACATCAATGAAATGCACTACATCTCATTAACAATCACATCTATCAGCACAAGGTTCTACACTACACACAATCTTCACTGGGCACAAGATTCCCTGAACCCACAGATGCACTCAGACATTATGGTCCTCTCACATAAAGACATGAAAAATGCTCACCCTTACTGGTATGCACAGATCATTGGCATATTTCACATGGATGTCCAGTACCATGGCCCAGAGCTCTGCAGTCACACACCCAAACAGGTTGATTTCCTCTGGGTGCAATTGTTCACACATATGTAATAGGAATGTAAAGATTGGGACTGGTATTATGTGAATATGTAAGTGCCATAATGTCTATGATAACTATCTAACTAGCTATTGTAGTTTTGTTGATCACAATATGTTTATGAGGTACCAGGACAGAGGAGTTGGACACAGATCAACTCATGAGGCAATGCACTGTCTTCTTAATGACCATGAAACCCTTGACAAGCAAACCTTTACCTTTGAACACAACCATGATCCACTTGAAGAAGGGGCCAAAGGAAGCAGTGAAGATAATGTCCCCATGGATGACTCAAGCAGTGTTGAGGAAGAAAGTGGTGAGGAGAGTGACAACAGTGAGTCAGAAATGGAAGGCATTGATATCAGAGGTGGTGAACAATTGATTGACAATGAACTTGGTGATGAAATGGATGAGTACAGGTATGGTAGACTAGATCAGCTACTGGATGACAAAGAGGGTGACATTGAAATGTCTGGCAATGAAGATACACTGGGTCCAGAGGATGGGGAAGATCCCAATGTTGAGATTGAGGATACAATGCTCTGAGTCTGTCTTGTCAATGCATGCAAATTTGCCTTGTACTATATCATTTTGTTACTATCTATGCACAATTGAAGTTGTCTACTATAGTTACTGTGAGTTTTGTGCCAGTCCTTGCTAGACTTGACACAAGGAACTCATTAGATGTTGTGTAGACAGCTAGGTTGTGTGAGGTCTAGCTAGACCTAGCAGAGGTGTGTCACATTCTTGCTAGGCCATGCAAGGCCTAGCAGGAAGTATGTCCAGTTCTTGTCTTATTCTACTAGATCTAGCATGACCTTGCAAGCTCTTGCTAGACCCTGCTAGAGTTGCTGGATTCCTCCAAGGTTTGCTAGGTTGTGCTAGATTTGGCCACTTTTGCTGATGCAGGACTTCCTACAATGGAGGATATAGCCATGGATGATGTACATAAGGACTAGGTGTTATGCTTTCATTTTCTTATCTAATCATTTCCAGTCACATGACATCCCATGGTCACATGTCCCTTCCATTACTTAATCCAACAGATGCTTCACAGACAGATACCTATAGGGATTTCTCCTATCCAATGGACACAATCAGTGGACTTGAGCCTGCTCTCATGTATTAGTATGTTTCCTCTTTCTTATCTCCTGTTTCTACTATACAATGTATGCACTGTGCACCCTTCATCTTTTCTGGTGCATGGCTGACAAACTTTCACATCACATGACTTTCACATGATTGTGATGCATTGACTCCCATGGACTCATAACTACACATATCCAAGTCAGATTGACTCCATTCCTCTGCAGACATTGTTCTACCCTTATGGACTAACTATTGTATGCCCCTTTGGGCCCTTTCCCTTTGTTCCCCATTACCAGTAGACCATTGTTCATGTATAGTATATAGAGTAAATGAAGATGTGGGATATTCCCCATCTTTCATCTCCTTTGCACATCCATTGAATCTACTGGCTTACTCTTAAAACCCTTGTCAGTCACTTCCAATTGGACCAAGGATTCTCACTGCACCAAGTGTTGCCTTGTAAGGCTCAGGGGATTGCTTAGTCAGCATCCCAGGCATTGGGACAGGCCCTTGTAAAAGCCTTGTAGGTTGCTTAGTCAGCAAGCCTAGGGTTAGGGTTAGCATGTGTCAGTTTTGAAGGTGTTCAAGGCTTGTGTTTTAACAGAAGATGAAAGATATCACTTTAATGTCAGTGTTATCCTACACTGACACCCTGTTGCTCCATGCAGCAGTCACCACTCCTGACAACTTTAACATCATCAGTCAAACAACCCCTATACCCCAATAAGGTGTAGTCACCCCTATCCTCAAATGGATACATTTCAAATACTCTAGTCCATCTACCCCTAGTGCTACTGCTCACTCTGGGTAGTACCTGCTAGTCAACAACTCTTGCCCAGCACAGTCAAGAAGTTCCTTGTTTGGTCTAGCCCCAGCAAGTTTTGTCCCCCTGTCCCCAAAAGGACAGTTCACACCCTGCAGCTGCCAATGCATTTTGGCCTAGGATGGAATATCCCACCCCCACCCCTAGTATCCACTGAGGACTCCACAGCACTCACTCAGCCTGTGACTGCTACCATTGTTATTACTAGCACCTCATCACCAATCAAAATAGATGTTGATCCAGTTGTTCCAGATCCTTATACATCCTACTGGGAGAAGAAGGAAGAGGACTCTGATGCAGATTCATTAATAACCCCAATTGCTGATCCCCTATCACATTCTATCTATTTGGAGAAGTCAGACTTTAATTTACCTGGAATAGAAGAACAGGCTATGGTAGATACTTTAGCAGAAGCTCTAGAAGGAGCTTCCATCATGGACCCTTTTTACAGTCAAACTCCATCACCAGCTGAAATCATTCACTGGTATAGGACTAAAGTTACCTTTGGTACATGCAAGGGCAAGGCACCTGCTGAGCCAGAGGAGGACTCCAAGTCCAGAGGAAAGAAGCTTGGTCTTAACAAACCAGCTATCTTTGATGGTGATCACCAAACCTACCCAGAATGGATCATCTCAGTCAAAAACTACTTGGGAATGAACACCCATATCTACAACCTGGACAAGAAGCAGATCAACTTCATCCTATCATTTCTGGACAAGGGCTTGGCCCTGTCATTCAAAAAATCATATGTTAACCAATCAACTACTGAGGATAATGGAATTAGGTTCCCAGATACTCTAAAACAATTTGAAAAGAAGTTAGAAGAATGTTTCCAAATCAGAGATGTCAAGGCTATGGCCCTGATCATGCTCTCCTCTATCCAAATGGGGAAGCATTCTCTTGATGAATACATTACCAATTTCAATAACCTTCTGATGCAAGCCAAACTCTTCCCTGATGATGTCACTGCCACTACCTTTTTCAGAAAGGGGTTAAACCCCTCCATCAGCTGAAGAATCTTAGGCCTAGGAGTTATCTCAAAGATAGTTTCAGAGTAGAAGAAAGCTGCCACAGAGGTAAGGGCCTCATTGGCCACTATGAGAATGTTTGAGGGCAAGGCCACTGACTCCAACAAAAACTTCCTATGGAAGAATGAAGGCTACAACTATAGCAATTGGCAATGGGACCCCAACATGATGGACATTGATAAAATGTCTGGTCCCCAACCAAACCCAAACAGAGTTCACAGGTCACAAGCATGCTACAACTGCAACAAGGAAGGGCACTTCATAAAGGACTGTCCAGATCCACCAAAAAACCAGGGTTGCTACCTGCCCAAGAATAGGGAGGCAAAAATAGATGAGCTAAAGAAGGAATTGAAGTGCTTAGAAAATGAGGGTGCATCCAATTCTATTTCTGGTGTGTCCTTAAAGGATTTTTAAAGGGGTGAGTGACTGCTGCAGCTCATGCCCCTGCTATTGAACAATGTACTTTTAGGTTAGGAAAACTTGAGTGCAATGTATCTGAGATTCCCCACTACCAGTACAAGGAAGGACTCTGCCTCAAGTCCCTTACAGGATTCACCTACCTAATTGACTGCAGCACTGCCCAGATCAAAACCCTAATTGACTCTGAAGTGGAAACAAACATCATTGATGAACAGGCCATAGAAGACCATCAAATCTCTACAAGAAAAATATGCCATCCATGGACTCTCAGGAATATCACAGGGAAGACCAATCAAATCATTGATCAGATTGCTACCTTCCAAGGGAAGGTGTGGGGTAAAGTAATGCACATACACACTTATGTCACCAGGATGGGAAATGGAGAATGGCTTCTCCTTGGAATGCCATGGCTAAGGGACCACAACCCCATTATCAACTGGGTAAAGTGTGAGCTTGTCCAGTGGGGCTTCCCCAAAGTCAGGGTCAACAAGACCTCAATATCCACTCAACTAGAGGCTGCAGCTGAAAAGAAGGAGATTACTCTTCCAGCAGAGTATCAAGACTTCACAGAAGTATTTTTCAAATCAGAGGCATCCTTACCACCCCACAGACCATTTTTAGACCACAAAATAAAGTTGAAGGAGGATTTCTTCTCCATTAAGGGAAAGAACTACTGTCTTACCCCAGATCAAGAGAAGTTGCTCAACAACTTCATTGATGAAAACCTCAAGTGCAGGAAGATCTGACCTTCCAAGTCCCCTCAGGCAGCCCCAGTCTTTTTCATTGGCAAAAAAGATGGCAAGCAATGGCTTGTTCAGGACTACATCCACTTGAACAAGTATACCATGCAGGACTCATACCCCTTGCCTGACATCAAGGGACTGCTAGACAAACTAGCAGAATCTAAGTATTTCACAAAGTTCAATATATGTTGGGGATTCACTAATATCCAAATAAAAGAAGGTGACAAATGGAAGGCTGCCTTTGTCATGCCAAGAGGGCTGTTTGAGCCCCTGGTAATGTTTTTCAGCCAAACTAACTCTCCTCCCACCTTTCAAAGGTACATGAACACCAAGTTTGGACCAATGATCACCAGGAAGAAGAGTGTTATTTTCATGGATGATTCAATTGCCCATGCCAAGACCAAAGAACAGCTCAAGGAGTGTGTTTGGGAGTTTTTGGAGATTGCAGTAAAGGAAGGCCTTCACCTAAAAATATCAAAATGTATTTTTGAGACAAAGGAACTGGAATTCCTTGGATACATAATCAAAGAAGGCCAGTATGAACCTTCTCCAATCAAAACTAATGCCATCAAAGCATGGCCCATCCCTGTGAACCTGAAGGAAGTTTGCAGCTTCCTAGGGTTCTGCAACTTCTACCAAATGTTCATCCCAGGATTTTCTCAAGTGGCTAGGCCACTCCATGACTTATCAAAGAAGGACATTGTCTTCCATTGGGAAGAAGCCCAATAGTGAGCCTTCAAAAACCTCTGCACTCTTTTTATGTCAGATCCAGTGCTCAAGCTACTGGATCAGAAAAAGCCTTTCATTATCCATACCAACACTTCTAGACTCAGGACTGGAGTGGTCCTCAGCCAGGCTGACAACAATAGCACACTTCACCCATGCACCTACCTCTCCCAATCCCTTACTGGACCAGAGCAAAACTACCAGGTCTATGACCTGGAACTGCTCACTGTGGTCCAAGCCCTCAAGGGGTGGAGGCCCTACCTCCTCTCACCTGTAGCTCCAACAGTCATCTTCACAGATCACCAGAATATGACATACTTCCAGGAACTGCAAAAGCTCACCTCATGCCAGTCATGCTGGCAGGCCATGCTTTAGGCTTACCCCATTCAGCTCACCTACATCAAGGGTACCAGGAACATTCCCCTGGACACCCTTTCCTGCATGGCAAATTTCACTGCCAATGCACAGCCACTGACCATGATCCTCTCCAACTCCCTGTGGTTTCATCCTGAGGGGGGGGTGGAGAAATCAATAATTTCCCAATTAAATTGGCATTTTCCAGCTGAAACAACAGGAAAACAAACTTCTGACAGGCTATCATCAGCAGATAGGCACCCAACTGAGGAAAAGTCAAAGACCACCACCAATGGAAAGTCAGTGTTTAACCTTTCAAGTGAACTAATGTCCCAAGTCTGGTCTGAAACAGAATGGATGAAGGACCAATCAGAGCCTAATTCCTCATGGAACAAAGGCAAAATATATATCAACCCTGAAAGAAGATGCAATGTTTTAAAGGAGTATCATGACACAAGACCCTCAGGACATCCTGGAGTCAAGGCAATGACCAGGAAAATGATGCAACATGTACACTGGCCCCACATGCATGCAGATATTTGAGACCATGTCAGAGGATGCATCACATGCCAGGTGAACAAGGTCATTACTCATCCAACTATGCCACCAATCACTCCCCATGATGTTTCATGCTCCCCCTTTCCATTCAAGCAAATATCTATCAACCTCATAATGGATCTTCCTGACTCCTGTGGGAATGATTCTATTCTTACTATCATTGATTAGGGCCTTACTAAGGCTGTGATATTCCTCCCCACCAATAAGGATGTCAACTCAGTTGGCATCACAAACCTCTTTCACACCCACATCTACCCCTGCGTCAGAGTCCCCAAAGCAGTGATCTCCAATAGAGGCCCACAGTTCATGTCAGCCTTCACCCAGGACCTTTACCAGGCCATTGGTGTGGAGATGAAGGCAACCACTGCCTATCAACCTCAGTCCAATGGAGAAGCAGAGAGGGTAAACCAGGAAGTCAGCACCTTCCTACACATGTATGCTGCCAAGGACCTGGACAATTGGACCTGGTATCTAGCTGATGCTGAGTTTGTCCACAACTCCCACATTCACTCCACTTATGGACAGACATCATAGCACACAAAAATGCCCAAGAAGCCATGCTCTAGAAACATCCCAGAAAAGCTTACCATGAATTTGAAGTTGGAGATAAGGTATGGTTGAACAGATCAAACCTTAAACTACAGGTCCCATCCAGGAAGCTCTCACCCCAAAGACATGGCCCCTTTGTTGTCATGGAAAAGGTAACTCCCATCAATTTCTGACTAGAGCTACTGAGATCCTGGCAGATCCACAACACTTTCCACACAAGTAAGTTGATGCCCTATGTCACTACTGTGACCAATGGATCAGAGCCTATCCTGGAATCACCCCTACTTATTGATGATCACAATGAGTGGGAGATTGAAGCTATCCTAAACCATCAAACAATCCACAAACAAGTCAGGTACCTAGTCAAGTGGAAGGGCTATCCTGATGTGGAGAATATGTGGGAACCTGTTGAAAACCTTATAGACTTGCCTGAGTTGCTCTTGGAGTATCAATGTGCCCACCATATTCCCCTCATGAACCCCACCACCTTGCTTCTCATCTAAATGTCAGACCTCTCTGACTACTTTTCTGAGATCAACCAACATGAGGACATCTACACCTCATTACTTCCTGAGCTCAATGAGCTCTCCACTCCCAATCTCCCTGCACCTCTTCATCAGACAATGGCTTCCTGCAGACAACACTGCCAACCTGTTCACAACACCCCCACACCACTTCCAAGAGCTGCCCCACTCTACTTGTGTGCCAACCCCAGCCAGATATGCAATGCCAACAACAATGCAGCAAGGAGAGGGCATCCTGCTCCAACACCTGGACTCCACCTCCTCATCATCCTATTTGTCCACTGACTCCAAGCCAAGTCTGGCTCAGTTCAACCTTTGGTTCCAGACCCTCCATGGCCCCAGAAACCCTGGCACTCCATTGCTGGACAACCCCATCCCTGCTCACACACTGCATGATCTCACTTATATCAGGATGGCCACCACCACCATGGTGGACAAAATCATTGCTCTCACTGGTGATGCAAGAGAATCATGAGTCCATTTCTTCATGGCTATAAAGGATGACCCAGGCAACAGGCACCTCTACAACACCATGGCCTCCCTCCAGCCCATCCCTGACAAGGCTTTCTTCCTGATTCCTACCACTCCTGCCCTCTGATACTACCTCTCAGGCAAGATGGATATCCTGGAGTCACACCCACTCTTTGGCTACCAGTGTTTTAACTGCAACTGCCTTGGCCACTGGAGGTGGGAGCACCAGGAAGGACACCCCTATTGGGAGCCTGGCATGCCAGCCTGCAACATCAAGCAACCAGGAGGACCTAGCAGATTGGGCATGGCTCACAGGTAGGCAGTTTCTTGGGCCAAGAAGTGTGGAGGGGGGGTGATGTTATGCTTTCATTTTCTTATCTAATCATTTCCAGTCATGTGACATCCTACAGTCATGTGCCCCTTCCATTACTTAATCCAACAGACACTTCACAGACAGATACCTACAGGGATTTCTCCTATTCAACAGACATGCTCAGTGGACTCAAGCCTACTCTCATGTATTAGTACATTTCCTCTTTCTTATCTTCCATTTCTACTATATGGTGTATGCACTGGCACCCTTCATCTTTTCCAACACACAGCTGACAACCTTCACATCACATGACTTTCATGTGATCATGATGCATTGACTCCCATGGACTCATAACTATGCATATCCAAGTCAGATTGACTCCATTCCTCTGCAGACATTGTTCTACCCTTATGGACTAACTATTGTATGCCCCTTTGGGCCCTTTCCCTTTGTTCCCCATTACCAGTAGACCATTGTTCATGTATAGTATATAGAGTAAATGAAGATGTGGGATATTCCCCATCTTTCATCTCCTTTGCACATCCATTGAATCTACTGGCTTGCTCTTAAAACCCTTGTCAGTCACTTCCAATTGGACCAAGGATTCTTACCACATCAAGTGTCACCTTGTAAGGCTCAGGAGATTGCTTAGTCAGCATCCCAGGCATTGGGACAGGCCCTTGTAAAAGCCTTGTAGGTTGCTTAGTCAGCAAGCCTAGGGTTAGGGTTAGTGCACATCAGTTTTGAAGGTGTTCAAGGCTTGCATTCCTGCAAAGCCTTAACACTAGGATTATTTTTTATCTATATGTAGTCTCACATACTTGCTACATTACACTTGTAATATAAACAATATTTTTGTTCTGATTAGTTGAGTAGTGGACAAGATTCACCAGATATATTGGTGGTGGTGACTGGTGTTATGGTCCCAGTGTGACAGGCAGCTATGCTTCTGTTAATACCATTGCATTTGACTGGCACCAGTGATATCATCAACATTTGTAGTATAGCCAAAAATGCTTGCTGTGAACATCCCAGTGTTGACTGACAGTGTTTGTCAACACTACTGTTAGCATATGCTGTTGACTCCTGTCATTGGTTGACTCACCAGGCTGACTCATGGTGTTGACTCACAGCATTGGTCAACACTGGCCTTGGTCAATACCAGCCTTAACCTACAGTGTTGACTCATAGCATTGGTCAACACCAGCCTTGACTTATGGTGTTAACCTACAGTGTTCATCCATGGCATCAGCCAACACTGGCCTTGACTTATGGTGTTTACTCATGGCATTTGTTAATAACAGCCATGATTTATGGCATTAACCCACAGCATTGACTCATGGCTTTGGTCACCACCACTCTTGACTTACAGTGTTCACTCATGGTATTGGTTAATACCAACCTTGACTTACAGTGTTGACCCACAGCATTGACTCATGGCTTTTGTCACTGCCATCATTGATTTACATGTTAACCCACAGCATTGACTGACAGCTTTGGTTACCATCAGCCTTGAGTCATGGTGTTAACCCACAGCATTGACTCATGGCATTGACTGACATATGGTGTTACCCATTGGTCCACACCAGCATTGACTCATGGTATTAGCTAACACCATGTATCAACATCAACATTGATGTATGGTATTGGCTGACACTCCCACTGTGAACTCACAGTGTTGGCAAACACCACTGTAGATCAATGGTATTGGTGAATGTTGCTGGTTTAGTCACCTGTGTACTGAACAGAGCTGGTGGTATGACAGCAATCCTTGGTAGTGGTGGTATGGTGCACTGTAGTAGTGGTGGTGATGAATGATGCTGGTGGTGAGTGGTCTGAACTTACTGGGTGCTAATGAGGAATGGTTGCTGTTGTGGTCCATATTGAAGGATTGCAATTGTGGTGCACAGTGTGGGGGGTAATTGCCGTGGTCACCATTAGTGGTCTTGCTCTTAAGCACCTACCAGGTTTTCCTGACCAGGGCCAATGGCACTGCTGCAATTATGGTAGTATTAGTTTATTAATGGTGAATTTACCACATTCTCACCACCACTGCTTCCCTAAATCAACCAGCCCATCACTACAATACATACATTTTTAGACCAGTCCTGCAACAGTTATTTCACTGCTGCACTTACAGTCCATTACCAAGAATTCCTAGTACCATGGTAAGACTTGTCAGATGGATATACTCTGCTAACTGTAATTTGAGTAACAATTACATACCTAGCCATCACCAGTGCCAATTGTGCTGTGACTGTGGTATTAAGGCAATGTGAGACTGGTGATGAGTCACCAACCCAACAGGCCATTTTGCCAGTAATAATACAATACCAACTAAAGGCAGCTGCTGGTGTGTAGGTACAACCTCCCTTGGGCCCACCTATTAGTCATGACACCATGTTTTTACAGTATAATGTGATCTACCCCTCTTGTTCCCTATCTCAGCCCATTCAGAATATATGATGATTACCAATATCTGGGCCCACCCACTCCCTATGGTGACAAACCAATCCTAGGCCCAGCCATTACATATGTACAGTGACACCCCCAACCTGGGCCCTGTTGAGCAAATAGGTGAAAGCCCCTGATGACATAATCAGACACTCACCATTTGTCATAGATGGAGATTTGTCATGTGCACAAGCACATGATAATCACAGACATGTGATATGGCTCAGGAATACTGACAAAGCTGAATAACCAGTCAAGGTCTAGACCCATGGATCTAGAACCAACCATTATGCAATAGGATGAGTCATGAGAAGACACATGACTGTGAATGACTCACTCCTTATCTTCTTATCTCTATTTCCAATAGTAAGAAGACTCTTATCTATGATATACTCATATAGCAACTGCACACTTACTATATGCAGCTCAACCCATGAGTTGAAGCATTTATGCACAGACCAGTTCCTTTATAGGACAGGTTGCTCTTACCTATATAAACCTCATGGTTTATGGCTGTACTGTAGAATAGTCTTCACATCTATCTCTATATCAGCATTCATCCTCTCAAGCCTACAAAGCTCTTATCAAAACTCAATGTATCTTTAGAAGTCGTCAAGTAAACAACTAGGTAAGTTTACTAGTGTCAGCCTAGTGAACTTCCACTGTGTTAGAAGTAGCTTGGACCCAGTAGCCTTGGTCCATGTGTTCCTCCACACCTTTACTTCTCCAGAGGCCCAACCTCCACTGGATCATATAACATGGAACAATGTCAGCCTCAGCTGGCAGTTTAATATGGCCTAACAAGGTACATGGGCTCACCTAGGACCTAGCCTCTCAGCACATTCCCTTGCTTCTCATGTTCTGGTCCAAAATGCCATGCATTCAAATTTGGGGATGGACATACAAGAACCTGACTACCACCTGTATAAGCATTGAGCTCACCCTAATTTTTCCCATCACTGCTTAGTTGTGCTATCTAGAGGCTAGAGCCATCAATCAATCATCTGATTAAAACATCCACATTATTTTGCTTATGACAACTTCCAAGTCAAAAGGTACTCATTCTAAAGCATGGTTTGTCATTGTCCTCTTGTCTCTTGATTGGGGTTGAAGCTCATGAATATAGATGTGTTTTGTGAAGACATTGTGCACATGTGCATATCAATGGGATCTACATTCTGCATTCATGCCTTTTCATATATACCACCCTCTGCATCTCCAGCTAGCAGTGTACACACAATGTGCATTGATGCATGCATGATAGTAGCTCAAATGATGATGCTGAACATGTGTAATGTTCTAATGAAGATTTTTGTTGCAGAGACTGTAAGCACTTTATCTGTGTTATATATCTAAATGCTTTTCACTGTGTATTATACCTTGAGCTGTCATTGGGAAATTTTCTTTCTTGCATACACTTTTTGTGATGCAAAAATCAATGTAGAAGAAATTGAGCAAACCAAGTGAGCACCCACAGGGGAGACATAATTCAAAGTTAGCAAAGGATACCTCCAAGGTTGACATGTTATCCCATGTTCTGACCTGTATATATACAACCATGGTTGGAGTAATATTCTACATCTTTGATTGATTCTGGTGCCCTACAGCAAAAGAGTGACAATGCTTGTGACAAACTGTGAGATAAGCCAATCATATTGTCAGAGATATCCTATCTAACATCTTTTTTGATGAAATATACAGGCAGTGGATGGCATACTCAACATAAATACTATCAGACCAGAATGTGATGAAGTGAGGAAAGGCAGGCAGACAGAGTGAGTAGGAGTGAAGATATCCACTAAATCAGAGTAATAAATGATTTCTTGTAGTCTGGGATAATGTTAGAATTGCCAAGAAAGAGCACCCCATCACACTGCTGCTGGTACTGTCGCATATTGAGTCTACAGAAGTTAACACATCAATGGCAATGATTCCACATAAATTGTTTATGACTCACAACAACAGTGCTGAATTTGCATATACTAAGAATAATAAGCAGATCTTGTAGCATGAGCCAAGTTATTTAGACCTACTTTTCACCTGTACTATTGCAAATGGAAGGTATAATAGGGTATTCAGGGAAGCTAGGATCTATTCCAGGCACTGTAGTTTGTCAGCTTGTTATGTACCAGACTCAAACTTACACAAATAAGTTCGGTGACTGAGAACATACTGCATTCTGAAGTAAGATGGATAATGAACACAAATGAAAGCAGAAAAACCTTGTGAAAGCGCCTGTCCAAATAGTATATGTCAGTAAACGTGTGATCAGTCACATGGACCTGCAGCACTTCATGAGAATACAGGTCTACATTATTCAAATGTCACAATAATCACCTATGTGTATGCTTAGAGTGTAGGTAGTATGCAAGAGTTGCAGCTATTATTGTATCTCCAAGTGCAGCAACACCCATCATGAAAGCCAGAGGCATCTACAACAAGACTTGTTGAGTGGCCTCAATTGGAATGCATGACATGTAGATTCTTGAATGTTGACCATGTATCATCAAAGAAACTGTTGGTCTGTGTCAAACAGCATGTCAAAACCATGTATACCCCAGAGTCACTGACCCCATCAATGTTGAAACCAAGGCCAGTACAGCAGGTACAAGGGTTGAATATTTCAAAAAATATACCAGCTGATGATGAAACACACCACATCGACCAATTACCAGAAACAACTTGTGATCCATCATCAGTTCTTTTATGCTTCTTTGAGGATGACTGTAATAGCTTACAAGCAGGAAAACAACCCAGACCTTCTTTGATACTGAAATAGGATATAAGCATTTCAAGAAAAGAGTGTACCTTTCAGTTGCTCACACATCCATATCTTCCAGATGAAAAAGCTAAGTAGGAATGTGACACCTCAGTATATGTTGCAAGGTAAATAAATCCACACATACAAGTTCATGATGATGATGACAACAAACTGTAAACTCAAAATGTAGGAACATTTGGGTATGATATGGACTATTTGAACTCACACCAATTTCGAAGGCCACCCGAATGACTGTTAGCTACTCCTTCGACAACTTGAATGGACGAAATACTACACACCACAAATTCCCTGAATAACGAACTAAGAATTACTAGACTGGCATGAATTCTAAACATACCAGACAATATGTTGGAGGACCACAGGATCACTGTATCCACCTACTAACCAGCTATTGTTAAAGGCTATTGCGAATCCGCTGTGGGCGGATTCCAGGATCCTGAAACACCACATGTAAGAAATTAGTGGATCTTCAAAGGCGTTAATAGCTGGATACCAAATGACCACTACCTGTCATGAAATTATTCAGTTTTTCATTGCTGGTAGAGTTAATCGAACGTCATACCATCCACTTCAATAATCTGTGGTCACCCGGGTAGGTCTGGAAATAGACGAAGGTCTGCACACAACTAACCCCATAGAATCTAGCTTTTGCTCAAGCGTGTGTCCACATGGTAGTATTTGAACTGGTAGTGGACTCACATGAGACTAATAAAGGAACCGATGAACGGAGCTTGAAGTAGGTCAGCATAAGCCGCTGCGGCCTGCCAGGAATCCATTGTCGCCTTGGTAGAGATGGTGCGACATTAAAATCAGGGAAGTACCTCTTATGAGGTTCGAAGATGCGATGCTAGCACAACATAGCCATGCACTGCAAGTAAGCTATACGGGAAAAAATACGAATATCAAAATGCATATACCTTCATACTCCACCATCGAATATGTACTTGTGTTAGCGTCCCATTGAAATCATGCTCTATTTTGATACCTATTCAGATGTTCGGTGTCTTCGTTGGCAACCATCTTTAATACCGACTATTTGCACTTTTGCATCTGGATCAGATTGATTTCTGATAAGGACGACTGCACCCGAGTCCATCATATAGACTGCACAGCTATTGCATTGATGATGTTAAGCTGCAGACAGATGTACTAAGGCATGAAAGGAAACGACACGGCCTAAGCTGTTTCTATTTTACATACCTCATTGGGCTGGTCATACGACTACCCCATGCGGTATGGTGTAGAGATCGCCACTGAACAGTCACGGTCTACACGCCTCGACTTGCCTTGCACGGGCCTGAAAAACGGCAAACAAATAATCAATAACCGTTGTGACATGCCAGGTGCTAATCTGCAAACTTGCATGCTCCGATTGGGTGGTCTGCACATTTCTTATGTCAGCATGTTCCCACGTCGAAGAACGCCAGAGCTGCAGCACGAGATATGCCTGAGACTAGTACAAGACCACAGATATGGGATCCGTGATTGATCGGTCATGATAGCACCCACTAGATACCACAGTAATTCTGTGGATACGCTCATGGCCACCTCGTTTGTATCCACCCTTCTTTGTTCTTACTTCACTCTTGGTTATCTTCCATCTCAATACACTGAGGTTACCCCTGTTGTACAACTGATGTGATATTTATCCGTCTCACCTTAACTTCCTCTCATCGTCGTACCCTATACACAGGATAGCACCTCCTTGCAAGCAGGCATCATTGTATGACAATGTACGTATATGAATTCTTCAATCAACTTTATAGTACTAACCTGAACTAATTCACTTTTACGTCGTTTTCGGTGAGTCCGCTTTAAGTGCCTCTTCCGAGTATTGTGCCTTCGTATGCCAGAGGATCAAATTTTGTCGGGCACCTCCGCCTTGTGTACAGAAGCTGAGAACAAACTTGGACGACCAAATCACCTGAAATCGTCCAGGGGATACTGGTCAGGTTTGCCTTGCAGATTTCTTTGGCGACCGGCCTTGGAGAAAGGTGAAGTTGCGGATTAAGACGAGGCCATTATGCTGCATCGACCAGCGTTAGATCTCCGCCTGGCAGGTTATTCCGGTTGGTTAGCCTCACTCCATTAACTTGCGTTCTGCGGCAAGAAGGTACCAAGAAGGTTATCATACCTTGGAGACGGCCATTGCACCAGATCGAGCTGCTTTCCCGTGCCACTTTGGTCGTGTCATCATTGTCAGCACCTTATGGATGACCTAGGACGGTGGTGTCACAGTCACTCGCGCAAAGACTCTATTCCGATTGGCCGAAACAACCACCGCAACTCGACTGCAAGAGATTCCAGAAGGGACATCCTTCAATAATCATTCTTCCAGGAGACTAACTACGTAGTATACCTAGGTCTGCATATTTCCAACGCCCACCTTCCTGAAAGGCACACGGAACCCACGTGGTTACCCAGGTACTGTAGGTAACGAGGTTCCCAATAGTGTGCAATGCTGACAGAATTTCATGAATAGTGATCATGGACGAACTCGTTGAGGCACGGGCCGAGCTAGCTCGGCTAGAGCAAGAAGAGCAACAGCTTCTCAAACACCTCTTAGACGTCCGCACCGCTGTGGGTGCACAGAGAACTAAGATCGATGCGCTAGTCAGAGAAAGAGGCCGAACGATTGCATACCTTCCCACAGAGCTACTTGTGTGGATCTTCAGTCTTTGTATCGACCCGGACGACATCAGCCTTTCCGTTTTGGACGACGTTTATGTGCAAAGGCGGCAGCTGGCCAGCGTTTCACGCCGCTGGAAGGATGTTATTCTACGGGGTCCCATACTCTGGAAATATATCGAAGTGTCCCCACATGAATATCCTTCCTTGAAGACACGATTGAAGAGGAGTTGCGGAACTCCCCTGGATATCCTGATTTCAGGCTGGTTGATTCCATACTTCCCCGAACAACTTGCACCACACCTGGAAATCATTATTCCCTGCGCTAGTCGTTGGAATAATCTCACAATTAATGGAAATTTCCCATCATCCACAGCATTAGTTGTTAACGCGACAAAGCACATGGAGTTTCCTTGCCTCCGACGCGTTGATGTCGATGAGTTTGGAGCAACCAGCAGTGGGGACATTCTCTGTCCAGACATTCTCTTACCGACAAGTTCTCCTACTATCGAGCACCTCATGCTTAGAAACTTCATCACAGGACATGGTTTCTCAACATTATCTAACAAACTGAAGACCCTCGACCTGACGATCCGGGCCGACATGACCGCACTTGTACTATCCCCAGCTCGCTTCTTCATCCAGTCATTGACTATGCTCTCGCTCGTTGGGAATAATAACGGCTGGTCACTGACACGAGATAGTATCCAATTTCCGGTTCTCCAAACGCTCAAACTCCACGTCAGTGATCCGAGACAGTTCATGGAAGCAATTATCGCTCCGATGCTCAGACACCTCAACTATTCTTCTAAGCTTGTAGAAAATCCAGCTTCGGCTGCCTTCCGCGCGCGCTTAGAAACAGATTCAGCACTGTCTGCCACCTTTCTTTCGCTCTTGGTCATCAGCTACCCGATGATACTTGTGGCACAACTCTCTTCCAGGCATTTCCCGGTGTTCGTTGTGCGGAGATACATGCAGATGATGTAACACTACCTCTTCGCACACTCTCATAAGCCTGGATCACAAGGATATCCCCTTAGTAATTGCATCAGCCTTGAATTACTGACAATCAGGTTCTCCCATTTCAAATCGTTACATCCTCAAGTACTGCATCACCTTGATCTACTTGTGTAGTGGCTCACAAACCGGATAGAGTTAGGACAAGGACGGTTGCGTGTGAAGCTCACGGAAATCAACTATGACCCTGAGAGCTTGTTGATCACCTTGTACAACCAGCTGCGAAATTGTTGCATCTTGGAATTGGATGACGTCTGAATGGCACCATTGATGAGCGTTTCTATGTCGGTACATTTTCCGCTGCGGCTGGTGGGCACTTTGTTTCGTAAATAGTCCTGTGAGCTGATCTCCTTTGTAGACAATACCAGACGCAACAGTTGAATTCATGGACGATATTAAACAGGCCTTCCTGACAGGAGGCGTTGGTGATGACGTTGGCTATTAGTGTATCTGTTCCATTCTGGGGCGCTTCAGGGGCGCCGATGTCTCGCCATACGACTGCGTGTTTAAGGCCTCGACTGCGTCATTTATTGTCACTGCCGGCTGTATCATTTCTGAATTGCATGCTCGATATTGTCATACCTGAATTGATAGTTTGATGACGCCCATATGGCTGTGCCGCAGCTATGATTCTTCCGGGTAGTTGTGAAACACTGTTGTCCTTACTATCAGTCATCAACACTAACTTTCCTGCGAGTGTTGTTCGCCAGTTTTCCTCTCCCAGTCATCTTTCTCTTCAGCGCGTCTAAGCCGTCGACGAACTTAAGAGAATCAAAGCAGGTACATCGCCTCAAACTTCGCGTCAAGTTTCAACCAATTCATTTGGAGGACGTATGCATACCGTTCCACGACCGTTGATCGCTGTCTAAGACTGACACACATGGCTTATGAAGGATGCAGCTGATCAATATACAAGCATTTATCGAGAGGGAGCGGGTATTGAACAAGGGGGAAGAAGTGGATTGTAGAACCAAGGTCCTCGAGTTCCGCGATGATGAAACCACAAACTACGCGATCCTATCCCATCGGTGGATGGAGCAGGAAGTTGGCTATAGACAAATGACCAAGCTCAAGAAGATGAAAAAAGGACGAGCGCGATGAAGTTCGCCAGTGCGTTGGCTATCGAAAGATCCTCGATTGCTGTGAACACGCTAAAGGGGACGGGTATGATTGGCTGTGGGTCGACACGTGCTGCATAGACAAACGAAGCAGCGCAGAGCTATCAGAGGCGATCAATTCCATGTACAGATGGTATAAAAACTCCCAGGTATGCTATGCGTACCTTCACGACGTCCCTGGTTCATCCTTTCCCACTACGAGTGACAAGAGGACGTATCCAAATTCCAACGGCTGGCCAGAGTGGTTTTCGCGTGGATGGACCCTACAGGAGATGATAGCACCGAGCAATGTCCAGTTCTTCAACAATGATTGGCAGCCCATCGGCGACAAGAAGACACTTGCAAAAACCTTATCCCACATGACTCGAGTTCCACAACATATATTAACAGGTGGACTTTCCTCCGACCGCCCCTGCGTTGCTCAAATCATGTCGTGGGCTGCTGATCGGATGACGACTCGAGTTGAGGACAGAGCTTATTCTCTGTTGGGTCTACTGGATGTAAACATGCCAATGTTGTATGGAGAGGGGAAGAAAGCATTCCATCGTCTTCAGCTGGAAATCATCCGCATGTCGAACGACCAAAGCATCTTTGCGTGGGGTTCCACGGGAGGAATACTGCGGTCAGGCAGTATCCTTGCGGACGACCCAAGCTCCTTCCGGGATTGCGATAATATTGAGTTGACAAATCACGATAAGTTCATCCAGTCTCTCAAAGACCACATCTCAGCAGAGGAGCTGCACTCGATCGAGGAAGATCAGTTTGGTACCTTCCCCATCACTAATCGTGGCATCCAAATTTGGATGCTCCTCCGTCCCTTCGATGGCTCTGACTCCGTTTTCGAAGCCTGGCTGCCATGCTGCATTAATAACGGTCTATCCAATCGACCAGTGCGAATCACTCTGGTTTTGTGGAAATCCAATTACTGCAGATATTTTATGTTGCCATGGGAGATGCTTCGTACAAAGGGAACCATACAACTCCGCCAAATCTACCTCAGATATCAAGACACACCACCACATTCCGACGTCACATATGAAATTGATGACAGTGAGGTCATCAAGAATGGTTTTACCTGCGTTGCATACCCAGAGGGACAGGAAACAAAAACACGTTCACGCTAACTGGCACCGATCCTCTTTGCGTCAAAGTCTATTCTGATGATCAAACTCGATGTCTCTTTTCAGTAGGCTTTGGACAGTACTTTGGCCGGCATTGGATACACTTCGTCTATCAGAATCCTACTAGCGAATATTCATGGATGCTCTATCCCGGATTTGCATATGATACAATGCTGGCCAGAGGGCCAGAGCATGCCCAGTCCATGCCTGACATATGTTCTCGAGATGGGTGTTATGGTCGTCTCTGGTTTAAGTATGCCCGTCTTCCTGGATCAACCTGGATTTTACGGACTTCTTGCATCTTTTGGGAGAGCTCAAAGAACTGTGGAGTTAAGATAGATGCTTTTCGGGAGCATGATACCTATATTACTCAAATATCGGATAGATGGATCGACTTCAATGTTGAGGTGGGTGGATTCTTCCTCATGCACATGCGTTATCTCATTGCCATTGATATTATCATTGATAGGGGGCCCATGATCCCAGTTGTGACATGAGAGGTCTTATGATGTTTCCTGGTCCGAGAGACTTGTCCAAGAGGAATTACACACTACTTGTCGATGGGGTTTCCATGGAATTTTGGGAAGCACCTATTGGGACAAAGGTGAGTATGCGTACCTTTCAGACTCCATTTGAATTCTTATAAGGACAGCTCGGGGATTATGGTCATTCTATGCATTCTGGTGTGGACTTCCGCCGCGAAGGAAACATCTTTACTGACTTCAGGTCACTTGCTACGGAAGTGGTCATCACCCCCAGGCAGCACAAAGTAGATGATAAAGATGGGCACAATGCACATAGCAACTATGTGAAAGCCTGTACCTTCGAGAATTACAATGAAGTTTCGGTCACTCTGTATGAACCACTTGGACTGTCACTTCCAAGTAACTACGATTTCAACTCATCGCTGGCTTCCCTCTCTAATCGCCTTACCAACAAATATCTTGTCGTGAGGGTCATACAATGTGCCACCGTCTCTTACAGTGAATCATGGGCCGGGAAATCGCGTGAAGATTTAACTGGATGTGAGTTCATGTGCACCCAACCATTTCGGTTCGATATCTGATTGTTGGATTAGCCTTTACATCTGACCCTACAATACCTTTATGCATCATTGCGAAGCCATTTGTTTGGCACCAAGATGAGAGTGCTGATGATGCATCGATGGAATGGTTAGCGACGTGTCAGTTAGCTAAGATGAGGCAATGAATTCGACGTACTAGGTCGGAAGTGAAAGGGATCACATCGTGGTTTGTATTTTGGTGCGTTCCGTTCGACATCCCCATGTTCCTTGGTCGCGCATTAAGACTACCCCATGTACTCATTGCTCCCCATAGTATGTAAACCACTATTTTAGTCCATAGGTCTACCAATCGTCAATGATAGCGGTTCTTCGTGTTGGAATCCACGATCACGTAGACTTGCTACACTAAACACTGTTACTCAGTAGTGCATCATTGGATGACATTGCCAAGGCATTGCAAAACTACCAACTGCCAATCGTTTAGTACTGAGTTTTCCATGACACCTGAGCTGCTATTGCATCGTCTAGTATTCGTCAAAATGCCATTATCATAGCCTGAGAGACACTTGAAAGATATAGTATGTACTTTTTCGTATCACTATAGATAACGGGTGATATACTGGAGATGTCGTAATGGAGTATCTGCAAACAAAACCCACGAGAAGACAGGGGAACGACAGGAAAACCTACATCGAACTCAGATATGGCCTCCTAACCCTGATCACGTCAAAACGACAGCGCGCGAATGCTCATACAGGCCCACTTAGACCTTATCTCAACTCGTACAGGTCTCGGTCTGCGTCGATCATTACTTCTTGATCTCTGTCTTCACCTCACGAACGACACGCCTGGCTACCATCCTTCCGTCCGAGTCAACGAGGTCAGGATCAACGATACCCTCGAATTCTCCAACCTGAGCACTCCCGAGTGGCCCAGCTACTTCATCGCGAGTATACGTAGCCCCTGTAGCTTCAGGCCTCTCGTCTGGGTGGTGTCGTGCGTAGAGATGGTTGATAGTCTTCTCCTGGAGATCGCTAATCGGAGTAGTTGACCTATCTGCCTGGAAAAAAATCGTCCAAAATATTGATAGATAGATGGGTAGAACAGGACGCACCTTTACATTGGCTTCAGAAGTGGTGGCCAGGCATTCATTCCAGCCTGGGGCATTTTCGATAGAGGAGGACGTCTGTTGTCTACCGGACAGATTTCGGTGTTTTTCCCGCTCCAATAACTGCGGAGAGTATGTGCTCCAAAGGACATAGAAGGTAAAGTGTATCTCGCATACCTCGGCATCATTCCCATGCACAGAGCTATCAAAATCCTCAGCTATGGTCGACATACACAAAGCACAGATACGTACCTTGAATATTTCCTAGACAAGGAAATTATGAACAACGAAGGCCCTCAACAACGCCTCCTCCGGTCTAATCCGACGCACCTCATGGTACAAGGGTACTTCGTGGCTGGCGCTGGCGCTGGATACGCACGCCTGGAAAGGTTGCGCGCCGCAAGAGACAACATGATCCTAGGAATTTTCCAGTAATCAATGGGGATGAATGCTCAGAAGTACAATGTCGTTGGGAGGAGAAAGCAAGCGAGTGTAGGCTCATAAATGAATTTGTCAGGACGAAGACTTGACGTCATTGGAAATTGCAGGGTGGTGAAAGCTGCCTTCCTAACCAGGAGACCCCTTCGCCCAACTCCCTTACCAATAGAATGGTTGATAGTTCTGATCTGTTCTCATTGTGGAATAAACCATCACCGGTACTCGGGTTCTTCACAGGATACCTCCTCTTCTACGTGCTACTCATAGTATGATTACATAAGTAACGAAAGTCAGAAAGTGGTGTCCGCCAAAACCAGATTTGCGACACAATCAGTAACGTGTGTATTGACATTGTTTGCAGTCAAACCGGAAGCATACGATAGCAAGACCAAGACACGAACCATATCATCCTCGACCTTCAACACTGTGTTTCTGGAGCAACTAACACGGCGCGATACCTGATTTGCCCCTTTTCCAACTTGTCGATTGCTTCTTCGATCCCTTCCAAAGTGAGTGGGAACTCCTGAATCACAGGAGAGATCCCATGCAAAGCGGCGAAGCGCAACATCTTGACGTGTATGCCGCGCGATGGGCAGATACCCCCTTGAATACGAATGCCTTTGACAACGAAAGGCATGTGGGGAATGCTGAAGTCACCCTCGGACACCGTCAGAGGGTGTATGGTTGCCATCGGCGCAATAATAGGTAGGTACCTGCACCAGAAAAGCTCGTATCGAGTCTGTAGATGTCATACCAACGTGTATCACTCACAGCTTCCAGTCAGGGTTCATTGATGTGGTTACTATGAGATGGTCAACGGGCCGCCCGATATCGAGATTTTTGGCGCCTTTGGTCGCATAGAATTCATGAGCCCCCAGAGCCATTGCCTCGTCCCTCTTGCTCTCTGTACTCGAGAAAACGACCACATCGCAACCCATCTTGGCCGCGAACTGGATGGCGAGATGTCCAAGACCCCCGATCCCAACCACACCGACTCTGTCTGTCGGACGTACCCCATGCAGCTCCAAAGCATTGAAGACGGTAGCACCAGCGCACATTAGAGGGGCAGCAGCAGCCGAACTTATAGCGTCTGGAATATGGAAAAGGAACCCCTCCTTCCAGACGGCGTGGGTTGCAAAGGCGCCCTGGTCGGAGTCTGCCCCGCCATACATGGCATGCTGGGAACAGTGTATTTCATTGCCGCTCAAGCATTGGTCGCAATGAAGACACGCGTTGTGGAGATAACCCCAGCCCGCGCGGTCACCACTGAGTATGCAGACTCCGATCAGCCATCACGCTTCAACGCGACAGATATGATCGATTGATCACCTACACTTTAAAAAATGTCACATCGGAACCAATCTGCTCGACTACACCAACGCCTTCATGGCTGAGAACCATGTCTTGAGTCTTGTAGTGCAAGTCGGTGCCACAAAGCCCGGCATGCGTAATCCTGAGAAGGACTTCATCTGGTTTAAGAGCACCCTTGTGGGTTTTGCCTTTGACAACCTTGCCACTGTCTGAGCCCTTGTATACTGTGAATTCCATGTCTAAGATGTCTGTAATCTGTCGAGTCCGTGAACGACGTGGGGGAGGCGAGTGAGAAGCGATAGGCCAGTCTCGGGGATGGTGGGTTTTATATGTTGGGATAAGTAATTAATGATGTCATATAGTCAGGCGGCTACAATGCGTATCGCCCCTAAGTTTAACTCAGAACGATGTCCAATTGCCGGAGATCCGATAACCCGCATGACTTGATCTAATCCATCGATGAAAATAAGAGTGTTTACAAAGGGAATACAGCCAACCTTATCAATACAGGGGGACTCAGTAATCAACCCAATAACCCACAGTCGTGTCACACCTCGATGGTGCGTTCGCCCGCTCCGGAGTACCCGACTCCACGCAGGTTCCATTTGCAGTCAAGTTCCTGCTCATTGCCAGAGGAGTCCACGGCACGGCTAAGCACGGTCATCTTGCGCTTCACACGTCCGTTGTTTCCTTCTTCGACAACGATCACGCCATTCATTTCTGCCTCGTCATCCAATATGAGTTCGAGCTCGGCCTGCCATAGTGCCCAGCTTCGCTGTCCTTCTTGGTAGGTAATCTTGGCATCTTCCCATGTTGTTCCATTATCGACGCTGAGCTCCACGCGGAAGATGGGACAGTACGAATATGCGTATCCCGTCACTTTAATTCTTGTCTCTTCTGGACAGGCAGAAAACAAACGGCGCCCGTCTGCGACAGCAGAGTTGCAAGCAAGAAGCTGCATAGATGGGACCTTGTTCCACCAGCCCTCTGATTCAGCCATGGCTTTGGTCGTTACCTAGGTGAAACATCGGATGATTAGTCATGATGAAACACATCACAGAATGCGATACTCACGGTGTCCGGTAACACCTTGTAGTCCCTTTGCTGATAGAAGTTTGGAGATTCTTCTTTGGATATCGTGATTTGGTCGACCCATTTCACCCATCGCATTCCGTAGGTGCCCGGTACGACTACGCGAAGTGGGTATCCGTGACCTGGCTCAAGCAGTTCTCCATTCATCTGCATCTCCATTAGTAAGTTGGAGGACTTAGGTGGCCCAAAGATACCCACCTCGTAGGAAAGTAGTGCGTCTCCGTCCTCGCTCATAGCATCTGCGAGGGGTATGGATCCCCCATAATATTCATCATCCTCGCATGGTGCGATGCGCGATGCGAAACATACGTGGTATCCCTCATATGGTCCACCGTCTGCAATCCCCGCACTGAGGAGGATATCTCGCAGACGTGCACCTGCCCAACGAACATTACAAGCGGCGCCATCACCCCATTTAATGCCCTTGACTTCTCGGCCCGTCGTTGCCGCCATCGTGGCGCGTCTATTTCCAGCGCACTAGCACAATGCCATATTCGTATTCATATGGGTGTTTGTGGAAATTAAACCGAGAAACAAAGTTAAGTTGGGAGTATCGTGTAAGCGGATCGAATGAAACGTACGACTAGAACTGCTACGACTTCCCTGCGTGGAAAATGATGTAGAATGTCTGAGTATGTGATCGTTCTCTCATTTAGCCCTTCGAAGTTGCCATCGATCTTGACGGTATACGAGTCCACAGTTGATTTGAGGTCGATAATGTCCGCTAAAGATGTGATGAAGATGAGTTTGGGACCGCGATCATGGCCGTCGATGTGACAATAAGAAACCGACGGAGACGGAGACGAATAAGAAGCCAAGGAAGAGAGGTATCAGCAGGAGACCTGCAAGTATAGCACGACAAGGACGCACAGTGGTTTCTTTTGTATACAAGATGCACAGGAGTAATGGGCTTCTTGACGAGTTCCGCGAGCGAGGGCTCGGCATTGTATGGTACTTTGCTTAATACACGCAAGTCAGTGACACCCATGGCAGTCGATGTTGGGTGGGTGGGTCTTTCAGCTGGCTAGTTATATGATTCTACATGATGCCAGAGGACGTCAATTCGGATCTCGGAGACACTGGAATGCCGTGAGGGGGCATCGTTGGACTGAATGCATGTCGATCCGAATACGCCGTGCTAGGGCCATGCACCAGTCCTGCTGAACGGAAATTTACACGGCCGGAGCATGTTGGTGGCGAGGAGTTCTGTGAACTGGACATTTGCTCATTGACATCACATCACCCACGACTATCATCCGAGAACAAATAACAAGAGTTGTATGATATACGTGCTTGATGGTATCCACAAAAGAAGGGCTCGAGTGTATAGGCCAAAGTGTTCAACACTCTTATGTAAAACAAAAAATATAAAGTGCAAGTGTAAAATGTCAAGTCCATAGATCGTCGTCCAGTCAGAACATCAAGACAAGACAGTCATGATGGTCAAAGTATCAACTGTCTACATACTTTACGGGCAAAGATCCTGGAAAGATGGGAGAAAGCTGTATCTCTTTTTACGAGAGGAAAGCAACGGCGAAGAGGGTGCCCAGGATACCGGCCATGGAGGACACACCAACGGCAGTAGCACCGTTGGAAGTCGACGTAGGAGACGACCCCGAAGACGACTTGGAGCCGGTGGCAGCAGCGCTGCCAGAGTGGCTAGAAGAGGAGGAAGGAGCCGTCGTGGGAGTGGGAAGGTTGGAGTAGAGCTGAGTCGACTGGTAAGTCACACAGTTGGAGGACTGGGGAACAATTGGGGTGTATGGTGGGTTAACAGGACCAGTGTAGGGCTGAGTGTAGGTCATGGTGACACCGTTAGTGACGTAGATACCGACGGGGGTCTTGAGATCAGCATCACAGACTTCAAAGGTACCGTTCTGAGCGTTGTTGGGCATGTTGTAGGTACAGCCTATTTCGTCATAAATGTTTTGGCAGTATGCACTCTGGTCAGCTGCAGAAGAACTGGGGTCACAGATAGTGAAGCAGAAGATGTCGCCACCAATGAAGCTGTAGGAAACTGATTGAGACTGACAGCCATACGGACAGTGCCATCAAAACCGACCTGTTCCAGTCGTTCACCTGAGAGTAGTTGGTGCCACCACCGCTGAAAGCATTGGAGTAGACAAGGGCACCAAGTGGGTTGCCACGCTAATTGCAAAGCCCCATCGATGAGATTTAGGTAAAGTGGGCAAGAATACACTCACCAAGTCAGCACCATGGGGATCAAGTTCACCTCCGTAGTCACCCAAGGCCAGGTTGAGGTTAACCTGGTTGATGAAGCCAGCAAACTGGATGTACTTGCTGGTCTTGAGGACTTGCACGCCAGTGAGGGTGCCCGCAGGGATGAGACGCGTTCCCCAGCCAGACTTGGAGCACCAGCCAACTTCAATCGCCTCGGTGTCACCGATGGTGGAGTTGGGCTGAGGAGGAGCCCAAAGACAGAAATCTGGAGAGAAAGAAACGATGACAACGCAAGTAAAAGGTCGACAACGCAAAACACACCGTCAATGCCGTTCACCATGATAGTCTGACAATCAGAGTTCTGGTTCTGCGTGGTGGAGTTGCAAATGTTGTAACCATATTGAGGACCACGGATAGCAGCGGTGTTGTAGTCGATTTGGTAGGGCTGAGCATCACGGTATGAGAACGAACAAAACGGAACGGGTCAGAGTGTACATACGATACCAGTGGGGTAGGCGTAGTGCTTGTCGGTCAGCGGGGTCGGGTCAGCGGGGTCAGGCTGAGCGAGAGCCTTGGAGGCAATTGCTATGGCAAAAAGAGTGGAAAGAGCGAAACCAGTCATGGTTCGGTAGACAGGATTAGTCTGGGAAGCGAAAAAGAAAAGTCGACGACGACGAGCAGACTGAAAAGAAAAAGGTGGTTCGTTGTCACCGCGTCTGTCGTTCTAAATACCCGTCCCATCACCAACTTTCACACGCCTATTATTATCTGCCGTTCCTGGTACTAAAATATTTTCATGCAGCGCGAGCTGAGACAGAAGTCTGGGTCAGACGTCGCTGCAAAAATCTACGACACGGATATGTAGCAAACAGACACGTGGTACGCAGACCAGGGTCTCGCTTGGTCTGCTAATTACGCTCAGTTGCACGTCCTGTTCCATTACATGCTCAGTGGAAATTTTACAACGCCCATGCACTTCTTGCTGTTGCCCGTCGGCTGAATCCTATCCCTCAGCTTCGCCGGAAACAATCACATCGTCTAAGAAGGTGAAATTAACCTCGGTGTAAACGGAATATCACTAGCTTACCTATTTTGAGAACTGCCCTCACCAACTGTACATGGCGACATCAGTGGAAGGACTGCAAAGCAGATAGACATGACTAACCTGAGTCGCGAGCAGATACTGCTGTCTCTTGGAGATCAGAGGATCATACACAAACTGCTTCTTCATATCTAAGTCTTCGTGTTAGACAGTTGCTAAACTCTGCAACCTTCCCACACACCGTTTTCGCCTCTCCCTGAGCAGTCGATGCCTAGACGCGAGCTATTTTCGGTGACTTGTCTGCTCTTGACTTCGGTAAGGGTTACAATAGGTGAGAGACCGCTGTTTTCTGCTAGCGCAAGTGGAACAGCATCCAAAGCGGAGGAGAAGGCGTGCATGGCATATTGCTCTATTGACGGAATCTGGTATCGTAACGGTTAGGTGCCCATGACTGATATTATCAAATTTACTGGACACGAACCTCGTCAGCTGCCTTCGACACTGCTATCGAGCAACTGATGTCAGCCGCTCCACCACCATACACGACACGATTGTCAACCACGAGATTGCGAACGGCGCAGATGGCATCGTGCAAGGCCCGTTTGGCTTCGTCGACGATCTGAGGGTGACGTCAGAGAATAATCACCACAGATGGAACACCCTACCATTTTATTCGACCCACGGACAAAGATGGTAACGGCACGGGTATTTGCACACTCTTCGATGACGAGCATTTTGTCCCGTGTCGTACCAAATGTCAGTTCACGAACGATGCCTGCCTTTCCAAGTTTTTCTGCCGTAAGGTCTTCGAACCGCGGCACGATGCGGCCATGAGTGGCGATAGCAATCAACTAGTAACGTTGCTTGAGTTCGGTCGCCGTCATATATCAGAAGAAGAAATGGTTACCTCAATCTCAGGACCACCGACCCAACGCACGGCAGGTAGCTCATTCTGCATCAACAAGTGGTTGGCCTCGTCATCGAAGCCCCACTGACAGATAACCAAGTTGGCACCAGTGTCCTTTACCATCCGGATCATGTCTTCGAATTTTTCTTTCTCATATTCCCTAAGCTTTTTGAACTCCTCGACACTAGTAATATCCAACTTATGTTTTGTCTTGGGACGTGGAGGCTCGAACGGACAGGTGAGGATGGCAAGACGGGCATCTTTGACGACGGAGGGCATTTGAGGGTGGGACATATCTTTGTCGATCAGCACTCCCTTGATGAGCGCGGTGTCTGCTAGTGAACCACCAACTTTGCCATCGACTTTGATGAGATCAAATGGGACATCCCGCCGTTCAAGATCCGCGACGGCGAGCACGGCATCCACTGCGATCTGAGCAAAACGCTGGATCTCTTTTGAAACGCTACACAACGGTCACGTGAGATTGAGCAAGTGAATGTCGATGATTGGGTCGTACATTTTACTCCCTAGACTGGTCGTGGCGGTCTTGATCAGGTTTTCCTTGTTCTCGAGCGAGAATGGGACGCGATCAGAGATGCGGTCAAGTTGGTCCACAGCTACGGCACACGCCTTGTCGAAACCATCAGCGATCCGGATAGGATGGAGGCCTCTGTCTAGCAGAGCTTCGCTCTGCTCGAGTAGTGCACCGGCGAGTACTAAACGCATGCTGTTTCATTTCCGTTTAATTGGATGAACGTCCGAACGTACCAACAACGCCCGTTGTGCCGTCACCGATCTCATCATCTTGGCTTTTCGACAGTTGCACGAGGAGTTTTGCAATCGGATGCTCGACTTCCATCTGACCGAGAATAGTTGCACCGTCGTTGGTGACCGTGATGTCGCCGTCCGGTGAAATAAGAATTTTGTCGAGACCTACCGCAAGGTTCCATCATCGTGCGCAGCGAAAGCAACACACTCACCTCGGGGACCCAGGGATGTCCGGATGATGTTCGCGACGGTGCGCGCAGCCAGAATATGGGACTGGAACCATGTTAGGAGAGTAACTGGAGCTGATCGAGGAGTGCTTACCTTGATCGCCTCTATGCCGTGACTCCTGGTTTTCTTTGCCTGCTCGCGCAGGATGATGAATGGTCTACCATACTGTATGGGTATGAACACATCTGCCCGTCACTGTACAACTGGATCGCACCTCGTCTGTCGTGTAGACTGCTTCAGGCTGTACTTGCATGGTGCACCCAACCAAGACTTTTGAATGGGGCTGAGCGTGACACGATTATGGGTGTGTCACGTCTGACAGAGGTGTGACATCGGACTTCCCTGCATTACCCTTGCACTCTACACACGATACGCGATCCACAGCTAACTCAAAAGCCGAATAATGGAACACGAGATTGACGGCTGGATCGAGCAGCTCAGTCAATGTAAACAACTCTCCGAAGCAGACGTAAAGAAATTATGTGACAAGGTGAGCCCACGAATTCACCACGATCGAACTGACGTTGAATCCGGACTAGACAAGGGAGATCCTGATGGAAGAATCCAATGTCCAGCCGGTTAGATGCCCCGTCACTGTGTGCGGTGATATCCACGGCCAATTTGTGTGTTGTGTTGTGTTTCACTGGGATCTGTGACGCTGATCTCGGTTCTGTCTTGTGCGCGTCGTTCGTGGACCGACAGCATGACCTATCAGAGCTGTTTCGCATCGGGGGAAATTCCCCAGACACCAATTACCTATTCATGGGCGACTACGTCGACCGTGGATACTACTCTGTCGAGACAGTGACATTGCTCGTGGCGCTTAAGCTACGGTACCGGGATCGGGTGACCATCCTTCGAGGGAACCACGAATCGAGGCAGATCACGCAGGTGTACGGGTTTTATGACGAATGTTTGCGAAAATACGGAAATCCGAACGTATGGCGGTACTTTACCGACTTGTTCGACTACTTACCTTTGACCGCTCTCATCGATAACCAAGTGAGTCATCCATTTCCGTGCACTGGTCCATGAGCTGTTTTGATGTGTGCGGTGGATTTGGTGTTCGCTAAATGATCTTGTTGGTGTGCTAGATATTTTGCCTTCACGGTGGTCTATCACCCTCAATCGACACGCTGGACCACGTTCGGTCCATCGATCGGGTGCAAGAAGTTCCTCATGAAGGTCCGATGTGCGATTTACTCTGGTCCGACCCTGATGATCGGTGTGGTTGGGGAATTTCACCACGTGGTGCGGGATACACCTTTGGACAAGATATTTCTGAGGCGTTTAACCACAACAATGGTCTAACGCTTGTTGCACGAGCACATCAGCTCGTCATGGAGGGTGCAGGAAATCCGATTTCTTGTTGACGTGTTCTCATGGACTTGCTTTTAGGTTACAGCTGGGGACAGGACCGGAATGTAGTGACGATCTTCAGTGCACCCAACTACTGCTACCGATGCGGTAACCAAGCTGCCATTATGGAGATAGACGAAAAATTATCTTACAGCTTGTGGGTGCACTTTTCTGTACATGTGTGGAATGTGCTCATGCCTCGATTTTGCACAGTCTACAATTTGATCCAGCTCCACGGGCGAACGAGCCGCTGGTCTCTCGGCGCGTACCGGATTACTTCTTGGTGAGTGTGCCTTGGTGGACAATACGCGTTGCTGATGCTGGGTCCAGTGATTTAAATGCCTGCTTCCGGTTAATAGTGTACATACGTAGTGCCTTGTATTTCGTTATACAAGGGTGCTCTCACGAGGACGAGTCTTATATACCACAGATGACAGAGTAATGCTCTTGTGTGCATTGTAGTAGAAACAGAATAGACAATGTCTGCTTTGTCCACCGTGAACAAAATAGTGCCCTCGACTCAGTCAAAACAGGTCTGGAGTGAAAAAACATTGTAGGGTACACCTGAATAAGCATACAATACAGATCGGATGGTAAATTCCAAACATCCTACTCGTCCCAGTGATACGTCTATTCAGCATCCTTGTTGAGGATCTCATGTGATAGAGGTTCGACTTCATCCAGAACCATCTTGGTCGCTTGCACAATAATTTGCCATTCAACCTCGTGTAGCCTCTGCTCATACGTCTCAATCGGCTCACCCTTCTCGATCGGGACTTCGCGCACAATGAGTGGCTCGCCACGATCAACCTCTGCGACAACACGGTGGACCATGACACCAAGCTTGTCGACGTCACCGCGCTGGAAGGCGTCATACCCCCGTTGGATGGCATTTGCACCATCAAATTGACCGGGAAGGGCCGGGTGGATGTTGATCACGGGGATGGGGCGAAGAGGTTTGACGTCGCCATCGCCATCGCCCTCTGCCTGATCGACATTTCCTTTGTTGTCGCAACGCGTCGAAGGTGGGGGCGCTCGTACACCTTTGAGCACCTCTAAGAATGCTTCGCTTACGATATGCATCCACCCTGCCAGCACGACAACATCCGGCCGTGCTTTCATCACAGTCCTCGCAATCTCAAGATCATAGTCCTCTCTTGTTTTTCCAGGGTTCTGACGGAGATATGGTTGGAGACCGAGGTAAGCTGTTGGAATGGGTGGATTGGCAGAGGAGGCTCGGACGAGTCCGTGTGCAGCCTTTCGGTTGGAAAGCACGAGGACGATAGAGGTGTGTGGCAGTGCTGGTGTGTTTTGGGCGTCGATAAGCGCTTGTAGGTTTGTTCCTGTAGGGATAGGATAGGCCGTGGATATGGTAGGATTCTATGGGGCTAGGAGGAGAAATTACCTGAACCGGAGATGAGCACGACCAGCTTCCGTGGTGGACTACTGTCATCTCCATTATCGATAACGATAGAAGACATGATGATCTTGACCAGAGCCCGGGATATCTAGTATTGGCAGCCAGGAGGACTTGTGCGATCGCTGTGTTACATAAGATAGCGAACTTATTGGCGCAATTGGAACAAACCTGGACCGACGCCAAAACACCACCATCGTTCAACCTATGGACTCGTTGTCTCCTTTCCAGAACCCAGGAGGACAATTGGTCAGGAGGGTAGCCAGGAGGTCTAGGTCAGACGACAGAGTAATGCATTGTAGGAATAGACAATGTCTGCTTTGTCCACCGTGTACAAACAAGTCAAAATTACAGTGACCTCGTCTTTCCATCGACTCAGTGGCATTCAGAGCATCGTTTTACCCACTTGCACGGTTTCTGAACCGAAATCATATCCACGCTGCTTGCAGCCGAGAGACACGTGCTCAACAACGAACTCAGGCGTGTTTTGCTGTGCTTCACACGCTGGCGTAGTACATGTCATTCTCGGGCACTCCTTTGGGTCAAGGCAGGCGTCTCGATCACCACACATTCCTCAATAAACCAACCCTTGCTCAACACCATCACACCTTTCACCCAAGACCAAACATCCTCCATCCCCCAAACAACTCAATTCCCGCTTCATACGCTTACGGGTCAGTCTCCCTCTGTCATATCTCTTCACGTGCGTGATCTCGCCTCTTTAGGGCTCCAACCGCAGGCTCCCGTTCACCCCCCAAACCCACCTCCACGTCATCTCGCTCTGCCCCCACTCTGGACTCCGCAGATAACCAAGACGAGACCGCTCTCGTCCGCTACGCCCGCCTCAAACGCGAACAATCGCTTAATACCTCCCTTCAGCCCGAGAAGTGGACTGTGAAAGATACCTCAGTCAACATCGCCGCCGCATTTAACCAAGCCGCATCCACCTCCTACGAGATGCACCCAAGCAATCCCAACAACTCATGGGCTTCTGGCTCCCACGCCAACCTCGCCGTGCCTCGTAGCACCTCAGTCGAGTACGAGAAGGAGACCCACTCCACTAGCAGTCGACGGTTGGCTCCACCCCCTAACCGTCTCACCCAACGATCCAGCCATAAACCGCTGTCAAAACAAACCTCTGGGTTGACACACGTGTCGGATTCGGAAGCCGAAGACCAGTCACACTCCACCTCCCTCGACCAGAGCGCACGGGGAAAGAGTCCCCTTGGATCTGCCTTCGATTTTTCTAAACGGCTCGTGGGATCCGCGACGTCGTTTTATTTGCGACAGCGCTCCACAGAACCAGCTGATACTTCTGCTGTACCGGCCAACGGAAGAGACTCCAGCTATGACTACGCGTCCGAGGAGCAAGAATATCGGGCGCTGCAGCGACAAATGACTGAGCAGGAGCTGGATCAGGACCAGCAGCCCCCAACTAAGAAGAATACACACAGACGGAACAGGATGTCGACGGACAATAAGGCCTACCGTCCAACAGCGTCTGACTTGGAGGAGTCGGATGATAATATCTCAGACGATGGTAAGAAACGAAGAAAGAGGGTCAAGAAGAAAGACTTTGGTCCCGGCACTCTGACTTCCCTACCCGTAGCTGGCTACGATAAGCGAAGAAAGAGGAGAAAAGGTACCAAAATCACGGCTACTGGTGAAGTGGAGGACGACGAGGGCAGCAGTAGCGGGAGCGAGGAGGTGAGATCTTCTGTCTCACACACTATTCCACTTTACTCATGGTTTTCGCAGCGTTCTTCCGCGCAACTTGCTTCGGTCGGTCGAGGTTCGGTAACTCGAACCTCTGTCCCACCCCCTTCACGAACCTCGGTACCCCGCAATTCAGTTCCCCCAGAGTTCCAATTTGTCCCTACAGATGCCTCCATGGATGTGGAGTCTGGCTTGGAGACGTCTGGTCTTGAAACAATACATGAGACCGACGAAGCCCCGTTAGTTGACGGCATTGCCCACACATCCGATCGTCCTTCGCGTTCGTTTTCTGTTGGAGGATTCTTGGGTTTGGTTGTCAACCGAGTCATACGGCTTTCCTTTGGAACACTGGCCTTCATCCTTCGCATCATCACGACCACCTTCTTAATACTCGGCCGTATACTGGGTTCAGCAGTCGACATTTTGTTCCAAAAACCCATCGCATTTGTGTCAAACATCAATCCTCGACCATTCATAATCCTAAGTCAATTTGCAATCGTCGGTCTCGCAATTTACATCGCATGGTTCAAACTTTACGATCCTTTAATCGACTTGCTTCCATCTCGCATTGCTCATCGACCATATTATGCTCCTGATTCCCCAATCACGAACCTTGATGAATTCACTGTGCGACTAAAAAACATAGAAGCCGCCCTTTCAGGACTATCTCTTGACCATCAACGTGCTCGAGCGCAACAGGACCTTGAAGCGCGCGCACATGGCGAGGTCGTGAATAGGATATATGCCCTTGAAGCCCGACTCCGCGAGGAGACTAGACGTTCTGCTGATGCCGAGTCTCATCATCAGGCTGCAGCAGGTTTGGGACTGACCGAGCTGAGGCAAGAATTAGAAGTCTTGCAGGGCCAACTAAGGTCTATCGAGTCAACTCCTCGAGAGACCGTTCATCTTCCATCACCGACCAACGATGCCGAAGCACAGGAGAGACTAAGGCTACTCGAGGAACGTTTGGGCTCTGTTGAAGGCGGCGTTAAGGAAGCGATCGAACTATCCAAGCAATCACCACCACGGTCCTCGGACACCCCTACTTGGTGGTCGAAGCTGAAATCTGGCGTTACTACTGATACCGGTCTTACCATCAAGGCAAGCGATGGTAGTGACGTAACGTCGCTGATATCGCATCTCGTCGATTCTGCCGTCGCTCGGGTTTCCACACAAGATGTAATCTCTCGCGCGGACTTTGCATTGCATTCGGCTGGTGCACGTCCAATACCACATCTTACGTCGTACACCCTTGAAATGCGTCCAACTACCTTCCGAGGTCGAGTCTTGGGCTGGATGACGGGTCACGGACGTGAGGTTGGTCGATCACCGATCACGGCCCTCCATCAAGATATCCATAGCGGTCTTTGCTGGCCGATGAGCGGTGACTTTGGCCAGCTTGGTGTAGCACTTGCATCTCCAGCCTTTATTTCCGATTTTACGGTCGACCATGTTGCAAGGGAGGTTGCGTTCGACGTGCGCACTGCTCCCAGGGATATGGAAGTCTGGGGTCTTGTGGAGGGCAAGGAGAACCTCGAGAAGGTGACGTCATGGAGGGCAGAGCGAGCTGCACAGCGCGCAGAGAAACAGCAACACGCAGAAGAGTCTGGTATTCCCTTCGAAGCAGACGAACCGGCTGAAGACATCTACCCACCTATGCTGCCACAAGATGAACCATTCATTCGTCTGGCTTCCTTCACGTATGACGTTACCTCGCCATCGAACATACAAACCTTCCCCATACGCCAAGAGGTACGCGAGCTTGGGGTTGACTTTGGCATCGTGGTCCTTGTGATAAAGAACAACTGGGGGAAGAAAGAGTACACGTGCTTGTACCGTTTCCGCGTGCACGGCGAACAGCTTGGGGGGATGCCCCAGCCAGTTGACCCGCAGGCTCAGGACCCATGATAGTAGGAAAAAGTGGATGTATATGTCGCGGTCTCTATTAGTTATTTTTTCTCTAAATCTGGCATTCCTTATTGTTTTCTATGTACATTCAGAAGCTGCTATCCCTGACTTCTGTGGGTCCATTGAATTGCAAAAACCACCGCTTAAGACGTGAAGCTCCTCCAAGGAGAATCGTCGGATATAGCTCGGACCTCGTATTGGTTTCGTGTGACCGTCCGAGGTACACGCGAGTTGGGCTGGTGATGCTCCATAAAGCTGACTCCATGAACGTAAGTGTCACTACTGTGTATTTTCCCCACCATGCCACCTTCTGACATAGCCAGTGGGAATGTTGACGACATTGTAGAAGCACTGACGACGGACGAGGCCATACTGCTGACAGCAGGTATAGGCTTTTGGCACACTCATCAAGTACCGCGTCTAGGAATACCCGCGATCAAGGTGTGATTTTATCTATCAGAGCCCCGTGGCATATAGATCCCCATAACTCACCCCATATCATCCGCAGGTCAGCGATGGTCCAAACGGTAAGTTCACACATTTTTGTTAGGTCTGAAGGTATGCCCATTAACGATCATTGTAGGCATAAGGGGCAGCCATTTCTTCATGAGTACACCCGCCAAATGTTTACCCTGTGCAACTGCGCTTGGAGCGACATGGGACACGGAGCTCATCGAAGAAGTGGGCTTCAAGCTGTTGTCTAACGAGGCAAAGCGCAAGGCCACGTCTGTTATCCTTGCGCCGACATGCAATATTCAAAGGGTAGGTTTCATGTATTTCCGTTCCTCTTGTCGTTCCTTGTATTCATGATTTTTTGTTGGCATAGAATCCTCTGGGAGGCCGGGTGTGTCCAGTCTTAGATGCTACGTCTGGTGACTTATCCCGTTGATTCCTAGTCCTTTGAAAGCTATTCAGAAGATCCGACGTTGTCAGGGTTGACTGCCGCAGCATATGTGAGGGGGGTCCAGAAAGGTGGCATAGGGTCTACCATCAAGCACTTTGTGTGGGTTTTTCACTGTCATTTACGACTATCGCTGTTGAACTTCGTCCTATGTCAGTTGTAATGACATGGAGAATGATCGGATGGCCTATAATAGCGTCGTTACACCGAGAGCTCTTCGTGAAATATACCTCATGCCGTTTATGCTTGCTCAGAAATATGCTAAACCGTGGTGTTATATGACTGCGTACGTCCGCCGATACATCGCCCATCGCACACTGCTTTAGCCGATTACTTCTCGCCAGGTATAATCGTGTCAATGGCATCCACGCCTGTGAAGACCGTTACATACTTCAGGAAATTCTTCGAGATGAATGGAAGTTTGATGGGTTGATCATGACTGACTGGTATGAAGCAGTGGATCCCAACTACCCCTTTAAAATACTAACTATTGAAACCATGACCGCAGGTTTGGAAATTATAGCGTCGATCTCAGTGTTAATGCTGGGGTTGACCTAGAGATGCCGGGTCTTAATAAGTGGCGGACACTGGATCTTATGAACCGGTCCATCGTCGCGCGCAAGTTGACTGTTGGCACCATCAAAGAACGTGCTAGAAAGGTGGTAGAGCTGGCCAAGCGGGCTGCACAGGGAGCACCAGAGGTAATGTGTAATCTTCCGACGTGTAACGTTCCTTCACTTCCTGCCTTGCTCAGGTCTTGGATGGGGACGGGATAGAACGTACGGATTCAAGTCCCGAAGAGACGGAACTCATGCGTAGACTTGCTGCTGAGACTATTGTTTTGCTCAAGAATGAAAACAACCTTCTCCCCTTGCAACCAGAAAAGCTCAGAAAAATCGCTATCGTTGGGGGAAATGTCAAGGCGGTTGTTCTGTCGGGCGGAGGTTCTGCTGCATTGAAGCCGTCGTATTTTGTCTCGCCTTATGACGGAATCGTTAATGCGCTACCCCCAGGCGTGGAAGTGGCGTACAGCGAGGGAGCAAGCAGTATGTATTTTCGGAGCAAGTGGATCGCAATACTTACATCATTATAGCATACATGGTGATGCCAACACTCGACTATGAGCTTATGTCTCCTTCTGGAGAGCGTGGCTTACTTGGTTCTTGGTACAGCCACGAGAGCGACGAGAGCATGACTCCGATACCCACGCCAATGGCGACACACTTGATTGATGAAAGCCGTATGTTTATCGGCACTTCGGCTCCAGCGGGAATCACGTATCGATGGACTTTAAAACTCGAGGGCCAGCTGAAACCCAGAGCACGCGACTGTACCTTTGAGTTCGGTTTAACCGTTGCAGGAAGAGCGAAAGTTAGTCTGCCGATCTCTCTGTGGCTTCATTCTTTTGCTAATGCATCCTTAGCTATATGTCGACGGAAAACTCGTGATTGATAACTGGACTAGGCAGCGTAGGGGCGAAGCGTTCTTTGGTTGTGCTTCCCAAGAAGAGAAGGGCCGGGTAGAACTGAAGGCTGGAGTCGTTCACAAAGTCTTCGTGGAGTTCTGCAACGTCCGGGGTCCCGCTGATGGAGACGAGGATGAAGTAGTGATGGACAGTAATCCTGGTGTTCGACTCGGTGGTGCAGAGGTTCAGGACCCAGAGGTCATGATTGAGGAAGCCGTCCAGATTGCCAAGGAAGCGGATGTCGTCATCGCTGTCGTGGGACTCAATTCCGACTGGGAAACGGAAGGATATGATAGGAAGACATTGAGTTTGCCTGGTCGCACTGATGAACTTGTATCCAAGGTTGTAGCGGCCAACCCGAATACAGTGGTCGTCACCCAGTCGGTCAGTCTCCCGCATCCGCTACTGACGTATCTCGATGATAATATTTTTTCGCAGGGGTCTTCGATTACATTGCCTTGGGTTGACTCTGTACCGGCTATTGTGCACTCCTGGTACCTGGGAAATGCTACAGGCGATGCTATTGCCGATGTGATTTTCGGAAAGAAAAATCCATCTGGGAAACTCCCGTTGACTTTCCCGAAACGAATCGAGGATGTTCCCTCGTATGGATATTTCCATTCAGAAAACGGCGTAGTTCGTTATGCTGAAGATCTGTTCGTCGTGAGTGCAGACCCCCCTTAGGAGATTAATGTACAAAGTGTTTTTTTCAGGGTTACAAACACTACCACTACAGAGCAATTCCACCTCTCTTCGCCTTTGGGTAGGTGGAAATACAGTGACATGACTCAGTAATGTTAACATCTCTCGGCTTGCTGCAGGCATGGATTGTCGTACACTACTTTTTCATATTCGGACCTAGAGTTGTCTGAGCCCATTGTCAACGATGGGAACTTTAACCTCACAGCCTCCTTGACGTTAACCAACACTGGCAACGTTTCTGGATCTGAGATTGTCCAGCTATACGTTTCGATGTCATCAACGTCGCAACTAACCCACCCCAAACTATTCCTAAGGGCCTTCAACAAGGTCAAGGACCTGGCTCCTGGAGAAGCACGGAGGGTTGCGTTGACACTGGACAAGTATGCTGTTTCGTACTGGGATGAATTCTCGGCACGATGGATCGTTGGAAGTGGTGAATACTCTGTCGCCATGGGACTTAGCAGTGAGGATTTACCCCTGACGGGGCAGTTCGCACTGTCTGAGGGATTCGAATGGAACGGTCTGTAAGATTGGGCAGAAGTTTCGACATCACAAGTTTATTTCATTATGTAAATTCTGTATCGGATGTTCACTATGGTGTACGAAAGTTGTATGTAATCTTCTGAGCGAGTAAATAGGGGTCTAAAGACACCACTGCCTATTTCCACCCAACGTCCATAACCCATAGCACCCAGGTTCATCCCCGTTCACGTGAAGGATGAATATTTGAATCCGAGTATGGAGTGCAGACTATAGGGTTATGTTGGTATTCCTCTCTATTTCCAGGAATTTATTCTTCACGCGAACAGCAAAGGGTGGGAGGAGCCACCCTCAGCCTAAGGTGTCCATAAAATATAACGAGTGGATATCATGCGAGGAGGCTGCATGTCTACGTGATGAGTACACCGATGATGGTATGAAGGCAAGGCCATGGGAAGAGTTCCGCATAGGCTTCAGCTCGGCCGGACTCTTGGAAACCGGTATCAACTAGGTGTGTTGAACAACCTGTGTTGATATTAAGTCGTCTCCAAATCTATTTGAAAGAGCTCTGGTTACGTCAGTTTATCTGGAAAAATTTACAAACGGGCGCTGTAAATTTCTGGGGCGGGGTCTCAGCGCTGGAACCCAGTGATCGGACGGCAGCAGTGTACAGGATGTCGGCAGCGGGAGTACGCCGGGAGTAAGCGAGCGCCGCGAGGTCGAAAGGTTAATGTTCCACTGGAGTGACGGCATCACTTACCTAATGGTGAGCACATACTGATAGCAGGGGAGATGGAAACAATGGGTACAATGGTATGCTTAGTAGTAGTTTTTCAGCCGTGTAGCCATTGGATTTTACATGAACAGGATATATTATACAATTTATCTTTTGTACAGCTGGCGACGACTACTAGTAAGGATGCATGGTAAACAGGGGAGTCCTTGGTAAACCAAAGAATTCTGCACCCTCAGGGTGTGGAATTTTTTGATTCCATAAGGGTAAAGTGATGAAATGCTGCCCTCTGGGTGCTCTTGGTTCTCCTCCACTCTGTCAACTAACCAACTGACTCACATTTACAGCTGACATTTACACCTCAGAATCAAACTGGCTTACTTGTAAATTTCTCTGTAAATTCCCTGCTTTTTTCTACTTTACTCACTTTACTCCCTTTGCCAGCACTTTACTGTTCAAACCAGTTGGGCCACAAAGGCTGTGGATCCATGCTTGACCTTTATGTCACCAGGCCTTGTGGTACCGGCATGCTTGCTGATTGTAACTGCCTCCCAGGCTCTTATGGTCTCTTTCCTCCACCATCTCCCCTTGCCAACCACTGTGTAATGTTGGTGGACATCTGTCGCCTGTTCTGGATGGCCAGTGAGCACTCACTCACCAAGTAAGCTGAGCATGGCTATCCAAAGGATGGACTATGAATGGGCTTTACTGGTCACCACAAATTTAAATCAATCCCATCCTTGTAAGTCAGACTTTCATTCCCTTAACTGACCATCTTGACAGATCATGGTCCTTGACTTCATGTTTGTCTCCATTTGATGTCATGTCATCTCACATGCTCAAACTTGTTCTAGCAAGCTCCATGCATTTATCAAGCATCAATCAGTGGACCTGCAAAACCACCAAGCCCATCAACCTGCTACAGCTCATCAACTGACACCAAATTGCACCAGTCACAATGTAAGGAGCTGGCACTCATCAAGCAAAGTTATGGTCAACCTTCATGAATGTAAGTCAGTTCCCTTTCTTTGGTGGTGAGTTCAGCTCATACACATAGGTTTATCATGTATCAGGCATTTGCCCTTGACCCAGTGTGCATTCAAGGAGGCCAGAATCAAGTTCTTTGACACCTATGACAAACTTATTCCATGCTATGACATCAAGCCAGTGGAGAAAATCACTGATGCAGTCAGCTTATCTGTATTTACTCTATTTACACAGCTGATGATTTATTTCCAGTACTTTGACCAATTCCTATTTTTTGAGGCAGATAAACTGACTTTTACTGACTTTTCCCTGTGTGGATAAAACCTGCAGACACTGAACCTCCTCCCCTTCTTGTGTACAAGGTTAGTCCACATCCTACCATGTATGCAGGGGAATGTACAGTATACTCACCTCATATTTCCAAAGTGGTGTCAAGGTATCAACAATCTTACTGATAAACCATCTTCTCCAAGGTCTACAAGAAGATCAACCCAATGCTTCTCAACCATCTACTCCACTTGATCATGGACCACAATTTGGCAGGTTATATTACAGTGAAGAACAACACTGTCCTGACCTACAAGGACATGGCACACACCAACACATATGGCCTTATTTGTGGTCTGCAATTCTCTGCCTTTGCCTTCCAATATTATGGTCTAGTACTTGATCTTCTCGTCCTTGGTCTCCAGCAAGCTAACAAAATGGCAGGCCTGCCACAGATGCCCAACAACTTCTTGCAATATCACAATTCTGCCACAAAGGCTTGTCACCCCATTTGGCTGTACTCTTGTTATGTTGATCAACTTCATGTTCTCTTCTGTTTCACTGCTGACAAAGCTTGCAACCTCATCAGCAATACCTGAGTGCCAACCCTAATCCTACCAACAACAATGTCATCAGTTATAACAACAAGTGTTGCTGGCCTCAGGACTGTTGCATGAGGCTTATCAAGCCTGATGTAAACCTTGGGAGAGCAGTATTCTGGAATGTCAAGCAGAGCTTACCTAGGTCCTTGACTACTATCAAGTGGGAGGACACCTTTGTCAGTGTCTACTCAAAGGACAAGCCACAGACACTGAATAGAGGTCAGTTCTTGCTCAAAGATGCAGTTTGAAATCTCACTAATAAGCAGACCAAGGAGCATATGTCTCAGGCCTTCCCATGCATGTCTGACAAAGGTAAGTCACTAGTAAGTAGAATACTACTATGATAGTAGTATTTCCACTGATATGCTTTCCATTCAGGTATCTGACAGTTCAGCAACCATATTTGACAGTTCTCCTTCTCCCCAATGACTTGTGGTTGAAGCAGATGGATGTCAGAGGTTGGCCTCTCTTAAGATACTCATTCCTGCTCATCTTCTTTGTCACAGCACTGAGTTTTTTGCAGATAAACTGACATAGCCCCTGATTACAAATCAGTGGGGTATTAACTTGTGCAGCAGCCCCTCAGGCTTCTTCAACACAACCATCATGGGAATTAATGGATTGTGGACAGTAAGTTGATTATGTCCACACCCAGTTGTTCAGCTAACTATTTCCAGGCTGTTGCACCTGCTGCAAGTCAATGTGCACTGGATGAGTTTGTTATTAGTGAGGGCTTTCACCCATGCAATACAAATGGTACACCCCAGCTCATGTGCATTGGATTTGATGCAAGGTAAGCTATGCAAGCCATCATTAGGTCAATTACATACTTACAATGATCTACACAGCCTCTGGATGCATGCCATCTGCAGTGTTTTCACATATAACCACACTAGTGCCAGTGAATCCCCCGAGATCCACACTATTTTTTACCAACTTGTCACAATCTCACAAATGTTGCTACATGCCCACTTTGTCTTTGATGGACCCCAGAGGCCAAAACTCAAGCATGGAAAGCAGGTCAAGAATGCACCCCATTTCCTTATGCAATGCTTTCAAGAATTACTTTCTGCCTTCAGATTTACCTGGCATGAGGTAAGTCAGTTGTTGTGATGACTGCAAGTACTGACATCTTTTAGGCCCCAGGTGAAGCTGAGGCAGAGCTTGCCAAGCTTAACATGGTTGGCATCATTGATGCTGTCTTTTCAGATGACAGTGATATACTGCTGTTTGGTGCACCATGCATCATTTGAAGGTAAGCAAGGTTACCAGTTTTCCATGCTAACCAAGCTGATGGATGAATAGCTCTCTGCAACATGAGCATTATGATGTTATTGAAGTCTTCACAGAGGATGCTTTAGAGCATGGGGCCCACCTTACTTGAGGTGGCTTACTCCTCATTGCACTGATGAGCGGTGGTGACTATGACATATGATTTTGATTTTACCTTGTGTCATCTACTAACATAAATCCTGGACAGGATGGCATCTGTGGATGCAGTTATGATATCACACAGAAGCTTGCCTGCTATGGGTTGGGTGATATTCTACTGCAAGCTGCCACCACCCTCCAATTAATCAAATTCATGTCAATTTTCTGTGTCAACTGGTACAACAAAGTGTGCCATGTCCTCACCTTGGACCTCCTTGGCATATTGCAATGCAAGTATTGCAATCTCACTCATATTATTCAAGCAATGGCAGATTTTCCAAACCCATCCATCATAGCAAGTTATTTGCAGCTGGTGACTTTGTGGTCCCACAACCAACCATGCTTCAATGGCACAGTGATGTCATGTCAGCCTGATGTGACCACTATCTCTTGATTCTGTATGCAGTGCTTCTCTTGGTCTGCAGAGACCATCCTCAACAAAATGAGTGGTGTGTGGACTGTGGCAATTGTTTGGACACTCTGTCAGGTATGTGTTCATCCTCGTTAATGTGCACCTGGCCTCACACTCATTGCAAAGCTTCCTCAACCACGAACCACCATGTTTGAGTATGCACCTTCCGATCTTCATGTCATCATGGAACAGCAAAAGTCAACACCTGCTCAGCCATTTACCATCTACAACATGTCTGTTCAGAATGTGACACTGTGTGTGGTGATGACTTTTGGTATATCTGGTCAAGTTGCAGCAGATGATAAGCCTCTCAATGCATCATGACGTGTTCACACAATGGAAATCCCAGCTTGTCTTGTTGATTATGCTGCACCTCCTTTATTATGGACTTCCCTTGGCCACCAGAGTTTGTTGGTATGGATTGAATGCATACAAATACCATTATTAATTTCTATCCACAGCAGTTGAACCATCCCAAGCAAGAGATGGATGGTGCTACATCTGAGAAGGCAAAAATAATAGTAAACCTCATAGATCAGGAGGACATAGAATTGGGCAGCACAGACCATGTCAAAATAGATCTTACAGCAGATGATTAGTGTAACCTTTGTATTTTGAGTTTGGTAGTCAATCAATGTATTTCAAATGTTAGAAAATGACATGTTCAAGTCATGGCCCTCTTGACCACCTCTAAGTTAGTATCCAGACTACATCTATTGACATGGCAAGGCAGAAGAGTTCTCTCAACAAGAAGCCTCTCATCCCCAAGTCTCCCAGCAAAAGGAAGACACCCAGCTCTGAGAACTCATCATTAGAAGCAATCCATCACATTAAGGAGGTGGGGAAACAGGCTCACCTGCAAGCAGAAAAGACATGGAAGGCCTATGATGGACACATCCATCAGGGATGCAAGTGGCTGCAAAACCACACTGGTAGCAGTTCAACTATCCCTGCTAGCATTGTCAAAGATATCTATAACGATCCTAGGTTCAAAGATGCATTTGAGAATATACTGAATCACTACTCAGACAAGGCACTTGCCTTGTACCTGTCATGGAGAGGATTCCATGAAAACCAAAGCCAGAGCACAGTGGAATGTGTGCATGCAGCATTCAAGAAACTATGGGACAATGCATGAGTTTAATTACATTATCCTTGGATGACACACATTACTAACACTGCTAACAGTGATGGTGACACATACCATAAAAAATGAGGCACAGCAACACTGGGAAGGGAACCCTGCAACATCTGCCAAGGTGGATGATGTCATGACATCCATCAAACACAAAGTGAGCACAGAGGGATGTGACTGTGTGCACTCATCAGCAATGAAGAAAGAATACATGGACAAGATCCTTACCTGGTCAATGACAACTTGTCCAGAACTAGAAAGCATGCTGCACTTTATCAGCCTGGTGCTGACCAGGTCAGCCTCTGCATAGCATTAGTGATGATATGAAGAAGCACGTCACATGGTACCTTGGACTTCTTGCCTTTGCTTCAACAGCTTGGATTATTTGGACTAGGTATGGTAATCACCTGCAGATCTGTCACAGCTTACTAAATCATTCAGGTGCTTTGAGCTTGTAAAGCTCAAGTGAGAAGACATTCAGATTATGGACGCCACATTGGTAAATCATGTACTTACCAGATATCTGAGAGGCAAGCAAGATACTTTGACCACAAATGAGAGGGATGTGTACTATGAGATACACCTCAGAAACTGGAAAGGTTGGCAAAAGAAAGTTGACAAGGGATTCAGGGAAATTGACTTACAAAGTAAGAGCCAGTTGACAATCCATGCCATCATCCATAATGCTGCCACAGGTAATTGCTACAAGATATACCCATGACCAGACTTGATGTCTTGCAACTTGTTCTTCTGGCTTGTGGTTTGGGTTAGGTGGGTGGAGCATGTCCAACTTGGACAGGCCATGGTAGATGGAGACTATATTTTCCCTGTAATTGGAGCAAATGGTGTTCTAAAGCTGTGCAAGCCATTATTACAAGATGCCATTCAAAAATGGATCAGTGAGGCAACTATGGGTGCTGGGATTGAAGGTACCTTCACAACTCACTGCTTTTGTCGAGGGGGGGCCCAGTATTGGTTCATGTATGCACCCATTGGGCAACAATGGCCATTGTCAATGGTTTGATGGTGGGGTGGATGGGCAGATGGTAAACATGTAAGTAGTTTCCTTTCTTGTCATCTAATTACTTTTTTTCTGATGCAGATTGTGCTTGCAGTGTGACACACTCATTCACTATCTTCTAGATGAACTACATAGCTATGAGAACAACCACAGTGACACACTAGGGCCTTTTCCATGCAAGGCAGACATGTCATTAGCTGGTGAGCATGCTCTTGCCACACCAGCAACAAGGGAGGAGCTGCAGATGTTCCAGTCATCAGTGAGCACAGAGATCCACAAGTTGGATAACAACATCCAGGCCATCCTCAGAAATGTAACCAATTCACTTCAAGATCTCACTCAGGTTGTCTGTTCAGGCCAGCTATCTTCCTCCACCATCAGGCATTGGCAGTGATGGTGCACCATCCTTTGGCATCTTTATTATCATTATTTGCTTATTTTAGCCCTTGGTGCATTCACAACAGAACATGCTGCCCTCCTGACCAATTTACAGAACTTCACTGCTCACTCATCTGCTCCACCAGTTATCTCAGCACTTAGGACCAACCACACCAGTCCACACTATACATTTCCCCAGCCACCATCTGTCTTGCCATCTCTAGTCACTACAGAAAGTGATACACTGATGTACTCATTGCCCTCTCCTTTCATTCCTGATGTACCATTTACTCACACAGACAGGATGATAACCCCAAGGAATAAAGCATGGAGAGATGTCATCCAACACTGGGAGAAGGGTGTGCCAGAGAAAAGGCTTCCTCCACTCAGAGATTGGCCATATGAATATACTCATGGACCCAACTGCAACCTCCAGTCCAAATACAATCAGTGGTGCATTATTGCTCTGGAATTCCTCAACTGGTGAGTACCTCTCCACACTTACTACCCATTCTTACACTCACACTCACTTGACTCCAGATACAAAGGTGACAAGAAGAAGTTTGTTGAGGCATATGAAGTTGCCATTCAGAAGGGCATCACAAGTTTACTCCATGCTATCACTACTGCCCACCAACAATAAGGTGAGGCAGAGATTCAACATCATCAGCACTCTACACAACCATGACCCCATCAGCCATGTTTCCCAACCACTGCACAGAGAGTCAGCATGGATGGATCAGATCTCTTTTATTTCATGTACACTACAATACAGTGTGCATACAGCCAGATGGCCTGGGCCCTGTAGTTGATGGGCAATATTTTACAGCAAATTTATTCTTTGCTACGTACCATGGGCAGATGGGCATCAACAACAAGACAGTTTACTGATGGTATTCATCTCTCTCAGTGTGATGCGGTGACATGATTGAACATAATTACTACCTTACTAAATCAGGCTGGCCACACTCACTGACGTTGCTGAGTGATGGCAGCCATGCCATCTCTGCAAGACACCCTATGCCAACATTGCCCAAGCTTTGCCCCAAATGCCCCCAAACACTTGGGGTCCCACCCCAGCTTGCCTAAATGGGCAGTCACAACTCATGCCCACTGTAAATTTCTCAACATAAGTCACACTTTTTGAATACCCAGGTGAGCTCTTTGATTGGGTAAGCCAAGCTAGGGGACTTGAGGGTATGTATGACATCAACTTTATAAGTCTTGGAATGCTGACAATGACCTTTACAGATCTGAGTGCTTGGTATAAATATAGACATCCTGTACTTTGTTTACATGGCTGATTACCACACAGGAGGTACAGACTGCCACTTTTATCCTCAAGGTTCAATGCAAACCTCAGTACTGCCTTGATCTCTACAGTTCACTGTGTACAGTGCATAAAAGGATCACCTTGTTAAAGTGGTGCCCAAAGTTCTAAAAGCATAATATGGCGACTGTGAATGGTGATCCAATCTCATTAGATGCAGTGCCTATGTACTACAACATGATATCAGAAGTCCAGTTGAACCAAGAAGTTTATGGTCCATGCACTGTTTTCAACCTCAGATGCTGACTTCAATATGTGTTGCAGTGGCCAGTTTGGTAGTCTTGCTGTATGATCACTGTGAGTCAGCTAGGTGTACAAATGTCTTGAGATCCCTCATTAATCACATACCTACTAGGTCAACACTGGATCAAGAGGTGTGTATTGTTGTTGTCTCTGTCTTCTTTGCTGTTGTCTTACACATCCAATTATTCTTCTTAGATTGCATTCATCTGGGTATCTTCATTATTTTTAACTGTGGAGTAACCCAACACTAATGTGTAAGATGCAGAGGCAGCATTGGACACCAAGCAGTGTATTATATATATTTGTGTGGATTTCCTTGGTGCATACGCTCTTGCCACCTTGTGACTCATGATTGATAGGTTCAATATTTTGGAACATTGTATAACCTGTGAAGCAACTTTTTGCTGTACATTTCATTATAACTGAGACTTATACTGTGACCAATAGGGTTCTTACTATCAGTGAGTAGAAGTCCCTGTTTGTATTTGCAACATTGATCACTTTCATGAAGTGGCATTCTCCCCATTATCAGACCCAGTGAGTTTTGAACAGGTTCTTAGTGGTGATTCCACCAGCTGACCCATAACAGATGTATGATATGTTTACAATTTTGAAACTGAACATTTGTGGCTCAAATATATGGTATCTGTATATCTAGATGTATGTGGACATCCCCCATCAACTCTTGCCCTATTAACAAGCATTAGGTAGCTTTACATTCAACTTTCAAATTTGGGCAACTACTCTAGTTTGGTGGTCAGTACAAGGTAATGTTCAACCCTACATCATCTAACATGTTTGCTGAAGTCTGTCACAGGGATACTACAAATGCGGCTTTATGCCCTGTTCCACTGCTCTAAGAAGCTTCTGGCCTTCATGATAGTAGCATTTGTTGCTGAAGTTAGCCCCATTGTGTAGGTTTTGATTTCAAGTGATCTTTTATCTAGTGGTAAGTCACTGAGACTTCAGTTACTATGTACTCTAACTCCCTTTGCAGAGACAACAGTTGCATACCACTTATCACTTGGGGGATATATGGAGGTCAATGGGTGTGCTAGTGATGCCTCCCCAGCAATCTTTTATATTTGGGTCCCATTTTTGATTTTTGAGGTCATCTTGTGCTTACTTGCTATCTATGCTGGCATCAAACACTCAAGGGAACAATCACCCCACTCATTAAAGTACAGGGGACTTCAGTTGGTTGATGTTCTGATCCAGGGAAATGTCATATACTTCCTTAGGTCAGCCTTCACACATCAATCTCATTGAATAGAAGCTGATAATGAAGAACAGTCCTCTCTCAATGTGTGCCTTGCTCATGAGAAGCCCAACCCCTGTCCTGGATCTCCCTTTCATGCACCAATCACAATTTTGGCTGGTTGTCACCTTCTCCTTTCAGTCAAAAGGGCAGCTTCTTCATTTCAATTATATAAGTCACCCTATAATTCGGCGATTGTTTTCGGAGACAGAAGTAATTTAAGCCACGTATAGGGGGGGTATTTGGGGTTGCTAAACAAATTCGGTGACCCATGTTTATTGACAATGAGACACAGTCCTCTTGGAATATATGTATATGTGATAGCCATCTGGATGTATCTCAACAAAGACAACTAGTCATGAAAAGGTCAATGGTTGCCGAGGGGTAATTCTATTCGATGACTGGATTCGTGTATTCATGTAAGTAAGCATCCTGGCCTGTAACTGTGGCCGAGCTCAAGTTGGTCTTTCACCCAGTATGCATTCATCCTGACCAAATGAGGCAACGAAGAACTGGCCGTTATGGACAACTATGCCTTGCGGCGAAAAGCTATCAGTGTTCTTTCCCTGGCAGATCCGGTCCTACCTTCCCTTTGACGCTTCTCTGGCTTTCTGCGCGCATATGATTATTGCCGTGAAGATCCTATGATCTGCTCATGCCTCAGCAATCAGACAATCGACACCATTTGTTTGCACGAGTGCATAAAGTGCCTTCTGTCAATCTCTATTACTAACTTACTTGCAAGAGATGACGTTTCTGTCTCACTACCGATGAATCCCAAGATATAATGGCGATTGTGCTCTCCCAGAGATTGAATTCAACTTTGGAAGAGCTTTCCAACAACTCGGTGATTTCTATTGCTACCTCTTGTTATTTACTCTGACACCAGGTCTCCACACTCTTGCTGTCAACCATTGTGAGAAGACTTTGTAACTAGTTGAAGGGAATAGGGACGAAGTGAGTCGATACTTGACAAGCTAACCCCAACTGTCATGCCTTGGGTTGATTTTGTATCGGCTATGCACTCCTGGTACCTTGGAAATGCTACAGGCGATGCCATTACTTCGGAAAGAAAAATCCATCTGAGAAACTCCCATTGACTTTCCCGAAGTGGATCAAGGATGTTCCCTCCATTCAGAAAATGGCGTGGTTCGTTATGCTGAAGACTTGTTTGTCGTGAGTGCAGACCTCTCTTGGGAGATAAATGTACAAAGTATTTTTTTCAGGGTTACAATCACTACTACCAAAGGGCGATTCCACCTCTCTTCGCCTTTGGGTAGGTGGAAATACAGCGACATGACTCAATAATGGCAACGTCTCTCGGCGTGCCGCAGGCACGGACTGTCGTACACTACTTTTTCGTATTCGGGCCTAGAGTTGTCTGAGCCCATCGTCAACGATGGGAACTTCAACCTCACAATCTCATTGACGTTAGCAAACGCTGGTAACGTTGCTAGATTAGAGGTTATCTAGCTATACATTTTGATGTCATCAACATCGCAACTAACCCACCCCAAACGATTCTCAAGGGCTTTTAACAAGGTCAAGGACTTGGCTCCTGGAGAAGCACGGAGGGTCGCGTTGATACTGGACAACTATGCTGTTTCGTACTGGGATGAATTCTCGGTACGATGGATCGTTGAAAGCGGTGAATACTCCGTCGGCGTGGGACTCAGCAGTGAGGATTTACCCCTGACGGGGCAGTTCGCACTGTCTGAGGGATTTGAATGGATCGGTCTGTAAGATCGGGCAGAAGAAGTTTCGACACAACAAATTTTATTTTTCTGTATTGAATGCTTATTATGGTGTACAAGAGTTGTAATCCTGTAAATAGGGGTCTAAAAACAGAATAACCACTGTCCATTTCCACCCAACATCCATAACCCATGGCCCTCCAGGCCCCTCTCTGCTCTTGTAAGGGATACTTATTTGAGGCCGAGTACGGTGTACAGTCTACAGGGTTGCGTCTTATGTCGGATATTCCCTCTTATTTCAAAGGATTTGCTCCTCACACGAATAGCACAGAGTGGGAGGAGCCAGCCTGAGGAGGTCCACACTCCATGTGGGAAATGTAATCTGGGGGGATGACACTAGTAGGTGTGATAACATGTGTTGATAATAAGTCGTCTCCAAGTCTATTTGGAAGAACCCCCCGATTACGCTGCACTCTTTGAGCTCTCTGATTGGGTGGGACAAGTCGGGGCCTGACGTTAAGTGGCTTGGATAAATCCGGGTCGTCAAAAGCATCACCAACGATGAGAATGAGCGTGAGCAGTTGTCCAACTCACTAAATATTTGCAGTCGTGGAGAGACCGACCACCTGAGCAGTGTGTTGTGGCTTGATTAGCACGTTTCTCAGTTCTATTATGCCAAAGGAATTTGGGACTTGGCACTAAATTCCCAACTTTACATAGGCCGGAGTGTGGACTGCTCATGTACAGGTATCTCCCTCGATCCTTGCATATCCTGTAGAAGATCAGTCGTATGAAGGTATCAAGAACACGGATTTGAATTGATCACTGTCACAAACCAAAACAGGTTCACACAAAACTTCGAAGGGACTTAGAAGGGGAGGACCATGAGTCAGGATTTATGTTTCACGCAGAGAAATGATCTGACAATGTCACCACTAACTTTAATGCAGGGGGCCCCTGACACTGGTTCACGTTTGGCAACTTGTGGCGACAAGGGGTCAGGTAAGGTACATATCTTCAAGCACTCCCTCTGTGTAAACATCCTGTACTGCATCCAAGATCTGATCGCCGTGCAGGCAGTGCAGACTGCCGCCATCTGGTATTTAAGCCCATGGCTCTGAGCTTCAATGGAAGTCCACTGTGTTTATCTCATTACAGTTCACCGTGTACAGAACATAAAGGAATCACCATATCGAAGTGCTCCCTGGAGTTCTAGGTGCCTACCATGGCAACGTTACATCGTTCCCTGATCCCAGTGGATAAGCTCCCTGCGTACTATGAGTTGTTATCAGCAAGTCAGTTTACTCGAGGGGTTCATTGTAGGTGCATGGATAACTGCAAACATCAGATGCTGACCTCCATGTGCACAACAGTGGTTGGTATCACTGTCTTACTGTATGAGTATTGTGAGTCAGCTAGGCATACAATGTCCCGAGATCACTCATTAATAACATGGCTGCTAGTTCTAACACTGGATCAAGAGGCATGTATTATTGTCTTCTCTGTCTTCTTTTCTGTTACCTCACCTATCTCAATCATTCTCTCAGATTGAGTTCATCTGGGTATCTACTTTATTTTTTGATTCCAGGTAACCTCCTGCTGATGATAAAAATGCAGAAGCAGCATTGGACATCATCCAGTGTATTATATATACTTGTGAAGATTTCTATATGCACTTATTCTCAGCACCTTCTGATTCTATGCTGGAATTTTAGGTTCGGTATTTTGGAACATTGCATAATCTGTAAAGCATTTTTCATTGTGTGGTTCATTGTAAACTGAAACTTATACTGTGGTCAATAGGACATTTGCTACCTGTGAGTGGAAGTCCCTTTGTGTATTCACAACTAATACTGATTACTTTCATGAAGTGAAATTTGTGCCAGCATCTGTCCCAGTGAGTTTTGAATAAATCCTTAGCAGTAGCTCCAAGCTGAGCCACATTAGCTGTATGATATGGCTCCAATTCTGAATCCAAGCATTTCTTACTGAAATTCATGGTATCTTGTACTTCTAGGTGTATGTGGACTTCTTCTGTTGGCTCTTACTCTATTAACCAGCAACAGGTAGCATTGTCTCCAATCTTGAACCCTGGTCAGGTTCTGTTATTTGGTGGTCAGTACAAGGTAGTGCCATTATTCTACATTGTCCAACACATTTTGAGTCCTAAAATTTGTCCCAGTGATACTACAGATGTGGCTTTATGCCTTGTACCAATGTTCTAAAAAGCTTCTAGTTTTTATGATAGTGGCCTTTGTTGCAGAAGTTGGCCCTATGATGTGGATTTTAATTTCAAGAAATCTTGTGAGCCAAGGTCAGTCAATAATTTGATCGAGGCTTTGGTCATCTAACTCTTTCATAGAGATAAGCATTTCATTTACGATGGGATATAAATATGGGCACACAGGCTCGTGTGCTTCGTCCTCTGCAGCATCCGCATACATCTGGGTCTCATGTCTCATCTTCGAGGCTGCATTATGTTTATTTGCCATCTATGCTGGCATTAAACACTCGAGGGGACGGCCACACCAGTCAGCGAGGTTTCACCTCATGGATGTTCTAATACAGGGCAATGTCATATACTTCCTTAGGTGGATTTTCTCATCTTAATCCCGTCGAATGGAAGCTGATGAGGAATAGCCCACTTGGAATGTGTGTCTTATTTTTAATTCCAACCGACATCAAGGTTAAGTCGGCAGCAAACATTCTCCTCGTCTGCGCACCAATCACAATTTTGGTTGGTTGCCGCCTTATTCTTTCAATCAGAAAGGCAGCTTCCTCGTTTCAGTCATACGGATCAGTCTCTTTCGTTAATTCGGCAATGGCTTTCGGAAACAGAAGTGATTTAAGCCACGCATAGGTTGTAGGAGATATTCGAGGCTGCCGTATGGATATAAGGATGGACGTGAAAGATTCAACAGGTAAGTTCCGTGCAATCCCATTTATTCTGTGCACTCACGACCTTGCCCCGCTGTCTTTGGGGTAGAATTTCTTGAGGCCTGATGTATTTATCTTAGCTATTACATCTTGTGACGTACCTCATTGAGAAAGAGAGATCTAATTCTGTATTTCTATACCGCTACAAGTAAACGACAGTGCTAAGACGCGGTGCTCAGCGGCCGTAGGAGTGTAATGTCTATTTGTAGGTCATTGGCTTAGGTGAGTTTTGGTTGAGTACCCGCGCTGGGGTGGCTTGAACGTATGTGCTAATCGAGTTGGCCTAATGGTGATAAACCTAACCTAGATAAAGGAAACGGGTTAGTATAGTGTGTATGTTACGTTGGAGGTACTTTGGGTGGGGCAGAGGGGGGTTGTTGTTTTTCGAATGTATTGGAGGTGCAGAGGAATTCCGCTAAGGCTTCAACGCCATCTTTGGTGCCGAGGAGGTCGGAGTTGACGAGGTCTTCTGGGAATCTTTTAAGGACGTGGCGTTGGTCTTCATGTGTTCCTCTCTGGAGGCTACAAAGAACTCACGGGTAATTTCCTGTTGAATGTGGTCAACGTTCACTTTAGAACTGGGAAATTGTTGAGTACAGCAGCTGAGTCAGCATGGGGATTGCCACAATTACACTTGTCAACGCGTATGCTGTGCTATTCCCGTTAACTTCAACGCTTACCATGGCGGAAGACGACCTATACAACCTCGAGTACCTTTCGTTGATTGCCAAAATCACACAAGAGATTGACAACTACATCGGGCTCAATGACAAAACCCTTGCCGAGTTCGTCGTCTCTCTTCATGACCAGTCCAAGGATCTCGTAGAATTCAAACGCAAGTTCAAAGAGATTGACCCCGGCGCCTTCCCGGATTCATCTATTGAAAATATCGACCGCCTAATTCTCAGTCTACACCCTAAGCATAAGCGGTCAAATGGGCTTTCTAATGGCCATACAGATTCGCAGACGGAGCAGGACAAGCTGGATGAGCAGAACAAACGGAAACGTCTTTTCCCTGGTCTTGCTCTACCTAACCAGGAGATAACCAAAGACGTACTAATGAAAGAGGTGGACGATATGATGGCTCAGTTTGAGGGGGCTTCGAAGAAGAGAACGCGGATGGAGGAAGGTGATGGGCGGCCTAATAAAATGGATCGGAGGACTCGCTCCAGGTCGCGATCACCTCCGCCACGTCGCCGGAACCCTTCCTCAGACAGGGGCCGTCTGTATAATTCGAGGCAGGACCACAGAGACAGGGGTCCAGGTCGTTTCGCGCTTGACGAATGCCCTGTCCTGTATAAAATTTACAATGGTCGGATATCTAGTGTGAGGGATTTTGGGGCGTTTGTGCAGCTAGAGGGCGTCGCTGGGCGTGTGGAAGGTGTGTGTCCGCTGTCCCTACCTAATTCATCAGATTGACTCGGCGTAGGTATGGTTCACGTATCAAATATTCAACAAGGCATTCGGGCGAACTCCGCTTCGGATCTTCTTAGCAGAGGCCAGCAAGTAAAGGTGAAGGTCCTGAGCATCGCAGGTACCCGAATAGGCCTTTCGATGAAGGACGTTGATCAGGAAAACGGCCACGACCTTACACCTCATCTTCGCATCAGATCGGAAGCTGAAATGGAGGAAGAACAACGACGCGCGGTGCGTGCATCAGGCGCAAACGCTGTTTCTTTACGGTCAAAGGACGAACCTACCTCTATACGATCGGCAAAGCGGCTTACTTCTCCGGAGCGTTGGGAACTCAAACAACTCATTTCATCAGGCGTCATCGATGCTTCCGAATACCCTGACTTGGATGAGGATTTCAATAATCCAGTAGCTCGTGCGGAGGTGGAAGAAGAACTTGATGTGGAAATTAAGGAGGAGGAGCCGCCATTCTTGGCTGGACAGACGAAACGGACACTTGATCTTAGTCCTGTCAAAATCATCAAAGCTCCAGACGGTTCATTGAACAGAGCTGCGATCGGTGGTGCGGCCCTTGCCAAGGAACGACGAGAACTTCGCCAGCAGGAGGCTAATGATCAAGCGGACTCTGAAGCACGAGATTTTGGCGCACCATGGTTGGATCCTATGGCGAAAGAGTCAGATAAGCTGTTTGCACAAGACCTCAGGTCCCACCTTAGAGATCAAAAGGCCGGAGAAGTGCCGAAGTGGAGGGAGTCGGCATTCAACAAGGCGACAACATACGGAGAGATTACTAGTCTTAGTATCCAAGAACAGCGGAGGAACTTACCTATATACAAACTCAGAGATGCGCTACTACAGGCCATTTCGGAGGTATGTGACAACTTTTACGCGCAGCAATATTATTGACTATGAGCTCAGCACCAAGTTCTTATCGTTGTTGGTGACACAGGTTCTGGCAAGACCACGCAGATGGTTCAGTATCTTGCTGAATCTGGATTCGCCGACAAAGGTCGAATTGGTTGTACCCAGCCACGTCGCGTTGCCGCCATGTCAGTAGCGAAGCGTGTGGCAGAAGAAGTTGGGTGTCGTCTGGGTCAAGAAGTTGGGTACACCATTCGGTTCGAAGATTGCACAAGCCCAGAAACAAAGATCAAATACATGACAGATGGTATGCTGCAACGAGAAAGCGTGATTGACCCCCTTTGCAGCCAGTACTCTGTCGTCATGTTGGACGAGGCTCACGAACGCACCATCGCCACTGACGTCCTGTTTGGTCTATTAAAAAGTATGTGAAATTGTTACCCGTCTTGATTATTATGTTCACTCGATTGAAGAGGCCGTTAAGAAGCGCCCAGATTTAAAGTTGATTGTAACGTCTGCTACTCTGGATGCTGAAAAGTTCTCAAAATACTTTTTTGGCTGCCCAATCTTCACAATCCCTGGTCGGACATATCCTGTCGAGACCCTTTACACCAAAGAACCAGAAAGTGATTACCTCGACGCGTCTCTCATCACCGTGATGCAGATCCATCTTTCCGAACCTCCAGGCGATGTCCTCCTATTCTTGACGGGCCAAGAAGAGATTGACACAGCATGCGAGATCTTGTTTGAACGTATGAAGGCCCTCGGCCCCAAGGTCCCAGACCTCATTATTCTTCCTATTTACTCCGCATTGCCTTCCGAAGTTCAGTCTCGTGTGTTCGAACCGACTCCCCCCGGAGCACGCAAGGTGGTCATTGCCACTAATGTCGCTGAAACAAGTTTGACAATACCCGGCATATATTATGTTATTGATCCCGGCTTTTCCAAACAAAACTGCTTCGATCCACGTCTTGGCATGGACTCATTGGTGGTCATGCCAATATCTCAAGCCCAGGCGCGCCAACGGGCTGGTCGTGCTGGTCGGACAGGTCCCGGGAAGTGCTACCGCCTTTACACCGAAGCGGCGTACCGCAATGAAATGTTGCCTACGTCGATTCCAGATATCCAGAGGACCAACCTTGCACACACCATTCTGTTGTTGAAGGCAATGGGTATCAATGATCTGCTCAGCTTTGACTTCATGGACCCACCGCCTTCTCAGACGATGCTGACGGCTCTGGAATCCCTTTATGCACTCTCGGCGCTTGACGACGAAGGGCTGTTGACTCGCCTAGGTCGCAAAATGGCTGACTTTCCTATGGAACCTCCCCTTGCGAAGATGCTTATCGCGTCAGTGGAACTCGGATGCTCTGAGGAGATCCTATCTATCGTTGCAATGTTATCTGTACAGACTGTCTTTTACCGACCAAAGGAGAAGCAGGCTCAAGCGGACTCGAAGAAGGCCAAATTCCACCAACCGGAAGGGGATCACCTCACGCTACTCACCGTATATAATGGCTGGAAGGCTGCCAATTACTCAAATCCGTGGTGCTACGAGAATTTTATCCAGGCGCGAAGTATGAGGCGAGCACAGGATATTCGCAAGCAGCTTGTTGGTATCATGGATCGGTGGGTCGTTAAAAAAACATGCCTGAATGCTTGCTAACGGTCGTTTTAGATATAAACATGACATCATTTCGGCTGGGAGGGATTATAATCGTGTACGGAAGGCGATCTGTTCGGGCTTCTTCCGGAATGCTGCAAAAAAGGACCCTCAAGAGGGATATAAGACCCTCGTAGAGGGAACACCAGTGTATATCCACCCATCATCAGCACTCTTCAACCGAAACCCCGAATGGTTGATCTACAACGAGTTGGTTCTGACAACTCGGGAGTACTGCCACAATGTCACTACCATTGAGCCTAAATGGCTGGTCGAGGTTGCACCTCAGTTCTTCAGAGTGGCTGATGCCCACAAAATCAGTAAGCGGAAACGGCAAGAGAAGATCGAGCCGTTGTACAATAAGGTATGTTCAGCCCATTATGTCGTCCTTGACCTTCCTGAACGCCACTCGCAGTACGAGAAACCAGACGAGTGGCGATTATCAAAAGTTAAGCGGAGCGCTCGTTCTGTATGTATCGTATCCCCTACCATTTCAAAGCTGTGCTCTAACAAATTTTGCAGAGTCAAACATTCGGATGATCTAGTGGTGATTGGCCTGTTGCCTGAACCCTGTGTTGTGTAGTTAATGCTCAGTAATAGTATCTAGTTCTAGTATCACTTTCATCCCTGTCTAGCAAATGCAAAAGTACTGCTTGCATTCGAATTCTGTAACGATAAAAAGGTTACTGTAAGTCAGAAGCAATGCATTACCAGGAAATAATGCATATGTATGCAAGTGCTTTCTTGATAGATGCTCATGTACGACTGAGACAGGCCGAACTTCTACATCGTGATCATGAAATAGAATGTTGGTATCTTGGTTTACTTGCCAACTGTCACGATGGCAAGGGCACGGCCACGGATAGTACTGCGATCAGCCAGCGCTCAGCAACTTTGCTAGCCAAAGAGAGCAGTGACAGGACAGACTTAAATCGAGTCGGGGCTGAGTCCACAATTTACGGCACTCACCCCACCTGAGTGACATAGAGATAAGTTGGCAAACTACGGGCACCCGAATCGCATCCGAGATAGAGAAATCCGCTTGTCGCTCGGCTCTGCACCAGCCATGTTGTCTCCGTCCCCCACATCTTCTATACAGGTACCATTGCCCGTGCCCACTCATCCTTGTGCACCACCCCCACGGGAATTGAATGAACGGGAAAAAGCAGAGTATGATCGTGTACTCGCTCATTTCGCAAATGAGGGGTATGTTCTTCCTGGCGAATCATCAAACACAGGTTCCTTGACGGAGGAGGAACGCATGTGGCTGGTTTGTTCAGTTTTTATTCTAATGGACTTGTACTTACTTCCTGTAATAGTCTTACGAGTGCATCCTCCGCTACATACGCGCCACGAAACATGATGTCGCTGCAAGTATCAAGCGCTTAGAAGATACCCTGAAATGGCGACGCGACTTTGGCCTCTATGATAAAGTCACCGCTGATCTAGTCGAGCCCGAGGGGGTCACGGGCAAGGAATTCTTGTTCGGATACGATACTTCTGGCAGACCAGGATTGTACATGTGCCCAAGCAAACAGAATACCGAGGAGTCACCGCGACAGATTCAGTATGTTGTGTGGAACCTCGAACGTGCAGTCGACCTCATGGGCCCTGGCGTCGAGTAAGTCTTCGGTCAACGTTGTCGATGACGTGGCTAATGCATCTCCTAGAACGTTGGTTCTTTTGATCGATTACGCTGATAAAGCCAAAAATCCGAGTCTCACTACTTCTCGTACGGTTTTGAATATCATGCAAACGCACTACCCCGAAAGGCTCGGTACAGCCCTTGTGGCTCATTTGCCGTGGCTTCTTCAAGCTTTCTTCAAGATCATCATGTCATTCGCTGACCCGGTGACACGTACGAAGTTGCTCTTCGGTCCCGTAAGGGATGACCGAGGCCTTTGGCGGACTGCTGAGGATCGCGACAAAGGCGAAACTGACAAGCCAGGCGTGCCCAACGCGAAAGTATTCGAACTCGACCAGCTTGTTCACGACGGATGGGAGGGTTCCCAAAAGTTCACGTACGACCATACTATTTACTGGCCTGCACTCGTCGAGATGTGTAATACACGGAGGAACGACTCGATCGGAGTATGGCGTAAGTTGGGGGGAGTTATTGGCATCAGGGAATGGGACGTCAAGATGGGACTGCTCGGTGAAGAGGTGGTGGAGGAGAAAGTCGACCAATGTCCGACTTAAAGCATGACACCGGCAGCTCGTTTATCCTCGATGCGGGCGGTCAATAATACCCTCGTTTCTATCGCTATACGGTTTATTTACGCACGTCCATGTGTTCCGAATCCGATATTTCAAGCAGCCTGGCTGCAAATTCATCTTGATCGATTGTTCCATCATCTACGCGTCTATCGCTGCATACAATAGTAGGTGCCTCAGGATTCAACGCTAACGGGAAACTCCACGATGTACCCGCCGATCGAACCATATGAAACGGGCACGGTTGACATCTTAGCCTCCTTGACGCTTATCCACTCCCTCTAGTTCGTATGACCTTTCTTCGATATCATTATCACTGAGTATCGTTTGCGTGTATCTGTCTACCTCAGTTACGAAGTCAGCGGGAATAAAGACGGTGTACCAGGTACGCTGGTGCAACCGATGAAGTAGATCTCTACAACGATCCTCCTAACAGTTGTATTTCTGCACGGCGGCCCTGGCGGTGGAGTAACCCCAAAGGACCGGCAGTTCTTCAACCCCGACAAGTACAAGGTATGTTACATCCTGTCCATTGGACCACACCCATCAGAATCAATACCATCAATGCTGCAGATCGTTCTCTTCGATCAGCGTGGTGCAGGCAAATCGAAGCCGTGGGTTATATATTTTCTCCCATAACGATGGAGACCACAATGTGAAATATAGGAGCGCCTGCACCGAATGCAATACTACATGGGACCTCGTAGACGACATAGAACGTCTCCGTGAACAGCTCTCAATCGAGAAATGGCATGTTTTCGGGGGAAGTTGGGTGCGTCTGGCACTTGTATACGATCCAGGTTCTAAGTTGTTTGTAATGGTCTCAGGGTTCGACCCTTGCGTTGGCATACGCCCAGGTAAATCGATTTCTTGCTCTGCACACAGCAGTCATCATAAACCCACACATACAGACATACCCAGAGCGTGTGAGGAGCCTCGTCTTACGGTGAGTTATTGCATGTTGTGATGTGTAGCTGGTTCTGATTCGTGGGTCTAATCAGGGGTATATTTACCCTCCGCAAAAGGTTGTTCAAGCAATCTCTTAGTTCACTGACCTATACTCATGTCTCACCTTATTCTACCTGCATCGTTATTATACAAAGTGAAATCCGGTTCTTTTACCAAGATGGCGCCTCGCATTTATTCCCTGAGGAGTGGTGGGTGTCGGGTTTTGTCTCGAGTCTCGCACGATCGATATCGCTCACTATTTCATATAGGTCACGCTACGTTGATCCCGTCGAGCCCGCACAGCGAAATGACCTAGTGAACGCTTACCATAGCCTTTTGAATAGCCCGGATGAGAAAGTTAGGTTACGGGCTGCAAGGGCTTGGTCCAGATGGGAGTGAGTGTTATTATTCCGTGTAGTTTTCCGTTCCATTGTGCTCGTTGGGTATTACCATTTGCAGGATGGCCACCTCTCGACTGTTTGTTAGTCAAGACCTTCTTGAAAAGGCTGAGAGCGATGACTTCGCCCTGTACGCATCTCGATTTTATGGAAATGACGATACTAATACCACATGTATTGTACAGTGCATTTTCCCGAATTGAAAACCACTACTTTGTGAATGAGGTTCGTCTGGTTTCTTGATTTGTTAGGTTGTACCCTGGCGGAGCGATTCTTCACTGCCATCCTTGCCGATGCTAAGGTTAACATGGTGTGGGTTTTAGGGGTTCATGCGAGACGGCCAGTTGTTGGAGGAACAGAGCATTGAAAAGATGTACGCCTTGAGTGTTCTTTGTGAAGCTTATCCTTATTTTATTCACTACAGCCGCCACATCCCCATGATCATCGTGCAGGGCAGGTACGATGTGGTTTGCCCGGTACGTCTATGCCTCTCCTACTTCTTGTCTCTACTACATTTAATACTACTCCTTGTCCATGACGACTCATGACACGTTAAGGCAACGACCGCCTGGGCACTGAAGACCGCCAGGGAGGGGAATGGTGGTTCCAAATATGGACCGTTCGCATTCCACGTCATTCCTGATGCTGGACATTCATCACGCGAGGCCGGAATAGAGAAGAAACTTGTTGAAGCTGCTGATGAGGTCGTCGAGAAGTACTAGCAATGAATGGATTGATCTCCTCCTAAAAATACAAGTTCTGCAACAAGGACACTGTAAACACGTTTATAAGACAAATGTTGATCACGTCGTTCTCAGTCAAGAACAGTCAGTCCATACATCGGCGTGAAATTTTGATTACCCTAACACGCAAATAAAATTCATCCACAACCGATCAGACTGCGAGGGGAAGTCTCTGGTGATGCCATTAGATGGATTATACAGGTATTGCATGAGTGCTAAGTCTGTGTCGTTGGCAAAATTGCAATGCAAAAAGCGTGTGATGATAGTAGCAGGGCGAATGGGTAACTGGGAACAAAAGCGTAAAGTGGCGCGGATAAATCCGGGTCATCAAAAGCATCACCAACGACGAGAACGAACGTGGGCAGTAAAGATAGGCGCGAAAGAAGGGTGGACGCCTGTGCGATAGGCAAATACCATACAACAGTTAAAATGTACAGTACACATGAATATCCGTCATGTGATGGGCAACGCACGAAAGACTGGTATCGCAAAGGGGTAAATCAGCGAGAGTGCAACAACACCCAGTCTGCTGTTAAAAGTTTGGGCAACCACCAGTGCAAGGGCATCTTTCAAACCTGTGGTTGCACAGGCTTTCAGCATTGACTGCGGCAAGACCCGAGTAATGCGTCGCGATGGCTTGTTGGGCACGTTGCTCGGGGTTATTATACCAAAGGAATTCAGGACTTGGCACTAAATCCCCAACTTTACGTAGGCTGGGGTGTGGGCTGTTGCACAGGCATCTCCCTCGATCCTTGTATGTCCTGCAGAAGATCAGTCATATGATCGTATCAAGAACCCGGATATTGCGTCTCAGAGCCATCCGGGTGGATGAACGAAGGCAATTGGACTACTCACGATACGTTGTTTCTTAACAGGACGAGGTCGTGCGGTGCCAGCACCAGGGCGAGCACCGACAGTACCCGACATCGCCACAGGACTCGCGGGGTTAGCTGCAGGCGGTACGATGCTGTCGTCTAGCTCCCGCTTCTTACCTCTCATTGCGGGTGTTGTACTCCAAGGAGGTGCGTTCGTCGGTAACGCCGACCGAGGTGTAGCACTCGTTGGTGTACTAGATTGGTGTCCAGAGGCAGGTGGAGGTATTGTGACTGCCACCATGCGCGGTTTCAGAGGTAAGGCGCCAGGTGGCTGTTGAGCTGACGGGGTTGTTGAGTTTGGTGGGGTAGATTGTGGTGGCGAAGTAATGCTCGGTGTGCTTGGGACTGCACCAGATGTAATACCCTGGGCCTGAGCACGGGCAAGTCTCTTAAGTTCCTTCTGAACAGGATATCAGCCACGTCAGCCGTACGAGTTGTATTGGGAAAGGCCACGATACTCGCCCGCTTTTTCCGATCTTCCTTTGCCTGAGCAGATTCCAAAATCAGTGTTCCTGCATTCCACTGCAAATTCGGTTAGATGACACCACAACCTGAGAAAATTTACGAACGCCTTTAAGCCCCTCTGCGCTAACGGTGAAGGCGTCTCTTTGAGACCTCGCATCGAATTCTACTATGGTAATGCGTTGCTTGGGTGGTACTTGCATTGTGGTTGTCAAGTAGTCGTCTTTCTTCATCGAGTGTTTCCCGGGAATATTCTTGATTAAATGACGATACGAATTCTTTTTCTTCTTCTCATCAGCCTCTGGTGGAGGGTCATGTGGGATTGCGTTGGGAGCCGTGGTAGAAAACGAGAGCTGAGGAGGCGAGAGTGCGGATGACTGGACATGTTTGTTGTAGGCCGGGTGGAGGTAAAAACGAGCAAGGAGGTCCTGTGTACTCGCAAGAAATGTTTGGGGTTGGGTGGCTTCTTGCATCATCCATAATCAACCTAGGTCCTTGCACGGCTGGCAAGTTTATTGGTGTACATACCAGAAGCAGGAAGAAGAAACAGGTCATCCTGCACAATCGCAGAGGGCCCCGCAGCTACCTCATTTTGATGATATTGTGAATTCTCACCATCCATGACCAGCGAGTGGCGAAAGCAACCAGATGGATCAGGAAGTGGGTGCAAGACCCAGACGAAGGCGGTAGAGACAGAGAAAACAGCGAGCCTGTAGTGTCGCCGTTATCGTCAACGATGGGTTGAGCCCGTCTGTCTGTCTGTCGTCGTCGTTGTCGATGGCAAGGGATGAGGGGAAATCGTCGGTGTGTTGTACACGGCTGTTTCGGAGATGCTTAGTCAGCTGCACGTGTGTCAGCCTTGCTTACAAAGCAACTCGCTCGGGAATGTTCATAAGCGGAATCATGTGGAGTCCCCTCGGCTGCGATGGCACTTCCAAGCCAGTCATCCAAGCCAGAGTTCACGGTGAGCATCGCACATCCTTCCCCACTCGAATGTTGATCGTAGCTACTTTCAGCTGCATGCAGTAACCATCGGGCTTCTTATAGGCTGCTTACTATGTTTCACCAATCTTTACTTTGGCCTGCAAACAGGCTGGATTAGTATGTGGGTGAAGGATCTGTATTCCGTCATCCTCACTTGACGCGTATTTTTCCAAGGATGTCACTGCAATCTGCACTCATTGGTTTTCTCATTTCAAAGTTGCTTCCAACACCACTGTCCCCTCAAGAGCTGGTTGTAGCGCAAACAACAGCCGTCGCTACCGGAACGGTATAGTGGTTATCATTGTAACCCATATGTTGCCTGAACTATGTCAGATGCCCCTGGCTGCAGGCTTCGTTGGTATCTTGCCGGCACTTGGCTTGCTGGAGGAAGGAAAGGATGGTAGCCCACCTATTCATCTTTCTTGGATAGCAGCCGTTGGTTGGTCGTGTTCCATTGCATTTTTCGGGGTGTTCTTGTCTCCTCCGCTTCGAAAACAAGTGGTATGTAACTTATAAGGGAATTTGCGCGGTTGATATATGTCGCATCAGATCATAGAAGAACAACTGGCATTCCCTTCGGGAACCGCAACAGCACAGCTTATCTCCGTCCTCTATCAACAACCCGCCCCGGGCATATCAATACACCATAGGGCAGGCTACACTAATCTAGATACTGAGGATACTCCAGATCCTACCGTTGATATTGCAAGTACGGAAATTGAGGGGGTTGCTCAGGAAGAGCCAGAAGTGGATGATGAACGTCAAATTGTCCAGCAGGAAGGCTGGTTAGACCTTGTATATAGTTTTGCTGTATCGGGTGTGATGACTGTTTGTGTCTCAACGAGCTTATCTCAGGTGCGAACTCATCGTGTTATAGCTCTGTGCCTACTTCTTCCCTGTCGTCTTTGCTGTGCCCTTGTTTGGACCATACCTCGCCCGCGAGTGGCTGTGGTCCTTCACTCCGAGCTTGTCATACGTCGGTCAAGGTGAGTAGTGCGATTACTCTGGCAGCCACGATCGAACTAATTTGACAACTAGGAATTATAATGGGATTTCCAACCACTCTGAGCATGAATTTGGTATTCGTCTTAGTTTGATCCTCTAACTGGTTCCTGATTTCGGCTTAGGGGATGCTGGTGGGATGGGGCATTTTATCGCCACTTTCCAAGGGATTGGGATGGGCACCAGGACCCGTTGGTGACATGGCCACTGGTGCACGAGGTTGGATTCTTTGGGTGTCTCTGGCTATCATGTGTGCAGACTCCATCGTTTCTTTAATCCCGGTCGGCTACTCTTACCTTGTCGAGCTATTCTCTTCATATCAAGCACACGGACGTGGGGACGGTGTGATACGAGAAAACGGCGAAGATGAGACCCCCGATAGACTTGTTCCTAACCGATGGGTTATTAATGGTCTCGTGGCAAGCATTCTGATGGGGACGCTACTAGTGTGGTGGGTATTTGGGAATGAAGGCATTAAACCCTGGGCGACGTTGATTGGGTTCGTACTCGGTGGTTTACTGAGTATACTGGGGTATGTATTCTTGACTTATACTTTGGCGGTCATAATAACACTAGTCAGTGTCCGCGCATTGGGAGAAACCGATCTGAACCCTGTCAGTGGTCTTGGGAAAATATCACAGCTTTTCTTTGCGTGGATACAACCCAGCAATGTTGTCGCCAACATCATAGCTGGTGCAGTTGCCGAAGCAGGTGCTCAGCAGTACGCAGTGTGTCCATTGCCCACACAGCAGTATCTAATGGTGAATCACAGGGCAGGTGACCTCATGCAAGACCTGAAAACTGGACATCTCTTGCATGCTTCGCCAAGGGCACAATTTTATGGCCAACTAATTGGTTCCTCGTTATCTATTATTGTCTCTGCTACTGCCTATAGTCTATACCAGAAAGCTTACGCGATACCCGGGCCGTCTTTCCCTGCCCCGACTGCTTATGTCTGGCTCGGTCTAGCGCGACTACTGCGTCAGTATCATGCTTTGACTGTATTGCAAGTTCCCTGATAGCCTACATTGCAGGGAATGGACAGCTACCAGAGCATAGCAATCAATTCATGCTCTTATTTGGGTTGGTATTCTCAATCATCGCAGGCGTGAAATTTACGGCTGTTCGTCGCGGTTACCGCCATGCGAAATGGATACCCTCTGGGGTTGCGTTCGCAATAGGCTTCCTAAACACCCCGTCGTTTTCCATCGCGAGGCTGATTGGTGGGCTCACAGAGTACTGGTACCATAGACGGGTGGGTAAGCACAGGGGAACGGACATTAGGCTTATTGTCATTGCGAGTGGTTTTGTGCTGGGTGAGGGGGTGATAAGTATCGTCTTACTTATTCTGCGGACTTGCGGAGTAGGTGTTCTTAGTTGCTGGGGATGCAGTGGGGGAATATGCCCAGGTTGCCCCGCATGACTGCACATTCGATGCAAGCGTAGCATCGTTATAGCTCTTACTACCTGTTGTACATAGTCTTTGTAGATGCATACGTGTGATGTGCATCAGGATGGACACGTGGCACACCGACCATAGATACGTAGGAGTATCCATGTTCGCACAAACGTCGTGTGCTCTGATCGTCACGCGCTCGCCACCTTGTCTTCGCCCCACGGCGTCGTGTCTATAGGGTGTCCACATCTGTACATTATTATGTCCCGAATAGCCCTCGACAGCATCCCAGCTCTCACGTTTTACAAAAACGCATTGACCAATGCGAGGAGAACAAGCCCAATAGCCCAGCTCGTCTGTGTTGGGAAACCCTGTTCATTGTACCAACCAGAGGTCGTCCGGTGTACCAACATCGGCGGTTCAGGCGTCGGAGTGGATTGGAAAGTGAGTACGTTGGAAACTCCAGTGCCTCACACGACCTTACACACTATTGACAGTGCGAGGCTGACTTACCGTCTTCGTTACGTTTCGGCAAGGTGGAAGTGTCTTGCGAGGGATGGAGTGGCCCAGGCGATCCATATGTGATGAAAGGTCAGTTGCGGACACCTCATACTACCTAACGAGTCGTATATCGCTGACGCTCGCGATCGGTATGTAGGTTCTTGTGCGCTGGAATACCATCTCATTCAGCTACCGAACTCTCTCCGCGACGACCCCAGCCCGACATTTAATTTCGCTGTCCCTCGTTTCTTCCGAGGTGTGTACCCCGTCATCCCACCCTCCAAACGTCCCTCGGCTGACCACGCTATTCCCTTCCTCCATCCCTAAGATATGGATGCCTTTGGCATGATATTTATGTTTGTCTGGTTGGTGGTGTTAGCACTACTTGCCTTCAGCTTCATCGACTCTTGTCGACGTCGGCGTCTTCGGCCGACTGGGAACACCCATCGCGTTAACCCTCCCTCATATCCGAGAGGTGGGGCTGGTGGAGGTAGGGGAGGTGGTGGCGACGGTGGCGGAGGGTCATTCCCGTTCACCCCATCCAGTCCGCCCCCACCGTACAGCAAAGACCCGCCCTCGTCAGGTTCTGGTGGTGACGCGCAGTGGAGACCAGGATTTTGGACTGGTGCAGCTCTGGGGGCGTTTGCTAACCATTTGTGGAATCGTCGTGATGGGCAATCGTCGCCTAGGGCTTACGACTGGGAGCGCGAGCGCATGGGACCGTTTCAAACGAGTCAAAGACGTAGATCGGTCCCGGCCTTTAGTAGTTATGAGGATCGAGGGGAGGGTCCTTCGAGTCTGGGTGCAATGAGGACTAGCACGGGTTATGGGGGCTCGGTCTCGCGATGATCTTCGAGTTGGGTGCCTAGTATCGTGTAGGAAGGATTATAGTCTGTATTTCCAGTACATACATTGTTTCAAGTACCAGTCCACTCGGCCGTGACGCGACAAGTACTGAATGCCCAAATAACTAGATGAATCAATCACGGGCACTGCCTTGCTGGTGATATACATTGAGGTATGCATGACTACGTATGTGATATGCATAATTACTGCCATTTGCTCTATTTCATTATAAACTTCGTATATTGCTCCACATTGTCTCCCAGTGTTGATGATTCGTCTACCGGTGGAAGCTGGACGGCCCAGCCTGTTCCGATCCACTAAGGTACGATGACGTCACCGAGATGCTGTTGTACCTAGTAGCACCGTATGACACGCTCGCAGCCCCACCCCGCAAGTCCTTGCTGATGCGAGAGCGGCCTCTAGTCTCTTCCTCATATCTCCGTCTGACCCTCCTCGAAATATGAGCAGGCATCTTTGCGTTACCAATCTTAGACCTAGGAGTAATCCCGGCCGGCTCGATAAAGAAAGTAAGGAAGATGGAGAGCAGAATAAGACCAGCAGCGGCCGCAAAGATAGCCCTCGGGAAACGAGCAACCGTGTTGCTGTATATCAAACCGAAGATCATAGGCTAGAGGGAAGGATTAGTGAAAATGAAGAGACGAAACGACGAAACTCGTACACCCAAGATAGTTGATCCCGTCGCTTGCAGAACAGCAGCAGCACTAAGAAGTTTACCCGGCTCCGTTTCAGCATCGTGGTCACCATAGGTATGAGTGCCATCTACCCGGGCATGAATACGTGCAACTTCCTTCTCGGCCAAAGCACGCCCCTGAAGCGTGCTAAGTGCGAAGCTCTGGATGGCGGGTACGACACCGGCACCAGCAGACGCGAGAGACGTGGCCACAACGAAAAGGGTCTGAGACCATCGTGCCGTCGAAAGGTCCTCGGACGGAAGAGGGGTAAGAACGACAGCTGCGTTTGCACAGAACTCGGCCAGCATGGAACAGCGGAATACGAGAAGATCAAAGCGCATCTCCGCGAAAAGCTGGGATAACGATGGGGTGGGCTTTACCCTGGCAGTTTGGGCCAAAGAGACGACGGCGCGAACAGGCTTGAACATGGCCAGAATGACTACGGACATGTAAGGATTGCGGTCGCGACGCGTATTTTGAAAGGCTTACATGGAAAAAGGAAAACAAGGTAGCTGGCGCGAGTAGCACCCATGAACGAAATGTAGTAACTGAGCTGCTCTGCAGTCCAGTCATAGATGTGCTCAGCGTAGAGATATTTGACTTGGAAGAGGCCCGACGAAAGGGAATGAAAGACCAGAGCAATTGCGAGGAACGTAAGACTCCAATCCTTGCGCGTACGTACTCTACCCCGAGCTTCCCCAGTGACTGCAATTGCAACGGGTACTTCTGACGGCAGGAAGACGGCAAGGGGCGTTACTAGATTTTCCAGGATACAAGCAATTCTAAAGCTTCCTTCTGGCGGGCGTCACTACGGTGTTTCCCAGTAAGGAGATAACACTGACCGTTATTTCCGTTGTGTTCGGAACCTTCCACTGCGCGGTTTTTGCCTTTCCTGTTCGCAGCCCGGCTGGAAGCCGAAAGGGACTCTGGCAAAACAAGCAGTACCAAGAGGAAATTGATGAAGGAAAACGTGATTGCTACCCAGAAAACCGAGTTGACGGATTGCAATGGATGACCGTCTAATCAAAGTTTAGATTCCAAGTATCAAACCATTTCGATCTATGCAACCACTCACTGGCACCAACTTTCAGGAAAGAGACTGGGTTCCTAATCAGCCATGCCCCCAAGATGGGTCCAAGTGACAGTCCGACGAAGAGGACACCGCTGAAACGTGCGAAAACGGTAGCACGGGAACCAGGAGATGTGCAGTCAGCGATATACGCTGTCTGGGCACTTGTCAAAGCAGACCATCCACCAAGAAAACCTTCGATGACGGGCGCAAGAATCAAGAGGCTGTGCGAATGGACTGCCAACGGACTATGAGGGGTAGATACAAGGATAAATATCAAATCGCTGGATCAATCAGATGCAGTTAGCGTAATGGAAGATAAGCAGTCTGGGATGCTGCGTACGTCACGACAAGTCCGAATGTGGAAACGGCAAGTGTGCGGGTACGGCCGTAACGTTCTCCGAAATGACCCCACCAACCAGTGGTGAGGGCTGAAAGGACGCCCATGGTTGTGGTCATGATGGTCTGTAGCCCAGCTGCCCGCGCCTGCACTGCGGGATCTGAAACACACTTCTTGCCGGGGATAACGCGTGGATCATCGCCCTCCGACACGCCGTCTCCTTGTGACTCCTTCAAGAAAGATACTGGGAGTAAGGGTGGAAAATATAAATGAGTGGAATCCTGCGCCAGTGCGCTAGAGGAGTGCAGGCCTTCAGAAAGAGTTCTAGGACTGGTGATATCGAGGACGATAGTGGTGTGGTTGTAAGAATCATGAAGGTTGTTACATGACAACTCCGTGAGCACCTCGACTCTGGATGCCAGAGTCATTGCACGCTGCAAGACAGAATGAGCCTGGTGAGCTACCACACATGATGAACACTGGATTTACCGCTACGGATGTGATTAATGCAAACGGGACCAGCCTTGTCGACCATTATTGCTAGAACACAAACGGGATACGACGTGGCACGCACCATAATGGCCTGGCACGGTAGAATGGTTTCTTTGCATTCGTAACGAGGCCGTCACGTTCGGTGGGCAAGACACGATCCGAAGTGGTAGGGTGGTCAAGGATGTCATTGGCTGAGTGTCGAGGGGTAGAGGGAGAGTTGAAGGTGGTGTTCTCTGTGGATATGATAGGATCTGTGATGATCCTGTCGAGCGACATAATTGTATGGGGTCAAGCGAGATGCGGGGCTGGCTCGGTGTTTTAAGAGTGGGAACACGCCGTGCACACGACCTGGAATGAAATGACTAACAGCAGCCTCCTCGGACGTACAACCGATACGTCGCCGATTAGTCTTGATAACAGGGCGTATCACCCCAACGAAATGGTAGGGCGAAATGCGTTATCAGTCCGGCTCGTGCATGTCGTCCGCGTTCAAGTTGGACTGCCATTAACCTTTTAGGTGTGCGTAAGCGAGACTCAAGAGGCTACTCCGCCCCATCACCGCCATACACTGACTCACCCACTTACTCCGCAAAGACACTTTTCCATATTCTCATCATGACCCGAAAAGTTAGAGAAGATATCTTGCGCGTCATCCCCGATGCGGGACAATCTGCCATGTGCGATCTTTGCCACTGTTCATTGGACACTCTTGACAGACGCACAGATTACCGGAGGACGGGGAGAGAAACACTCTGATCACCTCCGCTTTGCCTTACTGCAACAATGTGCCGCACCTCGGTAGGCTTTTAGGTCATCTAATCTACCCTTGCTTATACCTTCTCAAGGAAACATCATCGGAAGCGTACTCAGCGCCGATGTCTTCAGTCGGTGAGTAATACTGCCTACCTCCATTCCGCGATCTTACGATCTCGTGCTGTAGTTACAACAGTACGCCTCGATCCTCACCTTCCACCCCTGCTCTTTTGTCTGACATGAGCTGTAGGAGCTCGCAATCGTAGAACGCTCTACATTTGCGGTACTGATGAATATGGTACAGCGTCGGAAACCGCGGCCCTCAAAGAAGGTGTCACTCCGAGAGAACTCTGTGACAAATACCACGCAATTCACAAAGAAACATACGAGTGGTTTGATATCGCGTATGTCTTCTCGCTTCGTACGTCTTCCTCTTATCGCTAATCGCGCTTACAGATTTGACCTTTTCGGACGTACTTCAACTCCTTATCATACCGAGTTAGTTACGTCAGTCTGCACCAATCTTGTCAGGCTAACCGAACTCCCCCAGAATTTGCCAATCAGTATACCTCAGCCTCGGAAGTAATGGTTACTTAGAGAAACAAGTACGCGATCAGACATATTGCGAAGGTTGTTCCAAGTACGTGATGGGTCACCCTTTCATACACGCATTAAAGCTACTTCAGGTTCTTGGCAGATCGATATGTAGAGGGCATATGTCCCCACTGTGGATTCATTGTAAGTATCATGTCAATACACAGTTTCACAAGCTTATCAGCGAGTAGGATGCTAGAGGGGATCAGTGTGATGGGTGCAGTCGCACACTTGACGCTATCGACCTTGGTCAACCACGGTGCCTGCTTGACAAATCTCATAAAATTGTAGCACGGTCTTCGTCCCATATGTACTTCAAACTCGATGCCATCCAGTCTCGGCTCGAGGAGTGGATCAAAAACTCGTATAGGAAGGGAAAATGGTCACCGAACGCGACTATTAATCCGGAAGGGGAGATCGTCGATGCACGTATGAAGGGCGGTTTACGTCCAACACCAGTCACGCGGAATCTCTCGTGGGGTGTGCCTATCCCTACCCTGGGGCGTGAAGATGATAGCGAAATGAGTGGCAAAGTTCTCTGTAAGCACCTCTTCATCTTTTCCTCACAAGTTTGCTGAATGACCTTGTCAAAGATGTTTGGGTCAGTATTTGGTGACCCCACAATGCATCTTACTTATCCTGCTTATCAGTTTGATGCCGTGCTTGGCTACCCAAGTATAACTGCAAATTATACCCCCGAGTGGCGACGATGGTGGCTTAACCCAGAGAACGTCACGTTATATCAATTCATGGGCAAGGATAATGTGTACTTCCACACCGTCTACTTCCCAGGGATGCTTCTAGCCGACGATAGAAACTGGACCATGCTTCATCATGTCTCCACGACTGGTGGGTTGTGTGTGCCATATAGTTATATCCACGCTAACACGATCGAACCTGCAGAATATCTGAATTATGAGGGCGGAAAGTTCTCAAAAAGCAAAAACCGTGGCGTTTTCGGTCCGGCCGCGAAGGAGACTGGTATCCCAGCATCCGTATGGAGATACTACCTTCTTGCGACACGCCCGGAAACACAGGATGCGATGTTCTCTTGGGCCGACTGTGTACGTATTTCAAACCAACCCATCGATTTGTCTCATGAATTTCGCCCAGATTGCTGCAAATAACAACGTCCTTCTAAAAAAGTCAGTGGTTTCACTTTGACGTGTTCTCGGTGCTTACGGCCTCCGCAGCTTTGGTAACTTTGTTAACCGGGCTCTTAAGTTTGTATCGTCCCAATACAATAGTGTCATCCCTGAAAGCGGTGACGAGTCGGGGCCTCTTACCCCAAACGATCCTCTCGACAGCGAATTCATTTCCGAAGTCAACACTCTTCTCAAGGAATACCTTGATGCCCTGGAGAGTGTCAAGATCCGTCTGGGTCTCCAAACCGTCATGCTCATCTCGAATCGCGGCAACGGGTACCTACAGGCTGCTGGGCTTAACAAGGCGTTGATGATCGAGAACCCTCAGCGCTGCGCGCAGGTCGTGTCACGCGCTGTGAACTTGATCTATACATTGTCAGCCTTGATATACCCATATATGCCCAGTACATCAGCAGCCATCCTGGAACAACTTAATGCACCTGCACGCACTATTCCAGAGGTGTTCTCCACGGACATTTTAGCAGGTCACCAAATTGGAAAGCCGGACCATTTGTTTAAGCCTATCGATGAGAAAATGGAAGCGGTATGGAAGGTGAAATTTGAGGGTGGTGGTGGTGGTGGAGCACAACAAGGGGAGGCACCTATTTCCAAGCGGAAGGCTAAAAAGGCAACGGCAGGAGCGGCTGTAGCAACAACCAATGCAAATGGACCAAAGTCGGAGGAAGCTCTCATGCTGGAGGCCAAGATCTCTGAGCAAGGGCAACAAGTGCGTTCGTTGAAAGAGAATAAGGAGGCGAAGGAGACAATCGATGCAGCGGTTGCGGAGCTGAAGAAGCTCAAGGCAGCGTTGGTTGCGCTGGAGAAGGTTTGAGGGGATCCAATCCCTCGAGGCTGACAAGTGTGATGTGAACGCAAGGCCCGTCTCCTTGCGACTGATTGTACTTTCCATAGAAGTCATAATAGAACATCCAGACTGGTGGTTCATGCGGACGTTGTTTGTATCGTGCCAGCATCCCCGTCTTCCTACAAAGTTTTCGTCATACCGCTGGTTAGAACGTCACGTATCCAGTGCATGCATCATGCTGATCCGGGTGCAAACCAAACACGCTGGAGTGCTGAAAATAGAAACGCCGACGTACCCACTATTTTCTGGGGGGGGCAAAATGAATCCGAATATATACCTTGTTCGAGCGCCACAGTAATTAAAGGGAAGCCAGGTGCAAATGATCATGGATCAGCAGTCGACGAAGGATCTTTTACTGTAAATGTTTTGAGCATAATTTGAATCGTAGATTCCACCTGAGGTCCGCCAAAAGTGTGTTACATAATCCACTTCGTGTTATTTGGTAGAAATCTTGAATGGAACGTTGTTTCCAGTTCGTCGGCTACGTTCTCGTCAGATACCAGACGCCCACGAGGCAACCTCATTCACCGTACAGTGGAATAATAGTTTCAATCTTACACCTTGCTATCGGCGTGGCAGCCCACAGCATGGATCGAGGACATTGCACGCCACGCCGGTGATGGATTGAAGAAATGTACATATGTATATACACAGCCAGCCCTCCCAAATCACGTTCCCACCATATGTAACCAAGGAACGATGGATAGCTTTTTGAGCTTGGAAAGTCGGACAGAAATCCATCGCGATATTCGCGATTACCCGCCTGCGTCTTGATTTTATGGATTTTCGTGTTTCACATTTGTGCTCGAGGCCGATGGGCCTCGAGCAGTGCATGCTGATTGTTATGTCCAGATCTAGTATGTATCCGTTAGCTGATGAAGTAACAACCATGATCATGTCAGGCCCTATCCGCTGCTTTTAGCAGCCTCGTGTTTCATGCCAGGCTTCGCGTTCTTGTCTCTGATAATGATCTCGGACCCCTTGCCGCTAATGCCTTTACCAGCTCTTACTATTCACCAGCTTCCCACCCTTTGCGGGGAACCTGTCCTGGGCTTATTGTTCAGCGCCAACCGTTGAACCTGCTTCGATACATCGTCGTCTTGTGCAGAGGTCAAGATACAAAAGTCGACTTCTCCGGTGAGAGTTTTATCCCTGTTCCCAATCCGCAGCTACCCAGTCACTTCACGGGTGCTGATTCCGGTCTTGCAGCTCAGCGTGCCATCATGGCAACACATGACGAGCAAGAACGAGATTTTCCTTCTCTAGACCATCTTTGGGACGAAATACGCAAGCTGAAAGAGCGTCAGGAAGCTAAGCGTCCTACGAAGGTCAAGTCTCTCGAGACAGCACCTGCCACCTCCAGCGGTACCTCCCGGTCACCCCCACAGCCAAGTGCAATGCCTACCAAGGTTACACCTCCCCAACTAAAGAGGAGAAAGTCCATGTAGGTCAAACTTGCCCCTGGTGGAGCAATCGCGTGCTCACCGGTCTACGCGTTCTCCGCAGCGTTTCGTATCGTGAGTCCCACGACGGCCGGACGGTACGTATCCTGCGTACATTGATATACTCCCACCTTACCCCCGCGTGCACAGAAAACGGCCATATTCGATTTACCCGGTGTCAAGAAACACCACATTCATATAAGCTTCCGATGCGATCACCTGACAGTGGAGTGGACAACTGTCAGGATCACAGAAACAGAAGAAGATGGGCGGCTCGTGAGGGAACGTAAAGAGAAGATATACACGCGGACTATACCATTGCCCAAGGGAACGAAGGTAAGTTGTCTGCGTCATTTTTGCCTGTCCAGTTACGAACCTCGGATGGGATTTCTTTAGTTCGATGAGGTCTGTGCAACGATGGATAATCGCCGCCTAATCTTGACCTATCCAAACATGAGGACTGTACGGGTCGAGCGCCGAAAATACGAGTTTGGTTCTGGCGAACCACGTCGGATTGAGCCAACCGAAGTTGAGTCTACGGAAGTCTATGAATACTAGATGCGAGATGTCATCTTTCCTCTCAAGCCCATGTCTGGTGACAGTTCATTTTATTTACTGTTGCTTTTTGTCCCTGATCATGACCACTGTACGTTTGTCATTTGCTGGCGAAGTCTCGATGTACTACAGCTCACCACAGCCTACGCTGCCTGTAAATTCGTGCACTATATTCCATGCCCAATACTGTCTCGGTCCAAAGGAATCCTGAACGTGATCCGAGATTCGTGTCTCAGTGTTCACGTGTGAAGACAAGGGAGGCGACCAGTCAGGGACACATACTCGGGGAACAGGCCAAGGTCACAGGACGGAGCGAAACAGAAGATCGCCAACCTTATCTAATGAACTTGTTAATTTGGCCCAAATCAACAAGCAACGCGTGGACAGACAAACCCCCTTCCGTGTGGGGGTGATGGCAAGCAGGCATGGCGGTGTATTACATATCATCCACGCTCCATTCATAGCTTGCTGTGGCTATCCGTTGCCTCTCGTTTTGCCGCTGGAACAGTTTCCTCTCGAAGCCATTACTACGGTCTGCCAAAACCAATATCAAGTCATTCGCGTCTTTTCGATGCACTCATAATACGCACCTACACCATCCCACCGGTATCCAGGCTTGATCCCAAAGCGGTTTGGAGGAGGAGGCGGGCCGGCATATTCTGGCTTACGGGGACCTTTCGACGTCTTTTTCTGTAGTGACTCACGTGCTTAGTACATGGCGTTACATATGTCCAACGAGCTTACCGTGAGGAATGCTGCAGCAGGGTCGTTCCACCGTTGCTGTGCCTTGAGCTCTTCATTCATGTCCTTATCGTCTGCATATCGAGAGAATGGCATAGACTTGTTCTTTTCGAGTTGTAATCTCCGTTTCTCTTCCTCGTCTCGTTGTACCACACCTTTCCCCCATTCCATCTTCTGGGCAGCCTTCTCCTCTTTTTCCCGCTTTTTCCTAGCTGCCTCTGCGCGGGCAAGTTTCATATCAATCTTCCGACCAGAAGCGTCGCGGTACACCGTTTCCTGAGCTGCCTCCATTTCCTCCTTTGACATGTCTTCCATCTTGACGTCTGGTTTGGGTAGTGCCCGTCGTAGTTGGTCTGAAGTTATGAGGCCTCCTTTGAAAGGTTGCGAAGCGTCTTCAGACACGACAATGGGTTGCTCATCCGCAGGTATGGGCGGGCTCTCCTCCCTCGCTCCCTCCCGGACAGTCGTCCACCCTGATCCTTCCCCGGTTCGCCGTTTTTTGAAGCTCTTGTCACTGGCCACCACCGCTTCTGCGACATCCTGTTCCTCATCTTGTGCTTGTCTGTATTTGTCGTCCCCGAAACCTGCGTCGTCGTCAACGAGCATGGATGGCCCACTCATGGTATCCGAGTCTGCCTTGCGTTTCTTCTTCACCTTCTTTGGAGCTGCGCGAGAAAGGATGGCATCCGCCTTGGGGCCAGACATATACTTCTCGGCGAGATAGGCCTGCATAGTGTATGAAGTACGAACGAGCTGGGTTGGTGGCAGTTTCAATTGACACTAAGCTTAGTCAAGACCCCTGACCCCTGTGGTCGTACAACGTACATAATAACTGGGCATCGGAAGATATATGTATAAGTGCACGACAACGAAAACCCTGCAGAATAAAATACAAGCATTACTCGACCAAAACAAACCACCCTGACGTTTCTCTTGTTCGTAGGGACACGTGCGGGAAGACAATGTGTGATTTTGAACATGGTGCACTGGCCAGGTCGCATGAAAACCACCTCGAACTTTACTCATACACCAGTCGTGGAGCCTCAGGAACAGTATTTGGCACCTAGTAATGCTGCGATATTTCCGTCACTTTGGTCATAGGAGTGTTAGCGTCCGGAGGAGCATCGGAACAGTTTTGTTTGTCGGATTCACACATGGGTTTTGGTGTGCGTGAATGCCTGTGACGAACATGAAGACCGTCAGAATCAAATACCTTTACACGCACAAGAACAACTGAGAATATGCAGCCTCCGCTTCTGTGACGGGGACAAAATCCAAAGGCGAACATCTATCTGCTTGCCTCCCTGGACGAGCTGGCCTATGCGCGACGGGCCTGCGAGAACGCCTGCGGTCTTGGAGGACCCGCTGCATGGAGGTCTTTGAAGAAAACATATCGTTCCGAGAATATGACTCGTCGATCATGATATCATCTTCCTCTCTTGCCCGAGGTGGAGTGGTAAACTTGTTGATAGTTACGAAGGTCAATGGTCGAGGGGTGAGCGTATCAGGGTCCTGTATGCTTTCTGACGGATCTCCGTGAGTCAAGACCACAGCGCGATATAACCTCTCCATTAATCGCATCTTCTTTGTTTTTGACGTCGTGGTACTGGGTAGCTGAAATCGGTTCTTCACATCCCGCCTCTTCCTGAGCTTATATGCGTTGGATCTCAACCCTACACCCTGTCTGTGGGGCTGTGCTGTTGCGAGCCTCCTGCGGTACACCCGTGGGGGGTTCTTGGCTGGTTCGTTCAGGAAGTCTTCGACGGTAAGGAGAGTAGCTGGTATGGTCTCCGTCGCATGTGAAGAAATGAAGGAGGACTTTGAATCAGGTAAGATTGTGATATCCGGTGTCATGTTCCAGACTAGAGGTTCGCAAGCGTCTTCGATGTCGGCCACGCACTGTGGAAGACCAACCGTGACGAGATCCCGAGGGTCGGTGTGCTCGATGTCCAATGCTGCTCTTTTCCTCCTTTTCTTTATCTATCTCAGCGATGTATGGCATGAAAGGTATCGAAAAAGAGTGTATCTAACGTGCTCACCACGAACTCGGCCAACGCTGCCATGGGGTCTGTGGCCAAGTTCCAGCCGTAGCAGCACGTGCACCCTGTCGCGTGGTTCTCTACTGGGCAGTCACCGAGGCTGACCACTATTTTCATAGCTGTTCATTCTCCACTCGAGAACACTTCCTTGAACTCTTTCCATTCATGACAAGTTACCATTTTCGTACTCCAAGTTTTCTTAAAGAACCCTCCCAACACTCAAGTTGACCTTAGTGAGCGAGACAATCCATTTGGTACAGTGCGCACATGTTGTTATGTACCGAGGAGGTGGATATGCCAGCCACAGCGGAAGTTTTGATTTTGCCACAGAGAAAACATACATGTGGTTAAAGTTGATGCATGATGGTTTCCCGCCGGTGTAGTATTGCGGGCATGAACTACTAATAAACTATATTATTCGTTAGGACGTTTATCCTGAGGACTATTTCCCCAAACTTTGTCCTCTTGAATATTTTCGACATGGTCTCGATTGTGCATATCTTTCTAGCCTAGGGAGATGCACGCAACTGTCCACAGAATACCACACCTATTGGTCCGTCGGTGTTTTGGCGGCTGAGCTCAGAGAGGCTGATGTGGGTCAACACGGTCATTCGCTGAATACCAAGGCGTATGACCATTGTAATACTTATCCGAGAATTCGTTCTATGGCTCAATGTTTACGTCCTATGCGATGGGCATGCCTTTCCGACCCACTGCAGTATCTTTCGTGCTATCGATTAACTCATCTTTTAGAGCTTTTAGTGGACTGTACGGAAGAGAAGACTCTCGATTGGAGGGGATTTGGCCTTGGGGGATGACACAGCTCTTCTGCGTCTCTGCGTCCTTGGCTCGGCTGATAGGCCCTTGCCAACCTACCTCTTCCTGCTCTTTTGCATAAGTTGTTCACCTCTACGGTTTGCTTACGTCACCATACATTACATTGTTTAAAGTTGATGAACGGACTATCAATCCCAGGCTGCTCCCCAAGTCTACAGAGGGCGAAGCATGATCGTGAAGGTCCGTGCGAGCCAGGATCCGGCAGCACGTGTCTGTAGCGTGGTTCTGGCATTGTTTCGCACTATCCGCACAACTGTTCCTTTCTACAGGACCTTCGCTGATGTGTGCTCGCATCCACCCACTACGAAAGACTATCTAGGTCATTTTATAACCATGAGTGCTACCGTAGTTCTTTCGATCGCAGAAATCGCTCGCATCATCTGTACACTCCTGGAGGATGACAAGAAGTCTTTGTTCAGCCTTGTCTTTTGCAACAAAGCTGTGTCAGAGACTGCTCTCGATGTCCTATGGGCCAAGCTGGACTCTATGAAGCCTCTTATGCCCTTCGTCCCAGGTGGGCTCAGGAGGGCATCCTTCGTGAGTATGAAATGTGAACCTGATCCTTGGATTAATTTGCTTAATCGAAACAGGACATAGAGATTAGTATAGAAACGTTCCTTCGATTACCATGCTGTCCTGCCGAGGAATGGCAAACATTCGACAAATACGCGCAGAGAGTTAAGGTCCTGCGTTCCGCTGATCCTAGGTGTGCATGGATGGACGGTACGAGGCTTACCTATTCCAAGTTGGCCGCCCTGCGTGCCAGGGATGGAGTAGACCTGTTCCCCAACTTGCGCTCCATCGTGTGTTTCCTTTCAGAACCTGGTTTGCGCGACGAGAAACTACTTCCCTCGAGCCTCCGGTCCCTCACCTCATTTGTGATGGGCTATGAAGTGGAAGTTGAAGGTCATACGAACACCCTGTTACAGTTGGCCCATACTCCTCTTCTAGAACAATTTAATCTGCGTGGATTATTCCGTTCCCTCGTCACCGACCATGTCCAACCGTTGAAACTTGCATACCTCCGGGAAGTTGACCTTACTCGAGCTTTCATCTCCTCTCGTGATTTCCAGTGTCTGTGTGCTGTACTGTGCGAGTCACCAATCACAGTACTCAGTATACATTTGAGACATCCACTCGTGGATTGGCGACCAGCCCTTTCCGTCTTTCCGTCTCTCCGTCAGCTAACCTTTTGCGGGGATCCATCCATTGCACAAAGTTTCCTTGAACGACTCCCCAAATCGACCCTTGCTGACTTCACCATCGAGCACGAGGATGTCGGGGTATACTTGAGCCCGTATGAGTCTCTTCTTGGTGTTCTCCATGAGAAGTTCGCCAATTCATTGAAATCCATATATCTCAATTTTGGGCAGCAACCGATGGACATACACCCCCATTATTTCTTATTGCGCTCTCTTGTGGCCCTTTGTCCATTGGTAGATGCAGGCCTAGAGGAATTACGATACTCAATGCCTCTCCATATGCCAACTTTACCCGAAGAACTCCGACCAGTGTTGGACCCCTCTTCGTGGCCCAAATTGCGAGTGTTCTCGTTCTCTACGAAATCACCAAGGCTGTCGCATCGTGACTTAGAGGAAACCATGAGGCATTGGGCACCCATATTTGCATCATTTCAGCCGGTCCGGCTGGGGTCATCATCATTTCTTGGGGAAGATGATGCAAACGAATAAGTACATCAATACGTGGAATCTTACAGTTCTCCATCTCCCATTTCGATCATCTTCGACTATTCAAGTGTCTCTGGACGGAGGGTAGGCACTTCCTGTCATGTACAGTGTTCAGAGGTGTGTTCCGTTGGTCGAAGATAGTTTTCGATGGCGTATCTATTTATGTTGTTCACACTGAGTGTGTTTACATTGTACCTGTGTTGGCTGTTATCCATGTTCCCTTCAAGGGTTGTTTCGGGTTCTCGAATTACGTTGTCTTCCACGCTGTTGTACATCCACTCACAAGGTAGTGGTCATCACCTCCAAATTTCCCGATTACCACGCAGGTACCACGCAGGTACCACGCAGGAAGCATTTTCAGACGGGTGGCTTCTATGTCTGTTAGTGAGTGAACCTGGAAGTATAGTAACCCTAGCCGATTTATGAGACCCCTTCCATCCTAGAAGTTGATTTCCAACTGATACATTTAGAGCAGTAACGGTGAAAGGCTTTCATATTAGCGGTTTGAAGAGGCAAGACGCAGGCAAGACGCACCGTGAGGTTCTACACTCGAAACTAACGAGTAATTGACCAACATATCTCGGAAGAATATCACCTTGAGCCGATCAGCATCACGTATACATGTTACTCACCGTGCGTGTCATGGCATCCATTGTTGGTATGATCCAACAAGTACTGCAACATAGTGTATCCTTGTTCTCCTTCCATGTGCATTTTTCGCAGTCTCAATGAGTGCTAGACCACATGGTAATGATCTGAACGACTCGTCTTGATCAAACACTCTCATTTACCTGTAAGACAGCATACAAGTGCAGGTGACTGTTGAAGCTGTGCCTTCTGGTGAGGATCGTCCGCGACTGTCCCCTAATGGCCTGTAGGGATGTGACGAAGCGAGTATACCAAACGAGTGCTCACCCGAATTCAGTCAGTGCTACCATGACTGAAAGTGTGATAGGACTGACTAAATACACAATCGTGAGACTGCGAAGGTTGTACGAAGGTACAGCAGACGCACCCTGGTCTGGGAATACCTTTGGTCAAGGCTAGTTTCTCCGGAATCCGCACCGCTGCTCCAGTAAAGGCCGTTGGTACCAATTCGGGGTGGTGATGCTGTTGAAGTCGAATCGCCAAGAATATATTGAATGGTGCGAATAGATGGTCTCTCTAGGCAGCTCTCAGAATCCAGCGTGGGGACGCGCCAAATAGTCTCCCCTAGGCAAAAGACTCCAAGGAAGACGGTCAGTCTTTCGCAATTGGACAAAGTAAGGGCGGCAAGTATCCAATTGCAACTTCAAATCATATGTAGGCGAGAAACTTGAACTGCCCTCACGAGAACCATAATCCCTTGTTATGTACAGACTCATCAATTTTACAGTCTCACTAAAGGACCTCCTCGACACTCAATTCGACCTTGGTGACACAGTCGAGCAAGACAAAACCCACTTGGTATGCTGTTGTGTACCGAGTCCCTGTGAATGGCAGTCCCAATATATTGTTTCATTTTTGTGACAGAAATAACATACCTGTGATCGGGGTTGATGTGCTGACGGTTTCATGGCATACTTTGAGCCTGCACTAATACTATTCGTTAAAGCGTATGTCCCGTGTTCCATCCCTCTTGGCTTCGTCACGAGGACGTTTTCCTGGTGCTTTGGATTGCCGCATTTGCAACATGTTCTCAATGGTGTCTTCACGCATAGACCTGGAATTACATGCAAAATGCTTTCACTTTTCGGTACGTTGATATATTCTACTCATTTGTGTAGCTGATCCAGCTAGGGTGGCTTGTGTGGGGTCACATACACATACGCTGAATACCGTGCATCACAGTTAACCTGAAAAGCGTATATCCATTTTAAATAGTATTTATGCAAGGTATCAAGCTCGTTTTACAGCTCAGTGTGCGTACCCTAGTGATGGGTATGCCCTTTAGCATCAAATTCTCTTTCAGAGTGACTGGCGGTCCATGGGTGGAGGTTCTCGATTGGGTGGTTCTATACCACTTAACTGGTGACGTAACGAGGAACTACTCACGCGAGAACCTCTCCTTATCCGGGGTCAATTCGAATCTTGCATATTGAATATTTTCGTGACAATCTGCAAGAACATTGTGCTCTGGGACCGCAGGTGTGTAAAGGATGGTAGACTTTTGGAGATCTACCCCTTCCATTTGTTTTCCTGCCTTTCTTCTTTGATTGCTAAGTTGTTCGTATTGGATCTTGGATGGTTTCACGTCGGTAGACCCCTATGCCTCAGTTTACACCACCACGCATACAATACAGTCTTTGTGGTCAACGAGCAGATTATCAATCACCCCTAGGCATTCCCCCACGGAAGACGATTGTTCCATGTGTGGAGGACATGAGTTTTGCACGACCATCAAGGTCCTTGCGAGCCTGGACCCGGCAGCACGTGTCTGCCGCGTGGTTCGAGCACCCAAGCTGAAGATTGTGCTTGCTTCAGTGTGTCTACATAGCTCTGCGACTTCGGTCAGTGTGTCCGCATCTGCTTGTCATACTTCGCTCACAGAGGGCTATCTAGGACATTTAATGACCATGAGTGCTACCGTGGTTTTTTCGATTACAGAAATCGCTCACATCATTTGTACATTCCTGGAGGATGACAAGAAATCTTTGCTCAGCCTTATCTCTTGCAACAAAGTTATGTCAGAGACTGCTCTCGACGTCCTATGGGCCAAATTGGACTCTATCGAACCTCTTATGCCCTTTGTCCCAATTGGGATCAGGGAAGCGTCCTTCGTGAGTACGAATTTCGAGCCTGATCCTTGTCATCCAATCGCTAATCTGATCAACTGAGTCAGGACGTAGATATTAACGCAGAAACGTTCCTTCAGTTACCGGACCCTCCTGCTGAAGAATGGAAAAGATTTGACAAATACGCCCGGAGAGTCAAGGACCTACATTCAGCTGACCCTCGGTGTGCATGGATGGATGGTACGAGACTTATCTATCCTAGGCTGGCCGCACTACGTGCTAGGGGTGGAGTAGATCTACTCCCCAACTTGTGCTCTATCATATGTTTCCTCTCGGACCCTGGGTTGGGTAAGGAGAAGCTACTTCCCTCGAGCCTCCGGGTCCTCACTTCGTTTGTAACGGGCTACTCAGCAGACTTGGAAGGTCACACGAACACCTTGTTGCAGTTAGCCCATACTCCTCTTCTGGAACGATTCAATCTGCGAGGATTCAATCTACATGAATTATTCCGTTCCCTCGTCGTCGACCATATCCAACCATTGAAGCTTGCATACCTCCGGGAGGTTGACCTTACTCGGGCTTCCATCTCCTCTCATGATTTCCAGTTTCTGTGTGTTGCACTTTGCGAGTCGCCAGTAACAACACTCAGCATACACTTGAAACACCCATTCTTGGATTGGCAACCTGTCTTACCTGTCTTTCCGGTTCTTCATCGGCTCACGTTCTGCGGGGATCCATCTATTGCGCGCGATTTCCTTGAACGACTCTCCGGGTCAACCCTTGCTGATTTCACCATCGAACACGAGGATTCTAGGATATGCTTGAGCGCGTATGAATCACTTCTTGGTCTTCTTCACGAGCGGTTCTCCGATTCATTGGAATCCGTACATCTCAATTTTGGTCGCCATCCAATAGATGTACTCGCAACTCATTTCTTATTATGCACTCTTGTTGCCCTCCTTCCATTGGTAAAGGCAGGCCTAAAGGAATTGCGATATTCAATGCCTGTTTATTTGCCATCTCTTCCTGAAGAGATCCGACAAGCACTGGAACCCTCTTCATGGCCGACATTACGAGTCTTCTCGTTCTCTACGCAGTCGCCGAGGCTCTCGCATCGCGACTTAGAGGAAAATTTAATGCTTCGGGGGCCTGCAATCCAATCATTTCGGATGATCCCGGTGGGGCCATCATCATCTTTTGGGGGGACTGATTCAGACGAATAAATTCAAAGCGCAGAATATTACCGTCTTTCTCCATATTGATCGTCCTCCACCATTCAGGGGCCTCTAGACGGAGAGTAACTTTTCCTGTCATGTACCGTGTTCAGGGGTATGCTCTGTTAAATATTGATGAGACGGATTTTCAATTGCACGCCCACTTGTGTTGTTCATACTGGGTGTGTTTACATTGCACCTGTATTGGCTGTTCCAGTTTCCGATGGTTACTACTCCAGATGTATCAGCTGAAGATCAAATTGAATGATGGGGGGGATCCATGGAACGCCCAACAACGACACGACATCTCACGACTTGAGAGTGCAGTTCTTTTGGAATGTTATAGCACCTTAGACTTATGTACATAACAGTGTCGATCATGTACTTCGAACAAGGGTATTTTGATTGGTCTTATACAAGCAGGTAATACCCAACAAAACTAGTACTGTATCTGTGAACATCATCGTCACTTTAGACGTGACAGTGCAAGGGGTGATCCAATAACACAAAACTGGGTGAGAGTGCACCTTACCTGGTGCAAAAGGGCATACTCGTAAATCTACCAGGGTTACTATATATTTGAGCTCACACGACAAACAGGTGTAGAAGCTAGTTTGAATCCTCGGAGGATTACCCACCTAAAGTGTATCCTATGAAAATTTGGAGGTGATGACCAGGGTCGATTAACCCTATCTGGTGAGCGGGAACACAGCAAAACTAGAGACAATATAATTCGAGAATCCGAAACTCTTCTGGTAACATGGATGATATAAACGAATCTGTGATGTTGGTACGATCCAGCAAGTACTGCAACGCGACGTATCTGGGACTTGTTCTGCTTGCATTTTTGGCAGTCTCGTTGAATGAGCGATGGAGCACACGATACTACTAACTTGGATGTCTCGTCTTGATCAAACACTCATTTACTGAAGCAGGACAGCAGGCAGAATGCAGGTGACGATAGTTACTATCGACAAACTTGCGCTTTCAGCCGGTGAAGAGCGTTCGCTAATACCTAGGCCGTATACCGGAGAACATAAGTTAAGTGCCACTGGGGTACATCCACAGCCCTCGGTACGTGGCATGTACATATGTATCCCCTGGTTGCCAACATGATTATGATCAGTGTGGGAAACCAACCCATATGTCCACGTCTGGTTTCTGAGCGTCAACACGGTTATGTTTTCAGCATCCAGCCGTTATCTTTTGCAACTTGCATTCTGATCCATGTCATCGTGACATCCAGCCAAGAAACCGTGCCTCGGAACCAAAAATGATGAATCTCTTGATGCGATATTCGCCTAGAACGGATCAGTTGGATTAACTGCCACAACCCCCGTCAGTTTCCGAGCCACTTAAAGTCCACAAGAGCTCGAGTGTAGGTGATAAATCCACTTGCAATTGATGAGCAAGCATCAGTTCACAGGGCCATTTGCAAGACTACCCGAGACTTCAAGACGTGTCACCCTCCATTTGAAGAATTCATGCTATATACATAATAAGACGTCGCGTGCTTCCACGACCAATGAGAACGCTCGCTCAAGTGCAAAAAGAACTCGCTTGGTGATTTTGCTGACCCACAGCCGCCTCATGAAACACGTACCCAGTAGTATATGCATTAGAACTCAGTGCTTCGAGAAGAACGGATACAATCAAGTTGTCCGTTTTTATTGGTGCCAGTTGTGGTAGGCTAATCAAGGCGCACCTGTTCCTGGCGGAGTAGGTTTCAATCAGGATTGCTCAGTTCCTCTTCAGAGAGGGGAGAGATGTCCACTATCACCTCAGGGGGAAATATCATCACTCCTGTGCCCCATCAGTCGAAATCTTCACAACCGGCTTTGCTTGAACAGGTGGCTCGAGGTCAATGGTGTGTCCGACCTAGGCACCACTGAGCACGTGCATCATCTGTCATAGATATTGCCGCGGTCGAGGGTTATTGTACCCCTCGTATGACGTGGGCTCCGTTTGGGTGGACTGCAAGGGTCCTCGGACCCTGGTCTCTTTCCCGATGTCGTGGGTATTACAGCCACGCAATATCATGTTTAGTAGGCTTTCCGTTTTTGTTTTCCGTGCCGAGCTGGTAACCCCTTGCTACATGAAATACGCCAGATCTGTTACGAACACCTCTTTTGGGTAACTCAATATTGCACTGGCAGCATGGGTCCAGACCTGAGATCACTAAGGTCCTCTTGCATGGTGGGTACTAGTATAGCAACGGAAGTAGTTGCAGTTTGGGTCAAGGAATTCTTCTCATGCCACGGATAAGATCGCACCCCGCATTCCAGCAGGTCAAATTTCACGATTCGTTAATTTAGAATTGAGAGGTGAGAGCGGGTCGTTGCCACATCTTAAACAACTGCAGACGGAAGAAAGGTAGACTGTTTGATGCTCTACTATTATGTACATGTTATCGCCGCAGGCGATGAAGGCTCCATTACCCAAATGTCCTGCATGAAGCACTGACATGGCGCGAAGTGCTCATACTTTTGACTCGTCTTCGTAGCGCTCGGGGCTACCCACCTCTTTACCCTCGAAGTGTGCAGTGAGACCAATACGACTGGCGATCTCGTTCTGCCGTTCCTGGTCCGCAGCACCAAGTCCTTCGCTGTCACCAAACACATCATCCATTTCTTCAAGAGTTAGTCCCTTCGTCTCGGGAACCTGTAAGTCACCGTCAGCACAAAGAAACTACTGGCCTGATAGGAGCACTCACGAAGAGTGCCACGAAGACTCCACCCAGAAACGAGAACGCCTAGCAAAAAGGTAAGCTTGACAAACAAATTCATCGAGTACGCCTTCAATTACCCCGAAGAATACAAATGTGCCAAAGCCAAGGTGGGTCATCATGGTTGGGGTAACTTGGCCAACAATGAAGTTGTTCATCTATCACTGATACTCAGGGTCTTCGCCAAATGAGGAAGGGAATGAAAGTATACCCAGTTTGCGGAAGCGGCGATGGAAATGCCCTTCCCACGAATACTCAAAGGCCAAATCTCAGCGACCAGGATCCAACAACATGGTCCCCAACTATACCCGAATGCTAGGTATCGATGAATGGGATGTCACTGACGACCACATACCCCAACTTACCGATAGAGAAGATCCAAACCATCGCACACGCAGCCCAGCCAGCGCCTAGTGTACAGGTTAATGACTGAATTTACTGAAAGGTTCTATTCTTACTTTTATGACTATAATCATAAGTCTTGTCAGCCGGCAATTCCCACAAGGCAAGTGCAGCCACTTACGTATCCCATGAATTATGGAATAATCCGGTTAGTATGGCCACGATAAGGTGACAGCTGTGACAAAGTTAGAGACGGCCATCACCACGAGACTGGCAGAACCCACCCAGCCATGATGAAAGCTCCAGATATGAGAACAGGTTTACGCCCAATTTGATCTACGTAGATGACGGCAGGAATAGTGGCGAGGAACATGCTGCAAAATTGACAAGGGTCATGGCAGCCGTTCCGAGTGGTTTATGACACTTACACAATCCCCACGACACCTGTAGCCAACAGGCTCGTGGTATTACCAGTCAGGCCAAGTTCGGTGAATATGCTCGGGGCATAGTACAATATAGCATTGACACCAGTCCATTGTTGGAAGAACATTGTCCTTTTGGAGTCAGATCATATGAAATTCCTAAAATGACCTGGACTCACAATGATCCGACAGTGACCCTATAGAGTAATGTGCGAGTCCTGATCAAGCTCAGGTAGTCGTACAACCCAAGCTTAAAATTGGAAGAGAATGTTCCATCTTGAAATTGCGGGAATCTAAGTGCACTGGTCTCCTTCTCGAAAAGGTACTGAGCCTTGATCTCACTAAGGCAGATAAGTACATCGATAGTCCAAAAGAGCTAAGTGAATACCCACAGGAACTCGATTTGAACGAGATCGGAATTTGCAGAAAGGCCACGAGCCTTACTGAGGACTTGAAGGGCCTCATCGTCTCTTCCCTGGTTGACCAGCCACCTGCCGTCCATGCCGAGACAACATTAGATGATACTCTCATGTGCAGAAAAGGCGTACCTTGGAGAAAACGGCATGAACAAGATACCGGATCCAAGAATAAGGGCGGGGACGAGTTGGAGGGCAAGCGGGATACGCCAAGCAGCTTCACTTTGTGTATGGCCGGTTCCTCCGATGTAGTTCGTACCATAATCAATCCAGAATGACACCATGATACCAAAGGTAATGGCTAGTTGCTGGAGGGCGACGAGACTGCCACGTACTTCAGGAGGTGCGAGCTCGGCACTGATATACGCGTGAGGTACGATCAGCGAAAGATAGATAGGACTTGCTTGTAAAGTGGGACGGCCATACTGAGAGACCCGACACCCATACCCGTAACGAATCGTCCTGGATAAACGGAGTTGACAATCGAGCAGGCAAGGCAGTTGGACAAGAAGAAACCAACCCGCATAAATTGAGGATGGATGGAAAGCGGTGGTTTGGACGACCACACCGACACAAAACACGAACACAGCTGTGATGATCGTCGTGGTCAGAACAAGTAATGAGTAGATTAGATAGGATTCACCAAGAACGATGGTGTATTTACGAGACAGCTTGTCGGCGAGGTAACCCGTGCAAAGGACGCCGAACCAGGCACCCAGTTCGAGGACGGCGACTAACCAACCTTTTGTACCAGTGTTGTCAACAGCAGAAGCCATTCGGCTGTCGAACGACTTCATGCTAATGAAGAGTTAATATGACGATGGCATGTCGACTCGCAACTAACCTCAGGACACCAGAAAAGACACCCTGTTTGTGATAGGCATGAGCACGTCGTCGTCTGGATGGAGTAACAAAGTACCTGGTTGTAACCTATCACAGGGGGAGTACGGCGATATGAGCATTAGTTAAAGCACAAGGATAATATGATTGACCATATAGCCTAGGATGATACGTGAGTGCGAACACAAGAACGAGAGGAGAGTACACACAATCCACCGAGAGAGGCGAAAATAGCGGTCAAGAAGACTCTTCGATTGTGGACGAGACCAGCCTGGGAACGCGAACAGTTAGGGGGAGAGGGAGAGCGACGAGGACACGCACCCAGCCAGATTTTCCGGCGAGAGCCTTGCGGCGGTCGAACGCATGAGATGCACCTCCTGCCATTGTCGATAGATGGTGGGTGAACAAGGGGAAGCCATGGTGCGGGGTGACGTAGGATTTATATGGGGACGAGATTCCGAAATGACCCAAGATCGGTTTGATAATGGGATCTTCTGTTTTTCCTAGCGAAAATGCAGTGCAACGAGTGTCCGGACCGCACGTATGACTTTTGAATTTGCATTTCGGTGCTCCGTGAGGAAGAGGGGAGACGAGTGCGCGGTCACGGGACTGGATGTAACGGGCGCTTTCATTTGGGTGTGACTGGCAGGGCAGTGCGGCGACAAATTACAGCAACTGGCCATCCAGCTCACCATCATCACCGTCGCCGTCGTGTCGAACCCAAAAATGCAGTGGACCAGTAACAATCCCCAAGGTGGCGCCCCAAAGTAAGTCAGATCGAACCCTAGTACGACTACTGATTGGATAATCCATCCAAAGTTACCCCAATCCGTGAGTGGCGCCGCACACCGCACACGTTTCTGCTCTAATAGATCTCCAGCAATTACCCCTCTCCATTCCCCGGATCACCTCAGTATGTCCCACCTCAGCCCCAGCCATTCTCTCCTCCTCCGCAACCACTTCCCAGGGGGTAAGCGCTTTTTCCCACCCATCATATCTCCTCCTCATCATTTGATAGCGGACCCCCCCCAGTATCCAGGGAGAACTATCCTGGAAACCATCAGCAACAGTCGTGGGTTAACTATCCTGGCCAGCACGGCGGTTATGCTCCCCCACCTGGACCGCCTGTCTCTCATTCACCCCCAGGAAACTACCCTCAACTCACTGGTCTCCCGCCCCAAGTTCCTCCGGGAAATTATCCCCATGCTCCTGGTCCTCCTAGCAACTATCCTCCTCCTCCAGGCCCTCCGGGGACTTATCCCCCTCCTCAAGGTTACCCAGGCGGTTATCCACCTCAATATATGCCCCCACAAGGCCCAGGGGGATATGCTCCCTCTGGTCCACCTGCACGGTGCATCTGCATTCTATCCCATAAAACCAGTCACTGATCAGTCGACAGAAACCCCAGTTACCCTCCTCCCGCTAGTCTGTCTATTTTCAAGATCACTCACACTCAGCTCATCTATTGTTGCAGGTGGGCCACCGAGGCCTCCGGGTCAACCGCAGTTCTACGGGCAACCATTCCAAGCCGGCCCTAACCAGCAAGTACAGCAACCATACTTCCAATACTCCCAATGTAACGGGAGAAAGAGGGCGCTCCTTGTATGCCTCCATCTCGTCGCCTCCTGTCATTACTTACGAAATATCATCCCAGATTGGTATCAATTACACCGGTCAGAGTGGGCAACTCGCGGGCTGCATCAATGATGCAAACAACTTGAAGGCATTTCTCATGAGTATGTATAAAGGCGGGTATATCTCCCTTATCTATGGTAACCGGCATGCCCGCAGGTCACTTCGGCTACAGAGAAGAAAATATCAAACTATTGACCGATGATTCCCGTGATCCTATGCGAGTCCCAACCAAGCACAACATCGTATGTACATCTCACTCGACAGCGCGGCCATTTACTCGATTGCTATTCACAGCTGGAACACATGAAATGGCTTGTGGCTGGTGCCATGCCAAATGACTCATTTTTCTTCCATTGTAAGTATAGCCCTGCTGGCGACTAGTTTCGTGGATTAACCCATGAAGACTCTGGCCACGGTGGTCAGACCAAAGACCTTGACGGAGATGAAGCAGACGGTTATGACGAAGGTGCGTACTAATCCCGACCTCTGAATTAGGCATCTGCTCACTTCCACGTGCAAAGTCATATACCCTGTGGACTATCAGAATGCTGGCCACATTGTGGACGATGTACGTCGTTTAGTCCCTTACTTTCTCCCTTATTCGAACTCCACTTTCCCAGCTCATGCACGACATCATGGTTCGGCCACTACCACCCGGGTGTCGTCTGACCGCCATCTTTGATGTGAGTTGCTATCTACGGTTATCCGTGTGACTTGTCTGAACCCGTGTCTAGTCATGTCATTCTGGATCAGCTCTTGGTGCGAACACTTTCTTCCATTTTCACTCAGAACGCTGATCTTCTCCATTCAGATCTTCCTTTCGTGGTATGGTTTCATATCCGCCATCTACCCACATGATTACATCCTGGTTATTATTGGTTCTGCAGTACAGCACAGAAGGTAAAATCAAGGAACCCAACCTTGCTGCGGAAGCTGGCATGAGTGTATTGTCCGCCGTGACTTCCTATGCACGTCGTGATATGGGCGGCGTATTCCGTTCCGTGACTGGTCTGGTTAAGACTGCAACTGGGTCCACTCAGAAAGCCGACCGGTATGCAAGGGCGACCAAATCAAGTCCTGCTGATTGCGTGCGTGAACTTGATGTGTTCCTATACTTACAACAATTTAACTTGCTATGGCGACCTTTCTGTTGGTACAGATTTCGTTCAGTGGATGTAAAGATTCCCAGACCAGTGCAGACACTCAAGCGGCTGGCAGAGCGACAGGTGCCATGAGTTATGTATGTCCTTTCCCTGTTCGCCGAGATACCGTCTCACGATATTCCGCTCCACAACCAGGCCTTTGTTCAGGCTCTGAGTCCGTGATGCGTTCTGGTCTTATGTCATATGACTGACCCTCTGAATAGGACGAAACTCCCAGCAGAGCTACCAACAGCTCCTCATTTCCATCAGGTAAGTGTACAGGAGGTACCTTCCTTGAGACTCCACTTGACCATTTTATATCAGAGACATCCTCCGCTCCGGTGGATATGGTCAGAAACCCCAGGTACGTTAGACAGCCACATTCCGTGATGTTCACGTCTGATATCACGCCCTTATCAGCTATCTAGCTCGCATCCTATGGTATGTGCTCGGTTCTTTCTACTATATTATACTAACATATGTACATACAGGATACAAATATCCTCTTCATTGCTTGATTGGCCTCTGTGGGGATGTGTGTACTATGATTGCCCTTGTAAATCTATGTCTCCGAATATAGTGTGTCATTTGCCATGATGACTGGTGACTATCACTTAAGAACGAGAGTGAGGGCGTTAGCACTCGACGCTGACAATGCGTGCTTGGCCACTGTCTCCGTATTGTAGAGAGGGCGAGTGCTCAGAGATGTCATCTAGTCTGTATGCAGATTGTTCGAACTCTTCGTCCTCCCAAGTCAAGAACGATCCCTTGTCGAGGATCAGCGCTGACAGTCTTCCCTTGTTCACCTGGGCATAGAAAATAAGGAGGACAGTGAGGTGACCAGGACAGATTCACTCACGCAGCCTGTGTCAAGACCGACTGACCACCTCTTCACATCAAGACCACGAGCGGCGATGTGCCCATATACAATCATAGATGGGAAGCACGGCAATTGTGACGCTCTCATATCTTCCTCTTTCGCAGTACCCGATAACGGGTGTTGCCCTTCCGAAAAAGAATCAGACAAGTCAGGATCGACTCCGCTGCACATATTCATAATGTTGTTCTAGAGTTCAGGCCAGGGAGTTCCTTTCTTCTTCCTCGATATGGACCCGTCCTCGTGAACACTCCGCATATTGAGGAGGACCCAGGGGTCCTTGTTTTGCGGGATATCTTTCAGAAGGGCTGCTTCTTGTAGGCTGCGAAGCATGTTGGGATTCGATGTGCGCATGGCAGGCCAATGTGACAATGGCTGACTAGGGTGCTCGAGCCGACAGTTCGGATCGGCGGCGAGCATCCCGGCGTGTACAAAGAACGTATGTCCCGACACTGCGTGGATGACGACGGGTAATGAGCGCAGGTAGTTGTAGTGTTCTTGAGACATGGCGCGGGCAACTTTGTAGTGTCTTCCGAAAAGTTTCCATCCTTGTGGGATTTTTTCCTCCCAGTCCTTGTTGGTGTCCTGGATCCAGAAATCCGGACCAAGATGGAACTCCTCTCTATCATCATCTTCGTCGTCTTTCGGTGTGTGTTCGCTATCGATCGTGTCGAGCCATTTCCGTCCTCCCGGGAGAGACTGTATCCAATCTCGCCATGCCCTCCATTCGATTACGGCTTGATCATTGTTCCCCCTAACGCCCATGATATCATTGGAATCCATGAAAGAGAGAACGTCAAGGGACCCCTTGACGCCCCCCTTGGTAACAATATCCCCGAGATGGATCAGAGTATCAAACTGCGGGTCGTATGAAAGCTTTGTGAGCAGAGCGCTAGATGAATGGATATATGAGAACGCCGCATGCTGGAATGAGAGGGCGCACATACCTTAGTGAGCTATTCATGCCATGTATATCCCCAACAGCGATGATACGATCATGTTTGGTTTCTGGATCCAGCCGAAGTGAGACCCCATGATTAGAAGGTGCTGTAAGTAGAGCCCAAAGCGATGGGCATAATGCAAGGCACAACGTACGAATAGGAAACTTCTCTGCACTCAGTGTCCGATGGGACTTGTAGTACGAGAAATCGGGAAAGTCTAGAGCGGGTCAGACGGCGCAGCTTGATAGAGTCTGGACACACCTGGTTTGCGGTCGAATATACCGGTTAACTGATCGGTAGCACTAGTTATCAACATAAAAAGGATGAAGACTACGATCACAAAGCCTGCGACCAGCGGTCTAAGTGTCTCTTGCATGCTGGCGACTATCGTGGTTGCTGACTGGGTGTCAGCTCGCCGGTCCCTCTAAGAGAGGCTCTGCAGTCCTGTGAGTCTATGCCAAACCAACCAATGACGCTGCATTAAGAAACGTGCGAAACGGATGACAAGGGAAAATCGCTATATAGATATCTCAGCTACTTCTAGTGCACGGTGACTCTGCCATCCGCTGCTATATGCTTGTCTACCTCGCCATAACCGACGTTCGCCATAGCCCGAATATACTCCGAAGCCTTGTGTCGGACGAACTCCTCGAAGGTCCATAGTTCTGGACGCAGTGCAGACAACGGTCTGCCCCAAATGTAGGCATTTGCTTCCACGGGTCGCTCTATGGTGACCGATGGAGATATAATCGGGGAAGCCACATCCATGGCTGCGTCATCGTTCAGACTGATAAGAGGTCCGAGCGGATATGCAGAGACCATTTCTCGAGTGTATTCCTACACAAGAAAAAAAGGCTCAGCGTACAATAAGCCATATGCAGCGTCGCTACTCACGTCTCCTTCATAGACATCCAGCAGTCGAATGTCTTCATCCGTTAAACCCGAAATCAGGCAGCCCCTAACAAATCTCTCTTCTGGTTCAAGATCGCGAAGAAACATGGATTGGCTAAGCGAGTAGGGGACGATGGCAGGGTAGTCTTCTCCCTTAACAGGACCAGTTAGCTCTCTGACGGGAAGACCACACTATACACTTACTATGATCTCATGCCGAGTAAAGTCCTTTATTTAGGGGGAATATTAGAGGTGGTGTATGAACATGGGATGACCTCCGACTGACCTTCAATATCGCAGGACAAATACGCAGGTGCGACCCATCGTTACCCATTGCATACTGCAGTATCTTGGGATGCATCAATGTTCCATAGACGAACGCGTCGGCCATCATAGTCTCTTGGAAAGCTGCACAATCTATACCCCTGGTCGCGTTGGTGTGTTATAGCTGAGACTTTTTGTTGGCTGGTGTGCCTACAGGAAGGAAGTCAGCCTTGGGAGGCACGTAAGAATGTGGGCTACCAGGAAGTGATTTTATGTGTGTCGTAGTGGCAGTGTGTGGCCAATAACGTGGGCGAGTTATGCTCCTCTCTACGAAGGCTGGCGATAATGACGCGACAAGTGACAAGGGCAAATTTTTAATGACGCACTTGGCGCACTTTCGGACGGACCCTACGCAATTGCCGAAGGTTTCGTAGGATTATGACACTCCAAGTACAAGAAAATTAAATATGTATTAGGTAGTTGTACTATGCTTTCTGTGTCCGGGCCTGCGCGATTCCCGGTGCTGTGTGCGCTGCTTTTGCGTGCACTTCGGGTGACGTCTGCATGACACCTGGAATTGTAGTAGTTCCCACGATCTCTTGATTGGCTAGTAACTAGCAAAGCCTATCTGATATCCGTTGACTCTATCACTCCGTTCAATTCCCAAGCAAAATGCACGCATCCCAGCATTCCTCCATTGGATCTCGTTTGTGATTCACCTAGAATGTATTTTCATGTAGGGTATAATTACATACGTAAGCCTTGCCTTCTGATCGTGTTGCATCTCTTCTTTTTTGTTCCGCCCTTGTCGTCTTTCTCTGAAGAACCTGAGGTATTTACACCTGTTGTAACTGGGCGTCCAACAGAGAGGAGACTTACACAAGTATATAGTCCCCAAACCTCAGAATTGTAGGATATGGATAAGACGGTATCATTACTGATACCTACAAAGATGGTACTCGCAGGCCATAGCCTGTCTCTTTTCGATGCTCAATTAACAATCCGAAAATGAGTGGAAAGGTTCACGAAGACCAGCCAAACCCAGCCACGAAAAATAAATGCCACTGTTGACCATAGGTCAGCTGGGGCACAAACAGACAAGAAGACCTGGTAGTTCCCCATGCCTATTTTAGAGGGCGTCGTCGAGGATCATCGCCTTTACCTGATACACACCGGTCTGACGGACTAGCCGTGAAGATGTCCCAGGCATGGGGTTAAGTAAACCATTTTTGGTTGGCAGTGTCTTTCCTTCCAAAGTTGAGTCGATAGAATACTTGCAGCGAGGCATCTGTCCCCTGTCAATGAAGAACGTTCCCTCATGCTGTACAGCGTTCATTGCCAATCCGCAAATTTCGGATGAAGTTGGAACTGATTTGGCATAACAGTACTTACATATCAGCAGCCCAGGAACCAATCGGGAGTTTGTACCAATAGAACAAAAATACAGCCGACTCCCTTATATTTCACCCATACCCCTCGGGATAGGCCAGAAAATATGGGTTATGAGTATGGGGTGTTCGAGAGATCCACTACTGACCGGTGAAATTCTGGCTCGCACACAGGGTCTTCTACTGCACTAAATCGATTTATATATTACTAGTAGCTACTACACCCAATACTATGTAGCAATATCACTAATTCCGCTCGCCGTCGCTGTGCGGTGGTTGGCAGTCATCATGGTGTGAAAGTGCGCAGTCATTGTTGCTGGTGGTGGGGGTCGTCGCCGTCATCGTGACTGTGCTGGTGGTGCTAGCTATCATCGTGCTGCTGCTGGGCGAGGCCGTCGTCCTTGTTGTGCAGGTGGTGGTAATGACCATCGTCATCTTCATCGTGCTGGTGCTGGTGGGACCGTCGTCATTGCTGGTGGTGTTGGCCATCGAGGTTGTAGTGCTGGTCGTGATGGTACTGGCCGTTGATGTCAGTGCTGGAGTGGTAGACCATTGTCATTGCCGTGCAAGTAGTGGTGGTGGCTATTGTTGTCTGCACAATGGCAGTGATGGGGCTGTCATCGTCGATGTTACCAGTGTTGGCTATCGATATCATGGTGCTGGGTCTACCTGTATACCAACTTGAGAAATGGAAAAATGTTTGGGATTTGAGAGAGTATGGGTTATAAGGGAGTCGATTGTACCCTGCATTTCGCAAACAGCAGAGGAAGCAATGTTTCAAGACTCAGATTGGCATGAAACCGCTGACCCTAAATCAACTTCAACTCGGATATAGACATATGACACTGTATAACCAGTTAATAATGTTCTGGTCGGTGCCAGCTGGATCATGTCAATATAATACACTACTGTACATGCACAATTTAAAGACAATAGAGTTTAGAATTACATGCATAGATGTGTACATGAAATCAACTGGCGCTTGGGATATATTGGCCAGTTGCGTATTATTGTATCGCTGAAATAGACAGAAAAAACGCTCATTGGGCCATTACTGTAAAGCCAAATGCAAGGTCTTAAAAAACCTTTACAAAGAGGCCTTGCCCCGCGGCTCGATTGGTAGCAACAACGGGACAAACCCAGCAGCAAGAAATACTACTCCGGCAACCAGCATAGGAGCAGGCGTAGTTATATTTGTGTACAATGCGATGATGGGTGCCTGCATCATGGTATATTAACACCAATTACTTCTGAGATACTGCCTAAACACGCACCAAAACACCGAAGACACGATCGGCAGCAAAAACCATCGAGTTACCAGTCCCCCTGCTCTTTGTGGGGAACAACTCTGGAGACATAGCGACCAACACCCCGTATGCGATAGTACTGGTGTAGGTGAACCCACAGATCCATCCCTCGTAAGCATTGGACGTGTGTGCAGTTGTTGACGCAAGAACGAAGACGCCGGTAAGAACTATAGACACGGAATTACACTCGAACGAATCTGAACAGATTATGCAGACTAACAAGTGAAGATGGCGAGGGTTCCTCGCCGGCCAAAGATGGGTACTTCGATCAGATACCCAGCCATCAATGCTGCTGGGACGCTAAGGAAGGCCGCAATCACTTCCTATACTGCCTCTTAGCACCTGATCCTCGAGGGTGTTCGAGAACTCACGTTACGATATACAGTGGACAGAGAATTGTTGCCGTTTCCCACATGCGTTCGCATGCTGACCATGGGTATTAACTCTCACATCCACAACATGAACAGTGAACACGCACTAGTGGTAGGCAAGGAAATAATCATACCTATAAGATAATCAGGTGTGGGACCGTATGCATGACGGACTACTTACAGAGGAAACGAAAATCCGATCAGAGCTAAAATAGTAATGATTAATCCTCGTTTTAAGAGCTCGGGAACAACTAATTTTTACCCCATAAAACAATTAGAATGCTCGTCGAGTATGCCAGCTTCCGAGTTGCGAACAGGGGTGAAACTTGGATGGCATCTAATTTTGAGAACTTCCGTGTCGTAGCTACCGATGTGACCGTCCTGGCATTATTTCGATTAGATTCCATGGCGAGCATTTCAGCTTCTTTGAGGCGCGTCACAGTAAGTGTACTGATTTTTCCATTGACGACAGCCACTCTGTGAACGGCAGCTACCGCGTCTTCGTCTCTCCCACGACCCATCAGATATTTTGGACTCTCCTGCAGATTGAAGACGAAGAACCGAATGATCCACATTACCATCATGATCCCACCCATGGCCAAGAGGTGATAACGCCAGCCTTTGTTTGACGAAGCCGGGCATGGCGCCGGTGCAGGCGGACAAGAGAAGTTACTAATCAGTGGCCAAGCAACCTTGTGTAGCCAGTCAGTAGCAAATTCAACGTATCGATATTCCGGCCAACTCACTGAGGTACACAAAAGGTCACCCAATGACCAAAATACACTGAGCACCGTCAACATATACTGGTGAGATGGAGGGGAACATTCTATATGCACATGGATCCACGTCCCCTGATAATCGTTGGAAGCGGCACCCACCAAGAAAGACCGCTGAATCAACAGGGAGGTTTCCACCTACTCCGAAGGACCACCCGGCAATGCATGCACATAACGTAACATAGTTGGGCGCTGCGGAAGCGATGAGAGCAAAAACGGCTGAGATAAGGATGGTGAAATTGAAAGACCATCTTGGGGGCGCGTGAGGCGATTGTTCGAATACACCGTTATAAGGAAGTCTTACCTACGGCCCCACACGTCACAACCGACACCCCAGAAGATTGTTCCAACGAGCAGGCCGAGGGTCGATGCAAGCAACATCCACTCCCCCCGGACATTAAACTCACGCGTAACTGAGGTGTCGATCAATGCACAGTTCATCTGATTGGTTGAATGTGGATAAGACGGTATCGTTATTGACGCAGAAAAGGTGGTGCTTACCTGCCATAGTTCATCTCTTATCAGCATTCAGTTAGCAATCCAAAGATGGACGAAAAAATCTGATATACTTACGAAGCCCAGCCAAGCCCAGCCACCAAAAACAAATGCCACTGTAGATCATATAGTAATTGTTACGATGGAAGACACCGACAGACAGACCTGGTACTTCCCCATGCCTATTTCTTGCAAGGCATCATTGAGGATCTTTGCCTTTGCCTGATACACAGGGTCCAGCGAGTAGATGTCCTGGGTATAGGAGTCATTTGCCTCTTCCCTTTCGGAGGAAGTGCAAAACGCCCAAGGGGAAGACATGTAAGGAAAAGTGGTTGAGTTGACGGAAAACTCATGTGGCATCTGGGTATTTATGCTATAGTCGTCCTTGGATAAACGGGACTAGTATAGCACCATTTGGTTAGCCTTCTCAACGTTCCCACTTTTATCTCAGTGGAGAACGTTCCCCATATCACGAACGAGTCGGGAGCAAATCTCGAACTTGGCCTACTGTGAGGGTTATGGCCAACACCATCCCTCACACTTCCCACAACAGAATCTCTCGTAGCATACTATATTCTTTTATTCCTTTTTATTATCGGACACTTTACTGCAGATACCGTACCGATGTATTCAAGTAAACGCTACGTACCGATACTTAGATTAAAAACTACATAGTTGCTTACCTAAGCGTGCGGTATGCCGCACGTAGCGTTGTATCGGTCTCCTTGTAGTTTCAACGCCAGTACTCGGGCTTGGAAGATCCTCTTACTCTGATCTCTCTCTTTCGGTAACTCGGTCACGCCCGACATTCCGCCTTGCCCGTTACAGTTTGAAACTACCTCAAATCATCAAGATCCCGGCCGGATTCTCTAACCCTTCCGCGGGTTAAACCTTTCTCTCGACCAACCGTACGTCTCTCCGTTTCAACTCAAGCATTGCCCTTCCGGCACCCTACTACTAACTATCAACATTACCTATGGATCCTTGGGGTGACGGCTCGAACAATGCTCAACAGCAGCCACAGCCGCAGAACGCCAGCACACAGCCTCCCGCTGCTGCGCAACCTACCCAATCGTGGCAAGAAGCCATGGCCAACATGCTCAACGGGTTTGGTACCTGGGTACAGTCTACTAACCACTCTCAGGCAGCCATTACGGCCACCATGCAGACACTCGCAGCCCAGATCAATGCCCTATCCACACAACCTCCCCCCGCAGCTCAACCAGCAGCCCCAGCCACGGCTCCCACGGGCCCATCGGGCTCTATCCGCGTCAAGGAACCACGCCAATTCACTGGAAAAGCTTCTGATGTTGAAACCTTCCTGGATGAAATTACTAACAACCTTTATCTACAGCGCAGACAGATAACAACGGACTTCGAAAAGTCCTTGTTCCTCTCCCTCTACCTCGCGGACGGCAACCCGAAATCCTGGTACCAGGCCATCCGCACCTCAACACCGGATTTACTCGATGATTTCGATGCATTTATTGATGATTTTCGCAGACACTTTGGCGATTTGGATCTTGAATCCATGGCTTATTGCAAGATCAAGACGCTGTGACAAACTGGCCCTTGCGCCGCATATGCCTCACGCTTTCGCGAGCTCGTTGTCTACTTGGATTGGACTGATAAATCCAAGATCGCTGCGTTTAGAGAAGGACTTAAGGACCAAGTACGAGATTTATTAATTACGACTCCTCCAACCCCACGCGCTGCTACTACAACTACCCCATCAACATCCGTGCTGCCACCAGGAGAGCCAATGGCAATCGATGCCACCAAGACCAAATGCAGACCGCTCACACAAGCTGAGCGTGAGCACCGCCACGCAAATAAACTATGCATGTATTGTGGAGGTAAACACCTCATAGAGGCATGCCCCAACATGTCCGATGCAGCCAAGAGGTGCTACGGGGACAAGAGGACAACACCATCATCCTCGGGAAAAGCCTAACCAGGGACCCTCCTGTCCCAAGGTCTCCGGTTGATGATGGGACACGTCATGCTGCCGCTACAACGGACCCAGAACCTACACATGTCCGTCTCACAACGGGCGAGTATACCCTTCGTGGTAGACCCTCTCTGCACTATATCTTTGCATCAGGTACGTCCCTTCATTCACCATCTCATTTTTTCATTTCTATTAGACTCTCTTTCCCGGATCACAAGCCCATAGTCACACATGCCCTTGTGGACTGTGGTGCGACTACTTCATGCATTTTGGAGCATTTTGCCACGCGACATGCACTCCCGCGACGTCTCAAGGACGTCCCCATACCTATCATGGCGGTTGACGACCGTCCAATCGCATCTGGACTAATCACCCAGGATATTATTACCAACATTACAGTCGGGACCCACTCTGAAACGCAGCCACTGGCCGTTGTATCTGTTGGATACCCTGTCATCCTTGGACTCGACTGGCTCCGTCAACACAATCCCAACATTAACTGGGACAACATGTCCCTTTCCCTCGACTGCTGCGGACTTGATGCAGCCTCACCCTCCTTTGTCACCGTGCGTGACTATGGTCTTGCACGTGACCTCTCCCATTCCACCCTCCGCTCCACTACTTCTGTTGGCTTAGGCCTTGGTCTATCCGGCTCTTCTCCCCTCCCCTCCCTTTGGCTTGCACAACATGTGCCTGACCTAAACTTGTCTGCAGACACCCCTAGCGTGCCCTCCACTCTCTCACCACCCTCTGACCCTCACACGGACCCTTCCGCTCCCACACTCTTGCCCTCTGCACGGCAGACTGGCTACAGTCATTTGTCGTCACCCCCCTCCTCCCCCATGCTGAATATAAAAATACTTAACCCACGCCGCTTTCAAAAGTGTGCTAACAACTCGGAAGCTGTGTGTCTACTTTGATTTACCCCATTCACACATTCGGAACACCTCAGTACCACCACCACCTTGTTCAAAGATGTAGATGGTCTTGACCTACTTGAAGACTCATCCCCACCATCTCCAGACCATTTACAGTCCCTCCCTAAGAAACTCATGCCATGGGCAGACACTGTCTTTTCCCCTTCCGAACTCGACAAACTCCCTCCACATTGCCCCTATGACGTTGATATTGAGCTTGAAGAAGGGAAGGTACCGCCCTTCGGACCCCTATATTGCCTCACACCAGCCGAACGTGATGCGCTCGCAGAACACCTCTCTACCAACCTAAAGTGTGGTCATATTTGTCGCTCAACATCCTCAGCGGCTGCCCCAGTTTTATTCATTTGAAAGAAGACTGGAGAACTATGCCTTTGTGTAGATTTTCGTGGACTCAATGCTATCACCAAGAAGAACAGATACCCCCTTCCACTCATTTCAGACCTCCTTGATTGTGTCCAAGGTTGTAAAGTCTTTTCTGTTATTGATTTGAAGTCTGCCTACAGCCACATTTGCATCAGAGATGGTGATGAATGGAAAACAGCATTTCGTACCCCCCATGGACTTTTCGAACATTTGGTTACCCCTTATGGACTTACTAATGCACCTGCTGCATTCCAAGCTTTCATTCAAGATACCCTTCGTGATTATTTAGATATTTTTTGTGTTGTTTACTTAGATGATATTCTTATTTTTTCTTGCACCCAAGCTGAACATGATTTCCATGTGGCTAAGGTCCTTGATTGGTTGTGTGATGCTCAGCTTTGTGCTAACCCTGCAAAGTGTGAGTTTGATTGCCCCAAAGTAGAATACCTGGGCTACATCATTGGTGCTGATGGCATCAAAATGAACCTGAAAAAACTTGACACTATTACCTCCTGGCCTGTCCCTTCTAATGTAAAAGAACTCCAATCCTTCCTTGGTTTTGCCAATTTTTATCATAGATTTATTGATGGATACTCTCGCCTTACCCTTCCATTGACTAACCTTACCCACAAAACAGTTACATTTGACTTCTCAGGTCCTGCCATTACTGCCTTCAAGACTCTAAAACAAAAATTCACCCAAGCCCCCATACTCCAACACTTCGACCCTACCACTCCCACCACAGTCTCTACTGATGCCTCCAATTTCATGCTGTCAGCTGTTATACAACAGCCTGACAGCTCAGGAACACTCCACCCTGTCACCTTCTATTCTCGGAAGCTTTCCCCTGCCAAGATCAACTATGAGATTCATGACAAGGAGCTTCTGGCCATTGTTGCCACCTTTCAGGAATTCTGTGCCTGGCTTCTTGGCACCCCTCACTCTGTTTCAGTCATTACTGACCACAATAACCTCAAGTACTTCATGTTGTCACAAGTCCTCAATCAACAACAGGCTCATTGGGCCATGTTTCTCTCTGATTTTAATTTTAGACTCACTTGGGGTCTGGGTGTTACTAATGTTGCAGATGCTCCATCTTGGCACCCAGACTTTGTCCCTCAGAAGGGGGATGACACCCTCAAGTGCCAAAAGAAAATTATATTGACTCCTCAGCACACTAAATTACTAACCCCATCTCTGAACACTGACTCTCCCCCACAACCAACAGTTTCCACTCTCACAACATTATCTATTGACAACTCAACACTCCTTGAATGCTTCAAGACTGCATTTCAGGAAGACACAGAATGGTGAGAAGCTCTTGCACTAGGTAACCCTGACTTCTCCACAGAATCAGGACTAGTATTCCATAAAGGGTGACTTTTTGTTCCCAAACCATTACACGCTGACATATTACATTCCCACCATGATCAACCTTCTGCAGGACATCCAGGATGAAACTGCACTCTCGGGTTGGTTACAAGAGATTACTCATGGCCAGGCATCAATACATATGTTTGATGCTATGTAGAGGCATGTGACACCTGTGCTCATGTCAAGGCCCCTTGACACAAGCCCTATGGACTACTCAAACCACTTGAAGTCCTCTCATGCCCTTGGCATGCCATCACAATGGATTTTATTGTCAAATTACCTTTATCACATGGTTACGACTCTATTTGGGTTGTATGTGACCACCTCACATGTGCTGCTCATTTTATTCTGTGTTGTGAAGCAATGAATGCACCTGAATTAGCTTACCTGTTTCTAGATCATATTTTCTGTATTCATGGACTACCTGACTTGATTGTTTCTGATTGCAGGTCAATATTTGTCTTGAATTTCTGGAAAGAACTAACCTCACTACTCCAAATCAGTACAGATACATCAACAGCATACCACCTGCAGACTGATGGTCTGACAGAACGCTCAAATCAGACACTTGAGGCATATCTCCGAGCTTATTGCTCATATCAACAAGATGACTGGGTAGATTACTTACCACTTGCAGAATTTGCATTCAACAACCTCGAGAATGTGTCAACACATCAAACCCCATTCTATGCTAACTATGGACATCACCCAACCTTTGAACCACTACTCACAGAATGATTGACAGTTCCCACAGCCACCGATCTCGCCACTCAACTTGAACAAATTCATGCAGAGCTCCATGCTGAGCTCAAGCATGCACAACAACAACAAGCACAACATTTCAACAAAAAACAGCTCCCAGCACCAGAACTCAAGTCTGATCAACTTGTCTGGTTACTCCGCCACAATATCAAGACTACACGCCCATCTGACAAACTAGACCATCGCCACCTTGGCCCTTATCGAGTCATTCACAAGATTGGCTTGTCCTCCTATTTACTAGATCTCCCTTCATACCTTACTCGTCTCCACCCCATTTTCCACATTTCCCTTTTAGAACCATACAAGGACCCTTCTGATTTTCACACACATGTGGACCCTGAACCATTCACACTTGCTAAGGACCTGGCACTTTCTATTGATAAGATTTTAGATTCTCATCGTATTGGTCACCGCTTCAAATATTTTGTTCACTTCCATTCTTTACCAGATTCAGAAAACTCTTGGATCCCTTTATCAGACATTCCATGTACTTACAATGAACTTTTAGACTGTTACCATAGATGTCATCCACGTGCTGTATGGCCCCACACAATAGAACTCACATGCTCTTTCATTCTAGCAGATTTGCACTTGGCATTCAAGTCCCAGACTCTGCACACGGTCGTGGTGTCTGAGTCACCTCCGCCCTCAAGTAGGCATCAAGAAGGATTTGGTACAGACTCTCCCGCACCCTCTATTCCCTCTGCAGTCCCTCCTGCATGCCCTCACTCCCTGTTGCCTCCCTGTGCACATCAAAACTTGCATTCTGAGTATGAACCACCACCTTGGACCACAACCTGCTCTGGCCATGTCTTGTGCCCAGCCATTCGTCTCGATCCGTGAGATTGTCCCTCAGAAAGGGGATAATGTGAGGGTTATGGCCAACACCATCCCTCACACTTCCCACAACAGAATCTCTCGTAGCATACTATATTCTTTTATTCCTTTTTATTATTGGACACTTTACTGCAGATACCATACCAATGTATTCAAGTAAATGCTATGTACCAATACTTAGATTAAAAACTACATAGTTGCTTACCTAAGCGTGCGGTATGCCGCACGTAGCGTTGTATTGGTCTCCTTGTAGTTTCAATGCCAGTACTTGGGCTTGGAAGATCCTCTTACTCTGATCTCTCTCTTTTGGTAACTCAGTCATGCCCGACATTCTGCCTTGCCCATTACACCTACGTACACAATGCTGAGTAAGCTAAGTGTGTAAAAGCTATTGAGGATTCGAAATTCATGATGGGAAGTGCACTTTTCATCTTCTACACATCTTATGTCTATCAGAAGTCTTTCTGTATGTGTTCCTCTACATACACATGTATTTTTTATGGTATCTACTGATGTGGTTGCATAGTTCCAAAGCAGTATTTTTTGGTGTTGCAACTCCAGCCAAGTGATACTGAGGGGTGTCACACAATGTCACACCTTACATTGTAACTCCGACATGCTGATAATCCACAGAACTTTCATCGATGAGGCTGAAAATGATGCTCCGCTTGTATTGTCATGCTCTTGCATCACACTATTGCAACAATGATCACAATCGAAGGGTCCTTTTGGTGGCCCCAAAGTTTTTTGCAGGAAGTAAGGCAGTGTCTTAAGAGTCCCTAGATAGCTTTGTGTGATTTTCTGGTGCAATTTGATTTCAGCCCTGGTGAGTTAGTCTGAAAAGGACCCCTTTTAAGCAGTATATTGACTTCCCCTCATTCACAGTTGCATTTAAAATTAAAAAAGTATACAGCCCCCTAGGTCTATAGTATAACATGTCTTATGTACAACTATGTGGCTTGAATTGAAGTGTGGTGTATTGTAGTTAGCATTTTGCAACTCTGGCCAAGTGATAGTATGTACTACTACATGCCTAAATTAGGAAACCCATTAATTAATGTTTGAAGGAAATTGTTTTATTGTCCTGTGTTTGATGTTAAATAGACCTACCTAGAGTAAACCAAGCTGGTTTTGGTAGTTGTTCAACAGGCACAAATTTGGGTATGTCCTACTGACACAAGATTTCTGAGGCTCATCTGAGGTCAGAGGTTTGTTCCACATTTATGTGTGTGACATACTGTACACATGAGATATAATATTTAGTGAATATCACTTTACTGAGGTTATACCTATGTTTGGTGCAATGCTTAGTGTAGGTTATATTCAATGATCAGCAAGCATCAATGGCTTATTTATTGGAAGTTCATCTTAATGTCAAGTACAGTATCAGGTTGGAGCCCTGTAGTACTCCAAATATTCATTGTTGAATAATGCATCACTCAAGTAGAATGGCTCTAAATGTGCAGAACAGATTGTATATTTTGGTATTGACATGAACAAATGCACTAGATCCAGAAGAAATACTATGAGTCTGAGAGAAGTGACACAGAAAAAAAAGACAACAGCATCTCCAAATATACTGATGGACAGACTGAGAAAATTGCATGTCCTGTAGCAGGAGAGGTAGATCTAACTCCTCTACCCATGCAGAAATGAAAGTACCTTGCATAAGGATGTGCAGATCCCACTCAAGCCATTCACCAAATGGAAAGGATGGAAATGCAGTGACAACCCATCCAAAAGAATTCATGGGCCAGAATGTAGCAGGGCATTTCTTTTCCATGCAAGCTTTGGACCAGGACAGACTGGATAGGTGTTGTGAGTTCAGCACATGCTTTGCCATTTTGATGATCAAAATGGTGTGGAAGTGAAAAGAAGGGGAAAGGAGTCCTGATGACAAGGTATCAGACCAATGAAGGGTGCTGTGAATGTTTGGACTCACCAGTGACAAGGCAGCATCAATAGTCAGCAGTGAGCATTCCATTTGTATGGCTTTCTCCTTTTCAATAATTGGCTGAAAAAAAGTGTTTATCAGATAGTAGAAAAAGAAAAAATTGAAAACATACCACACAATCAGGTAAAGGCACTAAATGTGGTGGTACATTTCCATGGAAGTGTACAGAAAGTGTGATAGGATTGAGACAAGGTCCTTCAGAATCTTGAGTGGTATTTCTGGAGAAGTAAAGATGCAGAGGAGTGCACAGACCAAGGCTACAAGGTCCTAACTTCTTCTATGCAGTGGAAGTTCACTAGGCTGACACTAGTAAACTTACCTAGTTGTTCACTTGACAATTTCTGTAGATATGTTGAGACTTGATAGGAGCTTTGTAGGCTCATGAGGATGAATGCTGATATAGAGATAGACATGAAGACAATTCTATAGTACAGCCATAAACCATGAGGTTTATATAGGTAAGAATGACCTGTCCTATAAAGGAACTGGTCTGTGCATAAGTGCTTCAACTCATGGGTTGAGCTACATATAGTAAGTGTGCAGTTGCCATATAAGCATATCAAAGATAAGAGTCTTCCTACTATTTGAAATAGAGATATGAAGATAAGAAGATAAGAAGATAAGGAGTGAGTCATTCACAGTCATGCATCTTCTCATGACTCATCCTATTGCATAATGGTTGGTTCTAGATCCATAGGTCTAGACCCTGACTGGTTATTTGGCTATGTTGGTATCTCCAAGCTGTATCACATGCCTGTAACTATCACATGTTTGTGCACATGACAAATCTCTTTCTACAACAAATGGTGAGTGTCTGATTATGTGATCAGGGGCTTTCACCTATTTGCTCAACAGTATTGACAACAAATGTTGTCATGAGTGGTTATGGGCAGAAGCACTGAATGCTGAGAGGTGGTTTGAGTGCAATGCTTGAAGCACAGTCACATGACTTCTGCCAACACTGTAACATGAGCACCGTGCATGCACAGAGGACTGGTCCATGCATCAACCTCATGGCAGATGTGGGGGAAAGCTATAGAAATGTAAAGTATTACACTTCTACAGTCTTCCTTCAGTATCTGCTACACTCTGACAGCCTTCTGTTGTCATTCCCAATGCCAAAGTTATCTAATCACTGTCAAAGGCTTCTGGATCCAAAGGGTATGATATCTGCTTTCAAGATATAACTGTAACTACTAATAGAATTTAGTTTATATTGAATGGTACTGGGGAGGTTGCATGCCATGCTTGCCCCAAGCATGGTGGTGCATTCCTCAAAATTCACTACTGCCATGTCAAAGACCACTCCAATTCAAAGAAACACAAGAAATGTGTTGAACATATGAGGGAAAGGTCTACAAAAATTTCCCCTACTGCTATGCTGGTGGATCCAAATGACTCTTTAAATTTACCAAAGAGCTTTGTTGAGCCATATGGCTCTAAACACAAGGTCATTTTAATTGACCCAAAGCTAGGACAGCTGGGCCATCCAGAAGAGAGCTAATCCCCTCTGAATTTTGATATGGAAGTTGATCCTGTTGAATATCCAGTAGAAAAGCTTTGGGAAGACTTCAGGACAGAATGTATGTATGAGTTCACAGACTATTTTGAGGAGATGTAAAGCAAGATAAAATATAGGGAGTCTCCTGAACTGCATAATGCAGCCTCTTGGTGAGGAGTTGAGACTTGAAACAGATGAATCAAATAGATCAGATAAAAGTGATTATGAAGAGGATGATGAAGATGAAAATCTACCTCATGATATGTCAAGTGTGTATATTTTTGAATTAATGGCTAATTTTGCTGATTGTTTATTTCTCAGCAGGATCTGCATCTAATCTCAGAGATCATGTACAAGTTGGTCATGGTGGGAATACTTCTCCTGGAATGCCATTCTATCCCTGAAAATCAATGAGTGTAAGTGATTTGTCTTTTCTATTAAATTGAACTAACACATAGTAAATAGGATTTTGCAACACATCTTCTATTCAGCTCTTCTTGCCTTTGCTTTTCACACACAAAAGCAGGCAGTGCTAGCTTGGGCAAAAACACTAGGTGCAACAAATGTTTCATCCCTGTATGGACTTCAGAAGACCTTTGCAAACATATTAAAGCTACTTGGAAACCCAGCAGAGCAGTTCACTGTGCCCTCTGGTAATACTTTTTATTTGAATGTTATCAGCAAGGCTATTGCAATGGTAGATAACTTGATCTGGATGTCAAAGCAAATACATATCTGATAGACTTTCTATTCTAGGATTTTTCAAATCCCCTCAGCTGCCTCACAATACAAGATGGACAAGGTCACATGTCACAGGTTCATCATGGACAGACAATGCTTGAAGAACTCCCTGAAGGGCTGGTCCCCCCATCTATTCATGTTAACTGTTATGCTCTTGCCCCACACGTACGATTTCCTTTTCTCTTGTATTGTCTACCATTATCCAACAGACACTTCGTGGACTACCAGTATGTTTACCTCTCCGATTTTCCCTTATGTTTTACTATACACATGTAATGGGAAACCGCCTTTCATCTCTTTTCGGCAGTTTACCCATGACTTGTCACGTGATTGCGATGCATCATGTCACGGACATCATTCTGTTTCCTCTGAAGGTTTCTCCTCATGTATGCCTTGTATGGCACGGACCAATCGTTTCCCTCTTCTATAACTAGCAGTGTACTATGATCGCAGTCCGTAGTCTGCAGCATTTACTTGTTACAGATTCATGTGTAGTATATAGTCCAGAGGGCGAAGATGGAATCCCCATCTTTCGTCCCCTTTGCAATTCGCTCTTCTCTTACTCACTCGTATCCACTTGTGAACGATCAGTATCGAGGAGCTCCGGACCAAGGGTTCTTGGACGTCTATCTAGCCAGTGAACCTTGAGCGACGTGGGTGCATCCTGGCTAGGGTTAGGGTTAGTATTTAGGCGCCGGTTCTGAAGGCGTTATGGTCTCCAACCGTAACATTAACCATGACATATATTTTGTCAATGAATTACTTCAGCAATCTTCAAAGCAATATTTTATTCCAAAAAAGTTTTTTCAGGCAAAACTAGGGCCCACCTCAGAGACAGAGGTGCTTGCTTTAGGGCATAAAGTATTTTGGACTGAAGTGAGTTATCTATAATGATTTCTCCTTTGAGCACTCACCCTAACCATTTAGGCACCCATTGTTACCACCTGCACTGCCTTATTCATCCTTTCCCAGCACTGCCATCCCTCATGTGACTCTGCACTGCCACAAGCTCCTGGGTTTCCCCAGAAACTGGTTACCTGACTCAGAGTGCTCACCCCAGTGCCCCAAAAAACCCTATACCCCCATTGCAAGCTCAAAAACATTTCACTTGATGGGCTTGTGTTGTTTCTTCTCTCACCCTTTTGCAGACATTTTCCTCTACCTATGAACATGTATAGCCATGTGATTTTCTTGTGTTTCCCTTCCCAAAATCCATTGGATGCTTTGCAGACACCTATTTATGTGTTGTATGTCTCTCTTTGTCCCTTATCTTGCTGACACTTTTACTTTTACCTGTGTACTATCAGGACCAAGCCTTCTGACTTGTTTTGACTCATTCCCATGTCATTGTGAGTCATCCTGACTCTGTGACATTTTTACCAGCCAATTGTAGTGGCCTCATTTGTTACTTATGTATCTCCCACAGATAGCACCCATGGGTCCCCTGCTGCTGCATAACCTCTTGGATCAGGAGTGTGTCACCATGCACACTGCCTGGTGGACCCTTGATGCATATTCTGCATACTTGTTACTTTGCTGACATTTCCTTTCTTGCTTACTCTGACTTCATGTATATAAGCTTGGGGATGAGGACAATGTGTCCTCATCTTTTATCTACTTGTGCAACTTTACAAGCTTACCTCTCTCACTCTTGCATGTTTGTGAGTCTACAGAGAGACTTCAAGTGTTTCAAAGCCACAGACCTCTCACTATCATCCAGAGTCTTAGCACCCATTGTGCACCTAAGTGAAGACTTCATCAAAGGCTTTGAGTTGTTCTGCTCTGCCCAAGACAGAGCATAACATTATCTTCTTGTGAGAACCTTGTATATTCATGGGCAACTGCACACAGGTTGGTTTTGCTGTTGATCTGGAACAAATCATTACTCCTGTTTCAACATTTTCACAGACATTTGAGGACATCACTAGCCACCCAACAGAGGTTGCAGTCAGTTTCACAGGTTAGTGAGACTATAATAATAAATACACATTAAATATATTTATATCAGAATCTTCTGCTCACCATACAAAGCTGATGCCAAACCCATTATGAGTGAAGTCAGGAGAGAAAATGGTGCTTACTGTTCCTCTTATAATTTTCATGAATGATGTTTCAAGAAATGTATCAAAGTAATGGAACAACCATCATGTTGTGTACATGTCAAATACACCATTGTCTCATGAAATGCTGGAAAAGGAGTTTTGTGTACAATTTGTGTGTTCATCACCCCATGCTGCTCCTCTAGAACTTGTGCAAGGAGTAAAAAAGTCTATACAGTAAACTATTTTATTTTATTTTACTGTGCTTTTATTGATTATGAGAAATCATAATAGAGAAGCAGCAGAGAGTGGTATTATTACCTGGGACTGCAAGTATGAAGAGGGAGTGATGGTTATTTCATATGACCATTTCCATGGTGGAGATAATCCAATGCAAGCAGAGGAATGCAGTCATGGAGGGCTCAAATGCAATTATTTCTGCCAGACATGCAAAGTTGGTGGCACAAATGTGGAAAAGAGGACTGATAAAGAATATACTGATCTTTTTACAGTAAGCAATATTATATATTGCAAGTACTATTCTGACATTTATGTTTTAGTGTGGTGAATTATAGACACCAGAGGAAACACTAGCTGAAATCAAGAAGCAAGTAAGACTGTCAATGCTGTCAGGGGATACTACAAAGATCAAAGCAGAAGTTAGCAAAACTGGCACACATGATGCTGTCACTGCTTTAATTATTGAACACCTCCTTGAGCTTGGAAAATGCTTAAGAAAATGCAAGACAGGAACAGCAGCTATTCCTAAGAATGAGGTTTGTACACAGCTCCAGCAAGAGCTTGATGCATTGCTTGGTGGTCAATTGCTTGATGACCATATTAACCCTCTTCTTGGTATGGTGGCCTCAACATTCACTAGGACACCCCCACTGAGATTCCTTACACTATTCTTCTTGGAGTTGTGAAGTACTTTTGAGGCCAGACAGTATACATTCTGAACAAGGCAAACTTTCTTGGCATTTTTCAAACCCATCTAGATTCTGTTGAGACAGGAGGACTTGGTGTTATGCCTATGTCTGGAGGTGGAGGCATAGACCTTCAATGCTAACCAACTCCTAGACTTCAGCAGTCAAGATGACTTAACATTGAAGGAAAGTGGACTTGGTGAATAATCTTAGCTCAACTGTGAACAGAGAGACAGAAGAGTACTTCCATAGCATTAAGGATGAGTATCAAGGTAGAATTGAGATGGGGATTTGTCCCCATCTGCTACAACTATATACAGTGGTTCAAAAAACTGTCCACATGTTTGCATGTTTTACATTAGTTATGACTAAACATGATAACCCCTAACCCTAGCCCTAGCCCATGAGTGTATGGAATGACATACTTACCCTTGGCTTTCTATTGGTCCATGAATCAAGTGATTTGGATAGAAATTGATAGAGTAGCAGCCATTTGGAAATGACATGTCATGTGGACAGTTGTTTGACTTAAAGTTTTGATTATATATATTGACCCTGGATGCTGCAATATCATTACATACATTCATCAAGGGTTCTATTATGTTACCTTTACATAATGAGTATGATCCAACATATATAAACCCCATCACCCTCTGCTCATTTTCTCATCATCACCATGAAATTCATTTCCACCTCTCAAAGACTAAACATTATCTCTTTTGCCTCTCTTGGCCTGTCTACTAGGAAGATTGCCTCACAGACTGGTCTAGGGAAGTCTACAGTATCCCAGGTTCTTCAGCAAATCCTTACTGGCAAGGTCAAAAATGCTGTTCAAGCCACTCATTTCATCAACTCTATTGTTGATAGTCCTGTTTCTTCTCAGACAGTGAGAAATACCCTCAAAGAAGCCTCATTGAAGGCTGTGGTGAAGAAAAAAAAGCCATTGCTTTCTACTGGTCATAAGAAGAAGAGGTTAGCCTTTGCTCTCAAGTATCAGCATTGAACTATGGAGGACTGGAAAGGAGTTATATGATCAGATGAGACCAAAATCAACAGGATTGGGTCAGATGGACAAGAGTATGTGTGGAAAAAGAAGGGTGAAGGCCTTATTTCCAGAGAGGTCAAAGGTATAGTCAAGTCTGAAGGAGATTTACTCATGGTTTGGGAATGTATAGGGTGGAATGGTGTTGGGGTCTTGAGTGAGGTTGAGGGAAGGATGGATGCTGAACAGTGTGTGGCCATTTTGAAGGCAAGGTTGCTTCAAAGCATGGAGAAATCTGGAATTTTAGAAGATGACATTATCTTTCAACAAGATAATGACTCCAAGCATACCTCTAGAAGAGCCCAGAAATGGTTTAAAGAGCAGGATATCAAGCTTCTAGACTGGCCTGCACAATCTTCAGGCCTTAACCCAATTGAACACACTTGACATCACCTCAAAAGATCTCTCTCAGGTTGTGAGAGTGCTCCTACAGAAATTCATTAATTGTAGGAAAGGGTAATAGTGGAGTGGGGGAAGATTTCTGTGGAAGAGTGTCAAAAATGGATAGGAAGCATGCCCAGAAGGGTTGAGGTAGTTATCAAGGCCAAAGGAGCTCATACCAAGTACTAGATATGTAGTTGGATTTTAGTAAAGTCAAAACTGTCCACATGACATGTCATTTTCAAATTGCTACTATTCCATCACTTCTTATCCAAATAACTTGATTCTTGGACCAATAGAAAGCCAGGAGTGGGTGCCTCATTCCATACACTCATAGTGTAGGGTTAGGGTTAGGTGTTATCATGTTGAGTCATAACTAATGTAAAACATGCAAATATGTGGACAGTTTTTTGAGCCACTGTATCTGACCAGACTTGTACCTAGAAATCCCTGGAGAAGACCTAGACTTGACAGTATTTCAGACTTACTCTTGTGTGGGTTCATTCACTCATCTTTCCTGAACACCTGTCATGACCATGTGACTCCACAGCACTTTCACTACCACTCTAGCTTGCCTCTGTTATTACTCTGTCAACTCTGCTCTCATAATATGCACTCCACTCTGCTTTCTCATGTACAGTGACTTCCAAAACTGTTGCAATGTTTAACCCTAATGCAGTGCATAAAGCACACTGCAATCACCTGTGGGAATTTCACTTATTCTTGGTGAGAAGAAATAAATTACATGCTCTTGGCTATGATTCACTCCCTGAGGTCATGTGATTCCATCCAATAGCTGTGGAGATATAGATATTTCAAAACAGTAGTATCATTGCAATGATTTTGCATCTTTTGATTTGAAAGATAAAATCAAAGGATATTTGATGTTGTTTGGTGATATAAACAAAGATACACACTTAAACAATATGTCTGAGTTCAAAAAGTTCCCACACTTCTTTATTTGCAACCACCATCATCATGTGATCCCTTTCTCCTACTCAAAAGGCATTCATTCTTTCTATGCTGGATGCAGGACAATCTGCACTCTATTGCCTCATCTACTGACATTCATGTCTCTACCATATCCAGACTTTGCTCCAAAGAGCATTCTACCCTTCAGAAGTCTGCTGGAGGTCATCCAACCAAGCTTTCCTCTGCCAATGTTCATCATGCTATTCATTTTATCTCTTCTGGCAAGGTAGAGAATGCTGTTCAAGTGATCAAAGCCCTTACAAATGTTGTCAATGAACCCATCTCTACCTCCACAGTGTGCTGGCACTTGAAGAAGACTGGAATGAAAGCTATAGTCAAGTCTAAACACCCTCTTCTCTTAGCCAAGCATCAAAAGGCCCACTTAGACTTTGCTTATGCCCATAAGGACTAGACTGTAGAAGACTGGAAGAAGGTTGTATGGTCTGATAAGACCAAGATCAATCATCTAGAGTCAGATGGATGCAAATGGGTGTGGAAAAAGCCAGGTGAAAGGTTAAATAACAGGTTGGTGCAAGAGACTGTCAAGTTTGGGGGAGGTTCTGTGATGATTTGGGGGTGTATGACTTGGAAGAGAGTTGGCTATGCTACCAAGATTGATGGTAGGATGGATGGAGATCTTTATCTTTAGATTTTGAAGAATGAACTGTTGAATTCTTTGCAGTTCTATGATCTTAATCCTTCTGACATCATCTTTCAGCAGGACAATGACCTCAAGCATACTTGTAGGATTGTCAAGACATGGCTGGAGGAGCAGGATTTCAGGACTATGGTGCAGCCTGCACAGTCTCCTGACTTAAACCCCATTGAACATCTCTGGGGTTACCTTAAAAGAAGGCTAGCAGATCATGAACACCCTTCTAATGGGATTCATGAGTTATGGAATAGGATTCAAGAGGATTGGAAGGGGATAGCAGTGGAGGAGTGTTAGAAGCTAATTGAGAGCATGCCTAGAAGGGTTGAGGCTGTCCTCAAGGCAAAAGGAGCCTATATCAAGTACTAATATACCTTGAATATCAAAAGATGAAAAACTGTTGCAATGATATTACTGTTTTGAAATATGTATATCTCCACAGCTATTGAATGGAATCACATGACCTCAGGGAGTGAATCATAGCCAAGGACATGTAGTTTATTTCTTCTTGCCAAGACTAAGTGAAATTCCCACAAGTGACTACAGTGTGCTTTGTGCACTATGTTAGGGTTAAACATTGCAATGGTTTTGGAAGTCACTGTATGTCCTCCATTTAGTATCTTTGTAATACTTTTACTTCCAGCCATTCCATTAAACCTCTTCATTCTACTACTACTCTCTATTAAGACTACCCTTTGATCTGCTTACAACTTAGGTACTAACCTCAGTTCATCCTCTGTGCTTGTACTATGTATTTCCAATATGACCTCCTTTTTTACAGTACTCCTCTACTACTATGACCTCTGCTATCATGTTACCCTTACCTTTGCTTGTCATATATAAGCTCTTGTACTCTGAGAGATTATCCCTCAATTTGAATATTGACTTCAATTCTCCTCCTTTACCTCCTTTGAGCTTTCTTTGCTCTCTCTAAGATCTCTAGTCTACATCAGACCTCTGACTAGCTAGTTACACCTTTCACTTCAGCCCCTCAACCTCTGAGGGCCAGAATATTGCAAGAGAACAGTACATAAGCTGAGTCTAATGCCCTCCCCATCTGTACCTTGACCTATGTAGGTCACCCCTTGCTCACTTCATTACCCTCTGGAGATCCATTTGTAACAACAACCAAACTCTATCTCATCATGACAATGACAACTCACCTTCACTCCTGCACCACAGAGGCAGCTGCATCTTTATTAGCATCTGCCTTTGCATCCAGCTCAGCAGCTGAGCTTCATAGACAAGCTGCAATTAACACTGTAATCAACACTAGATGCAGAGCAGCAGCAGCAGCAAACACCTTTAGAAGTTCACCAGTAGAATTGTAGCTTTCTATGCACTGATCACCCCCACCAAACTGTCTTCCTGGAAGTCTTAGCTTCCAACCCACTCATACCATCAGAACACGTCTGGCAATGATCCTGAAGATGATTCCAGAGATAACTTAGGGAGTGACAACAATGAAGAGAATGACCCATTAGTCAATGCCCAAGAGGGTGATGAAGAATTAGACCCCAGACTGGTTGTCTTTGGCAACCTGGCATTTGCCATCAAGAATCTTGCTAGGGTTTCCAATCAAAATGAACCTTTGTCCTTCAGGGTGAAGGTCAGGGAACCCAATACATTCAATAGTACTAACCCAAAGAACTCCAGACCTTCCTGGTCCAATGCAAGCTCAACTTCCAGGACTGGCCTTGTGCTTTTCTTACAAACCATGCCAAAGTTACCTATGTGTAGTCTTACCTGAAGGGCATGGCCCTTGAATGGTTTGAGCTGGACTTGCTCACAAAAGACAATCCCAATTACCAGCCACTATGGATGGACTCTTGGAAAGAGTTCATCATTAAGCTCCAAACAATCTTCAGCCCCTATGATCCAGTTGCTGACACTGAAAGTCAGCTCAGCCATCTTCAAATGAAGGAGACCCAACAAATGAACAAGTATGTGGTTGAGTTTAACAGAATTGTGTCCCAGGTACATGACTACAGTGATGGTGCTCTGCACCATCATTTCTACTCTGGAGTGCCAGACTGAATTAAGGATGACATATGTCAAATTGGCAAACCTTAGCTGCTGGGTGATCTTTGTCACCTGGCCCAAGAAATCAATGCCTACTATTGGAAGTGCAAAGAGGAGACTCAGTGCATTAACAGGACCCAATCATCCTCAGGCTCAACTAACAATACTGTAAGTCCTTCAACTTAGGGGACAACAAGTCTAACAAGATTGATCAAGACAAGGTCAAACCCAACAACTCCAGCTCTAATCAGCTCACATCTAAGCCCTCTAATGCAAACAAGACTAGTATCCCTAAGCTGGACTTAGACAATAAGTTAGGCAAAGACAATAAGCTAACTGTGAAAAAGCACAAGTGACACCATCATAACAAGCTCTGCATGTTTTGTGGTGACAATGGCCACTTCACTAAGAACTGTTAAGCCTTGATGAATTGACAAGGTTGACACCTTCAAAACTGGCACTTAATCCTAACCCTAACCCTAAGGTCCCAGACCTTTACTATGGGTCTAGCAGTATAGTGATCCTTTTGTGGCAAAACTCTTGGTCCAGAGGCCTTCTCTTGGTTCTAAGTCCTCAGTTGGTACAAAAGGATGGAGATTGCATGAATTGCAAAGGAGATGAAAGATGGGGATTCCATCTTCTGCTTACTCTCTAAATACTACATGAGAACTGTGTATGTAGGCTTGCTGTTGCTGTGATAATGGTACAGATACTAAGGGTAATAGTATCAAGTCAGTCCACATAATAACTACATGTCTGTTGGATGATAAATGAGGAAATAAGTCAATGCATAGAGACATGTCATGAGAGTCATGTGATCATGAAGGACAGGGGTCAATCACTGGAAAATTGGTGAAGGGTGATTGTCTAGTACATCAGTAGTCATAAGTTAAAAGAGAAATAGAAATACAACACACTAAGAGCATAGTCCACAAAGTTTCTGTTGGATGATAATTGAAACATCAAGAGCAAAGAAAAGGGGAAATCAGTGAAGGCATAACATCACCCCCCTCTCTAAGACTGATCAGCCTGAGCAGTTGCTTGCCCTCTGCACCTGGTGAAAGGCATTCTGGGCTCCCAATATGGCCTGGTTTTATCATGTTCCCATTGCTAGTGCCTGAGTCTATTGCAGTTAAAACACCTATAGGAATACAGGATGTGCCCAATGAGGACATCCTTCTTTTCAGAAAGATAGTACTGCAGGTTTGGAGTGACCAGGATGGGAATAAAGGCAGCATTAGGCAAGGGGGAAATGGTAGCCATGGCATTATAGAGGTGCCAGTCCAGTCTGTTTGTTTTGACTGCCATAAAGAATTTGGACCAGATGGACCAGTTGTTATTGGTGAACTGCTGGATGCAGTCAACTAGAGCAGAGGTGGCCCAGACATACTCCACCTCATGGAGCCAGCACCCAGGGACAGGGGTGATATCAGTGAGAGGGGCTTGCTCAGCACTGGCATGTGTGGTCTCTAGAGCAGATGGGCAAGAGGGGGATGGGCACTGTCTGGTGGTGGATGTGGAGGCAGGTCATACAGGAGCAGGGTGAGAGGATTGGCACAAAGCTAAGCATCATGCAAACAATCTAGAACCTTAGCCACATGAATGTCATGCTTGGCTTGGGTGCAAGAAAAAATAAGAATATTATCTAGGTAAACAACACAAAAAATATCTAAATAATCATGAAGAGTATCTTGAATAAAAGCTTGGAATATGGCAGGTGTGTTAGTAAGTCCATAATGGGTAACTAAATGTTCAAAAAGTCTGGGGGATACAAAATGCTGTTTTCCACTTGTCACCTTTTCTGGTGTGGATGTGGCTGTAGGCAGATTTCAAATCAATAACAGAAAAGACTTTACAACCTTGAACACAATCCAGGAGGTCTGAAATGAGTGGAAGGGGGTATCTGTTCTTCTTGGTGATAGCATTGAGTCTGCAAAAATCTACATAAAGGTGTAGTTCTCCAGTCTTCTTTCAAATGAATAAAACTAGGGCAGCTGCTGAGGATGTCAAGCATTGAATGTGACCACATTTTAGATTTGTTGATAGGTGTTCTGTGAGCATGTCTTGCTCTACTGGTGTGAGATGATATAGGGGCCCAAAGGGTGGTACCTTCCCTTCTTCAAGCTCAATATTGACACCATAGGGGCAATGTGGAGGGAGTTTGTTAAACTCAGATGGGGAGAAGACTGTGTCTGCCCACAGCATGAGCTTCTTGGGGATGGACTGTAGGTGGTTCATGAGGTTTGCAGAGAGTGGAGGTGAATCTTCAAGTGGGTCAAGACCACCCAGATCCTCAAATGAGGTGGTGGTAGTGCTGATGTGCTTGGAGTGCATGAATGGTGTGAATTGTAGTAGGCACACAGCTTCCAAGTTGTTAGCACACTTTTGAAAGCAGTGTAGGTTAAGTATTTGTATATTTAGTGTGGGCAAGGAGGGGGGCGATGACAAATGACCAGAGCCAGTCTGTTGCACAAAGGGTGAGAGCATGGGAACAGAAGAGTCTGTGTAAGCATCAGAGGCTGATGAGAGAGTGGGGGGCATGCTAGAGATGTCCACAGACAAGTTTGAGTCAGGCACATGTTGTGCAAGCCAAAGGGAGGGGAGAGGGGAAGAGCTGAATAGACCAAGGCCTAAGTCAACAGAAGTAGTGGAATGGAGGGTGGAATGAGAGAGGTCACACACAAGACCATAGCCATGTGCAGTGACAAAGGAGGGTGAGGCTGCATCAAATCTGCAGCAGTTGAGGAAAAGGGACATGTTGTTCCAGTTAATGTTGGGGTTATGTTGACAGATCCAGGATAACAGGGTATCTGACAGATATAACAGCCAGTGGCCATGTTTCAGAGTGGGTCTCAACTGTAATGTTAGTGATAATATCATGGGTGATTAGCCCAGATGCAATTGGACAGTTGCCAACTGCCATGATAGGTATGGGGATGTCCTTGAGACATCACAGAAGTGCATGCCACATGGTGAAATGCTCCAAAATGCATGACATTGTAGCACCACAGTTCACCAGAGTGTGGGTGACTATGGGTCTACAACTTGGAAACAAAAGTCTAATAGAAATAAAGAAATGAGAGGGTGAGTGAAGGAGTGTACCTGATGCAAATATATAGTGTGGAGAGGGTCTATCACAAAGGGTATATTTGTCCATTGTGAAGCAGACATGAGTGAGCTCCAGGTCTGTTGTAGCAACAGTGCAATGTGTCCCATCATCAACTGGAGACCTTGAGACAGGAGAGTCCCCAGTTAGGCTTTTTTCAAGGACAATGTTGTTGTCTTCTTATCCCTGTAGTATTTCTTGGCTGTGTCAGACATGTTGGGGCATGCCTCTATAGAGTGTTTACCTCTGCAATGCATGTATAGTTTATTTGTATGGTGATGCTCACACTTGACCTGTGTGAGTGGTCTGTGTTTGGTCTTGGTGACATCAATTGCCATTGGTTCCTCTGGTGGCAGTGCAAACATTGATGGAATGATGGCAGTGGCAGTATGTGGGGTTGGAGGAGCCTGTCTTGAGTGAAAACAGTTAGTATTTTTTGTTGCATCACCAGGCTTGGCATGATGCTTGTCCAGTTCATTTTCATGAATAGTGCTATCAATTTCAATGCAGATCTTTATGAATTCATCAAATTTGGTTGGTTTTGGATGCACTGTGATTAGTAGATTGCATACTTAGTCCTTGAGACCTTCTCTGAATGCAGCAATCTTGGACTTATTGGTCCAATCTAAGTAGAATACCAGCTCATGGAAGTGTGAGGTATATGTGGCACAGGGGCTGGTTTGACAAAGCATCTTGATCTTGTGATATGCAGTGGACTCAAGATGCAAGTCACCAAAGTACCTGCAAAAGTCATCAATGAACACATCAAAATCATCAAGTAGATCTGGGATTGAGATATGGATGGCCTGGTATCATGATTTAGGGTTGCTGTCTGCAAGATAGAGGAAGAGAAACAAGAACTTTTTGAAGTCCATTGTTATCTGTCTACACTGTAGATAAAGGTTGTTAGTTATTTCATCCAGGAAAGTTTTGACATCAGAAGCTTTTCCTGTGAATTGGTGTGGTTCCTTGACACAGATGGAACCTGATGGACCTGCAGGAGCTGAGGCTGCTGGTTGAGCTGTAGAGGGAGGTTGTGTGGATAGAGTGTTGATCTAGGCTGTGAGTGTCCACATGGTGGCTGTAATGGCTGCCTGCAAGTGATTAGTGGACTGAACCCAAGTACCAAATGCATTGAGCATTTTAGCCATGGCTTTTTGCCACAATTGAGTAGGTTGCACACCAGTAGGAGACTGTGTGCTGGCATTCTGCAGCTGTGACTGCTGTTGGGCATTGTTCAAGCTGTCACCCCAGGGATCCATAGGTGATGTTAATTATTAGTAATAGAGTGCTGGGAGGGCAATGCTTGAGTTGAAATGAAGAGAGATATGATTGATCAAGAGAAAGGTTTAACCCACAGGAGAGTTAGAGAATCCAGCTGGAATCTTGATGTTTTGAGATAGTTTTAAACTGTAATGGGCAAGGTGGAATGTCAGGCATGACCAAGTTACCAAAAGAGTGAGATCAGAGGAAAGTAGATGATAGAGCCTGAGTACTGGCATTGAAACTACAAGAAGACCAATACATTGCTATATGTGGCATACTGCATGCTTAGGTAAGGCACTATGTAGTTTTTAATCTAAGTATTGGTACAGAGCATCCACTTGAATACAACAGTATAGTAGCTATGATAAGTGTTCATTAATGAAAAGAATGAAAGAGTAGAGTATACTATGAAAGAGTCCATTAAAATGAGTGTGAGGGATGGTGTTGGCCATGACCCTTACACAAGCTCCAAGTACAACCCAATATCTATTCAGAATCACTCATTTTTATTCAGATTCATTTGGACTAGCTAAGTACAATCATCTGATATTTTCTATTTTTCTATTTGTCACCCTGTATTGTTTCAAGGGGAGTGTTGGAGTGAAACAACTCCTATCTACAGTTGACTTAGGTGTGTGAACATGTGGGTTACATAAGCATGTAAACACACATACACTGGTATGTTTTTACCTAGTCCCTCAGTAGCTTGCAGCATACTGAGGTTACCTGCAGTTTCCTTCCACTCTTTCCAGGCTAGACCCTCCACTGCAGACCACTACCTTTCTACAGTGGCTCAAAAAACTGTCTGCATGTTTGCATGTTTTACATTATCTATGACCAAATGCAATATCCCCTAACCCTAGCCTTAACCCATGAGTGTATGGAATAACATACTTACTCTTGGCTTTCTATTGGTCCAAGAACCAACTGATGTGGATAAGAACTGATAGAATAGCAGCCATTTGAAAATGACATGTCATGCAGACAGTTTTTTGACTTTACAAAAATCCAACTATCTAGTACTTGGTATGAGCTCCTTTGGCCTTGATAACTGCCTCAACCCTTCTAGGCATGCTTCCTATCCATTTTTGACACTCTTCCACAGAAATCTTCCCCCACTCCACTACCACCCTTTCCCACAATTGATGAACTCCTGTAGGAGCACTCTCATAACCAGAGAGAGTTTTTTTGAGGTGATTCCAAGTGTGTTCAATTGGGTTGAGGTGTGGAGATTGTGCAGGCCAGTCTAGAAGCTTGATATCTTGCTCTTCAAACCATTTCTGGGCTCTTCTAGAGGTATGCTTGGAGTCATTATCTTGTTGAAAGATAATGCCATCTTCTTGAATTCCAGATTCCTCCATGCTTTGAAGCAACCCTTGCTCCAAAATGGCCACATACTGTTCAGCATCCATGCTTTCCTCAACCTCACTCAAGGCCCCAACACCATTCCACCCTATACATCCCCAAACCATCAGTGAACCTCCTCCAAACTTGACTGTACCTTTGACCTCTCTGGAAATAAGGCCTTCACCCTTCTTTTTCCACACATACTCTTGTCCATCTGACCCAATCCTGTTTATTTTGGTCTCATCTGACCATATAACTCTTTTCCAGTCCTCCACAATCCAATGCTGATACTTGAGAGCAAAGGCTAACCTCTTCTTCTTGTGACCAGTAGAAAGCAATGGCTTTTTTTTCTTCACCACAGCCTTCAATGAGGCTTCTTTGAGGGTATTCCTCACTGTCTGAGAAGAAACAGGACTATCAACAATAGAGTTGATGAAATGAGTGGCTTGAACAGCATTTTTGACCTTGCCAGTAAGGATTTGCTGGACAATGGCCCTTTTGTTGATGGAGAAAAGCTTGGAAGGGCAACCACCATGAAGCCTAGACCTCTCTGGTTGGATTTCCTGAAGAACCTGGAATACTGTAGACTTCCCTAGACCAGTCTGTGAGGCAATCTTCCTAGTAGACAGGCCAAGAGAGGCAAGAGAGATGATATTTTGTCTTTGAGAGGTGGAAATGGATTTCATGATGATGATGAGAAAATGAGCAGAGGGTGATGGGGTTTATATATGTTGGATCATACTCATTACATAAAGGTAACATAATAGAACCCTTGATGGATGTATGTAATGATATCACAGCATGCCAGGGTCAATATATATAATCAAAACTTTAAGTCAAACAACTGTCTGCATGACATGTCATTTCCAAATGGCTGCTACTCTATCAATTCCTATCCAAATCACTTGATTCATGGACCAATAGAAAGCCAAGAGTAAGTATGTCATTCCATACACTCATGGGCTAGGGCTAGGGTTAGGGGTTATCATGTTTAGTCATAACTAATGTAAAACATGCAAACATGTGGACAGTTTTTTGAGCCACTGTATATGGTTCTATTGCTCACAGTTGTATGCATGCAGTGCATTTATTTCTTAATTATGAACTGATCATACCACACTAGATTGAATGCTGTATTGATAAATGGGCTGATGGCAACAAGATGAACATACCATTCACAGAACAGGCATACAAGGAAGTCTATACCAAGCATGTTAATCACCTTAAGCAGTTTCATGCAAGATCTGAAGCCCATGGAATTCTACCTGCCATGCTCAAAAAATTGGATGAAAACAGATAGTATGTGTCACATTTTTGTACCAATAATTACTGACTTGTGCTTGCAGCTTACATGTGAAGATAGCTCTGGATGTTGAAGATCCTCTACAGGAAGGCTTAGGTAATAATCCCATTAATGTGGTAATCCAAGAGTTTGAGGAGTGTAATGGTAATCAAAGTGGGGAGGACATGTAAGGTGTTTTCAATGTCTAGCCCAATATGTTTAGATATTAGAATACATTCTGAATCAACTGGATGTTATTCAAGTGCATTGATAATAGTGTGAGGTGAGCAAAGATACACATATGCAACATGAATGCTATTATATCAATGCTTTCATACAAGTAGCTACATGGTCAAATGGATGGACTGCATGGTACATAGAAACATCAAGTACTATTAAATTGTAATTAAAATGGGGCATGCAAGATGGGTCATTGTTCATGATCTAGTATGATAATGGGATGGATGCTGATTTACCAAATAAGTTCCTTATGAATCACCTTATGCCATCCAATTGTAACTTTATCATAGGCAGGAACAGCAGGATGCAATATGGTTTCAGGATAAAGCTTCATGTTGGCTTGTAGGCATGCAGTGAAGAAGCTAAGTGCAATTGTACCCTAAGTTAAATGAACAGAGAGAAAGGAATGGACTGATGATCCAAGACATTTCTTATGAGTGTCAGATATTGCCTCTCTTGATGCATCCACTCTGATGTCTGAAAGGAGGTGATCAACACAATCTCAAAATTTAGTGGAAACCCAGGTCCAGATAGTTACATATATCTCATTCCACTTGTGTCACACTTTCATCCTCATTGGTCATGGTGGATTTCCTCCTCTTTGTGGATGCAGTAGCTGCACCCTTGTCAACAAGTTCATTGAATGTCAGAAGGGAATTCTGCTACATTTTTCAGTTAATTTTGATAGGCAAGTAACATTCCACTCACCAAAAAAGCAAATCATGCCCAGTGATTTGTTGTAGTCTCATAGTGACTAGTTGGTGCCAAAGACTTTGAAAGCTGTGAGATGTGTGTCTTGAATTTGATGCTTGCTATCAACTTCAAGAAACATAATCAATAGAAGGCTGTTATGTTTCAGGAATACTAACACACTTTCTATTTCATGCCAGACCTCTGTTGTGTGAGAATTTCTTTGATGAGACTATTGATAGTGTACATTATTTCTGGGTCTTCAACTGCTTCCAAAGGAATCTTAAACATTGACAAGTTCTTCAATGCAAAGGCCTCAATGTGTGATCTGTTATACATACATATGTATGACTTACTAAAATATTCTCCAGGAGACTGTCACTGTGTGCAGTTAAGTTCAGTGACAATAGACAAGCTTGAAGACAGTCTTTCAAAATGTCCTAAACTTTACAATGAGAACTGGAGGATCAGGCCATATGTCAAATAATCACATACCTTGAATGTGTCCAAGCTAATAAAAACTTCCACATCCAACTTTTTCCTCTCCTGATATTGAGCCAAGAGTGTACCCTGAATGGTCAGTAAAATTTCAGTGTTCTCAAGCTGGCAAGGGTGTTGGAATTCATGGGCTGGGGTGATCAGGTGACCTTGATGGATGGATGGGTGTGAACCAGGTCCAAATGCAATGCTGGTACATGGTACAACTATGAATTATTTATCTGTAGGTAGATATTTAATATATCAAAAATAAATTACTGTCAATCATACATCTTGTGAGTTTGACACATTGCAACTAAATATTCTGACAAAGGGTGGCATGAATATGTATATGAATTACATGGAGTTAATGAGACATACCATTACATATGAATCTAGTGATCCTTCTGGAAGACCCAGATCCTAACATATGCAAGTAGCATGTTGCTTATGCTGTTTAAGCTTGAAGACCCAGCTACCTCATCTTCCATTGAATTGGAGCATGCTTAACAATGTGAAGAAGTGATTCAAGTGTCTCTGGAGGTGTGATAAGAGATCTGAGACTGCAGTTCACAATCCAAGTTGGTTTCATTAGGCAAGTTGTGAAAAAAGTCATTTTCTTCCTTCACACATTCAAGCCCAAGATCAAGTTGAAAATGCTGTAAAAGACTCATGGTCAGCTTGACAGAGGACAGAGCAAACAAGCACAATTGCTGTCCAGATATACATACAGTGACTCCAAAAACCCTTTCCATAACTAACCCTAAGGTAGTGCATGAAGTGCACCACCAAACACATGGACATTGATGCTAGGCTTTGGTGGAGTTATAAGTAGTACATATTCTTGGCTACAATATTGCCCCCTAAGTCATGTGATTTCATTCACACAGTCAAGAGATATGGGCATTTTAAAACAGCAAGTCCATGGAAAGAGTTTTTTCACTTTTGAATTGGTAACTAGGATCTTATTGAAAACATTCTATAATTGCCATTGTTTGTTGATACAAACAAAGATACACATGTAAACAATATGTCTGAGTTTAAAAAAGTTCACACACTTCTTGTTTTCAACCACCATCATAGTCAGATCCCTCTCTTTTACTCAACAAAACATCATTTTCTCTTTGGTTGAGTCTGGCCATTCTGGTGAAGCTATTGTCAATCAAGTTGGTGTCAGCCCCTCTGCTATATCCAAACTTCACTCTAAAAAGTGTTCTACCCTTTCCAAGGCCATTGAAGGGCATCCTTCCAAGCTTTGTTCTGCCAATATATCACCTCTGGCAAAGCTGAAAATGTAGTTCAAGTCACCAAAGTGCTTGTCAATATCATTGACCAGCCTCTCTCTGCCAATACTATTCATCTTCATTTGAAGAAATCTGGTATAAGGGCTGTAGTCAAGACCAAATGTCCTATTCTCCCTGCTAGACATTGCAAGGCTTGCTTGGATTTTGCTTATACCCACAAGAACTGGACTATAGATGACTGAAAGAGGGTTGTATGGTCTGATGAGATCAAAATCAATTGCCTAGGGTTAGATGAACACAAGTGGGCTTGGAAAAAGGCAGGTGAGGGGCTTAATGATAGGCTGGTACAGGGAACTCTCAAGTTTGGAGGGGGTTCCTTGATGATGTGGGGTTGTATGACTTGGGAGAGTGTTGGCTATGCTGCCAAGATTGATGGTAGGATGGATGGGGACCTTTACCTTCAGATTTTGAAGAATGAGCTTCAACAAACATTGGAGCATTATGGCCTCAATCCATCTAATATCATCTTTCAGCAAGACAATGATCCCAAGCATACTTGCAAAAAGGTTAGAGATTGGCTAGAAAGGTAGGGGTTTGGGACCATGGTATGGCCTGCACAATCCCCTGACCTTAACCCCATTGGACATCTCTGGGGTTACCTGAAAAGAAGACTTGCAAGGCATGAAAACCCCCCTAATGAGATTCATGAGCTATAAGAGAGAGTTCAGGTGGAGTAGGAGGGGATATCAGTGGAGGAGTGTCAGAAACTGATTGAGAGTATGCCTAGAAGGGTTCAGGCAGTGCTTAGAGCAAAAAGTGGATATACCAAGTACTGATAATATCCAAATACTCTTGTAAATTCAAAAGTGAAAAAACCCTTTTCATGAACTTGCTGTTTTAAAATGCCCATATCTCTGGACTGTGTGAATTAAATCACATGACTTAGGGGGCAATATTATAGCCAGGAGTATGTACTACTTATAACTCCACCAAAGCTTAGCATCAATTTTCATGTGTTTGGCAATGTGCTTCATGCACTGCTATTAGGGTTAGTTATGAAAAGGGTTTTTGGAGTCACTGTATGTGGCTGTTGATAGTGCATTGTAGAATGTAAATTAGGCAGAGAAGTAGTGGGAGTAAAGGTGGGGGATAGCACTGAGATAGGATTTGGAGGTATAAAGGGTGGAACAGAGAAGGTGGGCATCTCTTATTGATGGCTTTAGATCACCTGAGTGTTTCCAATCACTGTGGCCTTTCCTTTTTCCTTTCCCTTTCCTTTCCTCTTAGAGCCCCTTTTTGCTCCATCAAATGCAGGTGCCTGTACAGGCTTCTCTGGAGTGATGTTGGGTTCACTGTCTTCTGTAACTTTCTTTGCATGTACAGCTTTTGCTGCATTGAGACATATGATTTCATGGTCAGTGATCAATGAAACATTTAATTGGCTGTGGAGGGATGGTGGGATCACAGCAGCCAGATGCTGGTAATTGTGGAGTGCATGTGTGTTCAGAAGGAAAGCATTGATGGGTGAGTGGCTGACAAGGTCTTTTGTTCCTGTTATTACTAAGTGTTCCTGTGGTTCTGCAACCTGTTTTACTGCATTACATGCAGAAGTGGAGCAATCATGCTGAACATTAACAGTACACAAGACATCCTTTAAAGCTGTCAGCAAAAATTTAAAAGAAGAGCATTGTTATCACCATTGATAAAACAACAATTTTAATATCTGGGATTGTGAACTTCATGCAAGGCACATGAAGTTGTGGATGAATCTGAGGAAGAAAATCAAGCTTGCTGATTGCTATATGAGATGCTATATTTGGATGCTTATGAGGAGAAAGGATCTCAACAACTTTATCAACACAAGGTTGGTTGCCATGTTGGAAAATAACATAGCTTCCTAGGTCTGACCTGTCCCATTCACTGTAACAAAGGAATTGACCTTGTAGAAGAGGTCCTTTGATAAGTTTTCATTTGAGGTGGACAGAACAACTTTTGCAGACAGAGTTGTCTGCCATTCCACTGGGGGAATAAATTTTCTGCTCTTGCTCTCAATAGTACTGGTTGAAAGATGGGTTGCACCTTGGAAAGGAATATAAAAATTATTCAATACAAATAAACAATAGGTTTATCAATAGATTTTGGCTCAGTAGTGGACAGACCAATGAGATGCTGTTGTTTAGAATTTTTGTCCATGTATTCCAAAACACCATCCCCTGCCTTTACCCACTGCATAGTTGTGGGATTCATCCAGTATCCTCCTGTAACAATGTGCTTGACAGCATCATGTTCAGAAATTTTGTGACAGATATCTCAGCTAGATGCCTGGTGATTGCTGAATACAGATGCTAGTTGAAAGACATGATTGAAAGACTCATATCTCTCTGTGGAGAAAAGAATTGCAGGACCAAATCACCTGATGAACATCAGAAGATAAAGGAGAAAATGAAACTTTGCTTTGGTGAGCAAAATACTTGGTGCACATTGTGCAGAGAGAGGTAGGAAGTCCTCAATTGTATGTGATAGAGTTGCCTTAGTAGAGTTGCCCTCAGTCTATATTCATCAGATCAAACATAATCACTTACAAGGTAAGTTTCAGTGTTCTCAATAGTAGTATGCCAGAGGAGGTAAACAAGCTTTCCAATGGTGCTCCAGCCATAAAGGACAGTCTGTGGAGCAAGGTCATATATTAAGTAAGACATAACCTGTGCAAGGCTCTTGAAATGGCATCCAATCAAGCTTCTCTTAGAGCAGACAATATAGTCAGCCCCAAGAGTTGTGGAGCCAAGTGTTAAGCCATTTCCTGTCTTACCATTTTACTATGACACATTTCCACTTTCACACCCACTTTCCTGACAAATTATCCATAGACTCTTTGAGAACATTCTATTACCTTCCACTCCATGCTACATCAAAATGACATCATACTTACTCTTCTCTCCATTATACTAATATCAGGAATGTACTTATCTGTCTTTACTCCATTGCCACAGTATGGAGGTTCTAACATAGACACCCCTCCACACTTTGTTGAATACCACCCTCCAAAATGTATACAGTGGCTCAAAAAACTGTCCACATGTTTGCATGTTTTACATTAGTTATGACTCAACATGATAACACCTAACCCTAACCCTACACTATGAGTGTATGGAATGAGGTACCCACTCCTGGCTTTCTATTGGTCCAAGAATCAAGTTATTTGGATAAGAAGTGATGGAATAGTAGCAATTTGAAAATGACATGTCATGTGGACAGTTTTGACTTTACTAAAATCCAACTACATATCTAGTACTTGGTATGAGCTCCTTTGGCCTTGATAACTACCTCAACCCTTCTGGGCATGCTTCCTATCCATTTTTGACACTCTTTCACAGAAATCTTCCCCCACTCCACTATTACCCTTTCCTACAATTAATGAATTTCTGTAGGAGCACTCTCACAACCTGAGAGAGATCTTTTGAGGTGATGTCAAGTGTGTTCAATTGGGTTAAGGCCTGAAGATTGTGCAGGCCAGTCTAGAAGCTTGATATCCTGCTCTTTAAACCATTTCTGGGCTCTTCTAGAGGTATGCTTGGAGTCATTATCTTGTTGAAAGATAATGTCATCTTCTAAAATTCCAGATTTCTCCATGCTTTGAAGCAACCTTGCCTTCAAAATGGCCACACACTGTTCAGCATCCATCCTTCCCTCAACCTCACTCAAGACCCCAACACCATTCCACCCTATACATTCCCAAACCATGAGTAAATCTCCTTCAAACTTGACTATACCTTTGACCTCTGTGAAAATAAGTGTCACAACCATGTCCAGCTGACAGTTATCAAGTCCAGATGATAGATCTTATCCCCAGCTAGTATGTTGTATCTCCAGCTGGTCTATTGTGTCCCTGGTCTACTTGACCTTACAAGTACTCTACTACATGTGGCAGTGCACATCATCAGTGCACTTCTGTCACTGCACACAGTATCCAGCCATTGTACATTTCCTTATCCTGGACTAGTCTTTGTTATCTTTATTCTTAAACTTTCATTTGTCTTATTTATCTCTTAGTAATTTCTTACTGTACTTCTTAGCCTGGTTTACTGGACTGTGCTTTGCTGTGCTTAACTTGTAGTATTAAAGCTGTAGACACTTTGTTCAGTAGACTTCAGTCTGAAATCAAATTAGTCTCTTCTCCTGATTGTACCCCTGGACTGGGACCCATGCAAGGAGGCAATGCTCTGTCTCCAAGTTGTTGAACTCAAGCAGTCCTAATCTGTTCCTTGACTACTCTACCTATGCTATTTGACCAAACTCACATCTGGAAATCTCTGGAGAAGACCTGGACTTGATGACAAGCCTTTTACCCTTTTTTTTCCACACATACTTTTGTCCATCTGACCTGATATTGTTGATTTTTATTTCATCTGACCATATAACACTCTTCCATTCCTCCACAATTCAATGCTGATACTTGAGAGCAAACACTAACCTTTTTTTCTTGTAACCAGTTGAAGCAATGGCTTTTTCTTCTTCACCACAGCCTTCAATGAGGCTGTTTGAGGGTATTCCTCATTGTCTGAGGAGAAACAGGACTATCAATAATAGAGTTGATGAAATAAGTGGCTTGAACAGCATTTTTGGCCTTGCCAGTAAGGATTTGCTGAACAATAGCTCCTTTGTTGGTGGAGGAAAGCTTGGAAGAGTGATCACCATGAAGCCTAGGCCTCTCTGGTTGGATTTCCTGAAGAATCTTGGATACTATAGACTTCCCTAGACCAGTCTGTGAGGCAATCTTCCTAGTAAATAGGTCAAGAGAGGTAAGAGAGATGATGTTTTGTCTTTGAGAGGTGAAAATGGATTTCATGGTACAGTCAACTCCCTTATAACCTATACCCTAGATAACCCATACTCCCTTAAAACACCTACATTTTTCCATTTCCCAAGTTTATATGCAGGAGATTTTGTAAAAATACACAATACCCCATAACCCATACTTTTCCCTGGATAATGCTGAAGCTATACTAAATTAGGAAATTTCAATTACATAATCACTTCTTTTGTGTTCCAAGATGGCAGGTCAGACCCAAAATATTAACACTTCATTGCTATGAAACCCATCAACATTCTAAAAATGGCTTACAGCAGCTTCAAAATCAAATAGAAGAGTGGAAATCACAGCTTGAGGCCAAGTTGAAGGCCAATCAGCCTATATCAGACATTGACTCAGAGTGGTTGGACAATACTGGAAATTTGGTGGATGAAGAATGTATTATTGATGCATTGGACAATGCATCTGATTATGAAAGAGGACTCAAGAGGATGGGCCTACAGGACAAGCTATTGTACAAAAGCTGAAGGTGCTTGCTGGAAGTGCTGCCACTGCTCCTTCAAAGAAGTGCAAGCATATGGTTTTCAAATTTTCAGTGGCTTAAATTCATGGTATACTAAGTTTGTAATTTTCTGCAGGTCCCACATCACCCACAGACATGTCTAGTAATCAAAAAAATCCTGTGCCACAACCCAAATTTCAGAAGAAAGAAAATGCTACACTTGAACAAAGGATCAAAATCCTCAACTGGCTTCACACAAATGAAAAAAATCAGACAAAAACTGCAAAGCATTTTAATCTGATCTACCCCAATCTCCAACTTAAGCAGCCTCAAATCTCAGCCTGGCTCAAGCAAGAACCAATGTGGTGAAAAGAACTTGAAGACAGTGGAGGCATGGCATGTTCAGCAAAATGAGCTTATCAGACATAGCATTCTGAGGTGACTGAAATGTTGGAGCTTTGGGTTTCAAAGGCAGTGGCAGAGAAGCTGCTTCTTATAGGAGAAGCTATCTGCCAAAAATGGCAGAAATTTGCTGACCTTCTTGGTGTACCAGAGGACAAGTGTCTCAATTTAAGTGAAGGGTGGTTAAGTTGGTTTAAGGCAAGAAACAACCTGAAGGATATAAAACATTATGGAGAAGCTGCTTCTGTGGCCTCAGAGACTGTTGAGGTGGAGCAACTGTGTATTCAAGAGCTAATAAAAAAATATGGCTACAAGCCAGGTGACATTTTTAACATGGATAAGTTGTCATTGTTCTATGCATGAGTTTCCTTTCATTGAAACCATTCATCAGGCTCGATGAAATTGAACAGTATGCCTTCTGATCAAGGGCTCTCAGACTTGCAACACTCTGGTGTCAAAGGCAAGAAGACTAGACTAACATATGTATTCATAGCAAATACAGATGGCTCAAAGAAACTCCCCCCATTTATCATTGGGAAAGCACAAAAGCCATGAGCATTCAAGAACAAGACAGCAGCACAGCTTGGCTTTTACTATCAGAGCAATGCAAAAGCATGGATGACCACCACTCTCTATCAGGAATGGCTGCTGGATTGGGACTGGAAGCTCTTGAATGAGGGCAGAAGGATCCTTCTTTTGCAGGACAACTTCTCAGGACACATTGTTCTGAATAATCTCACTAGCATTCATGTCAAGAATTTCAAGCCAAACTTGACTGGACATGTACAGCCCAATGATCAGTGCATAATCTGCTGCTTTAAGGCACATTATCATGCCAAGTTTATCCATCATGCCATTGACTTATACAAAGCTGATGTCACCCCATTAAAAATATATGATATTGACCAACTTGAAGCTATGTGGCTTGCTGAAGAGGCATGGAATGAGGTAGATGCAACAATGATCTGAAACTGCTGGCATAAGGCCAGTATTTTACCCAACACAGCAGACTTGTTATCAGTGCCCATCCAGCCACCATCCATTCCCATTTCATCCCTCATCCATACTGCTGAACCTCCTGAGGATTCCATCATGCAAGCTGAAAGGCTTCTTTATGGTGCTTTGAACAACTTGGAGCCAACTGGAGTCCTTTTGCATTCAAACCAAATGGATATCACAGGACTTCTCAATCCAGCTGCTGAGATGTTCAATATCTTTGAGGCAACTGACAAAGACATCTATCAGTCAGTAATGGAGGCAAAGAAGGCATGGGAAGGGACTAATAATGACATGGACAGCAACCTGCCTGTCAAACTGGGTCCTAAATGAAATGAAGCACTTCAAGCTGTGTTGATTTTGAAGAGATATGTTCAAGATCTTGATGACCTGTTTGCTTGTAAGTTGGAGATGATGTTTGGTTTGTTTGGACAGAGGATGCACATTGCTGGCATGCAGAGCATGAGGGACAGTAAATTAACTACAGTGAGCAACAAAAATGTTGCAATGTTTGCAACATTTTCATTGTGTGCCTTATAAAATGGGATGGAGTGTGGCTGTACACTTGCACTAGGGGGAGCATTTGTAGGGTGTGGTCTGGGCTTTCTATTGAGCCATGGGTCAAGATCTGAGATGCAGTGGTTCCAATTCTATGAGCCAAATACTAAGGCCCACTCATTGCAACATTTTTGTTGCTGACATTATATGGTAAAAGTGACAATTATTAGTAAGTAGTGTATCCTCCCTTAGCTTTTATCACCTCCTGTACCCTTCTAGGCATGCTTTCAATAAGACCTTAACATGTGGAGACATCTATTTCCTCCCATTCCTTCTCAACTCTCTCCCATAGCTCAAGAATTCTTTTGAGGGGGGGGGGGGGGGGGTTGGGTAGGATGCCACCTTTCTTTTCAGTACAACCCATAGATGTTCAATAGGGTTAAGGTCAGAAGATTGTGCAGGCCAACTCATGACCTCAAATCCATGGTCCTCAAACCACTGCTTGGCCTTCCTACTGGTGTGCTTGGGGTCATTATCTTGCTGAAAAATGACATCTTCAGGAGATTTGTTAAAATATTGAAGAGAACCTTGAAGTTCATCTTCTAAAATCTGTGTGTAGAGATCAGCATCCATCCTACCATCAATCTTGCAGGCCATCCCAACACCCTCCCAAGTCATACAGCCCCACATCATCAAGGAACTTCCACCAAACTTGACAGTCCTCTGCACTAGCCTATCACTGAGGCCCTCCCCAGGCTTCTTTCACACCCATTTCCTGCCATCTGACTCTAGCCTATTGATCTTGATCTCATCTGACCAGATAACCCTCTTCTAATCCTCCACAGTCCAGTCTTGATGGCTCAGAGCAAAGTCTAGCCTATTCTGCCTACAATGCTTTGAAAGTAGAGGTTGTTTTTGCTTCACCACAGCCTTCATGCCAGCTGTCCTCAGGTGACAATGGACTGTTTGAGAGGAGATAGGGATGTTCTTCATGTCCTGAAGTGATTGACTGACCTCCACAGCATTGTCAGCCTTCCCAGATCCAATTAATCACATGGCATGCCAAACATTAGTGAGGGTAATGATGGAAGGATGACCAGGAGAGCATTTTTCAAGAGTAGAACAATGCTGGGAATGTATTCAACTGATGGTGCTATAGTGGACACCAGTAGTAGTGGAGATTTTCCTGAGAGAATGTCCCTGCTGAAGCAGAGAAATGATAGTATTAGTTGCAAAGGAGGGGATAGCTTTGGGCATGATGGTGGGTGAAAGTTTTACTGTTTGGTGTTGTTTGTGATCTGGTGAACCATTTAGCAGATCATGTGACATATTATATCAGCATTCCCACCACAAATACATGCTCCATGCCTGGATTTGATCTCACAGACCATCAGCAACAAAAACATTGCAATGAGTAGGCCTTAGTATTTGGCTCATAGAATGGGAACCACTGCATCTCAGATCTTGCCCCAGGGCTCATTAGAAAGCCAGGATTACACCCCACAAATGTCCCCCCTAGCACAAGTGCACCACCACACTCCATCCCATGTTATAAGGCACACAATGAAAATGTTGCAAACATTGCAATGTTTTTGTTGCTTACTGTAGCTACTTCACTCATAAATAGCTTTGGTGTCTTTTAAAACCATCCTATACTCATATAAGAAGAGCTGAAGGACTTCTGCACCATCAGTGGTGGATCTCTCAAACACCCCATACTCCTTCAGAACCCATACATTTTGGCCTATCCCAAGGGGTATGGGTTACAAGGGAGTCAACTGTAATGATGAGAAAATGAGCAAAGAGTGGTGGGGATTATATATGTTGGATCATACTCATTACATAAAGGTAACATAATAGAACCCTTGATGGATGTATGTAATAATATCACAGCATCTCAGGGTCAATATATATAATCAAAACTTTAATTCAAAAAACTGTCTGCATGACATGTCATTTTCAAATGGCTACTATTCTATCATTTCTTATCCAAATCACTTGATTCTTGGACTAATAGACAGCCAGGAGTGAGCACTCCATTCTATACACTCAAGGCCTAGGGCTAGGGCTAGGGGCTATTGTGTTTAGTTGTAACTAATGTAAAACATGCAAACATGCAGACAGTTTTTTGAGCCACTGTAGCATAGATAGAATAGTCAAGTAACAGAATAGGACTGCTTGAGTTCAACAACTCAGAAACAGAGTATTGTCTCCTTGTGTGGGTCCCAGTCCAAGGGCAAGATTAGGAGAAGAGACTAATTTGATTCCAGACTGAAGTCTACCAGACAAAGTATCTACAACTTTTATACTAATGGGATACACAGCAAAGCACAGTCTGGTAAACCAGGCTAAGAAGTATAGTGAGAGATTACTAAGGGATGAATAATACAAAGAAAGGATCCAGAATAAAGATGATGAAGATAAGAAACATACAATGGCTGGATACTGTATGCAGTGACAGAAGTGCACTGATAATATGCACTACCACATGCAGTAAAGTACTCTTAAAGTTGAGTACACCAGGGACATGATAGACTGTCTGGAGATATGATGTACCAGCTGGGGATAAATTCTATTATCTGTTATGCCCCAACCATTTCTCTCTTATGCCTCTCATTCCATCTCACAAATTATCCAACAGACACTTTGTGGACTCACTCATATTCCAGTACATTTACTTTCTCTGTGATTTTACTTTATGCTTGTATCAGGACAGGCCCTTTCCTTATTTCAGGGCTTACCTCATCATGGTTATGTGATTTATGTGTCATAATGTGTTGTGTACTTTCTTATTGTTCTCCATCCCTGGACTCACTGACTACAATACTCCATTGTGTTCAGTCAGCACTGTACCATTACAGACTTATTATTGTTTGCTACATACAAGTATGCATGTAGTATATAGGAGAGCCAAAGATGGATGATCTCCATCTTTCCATTCCTTTGCAATCCATCCCATTTCTGCTCCTCACTACCTCTGAGAGTGACTATTGTCCAAACAGCTCTGGACCAAGAGTTCATGCCTCAAGAGTATGCCTGATGTCTTGTTAGTAGGGTTAGGATTGCAAGTCAGTTCTGAAGGGCAGTTTTCAGCCTATTAATTCACTAGGCCTTAACAGAAATTGAAAGATCACCCCTTTCAATGTCAACATCATTCTACATCAACAACCTCTGAGGCTTCATGCTTCAGTCAAACTCTCTGTCTTAACCAGCAGTATAAATCTCCCTATATCTTATAGTGTAGTCTTTCTATCACTTTGTGGTAGTTTTTAACACTAGCTTCTATCCCTCTCTAGTGCTACTGCTCTCACTAGGGTAGTACCTGCTAGTCACCCTCTCTTGCCCACTACAGTCAAGAAGTTTCTCAAAGCCTGAGCAAGCTTTTCCAGCAAGTTCAGACCCCCTGTTCCTAAAAGAACAAGTTTCCCTGCTCTGCAAGCTTCATATTTTGGCTTAGGAATCAACCCTCCTTTGCCTCCTGTTTCCAAAAGCTCAGAAGCATCCTCCTCTCACAACCTGAAAGTAATTGTCACAATCATAGCAGGGTCTTCATCTTCAACCCCAATTGAAGTTGATGTTGATCTGGTAGGGAAAGATCCTTCTTATCTGAGAAGTTGGACTTGCCATTTCCTACCAAACAAGAACATGTGATGGCCAATATACTATTGGAAGCCCTGTGTGGAACCAACATCAATGATCTGTTTGCCAGAAAAAACCCCTGTCCTGCTGAAATCATCCATGGTTACTGAACCCAGGTATTAAACACTGCTAAGAAGAGTAAAGGCCATCCTCAAGGGTCCATTAGAGTAGAACAGGAACACAACTCTAATGAGGATGATAAGGCCACTAGCAGAGTGTTTGATATGAATAAACCACCCATTTTTGATGGAGACCACCAAGTGTATGCTGGCTGGATGGCTTTGATCAAAATGTACTTGGGGGTGAAAGATTTATTTTGTTCTTTCATTCATGGACAAGGGATCTTCTCTTAGCTTCAAACAGTCCTATGTCACCCAAAGTACTACAATTGATAGCAGAATTCAATTCCCAGACTTGTTTGCCAAGTTCAAGGAAAAATTGGAGAAGTGTTTTCAAATTAGTAACTTGAAAGTCATGGCACTGATTACACTTTTGTCCATACAGCAAGGAAAAGTGTCCCTTGACCAATATATCATGAATTTCTAAAATTTGCTTAACAAGGCCAGTCTTTTCCCTGATGACTTGGCAGCAGCAACATTTTTTGGAAAAGGGCCAGACCCTGCAATTAGTAGGAGACTCCTAGGGCTCAGCCTCATGCCTCAAACAGTAACTGAGTGAAAAGAAGCCACAATAAGAATCAGAGCAGTGATGGCCACTATAAGAATGTTTGAGGGTAAAGTGACTACTACTGACAAAAGCTTCCTTTGGAAAAGTGCTGAGGGAACTCCTCAAAAGCAAGCACATGATCCCTATGTGATGGATGTTGAAAAAGCTAATGCCAAGTTAAGGACAAGATCTAGCAAGAAGGAGCTCACATGCTACAACTGTCAGGAACCTGGCCACATGGCTAAGGACTGTAAAAAGTCAAAGAAAGAGTGTGCCACATATAAAAGTAGAAAAGCCCAAATGGAAGAGCTTCATGAAGAGATGAGGTGCCTGGAAAGTGAGGGCACACCATCTTTATCTTCAGGTGTGCCCTTCAAGGATTTTTAAAGGGGCAAGCTTCTGCCATGGCTCATGCCCCTGTTACTGAACATTGTAATTTTAGACTAGGAAAGCTTGAGTGCACTGTATCAGAAATTACCATGTACAAGTACAAAAATGACATGTGTATTTCCTTGATAAACAGCTCAGCTTACCTGATTGACCATGGCAACCAGGAGTTGAAAACCCTCATCAACTCTGAAGCAGAGATGAATATTATTGACAAGAGGGTGATCAACAAATATCAAATACTGACAAGAAAAATCTGTCAACCCTGAACACTAAGAAGTGTCACAGGGACAACCAACCAAATCATTGACAAAATTGCCTCATTCAGAGTCAAAATTTGGGGTAAGGTTATGCACATTTATGCTTATGTCACACAGATGGGAAACAGAGAGTGACTGCTCCTTGGCATGCCTTGGCTAAAGAAGCACAATCCAATAATCAATTGGGCAACAAGAAAGCTAATAAGCTGGGGAGAGGTAATTATGCTGGAAGTTACATAACTGAACTTCCATCTCCACAGAATTAGAAGCAGCCCAGAAGAAAGCAGAAGTTACACTTTCAGAAGAATATAAAGAATTCACAGAAGTGTTCTTAGAAAAGAAAGTCCTGCTGCCCTCACAAAGATCAAGCTCAAAGAGGATTTCTATCCTGTAAAGGGTAAGACCTACAAGCTTACCCTGGATCAACTCCAGAAGCTGGACAAATTCCTTGATGAAAACCTTGCTTGCAGAAAGATCTGACCATCAAAGTCCTTGCAAGCAGTCCCAGTGTTTTTTGTCAGCAAGAAGGATGGCAAGCAACAGCTTATCCAAGACTACAGACACTTGAATAAGTATACCATGTTAAACTCATATCCTTTTCCAGACATGAAAACACTGCTTGATGACCTAGCAGAGTCAAAATACTTTGCCAAGTTTGACATCTGCTGGGGGTTTATAAATATATGAATAAAAGGTGATGAGTGGAAGGGAGCATTTATTATGCTGAGAGGGCTTTTCAAGCCCATAGTAATGTTCTTTGGGCAGATGAACTCACTGCCAACCTTTCAGTGTTACATGAACACCAAATTCTCAACAATGATCCACAGAAAAAGAAGTGTGGTGTTTATGGATGATGCAACTGTCCATGCAAAAACCCATGAGGAACTGCAGAACCAAGTCTGTGAATTCCTCACCATCACTCAAAAGGAAGGACTTTGCCTGAAGATCTCAGAATGTGTTTTCAAAATGGAAGAACTTGAGTTCTTAGGCTACATCATCTGCCATGGCCAGTATGAACCTTCACCCATCAAAACCAAGGTGATCTGCACATAACCAGTCTCTCAGAACCTCCAAGACTTACAAAGTTTTATAAGTTTCTACAACTTTTATTGTATGTTTATCCCCAGGTTCTCCCAAGTCATATGCCCCTTGCATGACTTATCCAAGAAGGACATCCCTTATGTTTGGGGAGATGCTCAACAGAAGAGTTTCAATCAGCTGCATAGTCTTCTTACCTCTTCCCTGGTGTTAAAACTTTCTGGTCTGAAACAACCTTTCATTATTCACACAGATGTGTCCTACCTCAGGACAGGAGCTGTCTTATGCCAGGAAGACTCTAATGGCATCCTTCACCCCTGTGCTTACTTATTGTAGTCCCTAACAGGAGCTGAACAGAACTACCAGATGTATGACCTAGAGTTGTTAGCTGTGGTATGCACTTTGAAGGAGTGGCAACCATATCTCTTGTCACCTGTCACACCTATGAAGGTGTGCAGAAGCTTACCCTGTGCCAGTCAAGATGACAGGCACTTCTTCAGGCATACCCCCTAGAACTCATGTATATTAAGGGCACATGCAACATTCCCCAAGACACCCTGTCACATATGGCTAACTTTGTAGATGAGCCTCAACCACTGACAACCCTCCTGCCAGATTCTATGTGGGTTCAGCCTAAGGGGGGGTGGGACAATCATGTATCACCCAATTTATCCAAAATAGTACCAAAGATCAGCCAAATCCCCATATACCATAATATCAGGCCCTCTGGCCATCTAGGTGTAAAAGCTATGATGAAAAAAATGATGCACCATGTGTATTGGCCAAAGATACATGCAGACATTTGCAAATACATGTGTGGGTGCACCACCTGCCAGGCTGTGAAAGTCAACATGCACCTCACCACTCCTCCAATTATGCCACATGATGTGTCAAAGACACCACTCCCCTTCAAGTAGATCTCCATCAACCTAATAACAGATCTCCCTCTGTCCAGAGGAAGTGATTTTATTTTAACTATTATCTACTAGAGACTAACAAAGGCAGCAATCTTCCTCCCCACCAACAAGGATGTTGATTTCATGGAAATCACTGACATTTTCCATAACCACATGTACCCCTGTTTCAGAACTCCTAAAGCAGTCATCTCCAATTGAGGACCACAGTTTGTCTGAGCTTTCACTCATGACCTTTATGCAGCCCTTGGCATAGAGGTGAAAGTGACAACTGCCTACTGACCACAGTCCAATGAAGAAGCTGAAAGAGTCAATCAGAAGGTGGGAACTTTCCTAAAAATCTACACAGGAAATGATCCTGACAATTGGTTGTGATACTTACCTGACATGGAGTTCATTCATAACTCCAAAAGCCACAGCATGCATGGGCAGATGCCCTATTACCTCCTCTATGGGTATGAGCCTATGCCCTACCCATCCTCCCCTATCAACCATGCCCCACTATCTGAGGAGCACCTGGAAGAGTTAGCCACCATGTGAGATGCCACAGTTATTGTGCACAAAAATGTGCAGGAGGCTATGCTTCAAAAGCACCAAGGATGTGAATACAAGGAGTTTGAAATAGGAGATAAGGTTTGGCTTGATGTGATGAACCTGCATTTCAATGACCCATCATGGAAACTCATGTCAAGAAGATATGACCCTTTTACTATCACTGAGAAGATCTCACTAGTCAATTACCAACTAAATCTCTCAAAGACCTGGCATATCCATGATGTATTCCATGCAAGCAAACTAACTTCTTATGTCACAATGGTGATCAATGAGCAGACCCCTATTTCTGAGCCACCCCAACTCATTGATGGTCATGATGAGTGGGAAGTTGAGAAGATTATCAAGCACAAAAAACATCAATGAAACTGGAAGTACTGTATCTGGTCAAGTGACAAGGATACCCTGATTTGGAAAGGATGTGGGAACCCATCAAAAATCTTAAAAATGCAGCTGAGCTCCTCACTGAGTATTAGTGCACCCACAACCTCCCACTGACTTTCCCTGAAGCCACAACAGAAGTGTAAATGTCTTCTGGATATGCTACCCCAATCAACCTGCATGAAGATGTCTATGAATCACTACTTCAGCTTGATGACCTTGCTGATTCCTACCTCCCTGCATACATTCTCTGGGTCCACTCTTCATGGCCAGTGACCTGATCATGCCAACCCATTCACAATACCTCCACTATGTGTGCAGCTCCTCTGCAGTCTGCCACCTGTGCACCTACACCCAGACCCTCAATGCATGGCTCTGCCTGCAAAGGCTGAGCTAGAAGAGTACCAGCAACCAGGCAGCATGAATCCTACATCATATCCTCTGTCCCCTCTCCTGTCTTTGGCACTCCATGATCCCAAGTGGAGGATAGTGATGATTCAACCATGGCCTATACTGGCTCTTCTACACCCTCTCTCTCTGGAAGTGCACTATTTAATCCCACCCCTACTCCCAGCATTGACCAGTTCATCAGCTATGTGCAGGTGCTTAATAACTTCAAATCATGGGACTCACTCAGATGGAGAGCACTCCCAGACCATGAGTGATTATGAGTGCTGTTCCAGGTCTTGAAGGATGTAGAGAAAATAAGACAGCAGGTAAGCCACAAGGTGATTGCAGAACTCACTGGAGTAGAGGATGATGACAAGGAGATGTTAACTGGGCCAGACATTATAGAGGCAATGACAGTGAAAGCAGGCATGATAAGGCTCATACACAAAAGCTTCAGTCCTAGTTTACTAATTTCATTTGATTCCTTTCTTTCCACATGTCAAGGCCCAGTGGGCCTTCCCAACAATTCTGCCCCACTGCTGAGACCTATTAGCCCAACTTCTCACTGCCCAAGATGCTCAACATGTGGACAAAACTCTCATGTGGCAGCACTTTGCATGCCCCAACTGGTGAACATCACCTTAGATGATGACACTCCTCTTGGAGCCTGGGTTCTATCAACCCTCCAAGGACCTGGACTACATCAGTAATTTGTGAAGGTGCTGATATTCCCAGACACTTTTGGTAAGCATGTGTCAGGGATACTGTCAAATATGCCCACTTGTCTAGAATAATAATCACCAGCCAGCTATAGCATTCTAACACAGAGTTCAGCATGAGGTGACAAGTGTAGCTGAAGATGACAAGAAATATATCAAAGTTATTTATTTAGGGCCTTCCCTTCTCAGTCCTTATCCTTACATTAGCAGCATGAGTATGCAATTGTCATCAATGCCTCATCCTGCCTCAAGTTAGATAATGTAAGATCTTTACTGCTGCAGTTGTCAGCAATTGATCATTACACTGTAAGTCTGTTTTATGCTGATCCTTACTGGTCCTCTCAATCTCATGATGCTACATCATTGATCAATAGTTATCATGTATTGTCACACAATAGCATCACACTGTAAGTCTGTTATATGCTGATTCTTACTGGTCCTTCCAATCCCATGATGCTACTTCATTGATGAGGAGTTATCATGTATTGTCACACAATGGGAAGCAAAACCATAAATTGACATGCATGTGATTTTATCACAATTCTTGTCACTGCTGTTGTCACTTCCTGTACAATTTCCTATAAGTTCATCAGGAATTTAACTAACTATACCCAATATTAAGCCCAAATAAGGCTACCAACCAACCAGAAGATTAACTTAGATGGGATTCAGACCACTCATTTTCTGAAATGAGACTTTTTTCATGCTTTTTCACACTTATTTCTACTAAAATGACCTTATTCCATATTTTCACAATAGCAGTGAATAGAAAGATATTACTATTGACTATGCAATGAGCAGATAAGGCAAGTGGCAAAACAAGATTGAGACATGATTGGTCTTGCAGACATCATGAATAGCTTGATCAAGCCTGATGACATGCTAATGGAGTCAGATGGCATTACAAATGTGGGTGGGATGGTGGAGGCACAAGTGAGAGTGTAGGTGATGTTGATGGTGCCATAGGTATAAAAATGCATTGAACACTTATTTAGATGTGCCAAGCATGTCAAACAATGCAAGAATGCCTGAAAACATGACCCAGTGTGAGAACATGCAGAAAGAGTCAATCAGAGATGCAAAACTCACTGCAGCATGCACAAGATGGCACATAGACAATGTGAATGGCTTGGAGAGCCAGGTGAACAGGTCAAGCAGGTTCAAGAATTCACATGAGGGGGTCAAGAGCAATGGTGACCTGGTGAGAGATATTGAGAGTGCTGATTGGTAAGGATGACACAACTAGTGCTGAGACCACAAGTCAAGAGAACACAGCTGGCTGGAGAGTCAGCATATGTGCTAGGGTCAAGTACCATGAGAAAATGGCTTACCTGTGTCATCTGGGCCACTAACCAAGTCTCCAAAGCATTCCAACAAGCTTGTTATACCAGGCTCAAGAGTGATGTCATTTCTATCATCACTGCATAACCTTGCACATAGTTTTCCTTCTTGCACACATATAGCTATCATCAATGTTCTGTAGCTCTGTTGTTGTCAGTGTTAGTCCTCCACCCAGCACATTGTTGTCATCATCACCTCATAGTTGGTGCTTCAATGCTGTCCATTGAATTCAAAACCTACAAAATAAAATGATTAGATGAGGGACAAAATAAATCCTTATGGCCCACCTTTGACACCACTGGTTGCCCTTGGGACAGCCAACTTTCTTGAGACACTTGAGTTGGTCACAAAGGAACACATCTCTGGTGGTACAGACATTGTGATAGGAGGTCTTATCCTTGAAAGTAACCTGGGAGCATATGTGGAAAACAAGTGTTACACCAGCCTTGACTGGCTGAGACTCAGCCTCCCAAGCCAACCATTCCTTCAATTGGACAACACCAATAGCAGCATCATCCAAGAGCTTGACCACATAATCAGGCTCATCAACAGTCCCAAATGTGTTTTTGAAGTTGGTGAAACAGCTATGGTAGAGAAATGATGATGTCACTCTGATAATGGTTGGACCATCATGGAAAATACAACCCTTGACTTGAACAGCTTTTCTAGCATTTGTATTTTTCACAGAGGATATATGATCATCAGTGATACAAGCATCACCAGCCTTAAGAGGCTTGGCACCAGGGAGAAGTCAGAAGCTGTTTGACAGGTGGAGAAGTTTAAGAAAACCACCATCAATGGCAGGAGGGAAGATGGCTCTCATGATAGCTTGTAAATATTGTTATTGATGGAAAAAATCCATGACAAGACTACTTTCCTACCAACTAGTAACAATTGCAAAATCCATTGGGGCCTTGATGGCACTCATATGGCCAAGCTTGTATGCCTTGTTCTGGTTGCCTATGACACCACAGAACATCTCCACCTCTTGACCAGAGATCATGACTTTGGGTCTGATGAAAGTCTTGCAAATGTTAACCTCTGGCAGAGACTCATCATTGCCAAACTACAACTTCCAATATCATTCTTTCATGCAGTGCCCACACTAGTAACATACTTGAATTGGAGGAACAACAGGATGGAAGTATTGCAGTGATCTTCAGAAAGAGTGACACCAATTAACTGTGATGATGTAGAGTACTTGATGTCAACAGCTTTAAAGTCAGGGTTGTGAGGGCCAAATGAGTGAGCAGCACCATAGATAGTGAGAGAAACAGGGGAGTCATCCTCCAGTCCAATCTGATAACAATATGTTGACCATTGTGAAGACAGAGAGTGTGGAGAAGGAGGTCATCAATGTGTGCACAACCTTGGACAATCATTACTAAGGACAAGAGCACCTTTAGCCTGTTTAAATCACAGCTAGACAAGACCTCAAGCCATTCTGAAGTATCAGGAAGGCACTCCCAGCCTGTAGGCTATTCTTTCAGGCAACTATTGGTTCCATTGAAGAAGTTGTTATATGCTGTTTCCCTGTGTTGTGCTTAAGGTCCTGTAGTAAGCCCAAGCTGTGTTTTGCTAGCATGAGTTGGGGCTTACCTAGGAGGAGCATCAATAACTACTCAGTACTAAGGTTGTCTGTTCATCTGATCTATTTGTGCTTGATCTCAGCCAAGCTCATGGTGCTTTGCTATGGGGGGGAACTGGGACCCTGGATTGTAATGGCAAGATGTCAACAAGGTTGTAAGCCTAGTGCATGCAGGCCATTGCTCAACTCAATCTGTCTGTGTGAAGGGAATCAAGCTGCCACAAGCAATGCAATACTTCTTGTGGGCTTTGACAGACTTCTCCATGTATCCTAGAGCACTTCACATAGCAGCTGCTACAGTGGTATGTCTTGCCTGTTGTATAGAACCAACTCAAGTACAATGTTACAGATCTATCCACATTACAGCTACATCCAAAACATTAAACCACTTGCCACCATGCTCCACTTAGGATTTTTGTTTACATTTGAAGTAGTACAAATAAAGCTTATCCAAATAACATCTGTTGCAATGTCACAACTTGAGTGTGACAGTGACTCATTATCTAATTTGTTTGGTTTACTCCACAACATAAATAAAAAATCTAAGTGGCTCATAGTGGCAAGCATAACATTTTGCATGTAGCCATAACAGCATTTTCACACACATGCTGCTTAAACAAGGTGCCTGCCATCTATGATGGGGCTATTATTCTAGTACTAGAACTTGTACATATCTTCTAAATCATCTAGCCCTAACTCCAAGTCCTCAGCTGAGTCATAGTATATTACTGCTTCAAAGTTCACACTACCCTCATCTGATGTCAATGAGTCAGAGTTTGAATGGACATACAAATCAGACACAGAGCCTGAGTTGGAGCTCTGTGATGAGTCCAAGTCCTTTGAGTCTGATTCCTCCAAGTCTGATTCATGAGTTGCTACTTGGTCTCTGTCAGGCTGAAAGCTTCCAGTGGGTGTCCCCATACACTTGTACCCATATACATGACCCATGCCAAGCCCATGATGGTATCTCATCATCATATCACAGTCAACAAACCTATGACTCAGAGGGGTGTATTGAGAAACAGGTGAGAGAGTTGATACAATTTCAACACTTACCAATTGACATAATAACTTCTCCAAACATCTCCATCAGCAACTTCATGAGACAAAGCAATTCCATCAGAATGCAGCCTTTCATCCACAAATGAAGGAATGAGATGGCAACATCTTAGGACATCATTGGGGTCAACAAATCCAAATGCATGGGGTTGATGCATCAGTAAAAATCTCCCTTTGTCTAAGGTAGAATCCTCCCAGCTTGGTGCTGGATGCTGCAGGTTGAACCACCACACCCAGAGAAACTCAACATGTTGTGGCAGGTAATCTATACTTCCAGGCTTAGTGTATATGACATTGGCATGAAAGATCTCTAGCACACATGCATAGCAGTACAGATGATCCAAAGGAGCATCTTCACTGACCAACATCATGATATTACAATTAGATGAGCAGGGGTTCAGAGCTTCCCTTTTGCAGCACAGATCATATGAAGTGAAGTTGAGATGCATGACCATGTGCTTATAAATGCAGTCTCCATTGAAAATGACATTGCTATCCTGATTGTCCAGCTGAGGAAGCAATGCCACAGGCACATGTAAACTGACTCACATCAAGGCCTTGATCCAAGCTGCCAGAACATCCATGCATCACCTGAATGCATGGCAGTAGATGCAATTTCAATTTGTGCACAAAGTCCTGTGAAATCAATGAACAGCTGCTTAAAATAAGTATGTCACTAAAACCTACTGCCACTGCTGGGTCATTCAAATGTCTCTGCACAAAAGGCACAATATCCACTGGGAAGTTCTGAGTTTTACCAATGATGTGGTGCTGGTCTGGCATGTCTGGAACTGGATCCAATCTCTTCTGAGTTTCAATTTCTGCTCTGATTCAATGAATACAAGTTTGATGTTGCTCAATAGATGTAAGCTGAGGTATGAAGTTCCTTTTATTTGTTCAAGGAAATCATTGTTTGCTGGTCCAGTGTTCTGCCTCACCCTGGTCACCCATTTTCAGCATCACATCACAACCCATGATCACTAGCATATGGCTACTCACAGTTTGACTTGTAAATGAATCTGTCATCCCATACAGCCATATTTGACTGGGATAGTCCCCCAGAGCATGTAGTTTGTAGGTTTGTAGGTTGAGAACTTTTGACCATTGATCACCAATGTTGGTCACCATCATAGAACTCCTTGTTTTGAACCTGGTGTCTCTTGTGTGCTTCCACTTCATGTTGAAGTTCTTTTGTGGAAAAAGCAGCACAAGTTACATTCATGAAGGTGTGAAGTTCAATGCCAAGACAAACAGTCACCTTCTCAAAGACAGTAAGTGTTTCATCTGTGTGTAGATGCAGTTTGGCTAAAGAGTGCCAGTGTGCTAGCAAGAATAAAAGTTTTGCAACTTGACTTTTGTGTGGGTCAGGGAGAAGTGCCTCAAAAGCTGGGATAGTGCACTATGTGAACAATTATAGTAATCTGTGAAGCTTACACAATATAAAAGGTACCTGTAACAGATCCTCAAAATCACAAGCTGCCATCTGCTTTAATTCAGAAACATTCTTGTGAAATCAACAAATAGTGCTATGCCCAAAAGTTGGTACATTCCAGTACCTGTAGAACACAAATAGTGAGCATTTTTCCCCACAAATAAGCAGGTCTTCTGAGCTAATCACCTTCTATCAAGTTTGGCCAGCTGGTCCCCCTTCAGGCTCTCCAACATCCAGAGTAGGTGGATGAAAACTGCCTTCCAAACTTCCAGCTCAAACTCATGCAGAAGATCCATGATGAGCATGAGGAAGAAATCAAACCCAGTGTGACTTAAATGTTCTGAAAATGCATTCTAATATGATCACCACTGAATGTGTTGCTAATTAACCACTGAGAACTTTGCACCATTGTTGGGACCAAAGACTCCTCCTTCAGGAGTGCTTCTACTTGCAGTGTGTTGACAACATAACCTTTATTGTATATCAACTGGTGGGAAGCAGTCACCTTCAGATGCCTCTCCTTCATGTCTTGGTGAGCAAGAATATGTCATTGAAGAAAATCTCTCTTGGTTGCTAGGTTTTGTAGATGATGCTTGGGTATCAGACAATGAGGACATGGATAAGAGCCCAGGTTGCATATATTCATGATGAGTACCCTGGGCCCAGTAAGCAGAACAATTGGTCACAAAATATACACTTACTTCTCTGGATAATCCACAGAATATGTAAAGATTCTGGGATATAGACATTGCTGAATCCAATTGCAACAGGTGAGCACCATTCCATGCTCATAAGCTTGTATGAAATCATCATTGAGGAGCACTTTCCACTGAGCATGGAAAAGTTCATGATGACAATGTGTAGAGAAAGAATCTCCAGGCATTTTATTACCAGCCTGCTCAAAAACATAATCTTTAAAGTTATCCAGAAGCTGTTGAACAAATAGACCCACATCAATCAAGCCAAAGGTCTTAAGAGAAAGCTTTAAACTTTGTACTGTTTGCAAATATGCTATGTGCACACAGAGATGGTTGGAGGGTTGATATCTCTCATACTTCAATTCATTGCTGAGATACATATAAATGGGCCACAATTTAGTGTCACCAAATGATGTTAGTACAGTTGCATCAGACCAAAACATGAGTGCCATGATGCACCAGGGGAGGACACAGCCTAGTTCTGCTGGTGAGTCCTGCAACTGGCAGTGAGCTTCAACAAACACAGAAGAGGTGAAGAGTTCTCCATGCACTCTCACTGGGTGCTCTTTGTGAGGTGGATGCCAATGCAATTCATATGGCTTGTAATAGAATAAACAGTGGTGGGAGGGATCAAGAACCTTCTCATGAATGACCAATACTAAGGACTGATGATAGAAATCCTCAACTGAGTATTGTACTGGGCCTGGATGTAGACAGCATTGATGGAAGGTAACAGAGATGGAGATGGAGGACTTCTTCCAGCCCTCACACTCATTCAACCACTCCTCTGTGGCCTTGATCTCCAGGTCACTGAGCTCATGGTCCACCATTGCCCACTTCATATTATGAATATCTTCAGAATCAAAATCTGGACTCCCAACTATGCTAAGAAGCTGCTTGAAGCTGCTTCAATTTTGAAGGGAACTCTGGTTTCAGTACCACTCTCCAAGAAACATGGAACTCTCGTTTGGGTAAGGGTGGAAAGGGTTGTCAGTCCTGGCAGGCTTGTCAACCTTCATATGTTTTCCTGTGGGTTTGTTGAGCATGGGATCATGACAAGGCAAGGTCCTGACATTGTAAATGCAGAAGAGACCAAAGGAATTGCTCTGCAATTTGAACAATGCATGAGGGGGAACTGGAAGGCTTGAATGACATGATTGTACTTCCTGTGATGGCCTCACAGGCTGGAATTGCATTGGCAGATCATTTAACTCTCTGTTTCCTGATGTTAGGCCAGAAGTTGCAGTAGGAGGCAGGGGCATTGGAAGTTCCAGAAGCATATCACAGAAACACATAGGAAGCATTTGGTTAGTATGATGGGCCCTTCTTAGAGAAAGTGGCAGTGAATCATTGTCATTGCCGCCACCACAAGGATCATTTCCATCATGGCTGCTGTATACCTAGGAGTGTGCATTGTGAGATACATGCATAGCTCACCAGTGTACTGATAACACATGCACCATAACCTGAGCTCTGTCTGCTCTGGTTCCCTGGACATCTTCAACAACTTGTCCACTGGATGGTCCACAGGCACTCCAGGAAGCCAACTCTACACCATCACCATGTTGTGAGTCCACCAGGATGGAATCACCAATCTCCTCTAGACCATCCTTTCTCACCAAACATGCTTTCTTGCGATGGTACAGCTCCTTAGCCTTAGCCAGAGCCTCTGTTAAACACATTTTCCCTCTCTGACAAGTCCTTCTGTGTTTTGTTAACTCTCCAGGGGTGGCAAACACATGACCACATTGGTGACACTCCTGCCAGGAAGAAACTGACTGGAGAGACATGCTTCACACTCAAACTGAGTTGAAATCAGCGAATTTCACTTTAACTGGTCCCCAAAACACATGAATTCTTGATTGCCACCCTGGATACTATTAATGCAGACTGTCACTGATCAGTGTCTCTTGGATGGGTTTTAAGTAAAACGTACTCACTGCCTCCTTCAATGATGTCCGATGTCTGGTAAGTACTAGTGAAACCTAATAAAATCAAATATAGTGTTGTAATAGGCTTGTAACCAGCTCACTAATTGCAAGACATACCTGCAATGCTTCATCTGTAAGATGGCCAACTTCTCGCTTACTGTGTCAAGGCAAGCTTGGCTTACATGCAACTTATGATAGTTTCAGATCTGGTGATCCAACACAGTGATTGATGGAGACTACATGAGTCTGAGATAATCAAGTGCTAATATTTATCAGTGGTTTGCTGTCACAATAATCTGACTTTGATAGCATAGACAATGAATAATCATGATTGTAATAGTATGCTATGAAAATGGGTACAACTACATGTCATTGCTGTGCTGCATGGTATAGTACCACTCTTTATCTGAGAAGTTATTGAGAAAAGATTTGTCATAAAGCTCCAGGAAGGTGATACATGGTAGCGACATAATTGGACAGCTTGTCCACAAAATTGGATTTTACTGTCACATGGAATGCAACTGTAGCATCATCAGAAAGAAGTTCTTTCAAAAAATGATTACAGACAGTTCAAGGTCCATGGAAGCAGTTTGTGTCTGCAGGAAACACACACTGGATCCAATCTAGGGTGGGGTCAATGTATTCAGGACCATTGTACTCCACAGGTAGGGTGTTCATGAGAGAGAGTCTCTTCTCATGGAGTAAGGCATATAGGTTGAACTGCTGGATGGACTCCTCATGATTGAGCAGTAGCATGATTTGTTGTGTAAATTCTGCATGCTGGCGATTAGTATGTGAGAATGGATCCTTGCAGTGTGTGATCAGGAGGTGTTTGCTGACATCCACCGTATACTGTATGAGGCTGCCTATGTTGCATATGGTGCAACCAAATGATTGGAGTAGCTTGAGTTTGGGGATCCAGAAGTGGTTGATTTCCTTAGATTTCCCTCATTGCATGCCTGCTTGTAGGATGGCACCTTTGTACTTATGGAACTCAGATAACAACCCCTCCATGTTGTGGATAGACAACTCAGTAAATGTTGGAGACTGAGCTTGGTAGATGAAGTTGATGAGTGTGCAGATAGCATGGACAAAATCCTGCTCTGCAATGCCTGCTATAGTCACAATGATGGTGTGCTGGAGATCCTGATGGTCACATCTGGTCATTTGCTTCACATGCAACACCGAGTTGAAATGACAAACACCAACACACTTATGTTGGGTGCAATAACATACCTCCAGTTCATCACTGCCCAGCAATTCTTTACACCATTTGAACAGGTGGTCAAAGAAGAATTTATGGCAAGTGTGTAATATCTCCCCTGTAAGGAAGATGGAAGGGTCTGAAAAATGCCAGTCTTGCCAGAAGGGAAGCTGAACACCACTGAGGTGGGCAGCCTTGACTGCAGCCAGGAATTCCTGGAGCTGCCAGAGATCCAGGCCCTTTTCACATACATTGTATAATACCTTCAGTGTAGTCTTGCCCTTGTGTGGTGGATAGGGGACGTCATCACCAAATTGACTCTGCTTGGCAAGGGTGACCAGGGAGGCAGATTTAGAGACACATGTGATCATCTGTTGCTCTGGAAGATCAGCAATGTAGCAAGCAAGTGATGTGAAAGTGTATTGAGTGCAGTTGTTGGGATCTGTCATGAATGTGCCTATGGAGGCAGTGACTTTCAGGCCTGAGCAAATGATGTCAAGACATTGGTGTCACAGGTGAGCCTCTAAGACAGATTGGAAATTAGGGTGGACACAGAACTCTGGGGTTGGAATGTATGTAATACACACCCATGCATGTGACATGGCCTTCATGCAGACATTTGAATGAATATTGGCAATAGTGATGAACAGAGGGTGCATTTCAAGGTCACTGGTCATTCTAGTGACCAGGGCCTTATCAGAGGCAAGGAGAATGGGGACTATCACAGCACTCTCTGGTAGTTGGTCCTACATATGTACCATTAACTGCAGCAGATAGCATGGTCAAATGAGTAGACTCACCTGAATCCAATGTGCTTTGTCACTGGACATCCATTCACTATACTCCCACTCAAGTCCATCAAAAATAACACAAGGGTCATACTCCATGTGCAGGGAGAATATGGGATTTCCGAAAAGTTCCTGTATGACCTCTAAAGCATTACATCAATAAAGATGGATGGGTTCTTCCATTAAGTAACCACCATAAGAAATTGTTGTGCAGCACCAGCTTGGGCCTTTGTGGATTGCATCAATTTGTGATATTAGATCTCAAGCTGATTGAAAACTGGGCTGTCTAGACCTGACCTACAAACATTGTTTCATAATATATCTATATGATACAAAAGGAGTCCCTTACCCACTTGAGCTTCAAAAAACCATCGATCTGACTCTGCATAAAGTTAGTATAAAGAAACTGACCTAACTCCCATTCATCTCTACCAGAAAACAGATAATACAGATTTTCTTGTCTTTGTAGCTCATATTCATGCCATTTCATTCAGTTGAATGTGTTTGGTTCACTTAAATTATATATGTATCCTGAGTTGGTGTGAAACTTGGCTATCTGTGGCTTATTGGGGGATTTCTGAGGTATATGAAAGGCAGCAGAAGTGGGTAAGAATCTTTGGTGACATGTTGGGTCTTGTTGTAGATGGTCACAGACAGCAATTGTTGAAGGAAACATTTGCATACATACTGGACATGGTGTTGGCCACCTATACAATTTTTTGGACTCTGTTCTAGGTAGACAAAAAGACTTACTGGTCATCAGATAGTGACACCCACTCAAAGTTGTCTGAGCTGTTTTCTGCTGAACTTCCTACTGGTTCTTCATGCATGACACACAGCACAGAAGGGCAAGTGAGTGAGAAATCTTCTAAGTTTTTCAAACTCCATCCCAAACCCATCACCTCTTCACCTTGTTTTATCTTGTGGTTAAACTCTACAACAAATCATTGCTATGAACTCTGGACATGAGGGTAAGTTTCACATTTGTTTGTCAATACTACCTTTAGTGATGTTAACTTATAGTGGACTGTGCCAAGACCAAGCCATTCTCTCCCAGTAAGAGTGCCCATTGGAATAAGTCATTGCCATATCTTCCCTGCCAGCAGATCTTCCCTACACTTGCCTTTTCAGGAATGGCTTTGAGGCACCCTCATGCTGATGAGGACAATAAGGACCACCAGGTGACCAAGGTATGTTGCAATTAATATTGATAATGATAATATGCTCCACTAATGTATACTTCAAGAATATTATCAAAGATTCCTTCATGGATATCTATGAAGGAGTGCCCAAGGATGTCTTCCATGAGGCCATCCTGGCTCAATATGCAGAATGTGAGGTTACTTGTTACCAGGCTCTGTCATCAACTTGGGAGCTCGAAAAGCACAAGAGGTGGAAGCACTTCCACTCTCATTGTCTGAACCACTTCAAAGCACAGAATAATGATGATCAACACAAGTTGGAACTTTGGAAGAAATGGTGTACCATGATGGACATACAGTGGCTCAAAAAACTGTCCACATGTTTGCATGTTTTACATTAGTTATGACTAAACATGATAACCCCTAACCCTAGCCCTAGCCCATGAGTGTATGGAATGACATGCTTACTCTTGGTGTTCTATTGGTCCATGAATCAAGTGATTTGGATAGGAATTGATAGAGTAGCAGCCATTTGGAAATGACATGTCATGCAGACAGTTGTTTGACTTAAAGTTTTGATTATATATATTGACCCTGGCATGCTGTGATATCATTACATACATCCATCAAGGGTTCTATTATGTTACCTTTATGTAATGAGTATGATCCAACATATATAAACCCCATCACCCTCTGCTCATTTTCTCATCATCATCATGAAATCCATTTCCACCTCTCAAAGACAAAATATCATCTCTCTTGCCTCTCTTGGCCTGTCTACTAGGAAGATTGCCTCACAGACTGGTCTAGGGAAGTCTACAGTATTCCAGGTTCTTCAGGAAATCCAACCAGAGAGGTCTAGGCTTCATGGTGGTTGCCCTTCCAAGCTTTTCTTCATCAACAAAAGGGCCATTGTCCAGCAAATCCTTACTGGCAAGGTCAAAAATGCTGTTCAAGCCACTCATTTCATCAACTCTATTGTTGATATTCCTGTTTCTTCTCAGACAGTGAGGAATACCCTCAAAGAAGCCTCATTGAAGGCTGTGGTGAAGAAAAAAAGCCATTGCTTTCTACTGGTCACAAGAAGAAGAGGTTAGCCTTTGCTCTCAAGTATCAGCATTGGATTGTGGAGGACTGGAAAAGAGTTATATGGTCAGATGAGACCAAAATAAACAGGATTGGGTCAGATGGACAAGAGTATGTGTGGAAAAAGAAGGGTGAAGGCCTTATTTCCAGAGAGGTCAAAGGTACAGTCAAGTTTGGAGGAGGTTCACTGATGGTTTGGGGATGTATAGGGTGGAATGGTGTTGGGGTCTTGAGTGAGGTTGAGGGAAGCATGGATGCTGAACAGTATGTGGCCATTTTGGAGCAAGGGTTGCTTCAAAGCATGGAGGAATCTGGAATTCCAGAAGATGACATCATCTTTCAACAAGATAATGACTCCAAGCATACCTCTAGAAGAGCCCAGAAATGGTTTGAAGAGCAAGATATCAAGCTTCTAGACTGGCCTGCACAATCTCCACACCTCAACCCAATTGAACACACTTGGAATCACCTTAAAAAATCTCTCTCTGGTTATGAGAGTGCTCCTACAGGAGTTCATCAATTGTGGGAAAGGGTGGTAGTGGAGTGGGGGAAGATTTCTGTGAAAGAGTGTCAAAAATGGATAGGAAGCATGCCTAGAAGGGTTGAGGCAGTTATCAAGGCCAAAGGAGCTCATACCAAGTACTAGATAGTTGGATTTTTGTAAAGTCAAAAAACTGTCCGCATGACATGTCATTTTCAAATAGCTGCTATTCTATCAGTTCTTATCCACATCAGTTGATTCTTGGACCAATAGAAAGCCAAGAGTAGGTATGTTATTCCATACACTCATGGGATAGGGCTAGGGTTAGGGGTTATTGCATTTGGTCATAGATAATGTAAAACATGCAAACATGTGGACAGTTTTTTGAGCCACTGTATAAGTACATGTTGTGGGTAATTGTATAGTACAATGTACAGGGGTTGTCCACAGTGGAAGCTCCATGGCAGCACCAGTGGAGTATGGAGTGTGAGTATGACCTCAATGATGTACATATGGAGTGGAATATTGTAGAATGTCCTTGAAGAGTCTGTTCAATTTGTAAGATGTTATGTAAGGAAAAGGGAAAGAATTGAAAAATGGAACAGAACCATAACAGAAACTACTGGCAGTTGTGCTCACCCTAAAGGAGTGGTGCCCATATCTCCTTGCTCCTTCAGCCCCAACTCTGGTGTATACCAATCACCAAAATATCACCAATTGTAGGGAACTGCAGAAGCTTACCCCATGCCAGTCACACTGGCAGGCCATGCTGCAAGTGTTCCCAGTCAAGTTCATTTATATTAAGGGCTAATGTAATATTCCTCCCAATACTCTCTCCCATATACCTAATTTTACAGTGGAGCCTATGCCACCTTCCACATTGTTACTCAACTCTATGTGGTTTCAGCCTAAGGGGAGGGTGGAAACCCCTAAAGTTTTGCAGATAGCTGGTGAAAATTGACTAAAACCCCATATCCTTCCTGACACTACACAGGCTCAGTCAGGAAATGTAACAAGCAGAAGCCCATCTGAGGAAAAATCAAAGAATGCTGTTACCTCCAACTCCATCTTCACACTCTCCACCAAGCTGATGGGTAATGTACTACAGAAAACTGAACAGTTAAAAGACAAAATGAAAGTCACAAAGGCTAGAAACAAAGGGAAAATATATGTAAACCCTAAAAGAAGAAAAGAAGTATTAAAGGAATACTATGACCTATGACCATCTAGTCACCTAGGAGTAAAAGCTATGATGATGAAGATGCAACAGCATGTCTATTGGCCTAAAATGCATGCTAATATCCAGAGCTACATCCATGGCTGCACCACTTGCCAACAATTGAAGGTGAACACTCATCCAACCACACCTCTGATTACCTCACACAACATGTCCCACTCCCCCTTTCCATTTAAGCAAATCTCAATTGACTTAGTCACTGACCTCTCTGAGTCATGCAGAAGTAACTCCATCCTCACAATTGTTGATCAAGGGTTGACAAAGGCTGTCATACTTCTTCCCACAAACAAAACTGTGGATTCAGTAGGCATAGCCAACCTTTGCCACACTCATGTATACCCCAGGTTCAGAACTCCAGAAGTGATCATCTCCAATAGAGGCCCACAGTTCATCTTGATGTTCACACATGACCTCAATGTGGCTATCAGAATTGAAATGAAGGCAACCATGGCCTATCATCTGCAGTCCAATGGAGAAGCTAAATGTGTTAATCAAGAGATCAGCACCTTTCTAAAAATGTACACCAGAAGGGATCCCAACAACTGGGTGTGTTATCTCCCTGACATCAAGTTCACCCACAACTCCCAAATCCATTCCACCCATGGGCAAATGCCCTACTACCTGTTGTATGGCTACAAGCCTACCTTCTATCTGTCTAAACCCTTAAACCCTGCACCACTGTCCAAGAAACAACTGGAAAAGCTGACTGCAGCACATGATGCAGCCATTGTCACCCATAAAAATGCCCAAGAAACCATGCTGAAATGTCATCCAGGATAATGATACCTGGAATTTGAAGTAGGAGATAAAGTTTGGCTGAAAGCAACTAACCTCCATTTGAATGTCCCATCAAAGAAGCTTGCCCCTAGGAGATACAAACCCTTTACTTTTATGGAAAAGGTGACCCCTGTTAATTATCAATTAGAGCTTCCTTGGGCCTGAAGGATCTACAACATTTTTCACACCAACAAATTAACCCTTTACATCATCACTTCAATCAATGATTCAACCCCTGTCTCAGAACTGCCCCAAATCATCAATGGTCATGATGAATGAGAGGTCAAAAAGGTGCTGAATCATAAAACAATGAGGCAAAAGCAGAAATATTCAGTCAAGTGGCAAGGCTACCCTGATTTGGAGAATACCTAGAAACTGCCTAAACACTTTAAAAATACCTCTCAGGCTCTCAGTGAGTACCAGTGAACCCATTGCATCCCCCTCATGTTCCCCAAAACTCCAATCACATAAATGTCTTCTGACTACATTACCCCCACCAACAACCACAAAGACATCTATGATGCCATACTACACCAGCTCAACAACCTTGCAGATTCCTATATCCCCACATCAGTTCCTCCAACATCTGCACCTAGTCCAGCACACTGTCAACCTGTTTTCCATGCCACCCATCCACTTCCTTGCACAGCTCCCTTGTACATCACCACCTGTCCACCTTGCCTCTATCCTAGGGGATATCCTTCAGGGGCTGTGCTAGAAGGGCCAGAGCAAACAGGCAGTGCAATCAATGCCCCTGCTCTCCCCCTGTTCTCCCTCCTATCAGCTTCCATCATCTCCAATCTCAAGCCAGTGATGGCTCAACCTCTTCCTCAAGCCTCACTCCCTCACCCTTTCTCAACAAAAGCTTGGCATCAGGTGAGTTATTCTTCCCCACAGTTGACCAGTTTATCAGCTATGTGCAGGTGCTTGCTAACTTCAAATTGTGGGACACTCTCAGATGGTGAGTGCTCCCAAACCATGAAGATCTGCAGGTTCTGTCCCAGGTCTTCAGGAATGCAGAGAGGATTGGACAATGGGTGAGTCAGAAAATCATTGCTGACCTCATGGGTCACACTCTGGAGGACAACCAGCCTCTCACTGGTTAGGAGGTAGTAAACACCATGGAGGTAGAGACAGGAGTTATCAGGCTTGTTCATTGTTCTTTTGGACCAGAGCTACTAACATCATTTGATTCCTTTCTTGTTGCTCAACAAGGTCCCCTGGTTGTTCCCACAGGTAGTCCCATTATGCCTCTCACTCCTCCATGACCAACTATCATGATGTAATGCCCTGTCTGCCACCTCTGACCTCACATGGGCAGATGTCATAAGCCTAGGCTGGTGGACCTATCCTCTGATGATAACCACCCTATTGGACCTCAAGTCCTCACTTCTCTCTGAGGCCCAGGAGTTCCTGGATCTTTCCAACTGCATACTAACTCCTTGTCCATCCATGCCAACTTCACCCCTGTTCCCTCCAGTGTGTCTCAACCTCATTTACCTTTGTGCAGCTAGAGCCATGGCTGAACTCCTTGGTCAAGCCACTGGCAATGAGCCTTCCCAGTGGCTCAGATTTCTCATGGCAGTCAAAGATGAACACAGGGACAAGAAGCTCTACAACACCATTGCCACTGTAGTCCCTATCTCTGACCTCACATTCACTCCAGTATCTGTCACCCTGCAGCTATGGTACTACCTATCATGTAAGATGGACATTCCAGATAACCATTGACTCTGTTGCTATAGGTGTTATGACTGTGTCCACCTAGGACATTGGTTTTGGGAGTATTGTACCAATCACCCCTATTGGGAGCCCAGTGTGCACAGCCCACACTCACAGGAGGGTCCTTAGGTTTAGGACTGGTCAGGATGACTCAATGTTATCACACTCACCTCCACCTCCAGTCAAGATTGAAGGCACTTTAGGCAATCATTTCTGATAGGCAAATTGGTTGAATAGTTTGGCATTGTGATTGAGCCAAAGAGTCCATGAGACCATGGTCATCCCAGGGATGGTCTGTTTTCTACCCTGAGATTTCCCATTCTGTTTAGTATTGATTGTCATCCCATCCCTGGGATGGAATGTTGTGTTGGGATGGCCCATACATGCCTAGGGTATTTGGGGTCCTTATTCAAACTTTTTCATCACCCCTCAGGCTATACAATAACCACTTTGAATAGCTTGTAGCATATGATATGCTTGACTCATCATTAGATCTACAGCCCTCATTGATGATGAAAAAACATGCAGATGGGAGACCAGGGAATTCTTCAAACTCTACCATTGTGCATTGATGATCAATACTTAGTGTTTAAAAGTTCAGTTGCTGGACCACAAAAGACCAGCAACTGGACTAGATTGAACTGACAAACCAGTCTAGTTCACTTGCAGGTTATCTACCTTTGAGAGGCTGCAAAAAGACCACTCTAATTGGACTGGTTGCAACTGGTCTGCACTGGACTTTTAAACACTATCTTCAAATACCTAAATCAGTTTCTTTGTCTCTTAATGTATTGGAATAGAAAAGATGAATAAGTAATCTTCTCAACCAACTCATTATTCATGGCTGATAATACATTTTAAATTGTTTAAATGAGTTGTCATATGTTCAGTGTACATGCCTGCACTTTTAGCATCATTCTGTTCAATCAATGTCATAGTGATTCTTGTCAGCTCATTCAGGACATCTGCATTCTCAATCACATGGCTCCAGTTGCCACCAGTCTCATTGATTTATCAATGCATATTGTCAACCCATGCACTCCTATATCATGCTGATAGCCATCTGAACTCACTTTCATTAGTGTCTGTAAGTCATTGTCACTTGTATGAACTGTCTGTACATCTTGTCTCTGCATTTCACCTCCAGCAATCTTTTCAACAGTCCATTTTGCTCTTCTCATGGTTGCTATGAGTGTATTGGCTCTTTCAACATCCTGAAAGTTGTTTTGAATGCTTTTGCATAATGGCCTGATTGTACCACCAAACACCATGTTGCTAACTGTCTTCTCCATACCATACTTAGATTTCTTTGAATACATTGGTTGGAGGTGTGAGTGCTGACTAGACAAGCTTCAAGGATACTGGTTGGAAGATGAAGAATGATCCATATGGGGACTGGATACACTTTGGATGTTGTAGAGCAGGTGTATACACACAAACCAGGGAGCAGTGAGTTATTCTTTGTATTGGATTTTTTGCATCAATAAAAATATGAGTATGAAGTGCCAGAAATCTTGCATGCAAGGTGACTTCATATTTGATGCTTTGCTGTACAGTTGAGTTACAAAGGGATTCAAGGATGCTTTGTCTTCATTACCACACCTCAAAAATGGCTGTGACAATAACCATGAATTGTCAAAATCACCACACTGATGTTACAATGTACTTGTTGTAATGGAGTGGCCACAACCATGGTGACAGGCTTCATTCATTGTCATGTACATCATGTACATAAATGGTTGTTGGTCATGATCACCCTTACTATGCTTTTATCATGACATTTATGGCTTAGTGACCACTGCAAAAGCAGCTTCTTCAATGCCAACTGGACAGCCAGCTACTTTAACCACCACAATTGTATAGCATGATCATCTCTTGTTCCTGGGCCTCTAGTACTTTCTGTTCTTACTGGCCCTCTGTTTTTTCTCCTTTATCTATTGTTTAATTTTGGTCCCTGGGTCTTGTGCATCAAACCAGAAGGCATGCATCTCAATCCTATTCCTTATAAATTGCATGAGATTAATTACTTTTGTTCATGGTTTTAGCCCCTCACAATGTGTTGTGGATGATCATGCTCTCCCCTTGGGCAGGTCAGGTGGCCTGACCCTGAAGTGCTTAGTTTGTGACTCAACCCATATCTTACCTTCTGTCAATCTTATTGTTTATATGTCTGATACACTTCCATTTTACATCATGTACAATATGTTGATAACTTATCTCCCTAGTATTGTCTCTTGACTTAAATCACTGATATTTCTATGCATTGTCTCATGTGTTTTATTTTCACTTCCTCTACTTGAGTGTCTTGACCCAATAGGGCAGTGACTGTCTTGTTGACTGAGCAACTGAACATTCTATGTACCACCAGTAGTTGAATGTTGACTGCACTACCTAAACCCTTGTTTGACTCAGAATCCTGAGTTAGACAGGGAATTGACATCAAGTTCACATAAAATCATAATCATGGAGTACAACCACTCATCCTATTTGATGTTTTCCTTGAACTTTAGTGTGTCTGAGATCACCAAGGTTTGAAAGCTGTTCCACCTATATACTAAGAGAGTAATGGGATATGTTAGAGGCTATAAGGGAGTAACCCACCTATATGAAAAGAGAGAAATGAGATGTCTAAAAGGTGGTTTGAAGAATGCCCCACCTATATAAAAGAGAGCAGTAGGATGTCTCATAGTGTATTATTGGACATCTCATCTATATACAGACAGAGCAATAGGATGTTCCATATGAAAATTGTCTATTATAGGACATTCCACCTATATATAAAAAGGCAATGGAATGTCCCATAGGAGATTTGGAGGCTATTTCACATATATAAAAGAGAGCAATGGAATGTCCTGTGAGATCTTTGGAGGCTATTATGGGACATCCCACCTATATAAAAAGGGAGCAATGGAATGTCTCATGGGAGCTCTGGAGGCTGTTGTGGGACATCTCAACTATATAAAAAGAGAACAATGGGATGTCCCATGAAAGCTTTGAAGGCTATTATGGAACATCCCACCTACATAAAAAGAAAGCAATGGGATGCCCCATGAAAGCTTTGAAGGCTATGATGAAATATCCCACCTACATAAAAAGGGAGCAATGGGATGTCCCATGGGAGCTTTGGAGGCTATGATGGGGCATCTCATCTACATAAAAAGAGAGCAATGGGATGTCCCATGGGAGATTTGGAGGCTATTATGGGACATCCCAACTATATAAAAAGAGAGCAACAGGATGTCCCATGGGAGCTTTGAAGGCTATTATGAGACATCAATCAACAAATCCATTTCCTTAACAAGTAACAGGATTTGTTATACAGTTACTGAACAGACCCTAAGGCTCTGAGAAGAAGGCTACTCACAGAAATAACCTAGCTGTGTCCTTGGTAGTGAATTGTTCAAGCCACCTTCACAAAACAGCTTAACAGTTATAGGTCATGCCCTGGACTGTGGTCTGTCAGAACTTGGAGCCTTACAGTCTGAGAAATGTCAAGCACAACTGCAGATATGTTTACTTGATGTTGTTTCACTTTGATTTGACTTGACTGATCCAATTTACTATTCATTTGTTACAATGTACCTTGCCATGTAGTTCTGGTACAGCTCTCTGAGCTCATTTCATGTAGGATATTTAGTTTGTCATGTTCTGACTTGAACACCTCAGCCTTCATCTCTGAAGCTGAGGTAAGACCTTTATCTGTCATTTACTATGAGTACAATACTAATTATGTTGTCTAGCTTCACTCATTGTACTTGTTATTAGTGTCCCACTGCACCTCTTAACTCTGATAGGGTTATGAGCCCCAACACTGCTAATATGAATTCTGATAATACCTGTGAAGATCTGTACATTCAAAAATCAGATTGAGTGGGCACTCACTGCCCATGGAGTTGCCTCACACCTGGATGGAAAGAAGGCCCCAATGCCATCTCTGCCAGTGGACCCTAAACAACAGGATGTCTACAAGGTTGAGCTTGCTGCCTGGGAGAAGACTGAGTTTACCTGTTGCCAACAACTTGCTCAGGCCTTACCTGACTCTACCCTCTGGAAGATTCTTCATGTGGAAACCATTGCTGACATGTGGACAACCATTGTCATGGAATTTGAGTCTAAGACTGTCCTTGTCCAAGCTGACCTGTGCACTCGCTTTCAGTCCCTCAAATGTGCTGAGAAGGGGGATCTCCAAACTCACCTGGATAAACTCTGGTCAGTGTGTGAAGAACTTGCAGCTGTAGGAGTCAGTCTGTCAGATGATGAGTACACTTCTACCATTATTTGCTCCTTACCAGCTCACTATGCAAACTATATCACTCATCTATCTGTGTCAGCCCATCTCCTTAAACAGACCTTGAAACCAGATGACATGATGCATTACCTAACTCAGGAATACAATTGTTTGAATGCTGGGAAAGCCAAGTCATCAAAAGGAGATAAAGGGGTTGCCTTTGCTGCTTCAAGTAATGGTTCTGGTAACCAAAACAGAGGCCACCATGAAAGAAGGGGATCTGCTGGAACTGTGGTGGCATTGGCCACAAGAAAGATCAGTGCCCTAGCCCAAGCCAGGATGGCAAAGAGAAGCTGAGCACTGGCAAGAAGGACTCACTGAAGGACCCAAAATCAGGAAAGGACCAGCCAAGCATGTTGAAAGGGAACTCAGCCAATGCTGTAGAGTTTGACAAGGATGGTGCCTGGGCTGCAACTGCAATTAGTTTTGATGATGAAGCTGATGAACTATTTGAAGGAGGTGAAGACTTACCAGCGCTGATGGATTGTGAATCATCTGACTCAGAGTTCTGATTCTCTGAGGAAGAGGATGATGAGAACACCCCACATGTGGTCAATACAGGTGAGAGTGGTGCAATGTTGGTCACCACAGTAGCCCCCTTGGTCACTGAGAGTGTGGATGGATATGGCCTGGCTGCTGCTGCAGGCCCTGGACCTCACAATTCAAACTGAGTTATTGAACTCTATGATTCTGGTACTACCCACCACCTATCACCCTACCAGGACCACTTTGTCACATTCCACCCTATCCCCCCAAAGGGTTTTGATGCTGCAAACCAACAGTTGTTTAGTGCCACTGGAATTGGAGACATGTTAGTTGAAGTTCCTAACAGCAATGAGGAATCAACCATATGACTTACAGAAGTATTGTACTCCCCTGAGGTTGGGTACACATTGGTCTAAATTGGGCAGATTGATGATGCTGGGTGCACAACCACCTTTGCAAAGGGTGTGTGCACAATCTCTGCCCCAAGTGGCAAGGTCCTAGGCCAAATCCAAAAGATGTCTCATGGACTATATAAGGTGGTACATGAGGACTCTACAGGGAGTGTGAATGCAGCTGCCAAAAGACTCACCATACTGGAGTTGCACTGCCACATGAGACATATTGCACCAGAAGCTGCCAAACACCTGGTTACAAAAGGCTTCATGACTGGACTAGTGCTCACTGACTCTCCTGACAGCTTGAAGACATTCTGTGAGCCCTGTGTTGCTGCCAAATTGAAACATCAACCTGTGGCAAAGGAATGACATGGGGAGTGAGCAATAACTTATGGTTGCAAAATCCATTTGGATCTGTGGGGACCAGCCCCAATTGAGTCACTAGGTGGCCACTGATACTATGTCAGCTATATGGATGACAAGATGTGTGAAATGACCCTTTACCTCCTGTGAGAGAAGTCAAAGACCTTTGCAACCTATAAAAGGTATGAAGCCTGGGTCAGGAACCATTGCAACACTGTCATTAAGGTTCTATGCACTGATCAGGGAGGCGAGTACCTTAGTAATGAATTCACAGCCCATCTTGAGGACCAGGGAACTGAGCAAGTACTCACCATGCACAACACACCACAGAAAAATGGAGTTGCTGAATGGCTAAATGGGATCTTGGCTGAAAAAGTTCAGGCCATGATGCATGACTCTGGGCTACCTCATTTCCTGTAGGGAGAGGCTGTCAACCATGCTACTTAGTTGAAGAATCATACCTTGATGAAAGCACTCAATGGCAAGATGCCTTTCAAAGCTGTACATAGAAACCTGCCAAACCTAGCTGGATTGCCAGTCTGGGGTGCATGAGTATGGGTCCATGATGTGGATGCATCAAAAATAGACAGCCATGCCTGATCGAGGCACTGGGTTGGCTATGATAATCAGAGCAGGGGGCACCAAGTTTATTGGCCTGATAAGAGGTCAGTAACTGTTGAATGGAACATTTGATTTGAAACAGGTGAGGTAGACTTACCTCCAGCACACAAAAACATCACATTTGAGGGGGAGGGTGGTGTGGCTGGCAATCACAATGCTCCCAGTGCTGAAAATGTTTCGAACAACCTGAATTTTGGTGAAAAACCTGCTAGAAGTGATGAAAACCCACCCATACATGAAACTTGACCCCCCAGCTCGAAATCAGACAATTGCAGCATAAAACCAGATGCGATGGCAACATCTGGATGCCCACAACATACCCAGAACTCATTGTGATATGTGTGTGATATCTTAGCTGGTGTAGGATCAGCAACTGGACCTGATTCATGATCTGGCCTACCTCCTGGAATCCAAGCACTGTCTCTTAATAAAAACTCATCAAATGGTAAAGGAAACACCCTAGGCGATGCTGTTGAAGAGTCCAGGATGGCTGCTGCAGTTGCTGAGTCAATTGGCCTTGAACCAAGGAGTGTGGAAGAGGCAAGAAAGTGTCCTGACTGGCCAAAGTGGGAAGAAGTGGTAAAAGCCAAATTACATCAGCTGGATGCGATGGAAACTTGGGAGGCTGTGGACAAGCCTGCAGGAGTGAATGTGGTTGGGAGTAAATGGGTATTCAAGGTAAAAAAGGATGCAGCAGGGAATATCAAACAGTACAAAGCACAACTCATTGCACAAGGCTACATGCAAGTACCAGGAGTCAACTACTTCAATACTTTTGCACCCATTGCCAAGCTTGCATCAATCTGAGCCATCCTTGCCCTAGCAGCCCACCATGATTGGGAGATCCACCAGGTCAACATCAAGAGTGCTTACCTCAATGGCAAATTCAAAGATGCTGAAGTTATCTACATACATACATGCAGGTGAAAAATGATAGCAATTATTGTTAGTTAAGCAGAAAGAAGAATGAGCTTACAATGGCATGCATGAGTCACTGTGTGTGTATGGATAGCAGGCAATGCTAGTACTTACACTATAGTACAAGCAAATCTGCAAACAAAAAAAGTCCCATGCAATAATGAGCCACATGTACATGGATGCTCATATCACAATGCAGCACAGAGTGGGAATGTGTGCATATATTGATGTGACCTGTATCTGTACCCACAGCCCTGTAGGTATGTGTGGTATAGCTGTAGACAACACTTCAGTTATTACATAAGCCAAGGTTGATAAACCAACTTATCAGGTGAAACACCAGATTTAAGGCAAGAGAGTTGGCCCTATACTATCTGCAATAATAAGGAGTAGAATTGACACAAACCCTTGTTGTGGAATGCAACCAGTGTGGAGTTGCAAGACATGGTTGTGGTACAAGGAAAAGATCTAATCAAGCAGAGCCTGAAATGCAACATGCTAATAACTCATATGATGCATGGTAATTTTGATCATGTGACACATTTCACAGGCTATGCTCAGGCCTAGGGGACCACCATCATCCACAATGTGACAATGACAACCTCACACCAACTAGTAGTGCTGTCCACAACACAATGACCATGGCATGCATGACACAGGTGCATGGCTTGTTGACCACTACTATTTTTGACTGCCACCACTACCACCATTGTGCCAATGACAATGACAATGACATGCACATGGCCAATGCTACTGTGAGATGATATCAACCTCAGCATAGGCATGGGTCATTGTGATGATTATGAGTATGGCAAGCATGACTGCCACCTGTCCATCTCCTCCCTCTCACATCAGCTGTCACTGCAGCATACACACATGCACAATAATGACAATGATGGCAAGTACCATTGCCACCACCCTCACCCTCATGATGGGTGGCATGACCCCCACTATCCCTACCACTTGTGCACCACATTGACTACCACTGCAGCATGGATGCATGGGCAATGATGATGAGTACCATCACCACTGCTTTCACCACCACCCTCATACTCATGATGATGGTGATGACAGCAGTGACAATGAGTGGTGTGACCACCACTGCTGCATACCTTCAACTACTGCCACAGCATGCACACACAATGATGACAGTGAGTACTCACCACCACCACTGTTACCACTCTCTACACTCACAATGACAATGGCAAAAACAGCAACAGGTACCACCTCCCTCACATAGATACTTTGTGTATGTATATACAATTGTCCATTATTACATTGTATTTTATGGTATGAGATATGATTGATTGATATCAGACCTGTGACCTGGTATGACACCCACCTGACCCATGACCTAAGTGATACCCACACCCACAGGTACAGATATCACTGAGGGTATGGGTATGGGTCAGACCACTCACACCTATGTGTTGAGCAAATAGTGTTAAGTGCTCAGTCTTACATAATAAGTGCTAACTATCCACTCTAGGAGATTTGTCATGTGCAACATCACTGACATAATCACACTTGCATGTGTTTACCACAGCATGTGATTCTATGACCAGCTATGGGACATTACTGGTGTTTCTCTTATATGGAAGTGTTCTAGACACTTATGACATATGTCTGACATCATAGTCTCCATGATGTTCCATTATGTTCTATGCTTACTCAGTATGATACTGAAGAGACACATATATGGCAACTCATACTTACCATATGTAGTTCAACCCACAAGTTGAACAAAACTCATGTACTGCACACAGACCATGTCTGTAGTGTATATATACTGGACCCTCATAATCCAGGAATAGTAACAGTTTTAACTCAACAGTTGAAGCTAGCATTCAAACCTCCCAACTAGAAGATTGCCCTGGGTAAACACTAAGTAAGTCTTAAGGTCCTTACCTTAGAACTTCCACTGCATTGTAGAAGTAGTGAAAGGCTCTAGCCCAAGTCTTCCTGAGCTGAGTGTATAACACTTGGTTCAGTCCCTCCAACTACCATACTTTGCTTTACTATGGGTATACCCATGACAAACACTACTTATGCCATGTACTAGATATCAGTGCCAGAAAACTTGAAGTACTGAAAATCAGTGTGATAGAATAGTCATGTACTAGATATTAGTGCCAGCAAACTCAAGGTACTGAATATCAGCACCAGAAAAACTCAGGGTACTGGAAATCAGTGTTGGAAAAAATGTGGTACTGAAAATCAGTGCAATGAAAAATGCACACTAAAAATCAGTGCCACTGGAATGACACTGAAAAGAAGTGCCCACCAGATCAGTGCCAGTGGCACTGATTCAGGGGACATCAGTGTCACCAGCACTGATTTTCAGTATGTTTACTTCCCACAGTGATTCACATTTAGTCTCGCACTGTAAGGCCTTTTCCTCAGACGTTTGTCACTGTATGCGCGCAACTGAGCTATTCGAATCTCTATAGATCCTAAAATACCATACATGCACAAGCTAAAGACAATAGAGTTTAGAATTACATACTTGCTAACAAACTAAAGGCAGGAAGGGCACAGCGACTCTGTGCTCACCTGGAGGTTTGTGCTTTGAAGTGGAAGAACAAGTATGTTGCTAATAGAGTAATCAAGTGTCGAAGGACCTGATCACTCAGTAGAGATGAGAGAATATATGATTCGAACCTAGGGAGTAACGCCCTAGGAGTACAGTATATATACGTACTGTACATGGTCTGTGCGCATGGAGAAACTCCGGAGCATTATATCTACAACTACTACTTATGGAAGGAGTGAGTTTCTATCTAAGGATAGAACATTGTAGAACATGAAAGAAGGATACCGTAAGTACGGTTCCATGTGATACTCAGGTATCTGTGATAGCCGGTCACTATTGTCTTGAATCGTTACTGTGAACGATCTAGCTATACTGGTCAATAGAAATGACCTAGAGGCAGGATAGTCATCCTGTCAACACTCCCCCTCGCTTTAAACTGGTTCAGTAGAGACCAAGTAACAAGTGATGATGGTCATGTTTCTGCCAGGTTAGATTCTTAGTCATGGAATCTGCCCTTTGATGGTCGGTGGACACATAGTCCAACTTGAAGTCTCCTTGTTCGATAGACTCTCGAAGCCAGTAGTACTTTATATTGATGTGCTTCAATCGACCTTCAACAACTGGGTTATTGGCCAAATGAATGGAACCCTTATTGTCACCAAAAAGAATGACAGTTGTGAAACGAAGATGGGATTCCTGGAATAGAGTGGTAATCCACTTGATCTGTTGTCCGGTGTCGCAAAGAGACATGTACTCTGCTTCAGTTGAACTGAGTGCAACTGTCGGTTGTCTTCTAGATCTCCAGGAAACAAGATTTCATCCAAGGAACATAGAGTAGCCAGAAGTAGAGCGATAAGTCTCCTTATCTCCAGCCCAGTCTGAGTCGGAATAGCAATCCAGAGATAACTCGCTCTGGAAATAATGAATGGATAAGTCCTTTGTTGAGGAAAGGTACTTGACAATATGCATTGCCTTGTCCAAATGTTGCTGTGTTGGATTAGACATATACAACAACATTCGAATGATGCTGAATGCTAAATCTGGATGAGTTCCGAGCATGACATATAGGAGGGAGCCAATAACCTGCTGATACTTTTGTCGAAGAGCTGGTGTAGTGGTATACCCGGAAGGGGTAGGAGTAGGGACATAGCCGCTTGGAAGAGGGGTTCGCACACTCCGGCACTGTTCCATTTGAAAGCGTTTCAACACCTTCTGGACATAGGGTTGTTGGTGAAGGATCATGGTTTTATCCTTTCGATTCCGTGAAAACTGGATACCAAGATACTCTTTCACTTCTCCCATGTCTCATACTTCCCAAATCTTCATAAACACTTCTTTTCTGTCTTTCAGTAATTTAGCAGAAGATGAAAGGAGGAGAACGTCATTGACATAAATGACGAAGATGACTAGGCCTTGTTTAGTCTTGTAGACATAAACTCCTGCGTCTGACTTGGTTTGGTAAAAACCTAATTTGAGTAAGGATTTGTGGAGTTCTTTGTTCCACGCTAATGCTGCTTGCTTAAGGCCGTAAAGCGCACACAAAAGACGATAAACCTTGTTTGTTGTTCCCGGAGTTATGAAGCCTTCTGGTTGCTCCATGTATATTTCCTCGTCAAGTTTTCCATAGAGGAACGCTGTCTTGACATCGAGGCAGTGAGCTTCCCAATCCTGAGAGCAGGTATAGGCCATGAGTAGTTGTACTGTCTCAAACCTTGCTACAGGAGAGAAGGTTTCTTCGTAATCTTCTCTGTAAATTTGTGAAAAGCCCTTTGCTACTAAGCGAGCTTTGTATCTTCTGTCCGACTTTCTTGCAAAAACCCAACGACATTTGACGGGTTTACGATCAGGGGGACAATCCACTAGAGTCCAGATGTGTCGATCATTAATAGACCGTATCTTGTCCTTCATAGCTTCTTTCCATTTATCTTGCTCTTCCTTCGGTAGCCGAAGAACATCCCTATACTGTTTAGGTACCTCTGAAATGGCTTGCGCCAAGAGATAATAGAGAAAACTGTTGCCTTGCTCATGAACGAGACTACTGATGTCTCCCCCTTCCTGAGAAGGTGGTGGAGGACCTGGATCCTCATACAAATCGTCTATGTTCGGTCGTTCTGATGCAGGTGGTGGGTTTTCAAGGTTTCTTTCCCAATCTTCATCTGACTCCCTTTCGACCTGAACTGGTGGTCAGTCTCTGTAGACACTGTTCGGAACTATCCTTGGAACAGGTACACGAGCTGACCTGCGTAACGCAGAAGGGGCAGGAGGATAAGATGGGTCAGGGGCTTCAGTTGGATGTCTTTTGAGGAACGGTGGAAGATTTCTTTCCAAAAGTGGTGGAATGAAGGATGGGATAGGATGAGGTTCATGTCTTCTCCTTCCGGGAAAACCTTGACTAGGGGTTTCTCTCACAGGTGGAGACGGTGGAGGAGATGGTTGTAAATAAGCTGGGTTTGGAATTCGTACTCGATCCAAACGTTCATGTCTTAATGGTAAGGCAGGTGAAGAAGGTCCTGGTGTGGGACCGTGTCGCTCAGGTTCCGGAGAATCTGGTTCTTCTTTATCTGAATAATCCTCTACCGTAACAGGAGGTGGACGCTGCCTGAGTTGGGGTGGACTTGGAGTTGGAGGCCTGGGTGGATTATCAATATTAAAATCTGGAGTGGGTGGTCTAGGACCTGGAGCGGGATGATCAGTCTCGCTTCCATCCTGATCGTCGGAAGAGTCCTTTGAGGGACTGGATGCCAGGAGAGGTATATCGATTTTGTCTCGTAACTTCTCTATGGGACAGTTGGGAAACACATTCTTGACGAATGTAACAGTGGTAGAAATATATATCATTTTGTTTTGGCGTAAGAAAATGTATCCTTTCGTCCCTTCAGGGTATCCAAGGAATATCATTTCTTCAGCTTTTGGAGAGAGTTTGTCTTTTCGCTGATCCTTCAGGATGAAGACGTAGGCCAGACAGCCAAAGACTCAAAGATAGGAAATAGTAGGTTTCTTCTTCAAAAAGAGCTCAAATGGTGTCCTCCATTGTATTCGTCGAAGTGGAGTGTGATTATAGACAAAAACTGCTGTGAGTAAGGCAAAGTTTCAGTAGCGCTTGGGTAAACAAGCTGCATGACGTAGAACTTCTTCTTTCTCCATTACGGTTCTGTTAAAACATTCTGCTCGACCATTTTGCTGAGGAGTATCAGCGACTGATAACTGGTGGGTTATACCTTTGGAGAGTAAAAACTCCTTGAAGGTGGCGGCCATAAATTCCCCCCCGCAGTCGGAACAAACTGATTTGACAGAGAAGCCAGACTGGCGCTCCGCCCAAGAAACCCAAGCAATGAAAGACTGGGCGGTGTCACTCTTCGCTTGAAGCAAAAGAGTAGACCCATAACCACTAAAGTCATCAATGATGGTTAGGCAGTAAACATGACGATAATACGATTCCGTAGGAAACTGTAACAGGTCCATATGGATTAATGCAAGAGGTTCCGTTGATCGAGTCCAAGAAGGAGAGAACGGACGACTGTGCATTTTGCCAATGAGACATTCGCCACAAGGAAAAGGTTTAGGTTGAGGTGGTATATGATCAAGGCCAGTAGTATGGCTAGGGATTTTCCTCATTACTTGATCGCTAGGATGGCCAAACCTTGAATGCCAAAGTTTATACACATCGGAATATTCGACAGTAAAGAGAGATAAGAATGTGTTGATTGTCTTGTTGTCCAAACATGCTAGAAGAGCCAATCTTGAATCACTTTTCCCAATCGGTTTTCCTGTAAACCAGTGAAGATTGGAGCCGCGAAACACGTGAGTGCCTTCAAGGAAGAGTCTTTTTCGCATGTTGTAGATTCGAGTGTGGGTCTTGTCACCTAAAAAGGTGTAGCCCAATCTGGTAGTAAGGGATGGTATTGACAGAATTCGCTTTGCTCCTGAGGGCAAATAGAAAACATTGCGTAACGTTCGTCGTTCTTGTTTTCCGTTCAGCGTTACTGTGAAAGAAACAGTTCCAATACCCGGAAAGTATATCTTTTCGCTACCAGCAGTGCCCACTGGTATTGGTCGCTTGAATTTGACATAGCTAAGGAAGTCCTTTCTGAAGGGAGTGGAGTGACTTGTCACTCCTGAATCCATTAGCCAAAGGTAATCATCCTTTTCCTTTTGTCGCTGATGACACCCTTCACAGTCAGACATATAAGCGTAAAAACCTGCTGCGCCATAGCAGTCAGAGTCATATTCGACAGGTGCATATGGTCCATTGTTACAAGAAGCATTGTAAGGGTTTTTATAGGTTCTAACACTATTCCAGACTCTATCACGCTCCATCTCCTCTCGAACCTTAGTTCAAATAGCGAGAGAAGAAATTTGAGCTGATGAGGGGAATGCATTAGACCAGCCCGCTTCTGCGATAGTGGAGCTTGCATACGCTTGTTCGACTGAAGATTCGTTGTCAGATGTATAAGGCTGTAACTGAGCCTCATTGACTTCTTGAGTGGAAGCTTTCTGCTTCCCCTTGGCCTTATCTGAGGGGGCCTTGCCTCCTCCTCCTTTTCCTTTCCCTTTCGCCTTCTTTTCCTTCTTCTTTTCCTGCACTTTTGGTAAGTTAACGGTGGGGGGTCTTCCTCCCTCCCAATGATCCTCCGTGCGGTGACCTTTACCGCATTTGCGACATTTAGGCCGCTGATTCTGTTGTGCATGCTGGGCAGAGTTGCCCACAACATTATCGGTAGTACGAGGAAGTTGTGTTCTTCCATGTCTCCATAAGTATTCTTCCTTGATATGAGGAAGGATTGTGTCAACAGTCAGGGTTTGTCCCTGCTGTCCTGCTGGTAAAGTGACAGGGAGTGTAGCGAGCGTAGACGTCGCAAAGTTTTCCCAATCAGATGGGAGTGCAGCCATAATAATCATGGCTCACGCTGACTCAGGTAGGGGCATGCTGTTTGAGGCAAGGAAACTGAACGAATTGTTGATCTCAGTAATCTTCGGGAGTGGATCCTCGCGATTGCTGATAGAGATCTTCATTGCATGCTTGAACTGCACATAAACTCCAGCTGCGCCGGGCTTTCTGTAGGTGTTCAGTAATGACTCCCATACCTCATGGGGAGTCGCAAACCAGTCCATCTCTATCTGGACGATCAGTTTACAATGGCCCATAATGGCTCCTAGAGCCTTTGAGTCGAGGGCGTCCCAAGCAATTTGGTCCGCAGTTGGTGCTGGTGCTGGTCGACCAGCTGCTGCTGCTGCTGATGGAGGTCTTGTGGTGGTTCCGTTAATGACCAGCCATGTTCCTTGTACGCATAAGAAATTCTTGATTGAGATTGCCCAGATAATGACTGTAGTTTGGGTAGTTTGTCTAGCAGCAAACTAGAATTATGCCCAGCTATTCAGAGAAGAGAATGCCATTTCAAAACGCACAAAGTCTACGGCTTTCTGAGAGAGACACAACGCAGCTGGTGCGTGTTTGTGACCTTTTCTTCGTCGTATCCAGGCCCCAGGCTGGATCCCATCTTCCCGTATCAAGTAGTATGCTCTATGGCCGTGTTATTGTATGATATACGCCATCCTGTGCCCAGTTCTTTTGGTTCCCGTTGACTTCGGGACAAGTATTCAACGGTACAGATGCAGACAAAACTGGTTTCAACCCCCTATTGGCTTCATGTCCATATCCGTGAATGATTTGTACCAAGTTCATACATATTGTACTTAACTGAGTCATGAAATATAAACCTCATTGGAGTCTTATTAGGTAACCGAAAGTACTTCAGGAGTAGCTGACAGTTAACTATGGCTGGTTTTCTGTAGGTTGGAAATATGCTCAAGGTGAAGCCAACACTGTGAATGGCACTCTGCCTAGGGGGATCCATCTCCACTACCTGCGAGATAACCCGATAACAGCACATCTCAGTGTGCAGGTACTCAGCATGTCATTTCACGAGCATTCTCTTTAACCACTTCCACCACCGCCATGACTCCCCGGATATCCACACCACTTGTGAATGCATAAGTTATTTGCATAAGTTATTTGGGTTCGACCCAGGATATGTAAACCTGAACCATGGTGAGCCTACTCGGGCGACTTGCTTGATCCCTTCCATAACCTCCTTCAGGCTCCTATGGCTCACTTCCCCTCCCCGTTCGAGTGGCCTGTGACATGTGGACCACCGAGGCAGAGGCCAACCCCGACAAGTTTATGAAGTTTGTTGTTCTTCCCTACCAGGCCCGTGTACGAGAGCGCGTTGCTAAGCTCATAGGTGCCGATGCTGATGAATGTGTCATGGTTGCCAATACTTCGCATGGCATCTCGACCGTCCTGCGTAATTTCTCGTTCAATAAGGGTGATGTTTTAATCGGAGGTAATGACTTGGGCAGTATGCTTGGATCCCCGACTGACAAATTCAGCCAACATTACCTATCCCTCTGTGTTAAAGATGCTCAAGTACCTGGCAGACACTCCTCCGTATCCAACGGTGTCGATACTCACCTTTGAATTTCCTACAACTCGCGAGGCCATACTTGAGGCCTTTAGGAAACACATCCGGAAGGTCAAAGAAGAATATCAAGACCAAGATCAAAACCGAAAGTTCGTTGCAGTAATTGACACGATCGTATCTATCCCAGGAGCTTTATTGCCCTGGAAGGAAATGGTAGCGGTGTGCAGAGAAGCCGGTGTATACAGTGTTTTGGATGCAGCCCACTCTATTGGACAAGAACTTAATATCAACCTATCGGAGGCGCGACCAGATTTCTGGGTCTCGGTTGGTATCTTTATCTTGAAATCAAAAGAACTTGGTGCTTATATTGACATGCGGGTGTCCGATAGAACTGTCATAAATGGCTCTACGCAAAGAGAGGATGTGCTGTTCTTTATGTTCCTAGAAGGTCTGTCTTTTGTAGCCCTGCTTCAGAAAAGCCAGAGTGTGAACTTGAACACAGGAATCAACACATCGTTCGATCACCAATCGCCACTCCAGATAACTACCGCTCCCCACAAGACGAAGATTACACCGGCCCTCTGGAATTCTCCAGGCTTTTCGAGTGTTTGTCTTCTTTTTCATCCTTTCTGTACCGCCTTTTAACAACACTGTCTTAGGGACGGGAACGATCGACTTTGTCCCGCAGTTGAGCGTGGATGCAGGTACGTGTGCATGAAGTTGACCAATGGAGCATGTCATACCTCAACCTCCACCAGCACTTGACTTCAGGGAGTGGTTGGGAGGCGAACACAAAATCAATGAATACACTCGCAAGCTCGCCATGGAGGGGGGAATGCATCTGGCAAGACGTCTCGGGACTGATCTTCTTGACCCGGAGGGCAACATGACTCTGAATATGGTAAGGCTTCACTATCCCCCTTGGCTCTGATGTACGTATTTCACCAAACAGGTGAACGTCGGGCTTCCCCTTCCAGGAGAAATTCCTAGCACCGACGAAGTATCAACCTTGATACGAGACACCTTGTTGCTGAAGTGGAACACCTACGCATTCTGCTTCCGGCACAATGAGAAGTGGTGGGTTCGATGCAGCGCACAGATATTCAACGAAGTAAGCGTTTCTTTTCACTTTATACCTCGCCATCTGAGAGTCCTTGGTAGATATCCGACTTTCACTTCATAGCGGATGCTCTCAAGGACGCATGTGAAAAGGTGAAAGAATCTCATGCGAGACATGCCACCTAACAGAGTGAGACCTTGGATCATGTATCTGATCAGTAGTCCAAACGCAGGCGGAGAACTATGTGGTCCAAATGCGTGCACCACAGTATACCCAACTTGTATCTATCCTGTATGTAAATACATCCTTGAAGGCGGATGCCATCTCAGCAAAGGGAATCGACAAGACTATAAGTTAGTACAGTACGTCTTTAGGCGAGATTTAGGGATACCCTTGACGAACAATGTCAATAAAGCGTTCAAGTTGGCTTGAAGTGGTCCACGAAACATGTTAAAACTAAAACAAATAATGAGCATTTGTAGTATTATGGTATAACGTCCATATAGCTCATCAATTATATTCACAAATAATAACGGTCACCTAGTCCCCTAGTTAGCAGAGAAGAGACGCTGCACGGACAACTTACCGATGTGTCCCATTCCTGGTTCCACAACCCACACTTTCCTTGCAGTGCCGTGTTGCCCTTCACCCTCCGAGTGGTATAATTCAATCCAGGTCTCCCTCAAACCCGGATCGATGGACCCACAAATGATCTTGACCTTGGGGAAAGCACGCTTGATAACGTGTATACCACCTGTACGCGCCACTAGGAAGGTCACAAAAACAATGTGATCTTGCTGGACGCCGTGGTCCAATAATGTTCGAATCGCCATGAATGCAGAAGCCCCAGTGCTGACCTGCCGAATTCAATCAATGTCATTATGAAAAAGTACCCATAGAAATGCCACTGCACCTGTGCGTCTAACAAAAACACCCAGGTATCGACAGCAAAGTGACGTTCACGGATACACTTTGGCAACATCACATGAAGTAAAAGAGGCTCGCCGGTCTTCCCGTCTGTTTGGACCAAGAGTGATCCTATTGTAACATCACTTAGAACGCGTTGCAGCCCCTTTTCTAGTGGTCCTCCCCTATACAACGGTGTGAGTGGTATTCATGAGAATGCCAGTTACTTACGAGCGGAGGATGGATACTCCACAAATGTTCTAGATTTTCTCGTAAGGATCACAAAACTTCAAGTGTAGGAGGTCCACTGCTGACCTTAATATCCAGCTCCTTCCCGTAGCATTGCGTGTCAGTAGGCGTAGTTACTACCTTTGGTCTGTGGGGGAGTAATTCCATTGCCTTTTCGATCAGCAAGGTTGCAAGACGATCCACAAAGAAAATGAAGTCTTGGCGGCTTGAGTTTTCATCACGCAAGATAGTATAAATACCCTGTGGTGAGAGTCTGCCTTCCAAATATCCTGGACTGCTAACCGAGCCTCGAAAACTCACCTGTAGTTGTAGTGTTTGAGATAGAAGTATTAGATTAGAATCCTCGTGAGTACCATTGACCGAGTTCAGACATTCATCTATAGGTCGGCAAGCGATGTTCTTTCGAAAGTGATGGGCTCGCTCATTCATCTGACGACGGATATGAGTCGAGATGAGATCGATAGCGACAGTGTTATCGGAGCCTGGCACGACCTGAAGATGGTTCGATTGATGAACGAGATGCAGAGAGAGGATTTGGACCCACAATATCCGCATATCGAGCAGTCGGATGTACAAAGCTGTCGAAAGCAGGCTTGACGTATCGAAGGTACCTGAGGCCACTGTTAGACAGTAGCCGTGGTCTAGCGGATGGCTGCCAACTGTTCTAGAACCCCTTCAACGCTTCGACCACGTTCCTTGACGTCCCGTGAGATACGTCGTGCGAGCATAAGATCCGAATCGCATTGGACAAATATCTAATAGGCATTCAGAAACTAGTCAGAAAAGCATCGAATGGACGCCACCTTGAGGTCATATAAGGCACGTAGACTAGGATCATGCAAGGCCATGATACCTTCGGCTACGACAGGTGTCAGTGAAGAGAGATAGCGAAGAATAAAAACAAACCTATGATCACAGCAGCACCATAGAGATACTTGGTTTCATCTAATCGCTGATGTTCTTTGAAGGAATATATTGGGATATTCGTCTGTCGACATGCTTTAAGGTCTGCAAGGCACTACCAGCCACAATGCCTCGTTACATCCTTGCACTGATGGTTGCCGCAAGGGACCACGTACCGCAGCGAACATAGGCATGTCGATTGCATCTGGATGGTCAAAGTCGAAACGATTGGCGTGCGCAAGTTTCATTTCCTCTTCCGTGTGGCGCTTGTAGAAGCTATCCTGAGATCAATGTCATAGCCGGTCGCGTGCCTTCAAGATGCAGTGACATGCCTGGGACATGATGACAATAGTAGGGACTGATCCTAGTGACTTGACGATCTGTCTCGCGACATGTGTCTAGTACGTGATGTTGGATTCATCAGGCGTTGCATCGATAGATAGCTCACCTTCCCACTGGCTGAACCCCCTGGAGAGAGTGGCGAATAAGGCCATCCAGCCACACTCGCGCTGTCCACTTACCTGCTATGCCAATAACGAACGCATTACTGAGCGGCAGGCCATCTTCGCTATACCTGAGTGTTGCGCCTGTCAGAACGGCCGAACCAACGATATCTGAAATGGGCTACCAGGGAGGCCTTCCATGAGATCTCAAAACGGTATTCTTCTTCGTCTGGGAACTATCTGAAAGGTCCTGATGGTGTTCTTCGACTTCGTAAAGATCTAGAGTCTCTTCTCCCAGCATGCTAAGGCTCCTTGGTGTCTACGTCTAGCACTGAGCTGGCCGGTTCTTGAGATGGCTGGTCAACAAACCCCAACTTATCCCGTATTTGTAGGGGTCGGCTATATACTCGTGTGGTCGCCAAGGCACACTGAGATCACAAGTGTTCGAGACCGACCGTGGCGTAAACCAGCTGCTTGGTATTCCAGCCACAGGAACATCATCCGGAGACAAAACGCCGCTTTTCATTCTCATCACAAGTACAGGCGGGGCAATGTGTCTCAGCTACTTGGAAGAAGGAATCCAATTATCGAGTCGCGATTCTCTACCTCAGTTTGTCGTTTTTGAATTAAAAGCTCCCCATTTTCACCCGTAAAACTCATGGTCTGTGGCAATGTTTCTGTTCCCCTCGACCATACTGGTAATGGTGCACGCTGAAGATGTTCGCTGGTTGACGAAGATCCTGTCTTCCGGCTACTCCTGCTTGTCAACATCGTTAAGCAGGAATAGCAAAGATAAGCCACAAGCGAAGGGGATGATGCATATGTCTCTGAGGTGCAGGTAGACGCAGGTGTCAGATTCGAGACAAGCATCGTATCAGAAAGGGACCGCATTGATATTTGGGCCTTCCAGTCTGCCAGTCCTTCCTGCAAAGGACTAAAAGGGTAAAGCTTGGCTAACCTGAATTCCAAGGAAGTAGCAAATACCAACCGGCAACAGAGCCTGCATTCGCGTAGAGATGTGCTCTTTGGTTCCAACTTAGAGCAGGTACGTGCAATCGTTGATACTGTTGATGGGTAGTCCTTTTCAAGTCCGACGATGAAATCTTCCAGATGTTAAAACCGTGATGAATACCACGATGCCAGGTACTTACCTTTAGTCAAATTTAGGATGCCAGCTGTGGCCCGTGTTGTTTTGGGTCTTCCAGGGACATATATTCCATTCCACCAGGCAAAAGCTGTACATTCCTTCATGGTGACGTCCCTCAAGGGTCGGACCACGCGAATTGAGCTATTCACACTGGAGTATGTGGCCTGGGGAGGCACCCATTCCTCTTGCAACTCCTCGAGGATGCTGTAACCTCCCCCTTGAGCCACACAGGAAATTAGAGACACTGACAACGTGGTGAGGGAGGCTCCTAAGAGAAGATGTGATGCATCACGGGATCGAGCAGTATAGAGTAAGAGAAGCCGAATGAGGATATGGATGGCCCTGGAAATAGCTGTTGGCGTAGGTAGAGCTGCCAGAAAGGCACGCAAGGCGGCTGTCGGAGAAGCGTCGCCAGACGGAGGAACAAGACGTAGGTCTGATTATAGGTTAGATCAAAGTCGAAAATAACTGAATTCAATAGGCTCACCCTCTGTAAGTAAACCCTCTTTCCCCAGCTCTAACGCTAGTGAGGACCTGTCATTCGTGCCAGCTACACTTCGCCACCATGACTCATCAAAAGCGTCTTCCAGTCGGAGCGGAATGAATTCGGCATTCACATATTGAACAAGTGCCTTTCGAATCTCTTCTGTTCTATCATGCTCCTGGAAAACAGTTTTGGTATAAAATCCCGTGATGACCAAACGACATCATACCCCAGGGAAGGCATTGGCGACTTCGACGTAACACACTGCGAAAGATGTCCATACGCTCGCGTTTCGAGGATGTTTTGTTCCTCCTCGGGGCTCTCCATTCTCATAGATCAGTGATCGGCTTGAGAAATATGTTTTATAGACCAAATCCAAAAGTACTGAAGATCCAAGACCACCTGAAAAACCGATGACCAGAGATCCGGATGCTTTTAATTTTGGCCGTTTGGAAGTGCCAGCGTTGGCATTGACATGGGGTTCTAGTCCCCTTTTGAATTTGATGGTCACCGATGATGTAAAGCAGTCTCTAAACAAGCCAAGTAAACGAACGACGAATTGATGTGACATTGAGGAGAATTACCTGCAGTAAACCGCATGGCGTATGACGATGTTGCCCAGGTTTAGCTTGCATTTTACACAATGTCTTCCTTTGTCGAATTTCAATCGTCCTGTTGCAGAGGTGCAATCAGATGTGTAGTGATGTCGCTTGACATGACCTGCTTACTTGGCATCAAAACACCATCGTCAGCAATCGGATTGCCACAGGAAGACATCGGTGGCAAGGCCAACCTACAAGAAGCTTGACAGTTGTATCGGAAAGGTCTATTCGTTGTGAGGTTGGACTCGACACAAACTCGATCTTCAATCGGAGGAAACAGTGATCACGCCTTTTTTGGAAATCATCCTTGGAGAGAGAATTCTATATTTCTATGCATATTGTTACAAGCAAACCTCAGTGCTAAGACGCAGTGCAAAATGGCCGCAGGAGTGCAGTGTATCCCAATTACATAGATCACCATGTAACATCTATTTGTAGGTCGTCAGTGTAGAGAAATCTTACCAACGCTGGGGTGACTTGATCGCAAGTGCTGATTGGTCTGATGGCGACAAACAAAAAGGAAATGTGTGTATATCACACTTCGGGTGGAGTAGGGAGGAAGAGGGAGGGGGGTTGAACGCGTTGGAGATACGGAGGAATTCCACTAAAGCTGCGATGCCATCTTTAATGCCGAGGAGGGCTGCGGTGACAAGATCCTCCGAAGAACCCTTTGAGAACGTGGCATTAAACAAGGCGATCATATATGTTTCGAGCTGTTTGGATAAAGTGCTGGCGAGGTTTCAGGGACGGTGCGGATCTGTTAGCTTGGAGGGATGCGCTTGGTTTCCGGAGTCGGTTGTGCCACTCTGCTGTCCATGACTCGATGAAGTGTTATCGAGATTGAGATTGTTTGTGGGATAAGGAGGTGAGTGGGCTGTGATTTCTGTTGCCACTTGGCGTCTGTTCGTGTGACGGAACGCTAGTGCTTTCGGCCACACGGTAGTCCGTTCTCGATCGAGGTGGTTTTTCGGGTCGCTCAGGAAGAACTGGCCAAAAAATCTCTGTACGAGGTAGACTGGAGAAAATACAGAAAGTATCTGCGTCCTTATATACTTTCTACGTACGGCGGGAGAATAAACGAGTATCTAAAAGAAGAAGAACAAAGAAACAAGAAAAACTAAGTAAATCCGAGGCGTTAAGATTCGTAAGTCGTTACAGTTCGTTCATTTCCAATGATATCATTGTGGCCAGGCACTCATGCAACTTCAATATGGTGTTGGTTTAAGATTCTAGGAATGTGATGACGAGGTGTGGGTATGGAGGTTAATGTGTTGGGATGAGTCCGGTATGACATCAAATGCGGTTTGGATGGAGGCCTGGTTGTTGGCAAAGATATGAAATGTGCGGCGTTGGTGGCCTTTGATGCAGCGTTAATGGCAGCAAGCGTCGTAGACCTCCATATGTGGCCCCAAGGGTTTGGATCCGCAGAAATTGTGATCTCATATCTGTTATGGTAGCCCACCCGTCTGGTTCCTGCTCCTTGTTGGCCTGTTTTTTGGATTCGGGACTTTGGCCGCTTCCTGCATGCCCTTCTCGTCCTTCTTGATTTTGATCGAGAAGCGAGGTATGGTGGGGATGGTGGGTAAGGTTTTCTGTTCCTTGCACGAAACTTACTTGGTGGGAGGAAAAGTACACCATTCATTGTAATTCATTTTCAGTGACTAACAACTAAGTATCATAATAGTGATACGTTGAATGGTACCAGACCATGCAAATACTACTAATCGACGGGAGCACCAATTATTACAGGAGAGCACTGACCTAGTATAATGCTATAGCTACCAAGGGAAATCTAGAACAAAAAAGCGCGTCAAATACATTGGAATAGTAATGGAATATATCGTCATTCTTCTCTACCTCTGATCACGAGTCTCCTGCACCTTCTTTGGTAGCGCCTTCCTTGTCGACTAGTAGCTCCTGGGTTTTTTTCGCCATTCTTAAATCATACCAGAAGGTTAAAAGATACAAAGTGAAACCAAATGCGATGGCCCATTCGATGACACCTCCCACATTAGGGGCGTAATAGAGCGTTATCGCAAATACTATCGCCAACAAGATAAGGGAACCGGCTACGATCGCCTTTGCGATGTATGCGCATCGTAGTTGGTGTATGTCTGGATAATCCTGTGCGACCCATCTATACTCAACCACCGTGAATATAGCGGAGAGAGCCACTCCAAGCATAAAGACCAATAAGAAGAGTCGGTGAAGCGCTGTGTAACGCTTGGTGTCAAAGCCGGAAAGTAGGATGAGGCCCCACATGGCGATGGATGCGCCGACAATCGCAAGAATGCCTAACACGTGCTCCCGCTTCCGCATTTCTGGCACAAGCCGGCCTTTGTGACGAAGCAGGCGTTCTAATATGAGGCATAGAAGGAATCCAACACCCGTAATGCAGCATATGACGACGAAGAGAGGCTTCACAAAAGATGCACCCACATCTGATATGTAGGCAACTGATCCCTCTTGTGAAACATATTTCGGCCGCCCAGAGATGAGCCACGTGAGTAGCATCGCAAGGAGACCACCAAACCAGATGAATGCGGTGAATACTGGCAGCACGATGAAGTAGCGGTGGTGCGTCGCACGGAGGCGAAACATGGCGTTCAAACCACCGTGATCGGCAAGTTGAGGATCATATTTAAATACATAATACCTTACGCACAGACCAACGACCTCGAGGATGGGGGCAAACATAGACAAATATAGTAGGTTGGCCCTATGTCTGTCCCAAGAGCCTTGGCGAGTAAACTGGGGAGCTTGCCTGGATGAGGGAAATCGTCTATCTTGCGTCTCCTTTGTTTCAGCTAAATACATATATCGGGGGTACTGTCGCTATCAACTATTCCTCTTATAAAGTCACTATCGATCAATCACCGCGGTTCAAAGTAGGGAAACTCACATTCCAAGATAAACCAATAACCTTCAGGACGACACACACTTTCCATCCTGTATGCCATATCAACAATCCTTTGACTTCTGTGTATGGCTGTCTTCGGTTAATCACCACGCATGAAACTACCATGGAGCCCAGTTATTGATGCCGTCGTTGCGTCCCACCTTACCGTCGAAGTGAACGAAGATAGCAGGTCTCTTATCATCTGGAAACCCACAAATAGCGAGTACTTGTTCTCGGTGAAAGATAAGAGGCCGAGCATTGATCTGAATAGTTGAACTGGTATCGTGCAGCCGGCTTGACTTCTCCACAATATGTCCTTTGGGTATTACCTTGACTAGCACGAACATGTTAACCTTACTCCTTCAAACAGTGATCTGGGTAATCCATCGAGTACTAGTGTGTTACCTGCTCATCTGTTGAAGCACCACCGCGCGGTAATTAAACAGATGCGCCCGTGTCAAGAAGAAAAGTAACATATTCGATGTCCATATATAGCCCATCTACGAAGTGCACAACTTTACTCCAGTCAATCACTTGACGACAAAAAGGCTGAAATGGATACCCTACTACCATTCAAATCAGTTCCATTTTCCTGCTCGCATCCTTGGCGTTAGGTTCCCCTATGTCGCCTTGCCCTAGTCGAGGAAGTAGAAGAATGGTTCTCGAGTGGGTTGGCGAAGAAATCGTAGGCACCCATTGTCACAGAGCTAATACTTGCAAAGTAGTGGCCCTCGGAATGAACGAGAATGGTTTGCCCAATCGAATCGTTCCAATATCGGCCAGTGATTAACTCACTGTCAACCGGAAATTGGAATATCTTGATCTCTGGAAGAAACGATATTCCAAGGTAACTTCCTATTGTAATTGCTTCGCGAATGCCTCGGAGGAGAATATTGACGTACTGGCCGAGCTAGAAAACATATCCTTCAGCGCGGTCAAAAGCAATGCTTGCGAACTTGCTCCCCAGAAGGCCAGCTGCAGAAAGCTTACATCTTGAAGTAGGAAACGGGCTAGTTCCGATAACGATTCCTTCGAGATGGGTGTGCTAGAGGTAAACACAACCCCAGTGTCAGCCACGAGGTTCAGTTGATTATCTAACAAGGCCCGCCTCACTGCATTGGTGAGAGCTCGAGGTCTTGGGGCACTGCTACTAGCGCCTATGAAGATGCGCCCATTCGACAAACATGCCTCACTTTCCGGGACGGTTTTGTCTGCTCTACCGTTGAAGAAGACTAGGGATCGTCACGACTCACGCTCCTCTAAGCTCAATATCATGCATCAGATAGTATTGTTAGTGACGTGGTTGACCAACTATTCTCTAGGTACTGAAGCCTCCTTCGCGTGGATCCTGCGGACGTCAGAAGGCGCTGGTCGTTTTAGAATCTTCGTCGTCGACAGATCCATTTGCGACATGGCTGGGCTCCCAGAATTCTTCCGTTCCGGTGAACAGATATGAGGTATATCGCCCCACAATATCGTCCATTGCTTCGAGATCCTGACACGTGGTAAATGAGTCCTCCATGTCAATATTGATGTGTGTAGAGTGGGGTGCTCTGACTGATATATCCGGTGGTCTTGACTGCTCCTGCTCTTACAACAGTCTTGGTAAGAAGGGCATAACTCAAGGTGGGGCACAGTATTACCATGTGTCCAGAAGCGCTAAATTAATCTAAACAGCTTACATTGGCAATGCCAAAGCAGTAAGAGGGGAGCTCCAGGAAGCCCACTGACTCATCCCAGTTTAACTATTTGTACAATGCTACATCATATCATTAAAACGTCCAAGATCATGGTACATGTACAAATCTAAAGGTAGCTATAGTGGGCGAAGGAGCGTCAGCAGTTTTGAACGCGCCACCAGTCTCAACAGTTATTCAAGGTTACAAGGTAGGCAATGTGGTAACATGAGTCTAGGCAGAAGTCCCAGGCTAGTTTACTCCGATTATTGTGCAGGTCACCAGATGGCTGTTATGGTCTGATAGTCCGTTAGCAACGTTCCGTACACGGCAAGCATTCGGGTAGTGCCATACCTGGGTAATACCAGAACGAGACAGCGATGATGGCATAGAGGGCTAATGACAAAAGTCAGCGGCGTTTTCAAGCCAGCCATTGTCCTCACAAATCAAAATTATGCCCTCGAGCCAATTGGATTTTCCATCAGCAACGACATAGCTCATTGTTTGCACTAAAACAATGTTGAAAAAAAGTGAAGGATAGCTGAAAATACGACCAACCGGCGATGTAGAGCACCTAAAACACAA